>OZ024741.1:383516148-383528648 GCA_964016885.1 Eledone cirrhosa | reverse complement strand
TTATAGATATAGATTCCTTGTGGTTTAAATAAGATTGGTATTTCTCACTAATACCCTTACCCTAAAATTTCATTTTCCTTCGTTTTTAACATTATTCTTTAATAACATCAAATTTTCGTGTACCCTTCACTGGCTTGATCTCTTTTCATCCCCAAAGTATTCTTTTCATTCAAAACATAAGTCCTTTACCTCCTCTACCCCTAAATTAAATTTCTACTACCACTATTCTATCAACTTGGCCTCTAACTACTTTTCTATTTGTCAATTCAAAACCTGTTCGCAAACAGACCTTTTATATTAAATCTTTGTTTTTTTCTTTCAATAAACTAATCTCATCATTTCTGAAGACAGCATGTATATGTGAAGGTATGTATATTTCCTCTGATAATTTGTAATATTTTACATAGATCTATATAATATACATACCAACACACATATACATCCTAGAAAGGATCGTAAAATTATGAATTTTTTAATATAAGGAACTTGTACCTTGTTTTTATTTCATTGTTTTTATTAATTTATCTTGACTCTGTTTTCATATGATTTTTATCGAAAATCTTTGAATACATCTTCTCTTTTCATGATATTTGGATTACATTGAGTTCTTCATACGGATTGGACACTACCGTATATTTTGGTAGATTTATCTACATATATATATATATATATAGTTCAAAGAGGCAACAAACAGAGGTACACAATCTCTTATTAGTTTTACGCTTTATATTGGAAAGAGGAAAGAAAGTTCAACGTGTCGGGCTTGAGCCCTTCTCCTGGAAAGACCATTTGACAGCGCAGATATATAAAAGCGGTCATGACCCGCACACCTTTAGGAAAAACTTAATCGCCAACTTTAACAGAATACGTTTAAAAATTCCGATAGTCACTAATCTCACTAATGTCAACTTCCTAGACGTTAATTTAGAGCTACAGACACGCATGTATAGGCCATTCCACAAACCCAGTGAGGAACTTCGATACATCTATAAGGACTCAGGCCACCCCCCTATAATTTTTAAAAACCTCATTAACAACATTAGCAAGGGGGATTCCAACCTCTCCTCCAGCAAAGTCATCTTGATAGGGCAAGCACCCTACTATAATTTTGCGTTGAGGAACAGCGGCTTCCCTGAAAATATTACATACTCTCCAGATCACCACCCTTCATCGAACAAGAAAAAACCTAGACATAAACATTTCATATGGTTCGCCCCACCTATCTCACTTAATGTAAATAAAAATGTGGGCCAAAAATTCTTAGGCCTCATAGATCTCCATTTCCCTTTTGGCCATAAATACCGAAAGATCGCCATACAGTAAAAATAGGATACTCTTGTACCAACAATGTAAAAACTTATATCACCGGCAAACACAAAGGCCCTCCACTGTACGGATGCTCATGTAGAAGACCTGATACATGTCCACAAGACAACAGTGCAACGTTCCGGCAGTGATATATCAAGCAGAGGTTACCTCCACCAACCAAAACCACCAAACTGAAGCCTGGACCTATGTTGGTATGTCCAAGAGCCAGTTTAAAAACCGGTTCTGGAATCAAGAAACAACATTCAGATATCCTGATAAAAAGCATACCACCCAGTTCGCAAACCACGTATGGGACCTTAAGAGTAATGGCACGCCTTTTTCCATCAAATGGCGTTTTTCGGAAAATCCACCGCCTACGTAAATGGGTTGAAATTTTGTCGGCTTTGTAATTCCGAAAAATGCTGGATACTCTCACAATTAGCTTCGGATAAGCACTGCCTCAACACACGACTCGATTTCTTTAGTGGTTGTCCCCAAGTGAAGAATATATTTTGGATAAATGGCTTAGGCCTGACTAACAGGTCCAGAGGTATCTTTCGAGTTACTGATTATATTGTATTTCAGTGAAATGTGATCCCTGGAGTCAACTAGAAGAAATTATTGTACTTCTATTTCCATTCTGAATTGAGTGTGGTCTCCCAAGAGTTGCCTCCCTTTGATCTTACCCCCTTTTTAAAAATAACCCCTTCTTTTGTATACTTTTTCTATATTACATGCCCCTGCGTGAACTCTCATGTCATATCCGCAAAGGGAAAGCACAATCAACCATAGGCGGTCATCTTTGTTTTCCATTTTTCTCATGACAGGCTGAAGAAATTGGGGCCCAGAACCCAACGAGACTTGTCTACCTGTTTATATATATATATACACACACGCACACATATATATAAATATATATATAAGTTATTCCGGATTGAATCGGAGGTAACCACAGTAAGTAAGGTACTCAATACATAGCAGATGATTTCTCACGAATGAAACAGTTCTAGTCCTGTAGAAGCTCTTCTATAAATATATATATATATATATATATTCAGTAATTAGGGATATTCCAAAGCTTGGTAGAACAAGTTGTGAGGAAAGTTATCAACATACGTTAAGGTGACTCGACAGGTTGGTAGGGATTCAGTAGTGGAAACAGGAACAAACGAGGAGTGTAATCAAAAAAGAGAAATAGGACGAAGGTAAACAGTTACAAAAGGATTTAATCCACGTATTAACAATTGTTTCATCAGAATTTCAGTCCATTATTGCTACACTATGTAATAATAGGCAATCAAGAAAGATACTGTGGCATCCGAATTTTCAAAATACAAAGTTGAAATGACCTTAGGAAATGGAATAAGGGGTAGTAGTGTAAGATAGAAGAACAGAGAGAGAGAGAGGGAGAGGGGCAAAAGAAGGGAGAGAGATAAAAGGGACGGAGGTAGGGAGAGAAAGAGAAAGAGATAGGGTGGTGTGAGAGGATTTGTATAGAATATAGTTAAGTTACAAGAAGGGAGGGGGAGGAGGGTTGTGTGCTAAAAGTTGTGATGAGTAGAGGGAGAGAGAAGGAAGATAAAATTTTAAGTGGCAGTTGGTAGTGGACAGGCGAAAGTTTTACCAGAGAATAGATGAAGGAAGAAAGTATTAAATTTCATATATAGTCTATTTTTAGGAGTGTGGAATTGTTATTTAGGGTAGAAAAGAAAGAGAGGTAGTGTTAAGGTTTAGTTGAAGGTTTGAAGTGTGAGAACTTTGCTTTTAGTTTATGCTGGCAAAATATTGACCTTTCAATTTTGTTGTTGAGTAGTTGGTGGCCTGAGCTTAGGATATGGAAGAGCTCATTATTACACAACGGGCACGTTTTCATCCCACTCCGGTATGGAGGAGCATGTGAGAGTTTGGTCCATTTAAGGGTGTATTGTCGGTTACTCCCTTTTAAGTGCCAAATTTTGTCGGCGAGAGTCGTTACGTAACGGTGTTGGGGGTGCTTTATTGCGTAACGATGCGTGTACCAACGAGTTTTGAAGGTGTTTGCAGTGCTGCCTATGTAGTGCCAGGTTTGGTTGTCCGACTCAATCGAGCACCTGTACACTAGGTTTGAATGCAAACATTCGTTATTCAATGGACAAGTCTCTGGAAGGTGGCAATTACAATTTCTGTTATGGGCAGTGGTGGAGTTATAGGTGGGCTGGGATGTGTGTGTGAGTGTGTTTTGTGCATACTGTTTGTTAGTGGGTGGTTGTGTATTAGGTGTATTATTGTGTTGGGGGATTGGGGTGTTGTTGTTACGGAGTTTTTTGGCGTTGAGCATCTTAATGTGTGCGTCTAGGTTTGGTTCAGTGGAATAAAATAGTCTAATTGTTTTGGTATTAAGTATACTACTATATTTAGGTGAATTTGGAAAGTGTTTTTTTATAATTTTGTAGAATGTGGAACGTAAGTTAGAGCTAATAGAAGAGTTAAAAATAGGATTATACCAAATGTAAGATCTACTCCGTGTTCTGTTTTGCTTTGATGTTGCTGTCGTATTTGTGGTGTGGTTAGTATTAGGGGGTCTAGGTGCGTGTGTGCGGGTGTTTGTGGGGGCGTTTGGCGTGTCTATGGTTATGTGTTTTATGGTTGTGTCGGTCTATGTATTCTAGTTTGTCGGTGTGGCCAGCCCGTTCTAATGCAGTGTTGTAATATTCAGCGTGTTGATCAAATATTTGTTGGTTAGATGAGAGGCGGGATATTCTAAGTGATATACTATGTGGCACGGACCTTATAATAGATAGTGGGTGGTTAGAGCTAGTGTGGATGTAAGTGAGTTTCTCATTGTTTTTGTGAAAGGGTGTGATAATTTGGGTGTTGAGGTTGAAGGTGGCATCTAGGAATTTAACTACTTTGGTACTATATTCGTAGGTGATTTTGAGGCCAAGGCTATCTAGGGTTCTTCTAATGCTCTTACGGGTTCGCTCTATGTTTTGTTTATTCATGTTTTTAACTAATAGGAGAGCGTCATCTCTATATATTCCGCCTTGAAGGTAACTAAATTTATTATGTAAGGTGTGGGCTATGTATATACCAACAATATCCGTAACTTGTGCTGAGTCATTAGCACCCATAGTTATGTCAAAGTTATCTATTCTATCCTTACGTACCCAAAGGTTATTTTCAAATTTAATTATCGTCTTTCTAGCTGCTTGGATAATGTTTATTTCGTCGTCGGTTAAGTCAGAGTTGGCTTTCGCAAATGCTAGTGCCTTGTTTAGAGTATCGGGTGATATGAAGGAGTAATAGTCATTAATGTCGAATTGTATAAAGTTAGAGGTATTTTTGTTATCTATACTATTAAACCATTTAATTGTGTCGCTAGTATTGTCCCAAAGTATAATAACTAGTTTATTCCTTAATTGTATTATTATTCTATCTAAAATATGCTTGCTAATTTTACCTATGTCTGACTTAGAAGGGCATATTAATCTAATTGTGGGTTTATCTAGGAAATCTAATTTGTGGTCCTTAAGATTAAAGGTGGGGTGCAAGTTGTCATGGGCTCGGTTCTATCTTCAAGTTCTAGACTTTTGACAATATGGTGTGTTTGTTTGTTGATTTTAAGTAGTGCTTGGTTATTGGTTTTCTTATATTTTTTATGTAATTCCTTCCGTATGAGGTCGTGGTAGGTATTAATGTCGATTATGTACACGTTAGATATATATATATATGTGTGTGTGTGTGTGTGTGTGTGTGTGTGTGTGTGTGTATGTGTGTGTGTGTGTGTGTGTGTATGTGTATATATATATATGGTGTTCGGTCCAGCGGTACAGCAAGGCTCTTTTGTCTGTGAGCAGTGCTGACTCATCTGCTGAACGGAGAGAGGCTTGTGTTTAGTGAATAGGGCCATATGCTTCCCTGAGTGACTCATAGAATGCTCTGGTTTTGCCAGTATCTGCATAGTGCTGTATACTCCCGACCTGTTCCGTCCACCAGTTATTCTGGATCTCCCTGAGCTTCATCGCTATGCTGCTGCAGGTTTTCCTGTGTGTCGACTTGGCTGATTGGCAATTCGGGCTCCACAGCACTTTTTGGTGTGCAGACCGATTCTCATCAATGAGCTTTTGGATCTCATCATCATTCTCGTCGAACCAGCCTTTGTTCTTCCTTGTAGAGAAACCCACTCCCCAGGTTATGCAAAAAAGTATCTGGTTCGGCGTTGTAAGCTACAATGGTGTTGAGCTTTTCTTCCACCTTTTCCTAAAATTTCTCCTTCAGCAGTATTGATTTTCTTGAATTATGGGCATTTTCTTCACTATGGCAACCTGTTTCAAGACGCTTGGTAGTCGACGCTTCGATCAACAAAATCTCACAGCAATAAGTCAAATGTGAGTTGGATGCACCACCCTCTCTAGAGGAATAAACACAAAAGTTACCCGCATGAAAGCCTACATGGCTCTTGGTGTTGAAGGTATTCCTGCTGAGGTGTACAAGTATGGCTCACTCCTTGAGAAGCTCACGGACCTGTTTGTACAGTGGTAGACGATGGGGGAGATGCGAAATGACATCCGAAATGCCATGATAATGTCCCAGTACAATATTAATGGTAAAAAATCAGACTGCTCAAACTCCCGTGTCATAACGTTACTCTCAATCGCAGGTAAAAATCTAGCTCGTGTCCTTCTCAATAGACTCGTCCCAGTCATTGCAGTAGATGTCCTACCAGAAAGCCAATGTGGATTCTTTGCCAGCCGCGGCACCCCAGACATGATCCACCAGATCAAAGCAAAATATCGAGAGCATATATGGCACTGTACGCTGCCTTCATTGACTTGATGAATGCATTTGATAAAGTCGGAAGGGATGAACTGTGGAGGATACTCAGCAGACATGGATGTCCTCCAAAATTCCTGAACATGCTCCAGAAACTCCAACAGAACAGAATGGACAGGTGAAGCACAAAGGTGGTCTCTTCGATCAATTCCCCATGGAAAGTAGCGTTAAAATAGGCTGTGTCCTTATCCCAACCCTATTTACAATATTCTTCAGTATGATGCTCCGCGAAGCAAAGAAAGATCTGTGGGAGAGCATTTACATCCGGTTCTATACTGATGGAAGTCTTTTTACCTTGCGACAACTGCTCGCCCGCACTAAAACACTGGAAAAGCTGATCCTCAATCTGTTTTTCATAGACGACTGTGCCCTTCTGGTGCACACAGAGGAATATTTCCAGGTGGCCGTTTGCAGCTTTGCTCGGACAGCCAAGGTCCTAGGCCTAACCTTTAGCTTCAGGAAAAATTCAATCAGTGATGCTTTCGTTCCATCTTGGGCATCCGTATTGGATGCTGAGACAGCAACGCTGGGCAGGCCATATCTCGCGCATGAACGACTCTAGGATGCCAAAGGCAGATTTTCTACCGCGAATTAAGTCAAGGCAACCGAAACCTAGGGGCCCCCCGAAAACGCTTCAAGGACTAACTCAAGCGCCAGCTGGTCCAAGGCAATATTATTTACAGGGAAAGGGAACACCTCGCAGAATACCAAGAGAAATGCAGGGCGACCATCAAATCATATGTAGCCAACATTGAAGATGTTAGGAAGACGTCAGCTGAAACAAGACATCAAAGAAGAAAGCTATGCACCCTCAACCACAAACTGACAAATCACAAACATGCCCCAACTGCATCAGAGTCCGCAGTAAACAATGCTTATTACATAAATGCGATAGCCTCACCTTGGAATATAACACATTTTTGTTAATTTCTCTCTGATGATGTACCATAATTAAAACGTAACGCATACGATTGGGCATTGGACTATGCAGTCAGTGTACATAGGCGCTTATGTAATTGTACAGAAACATATGTTAAAGATTGAACAAGCAATACATTTCTCCTTCTGACCACTTCTTCCTGTTTTTCCTGGTGTCATGCTTATATTTTTAAATACTACGTGATTTCATGGACATTGTACCCTAACCTTTTTAACTGGATACCATTGATACACACTACAAGGAACACATTGAGAAAAATATTTGATAAGTAATCTCCCATACTTATTACCTTTGACCATTCACCTCAAACATAATTGATTTGGTCTACACAAACGAAATTTAATTTAATTCATCTTCTAGTATCTCTCTCTCTCTAATCTCTCTCTCTCTCTCTCTCTCTCTCTCTCTCTCTCTCTCTCTCTCTCTATCTCTCTCTCTCTCTCTATATATATATATATATATAATGGCAACATTTGAACAGGGACAAAACAGAGAGGCAGTACAATAAATGTTTATTAATTTCACGCTCAGGAGAGTGGGGGGTAGGTGGGGGACATATATATATATATATATATATATAGATATATATATAGATATATTCCGCAGGAGACATTTAGTAGAGACTCTGATATAGTAATTTTGTCCAACGCCTTTCCGATTCTATCATGGTCTATCCTGTATGCGTGTGTGTGTGTGTATGTGAGTATTTGTACACATGCATAGTTTGCGTGTGAGTAAATATGTATGTTATGTTTGTATGTGTATATATATATATATATATATATATACATGGGTGGTGTGAGTATGAAAGTTTGCATGCATATGCGTCTGTTAGGATATATGCGTGCAGTCTACGGAATGAGTTGAGTGTGTGGGTGTGCCTATGCATATTGTGTATTTACTAATGTAAATACATCTGAATATAATATTGTATATCAGTCGAGTGTATGTACATTAGCGGAGTATACATATGTGTCGTGTGTGAATGTATATGATTGTGTGTGTGTCTATGCGTGTAACTGGCACTGCATCTATGTGTGTATGTGTGTGTATAAATAGGTGCAGTTGTTTTGCCAAGATAACATCGGTCACCTTGTCAGTTATAGGGATAGTTTTGTGTTTGGGGGTTGTTGAGATAACTGCGCCAACCAATACGACAATCATATCAAGACCATTACTACACCCACCCTTTATTATTTTCACTATAAATACCTTCACCATTCCCCTTAGTTCCACCAAAACAACCTCCAGGAACTCCACAGCCACTCCACCTCCACCAGCATCCCCACTCCCCCCATCTGTACCCACTTAATCACTATTACAACTATTACCACAGCCAATAACATAAACACTGGCGTCACTAACACTGCCATTACTACCACGACCATCATGATTACCAAAACAATCTGTACCACCATCGCTGCCACTAGCAGTGAGACCACCACGATAAACACCATCATTATCATCATCATCATCATCATCATCATCATCATATGAGCAGCACCAGCTACACCACCAAACATGTTGAAATAATAACATCCTCGCTATCAATAGCACAAGCATTAGCCCCACCACAGCCACAAACAGCACCACCTCTTCTACAATTGAACATGCCAAATCGTGTCTATTACCAATATCCAACACCCCCGTTACCAATATCCAGCACCAAAACCATTAAATGGTTTCTAATTTAGGGACAAGTCCAACAATTTTGAGGGAAGTGTTACTGGTACTTTATCGACATCGTATGGATGACAGGCAACGTTATATAGTGGGATTTGAACTCAGAATTTAAAGGGTGGTATCGATGTGCCGCATAGCATGTTGTCCAACGCCCTAACGATACTATCAATACACCACCCTATCTTTGGCCCCACTCGGTCATTAATGACCATGGTTTTGCACCTAGAAAGTTTCCCTCCGAGGTACAAGCCTGGGCAAGGTTTTTTTTTGTGAAAGACCAGTAGTCGCCCATGTATACCAGTCTCTCCTCTCTACGCCACCGATGTTGTCCAAGGGAAAATCAATGATCGATGCAGCTTTCACCAGTGACGTCGCAACTCATTTCTACAGCTGAGTAAACTGGAGCAACGTGAAGGCGCATGGCTTGCAATTGAGAGGTTGTGAGTTCGATTCTCGGGCCGGGTGATGCGTTGTCCTTGAGCAAGACACTTTATTTCACACCGCCCTATACCGTTATATTAAATACCTCGGATATGTTCTTACACACACCACAAACACAAACACAACCACCAAGGGGACATTTTCTCCAGCACCCTCCACATCACCGCCAGTATCACCGTCATTATCCAGTATCGGCAGAGAGTCAGACGCCATGGTTTGCAACGTGGAGTTACGTCCCTTTTCGTTATGTGTTTAAATCCCGCCGAGGTTACCTTTGCCTTTCATCCTTACGATGAAATAAAGCACCAGTAATGCACTGGGCTAATTGCTGGTCTTGTGCCCAAAGTAGAAACAATTATCATTACCACCAGTACATGCATTACAAACACAAGTAGAAACAAGAGCACCACCACCACTGAAAGTATTACTAACCTTAGCAGCAACAGTGGTTTCACCATCACCATCACTAACACCCCCACCATCACCAACAACACCAACGGCATCACTAACTACCACTACCACCACCACTACCACCACCACAAGTATTACCACCAACGGCACCACCACCACGTCTAACGGAAACACAACCGCCACCCATATATATATATATATATATATATATATATATATATATATATATATATATATATATAATATTATTTATAGTTATGTATACACTATATACAACTATAAACAGGAAAGGTCAGTATTTAATTACTACCTTATTATCAGTAAGAAAAACAGCTCAATGTAAACACATGAGATGTTTTACAGCGCCGGAATATAAATTACACGATAATCAAATCTATGTTCAAATCATTTTATTGCTGACTATCGTTTCTTCCAAACTATCGTTTGGAATCATCGGAGCATTAGCAATGTTTGTACATATAATTAACCTCCTATTTAACTGAACAATCATATAGATACATGGATATTAATGTTGTCAACAACAGTTTCATATTTACAGAGTGGAATGGATGCGACATAGGTTTAAGAGAATTGTACAATAATTAAAATTAAAAATTAAAAGTTAAAAGTTAAAAAGGCACATAGTGGAATGCATGCGACAGAGATTAGTATAACAATTAGAGAGGCATTAAGGTTAATCGTGTTAATCGTGTTAATCGTGAAACGAGGACACTAGCAGTACATATGTAAGCGTATAGAGAGTGCAAATGCAATACAGGAATGAAACAAGCAATGGTACTAGGCATATATAATTTCTGCGAGGCAAAGGTATCACATAAAACAACATATGTTTACAAGAAGGCAAACCTGTTTTTGCATTAAAATTATTAGTTTATGGTGGATGTAGTTTGATAATTGTTTCTATAATGTTCAAATGTGTATGTGCTGAGAGTATCAATGTTATTGCTATCTTTTCCATCACATTGGCTACGTTTTATTTTAGTGAATGTTTTTAATATATATATATCACCTTGATATATATATATATATAATATATCTATATATATATATATATATATATATATAGTGGTAGGATACTGGAAGGTAATATCCGTAGTGGTAGAGCACTCAGTCCATGGGACGAGTTAGGTAGAAGTGGTTACACAACAGTTAGTTCACCATACCGAGAACAATTGTTTCACCTTAGCGGATCCTCAGCTCGTAATGGACATGGTTATACGGAACAGGCCGAGTTTATTAGTCTACATGTGGGGTTAGAAGTAAAGTCTACCTTGTGATCTTTCAGGGAGAGGAAGGCCTCCCGCTTAGCTAGAGATTGTAGCTTCTTATCTACCTTAAGGGCGGCGGCAAGTTCTTTGGCTTCTGTATTAATGTCGTGGTAGGCCATAGCTTTCTTATATTTGGAAGTAATAACGTTATGGGCCAGGTGGCGGAAAGTGGTGTTGTCGACTTCGTAAATATTATTAGTTTTGTCGGAAAGAACGAAAGTGTTATTAGAAGACATATTACAATCGTTTCTCTGGCGACCAGCTCGAGTCACGATCGATGTGATGAGCGAACCTGACTCTGAAATCGCAAGGTCCTCAGATACGTCTTGATTCTACGAATCAGATTGTTTAAACTTATTTTTTTCATCTGGAAAATCTGCTTCGTAGAATCAAGACGTATCTGATGACCTTGCGATTTCAGGGTCAGGTTCGATCATCACATCGATCGTGCCTCAAGCTGGTCACCAGAGAAACGATTGTAATATGTACAATACATTCCATTCGTCGCAACACTGATTCTCTTTTTTTTGTGATATCATACTCTGTTCTATGAGAGCATCGAGTGCTTAAACGGCGTACCACATACGGATGCTTTAAGCATCCAACACCAATTATATATATATATATATACAATACATAAACAGAAAAAACCTTAAGCGATACTCTGACCAACCCCATCTCACTTAACAAACATTAGGATATACCTAAGTATTTTCCCAATTTAGTGTTTGAGGTGCTAACTAATCAGTATTTCGTGGATAGCTGGTTGTATTATTTTATATTAGACATTATTAAATAAATATCTCTTTCCTTCCAGACGGCCGTTTCGTTATAAGATTTCTACAATTTGGGATAAATAATTTCCAGGTTATGTAGAAACTTGTATATAATCAATAGTTTTATACACAAGCGGGCCCTTATAAACTCATCAGTGGATGCCCAAATAATATCGATATAAAAATTATATCGACATTAATAGAATAGTGATGGTCTCCCTCAGCGCTAAGAAGAGACTGGTAGATTAGAAAATCCAGCAGTCCTCTCAAAGATAAAATACACGCTGTCCCCCAAGAGGGTAAGGTAAGGTCATCTTAAAATAAAACAATATACACGCTGGTCATTTAAACCTGTTAGGTATTAACCACGTGTATAAGAACTCAATTGGATATTAAAAGAATAACTATATGTATACACAATCAATGCACACATAGATATATTAAAGCATAATAAATACATGTATGTATCACCCATATACACACATAGAGATTCTCTAAGGCTAAATGAGACATGGGATACAAGGAAGATCAATCAGTATTTCATATAAAAAATAATAATAATAAATAGAGTCATACCTTATATCTGGAAATCATATCTGGCCACCATGAGTATATATTCAATACATAAACAGAGAAAGCCTTAAGCGATACTCTGACCAACTCTATCTCACTCAACAAACATTAGGATATACCTAAATATTTTCCCAATTTAGTGTTTGGGGTGCTAACTAATCAGTATTTCGTGGATAGCTGGTTGTATTATTTTATATGAGACATTATTAAATAAATATCTCTTATATATATATATACAAATATATATATATATATATATATACATTA
>OZ024741.1:383488648-383513648 GCA_964016885.1 Eledone cirrhosa | reverse complement strand
ATGTGAATGTAAAAAATGGATTTTGCGCCAAATGTAGGTTTGTGTCGGCTGACTGAGAAATGACTCTTTCACAACAAATATGTGTGTGTGTGTGTGTGTGGTAGTAGTAGTAAAGTGTTCGTTGTTGTGATAATGGTCAGCAGTGTTGTGTGTGCGAACCGCAGCCTGTTGACAGTTCAAATGCCTATTAAGACAAGTGTGTGTGTGTGTGTGTGTGTGTGTGTCCAGATATATAGTATTGGCATAATACCAAGGTGTGTGTGAGTGTGTGTGTCCAGATTGTACGTACTGAAAGGGGATCCCTTAGGCCTTGCCGTATTGGAATACCTGTGCACAAATATGTATCTGGAGTGTGTCCAGAAATTGTATACCTGTGCACAAACTGTACACCTGTGCACAAACTGTACAAATGTATCTGGAGTGTGTCCAGAAATTGTATACCTGTCCATAAATATGTATCTGGAGTGTGTACAGATTGTAAGGCCTTGCCGTATTGGAATACCTGGGCACAAATATATATCTGGAGTGTGTCCAGAAATTGTATACCAGTGCACAAACTGTACACCTGTGCACAAATTGCACACACGTATCTGGAGTGTGTCCAGAAATTGTATACCTGTGTACAAATATGTATCTGGAGTGTGTCCAGATTGCACGTACTGCAAGGGGAATTCATTAGGCTTTGCCGTATTGGAATACCTGTGCACAAAAATGTATGTGCCCATCAGTGTGCAATGCATGTGTGCATTTATGTATCTGTGTGTGTCGGCACGTTTATATCTATAGACATCAAAAGGTATGCAAATTTGTGTATATTTGTGTTGCACCATAGAACTAGTCTGTTTACGTATGTCATTGTGTTTATATGTGGGTAGAGATGTGTGCTGATGTAGGTATGTATGTTGACGTGTGTATGTTGTGGGTTCGTCTTAGGGAGAAGCGTTTAGACGGGGTCCGTATTTGTTTATAAAGTAAGATTCCTTGCTGATGCGCTGGGTGTGGGTGGCATTATCTTTAAACTTGTAGAGGGGAAAGATTCTGAAGTTGGAAGGATTTTGGGCGGCACAGGTATCAATATGTTCACTCAGTGGTATTTTCCTGTATTCCCGTATTTCAATTTGGGATCAATGGACAGTCATGCGTTGGCGGAGGCTGCTTTTGGTCTGGCCTATGTATTGTTCTCAACAACCTGAGCAAGTTAATACATATATTAGATTTTCCGATGCACATGTGAAATTGTGTTTGATTATAAAACGTTGTCCTTCTTTGAAATAGAATTCCGAACCCTCTATTAGGTTGATGCAAATGCCACAGTTGGGTCTATCGCATTGTTTTACTGTTGGTTTCGTTGTTGTTGTTGGCAGTACTTTGGCATGTGTCAGGATGTTTTTCATTGACTTAGATTGTCTTTTGCTCTTTCTGATATCGTGTGTTTGTAGGATTTTGTTCATTCTATGGTCCTTTTTCAACACAGGGATGTTCTGGAAGATGGTGTCAAAGGCCTCATTGTTGAGGGGGTTGCGTGTGGAGATGTATGGAAGAGCTTTTAGTTTCGGTTGATTTACGTTAGGGTGTCTAAGGTCCTGGGTACTGAGTTTTAGGGCAAGTTGGATTCCATTGTCAATTAGTGATGCGGGGTAGTCCCTGCCTATGAGTGTGTCCTTTCGTTCTTGTAGCCGTAAGTAGCAGGTGTTTTTATTGGAGACTATAGTACAGATTCTCTTGGCTAAGTTGTAGGGAATATTAATTTTAACGTGTCTAGGGTAGCAAGAGTTGAAAGGAAGATATTGCTTGGAGCCTGTGGGCTTGTAGTATATGTCTGTTTCTATTTTTTTTTGTTATGGATCTTAATGAGGATGTCGAGGAAGTGGAGTTGCTGATGGCTGTATTCCATCGTGAAGTTAATATTCGTGTTGAGCCCATTTATAAGGGTGTGAAATTCTTTAAGTTTCTCGATGCTTTCGTGCCAAAGGATGAAGCAGTCATCTAGATATCGCTTCCAGTTCCTTTCTATGTGTAAGTGGAGAGTGTTTCGAAATTTGTTTAGGACTTTAGTGTAGAGGGTGATTTCCAGGTATCCCATGACAAGGTTGGCATAAGTGGGGGCTGTTTTCGTTCCCATAGCGGTCCCAGATTTTTGCCTGTAGGGTTTGTTATTGAAAACGAAGTAATTGTTCTCCAAGATAAATTTGAGTCCCTCTATCACGAATTCTTTTTTGATGCGTTGTGGGAGTTCATTGTGGTAATTATCCAGCCAGAAATATATATATATATATATATATAAATTGAACGGTAACAAAACAGAGAGGCAGTACGAACAAAGGTTTATTAGTTTCACGCTCTTGAGAGTGGGTGGTGGTGGGGAACGACATTTCGGGCATAAGCCCTATATATATATATATATAGTTAAAAGAATAGAGGTGTAACACACAACTTATTATATATTGGTAAACGGAATAGAAAATGCTGACAAATTGTTCACAGTTGAAAAAGGGTTTAATTAGGAATAACAGAGTATTAGTGATTGTATGGGTTAGTATTCAGTTGTGGTTTTAAGTTTTTAAGTTTTTACCGGTTGCGCATTTCTAAATGCTTTTCAAAAATAATTTTGAGATAGAGTGTCCGTGTTGTTTGCTCAAATCAGAGCAAACAACACGGACACTCTATCTCAAAATTATTTTTGAAAAGCATCTAGAAATGCGCAACCGGTAAAAACTTAAAAACTTAAAACCACAACTGAATACTATCCCATACAATCACTAATACTCTTTTATTCCTAATTAAACCATTTTTCAACTGTGAACAATTTGTCAGCATTTTCTATTCCGTTTACCAATATATATATATATATATATATATATATATATATATATATATATATATATATATATATATGTGTGTGTGTAACACCCCTTCTCTCCTCACACACACACTTAAGAAGCATCTGGAAAATTTGAATTTCGTTCGTCCCAACGCAAATTACCATTATGAAATTTGATCACTGTAAATAATATTTGAAAAAATCAGACAAATGAGATGACGAAGAATATGTAGAAATAAGCATTTGCAAAGAATTGCACCTCGGATTTCTTCAATGCCGACCGATTGCGTTAATCCTCACACTAAAGGGCCGATCATCACGAAGTCCGTGATATTAAGACTATAGCTAGAAATGAAAGGATACATAGTATATCTCTATAATAGTTGAAACAATCATGTGAAGATCACAAATATCACACCTATCAACATTAATATTGCAATTATTACCATCGCCAATACCACCACTATGAACAGTAAAATTACCAAAAACACCAGCAACAATATTACAAGTAACATAACCAATACTACCAATAACACCAGCAACAATATCAGCAACATAACTACCATCAATATTACCAGTAATACCAGCAACAATATCACCACTAATCCCCGTAATACTACCATTAATACCAGCAAAATATCACCAATATCACCACCAATACTACCATCAATACCAGCAACACTATCACCAATATTACCATTAATACCTGCAACAATTACACTAATATCATCACCAATGCTACCATTAATACCAGCATCAATATCACCACTTTAAAGGCACCACTCCTTCACGAATGACCATGGTTTTGCACCTAGAAAATTTCCAAAAGAGGTACAAGCTTGCGTAAGGTTTGTTTTATAGAAGACCAGTAGTCACCCATGCATACCAGTCTCTCCTCTCCACGCCACCGGTGTTGTCCAAGGGAAACGCAATGACCCCGATACAGCTTGGCACAAGTGACGTGGCAACTCATTTCTACAACTGAGTGAACTGGAGCAATGTGAAATAAAGTGTAATGCTACCAGTAATACCAGCAACAATATCTCCATTATCACCGGTAATAGTAACAATCTCAGCATTAATTCTCTCACCAATAGCAGCGAAAACATTATTAACAACACCAACCCATCTTTCTGTCCTTCTTCTCTGTCAGAATCAGCCGACACTCACCCGATCTTTGCTACCCAAAAGAGAATAACTCTCTCCTCCACATCCAGGTAATAGACACATTTTCGGTTAGGAGCTGGAAACATTTTATCATTACACCCTTCCCCCACACCAGCTAACATTCTGCAGAAATGGTTCAGTAAATCTTTGCAGAACTAAGGCGGACATAGCAGGCACTAATGGAGCTTGTGATTGAGCATGGAGCACAGTAATGACCAAAGACCATTGTCCCTGATACACCGCTCTTTAATATCTTCACCGTCACCTCTAGCAGAACACATGATGACCATGTTTACATCATCAACATCAACTTCAACGCCTCCACCATCAAAATCATAACCACCACCGCCACCACCACCACCACCATCACAGCAGCAAACCACCAACAACGCGGCCGGCGCCGCTGAAACCAACAACATCCGCACCACCACTATCATCCTCACTCAAGACCACCACTTTCATAGTCAGCACAACTATATAACTATTTTATTCAACGTTCCACTATAGTAGCTGCCAAGCTACCGTCTTAGAAAAGGAAATAAAATTTGGACAATATACTCATTGACACACAATGATGCTCATGTCTGGGATACTTTTATTATAGATCTGCTCAATCGAGGCTGACCTAGGGCTAAACAAACAACTACTATTACACTTGTACGTCTCATTTCCAATTCCCCTATTTTCTCTCCTGCTGCTTCCTCTCACTACCTCCCTCCAACATACTGTCTTATCCCTTGTCAAAATGATCGTTATCACGAACAACTTCCTCCTCACCACTGATACCTCCCCTCACCGCCTGTTTCTCTCTGTACCACCTCCTGTTTCTCCCTGTACACATACACACTATTCCTCCTTTTACTATTTATATAGGCAGTAGATAAACTGTAATATTGTATTCTTGCTGGCCGTAGTTGATCATTTCGTTGTGGGAGGTAAAATACCTTGCTACTAGCTGACATTATCTCCTTCATAGTGTCAGTGATGTGGAGGAATGGCGGAGGTGATGTGATTATTGCATGACTTTTCAACAAGGGTGGTCTTGTAATATTCCTTGAGAAAACAAAAAAGAAAGAAAAATAGGGAGAAGGGAATTTAGGTAGTTCGGTTTCGCTTTGAACTGGTTAAGTGATCACTTGAGGAAAAAGGAAATACGTCACTGTTTAATCTTATTTCCTCTTCAGATATTATAGCCTTCACATTATTCGCCCAAAGCACACTAAATAAGCTGTCTTTTTTCAACCTTCCAATCGTCTGGTTGTCTCATGCTATACTTTCTATTAAAACATTTTCTGATTTATTATTTTAGAACATTTGACAATTCATGCTCTCCATATTTACCTAACTCTATTGTCTACCTCCTAATACGTTCCTTTCCGCAACAGTTGATTCCCATTTCCCCAAAGCAAATAACTCCTAGCAATTAAATCTTTCTCTAAACAGCTCCGTCTATCCGGCTGGTATCTTTTCCATTTGACAGTGTTCGATATTTTTCTAAATTTCTACGCATGTAGTTTTGCATGCTGATTACGATAATTAAAACAATTCCTTTGAGAAATTAATGATAAAAAGCCACAATACTTTCAAATAAAATTTCGTAGCTAATCAAATATATCCATCCATTACACCTCGCATCAGTCAGAGGTAAAATAACACAATTAATATTTACAGTAAGCGATGCCAACAACAATGACTAAAACAAACAATTGTCTAAACGTTGTCAAAAGAGGGTCTCATGAATATGTCCTTGTGGGGCCTTATAGAATCCCATTATCTATGTGTGACAGGCGGTGGATTGGCAGTATCGGTAGAGGGTCGGACGCCATGCTTTCCAGCATAGTTACGTCCCTTTACGGTCTGAGTTCAAATCCCGCCGAGGTTTACTTTGCCTTTCATCCTTACGGGGTCGATAAAATAAAGTACCAGTAATGCACTGGGTAATTGCTGGCCTTGTGCCTAAAGTAGAAACAATTATCTATGTGTGACAGTAAGTACAACATAAGGGTGTATGTCCAGGTCCGGAAAGGTGGTGGAAATAACAGCAGTAGGTCGTAGAAACTAATATCTACTGACAACCACTAGTCACAACACCGAGTATAACAGGTATTACAGAAAACCCGCTTCATTCTAAGTAGGCATCTCACCGCTTCTGAAGCATCAACCATCCTCTTGCAACAACAGGCCGGAAATGAAAGATAGACGAGAGAATTGAAATGATAGGAATAATAGAGAAGAAAGTATATAAATACATAAACAAATATAAATATAAATAAATAAATAAAAATATCAATAAATAAAAGCAAATTAGACATGCGAGAGGAGCACACTTCTCTCTGGGGCTGTATGAGATTTAGCCAACGAGAATCTAATAGATCTTTCAAACGAGTGAAAGTAGGAAGAGAACATATGATTGAGATGTTTTCCAAATTTGTGGAACAATAGGGCGATAGAACGTTGATGATAACTATACAAGCCGTGCATCTACTCAGAGAACGTGGGATACTTTTCATGGGCACTTCTCATGTACAAATATATTCAGAAGAGAAGGCGATTTGACTTTTGGGTGCTCTGATTTTATTTGAGTGGCTGCTTCTCATCCATGTTCGGGTGAGTCGCCGTTGTTAAAAAAAATGAAATAGAAATTTTCACGTCACACACATCATGAAAGGGAATGTTATTTCTCAAGAATATATCACGCCGCCACGCAGTCCATGAATCTTATGATTGTGAGTTTAACATATTAACACCTATGCTTGTTTCTATATATTTTAGTTTATTTATCTTTATATTTTACTTTTGTGTAATTTAGGTGATTTTTATATCAAATTTTAGTAAATCTTAATATAACATTTTTACTCCACCTCTCGTTTAAACATAAGTGTTTGTACATCCCTACACAGCATGTAAATCTTTTGATAAGACATTGTTATATGTAGCTATGTAGCCAATAAATGAAAACATCATTGTATAAAGTGATGTACTGGCAGAATTTTTAAAGCGTCGGACAAATGAAATAAAGTACGAATGATGCACTGAGGTTGAATTCATCGACTCAAATCTGCATTTAAATTTCTGACCGTATTAGAATTTTTAGATGTACGGTGAGAATAGTTTAGTGCATACAGACCTGAAACCTTGCGGTATTTGTTCCACTTCGTTGTGTTATCAGTCTCTCCAAGAACAACTTCAACTTTAATCACCCGCGGTGGATATAATAGCATACTTGTTAAATACTGAGGTCGATTCAATCAACTAACTCCTTTTGCAATATGTGTGGCCTTCTGCTTTTACTAGGCATACTTATTTTATAATATCCGTTCTTTAATGAGTGTCTCACCCTTATGAAAGATTGATTGTTTTGATAATTTAATCACGAGAGGGGATTCGATAACTACCAAATACAACTCTTGATGAAATGAACAACAACACTTATGTGTGAAACACATATTTTAAAGAAAATACGAGTATATATATATACACACAAACATACATACAAACACACACACACACACACACATATATATATATATATATATACACACACACACGCATATATATATATATATATACACGCATTCACACAGAAAATAATCTCATACATGAATACGTACAAGACAAGAACATTTTCATAGACATATACTCTCTCACTCTCACCCACTCCTCTCTCTCTCTCTCTCTCTCTCTCTCTCTCTCTCTTTCTCTCTCTCTCTCCCTCTCTCTCTCTCTCTCTCTCTCTCTCTCTCTCTCTCTCTCTCTCTCTCTATATATATATATATATATATATATATATATATATATAAAGACAGTAATAAACCTAACAAACACTGAATGAAAGTTATTTAGAAATATGATTATCTTAAATTTGATTGTGGCTGATTGCTTTTCTAAATAATTGATCCTTTAAACTTTGTTGTCAAGTGAAATCTTCTAACAGAACATCTATACTGGAGTGGATTGCTATCAATAATTTACTCCTGTTTGCTTTATTGACCCTTCATGTCATGGGTTATACGTTTTATGAGTCAACACTCGGTATTCAAATACTTAGAAAATAAAATGGATGAAACTATTTTCAGACGGTTAGACTAAGTCACATAATTTGTAGAAATGTTGGTTTCGTTTCCTCAGGATAATAACCGTATAAGACAGCGAATTTGCAGGGTTAGGGCCTCAGATAGCGCTATTCATTCTTTCTCTCTGAAATATCGA
The DNA here is from genome assembly GCA_964016885.1 of Eledone cirrhosa. NCBI lineage: Eukaryota > Metazoa > Mollusca > Cephalopoda > Octopoda > Eledonidae > Eledone > Eledone cirrhosa. The sequence continues at coordinate 383,505,451 of OZ024741.1, read as the reverse complement.
GGGTAACTTTGCCTTTCATTCTTTCAGGCTTCGATAAATTCAAACACTGGGCCGATTCTTCACTTTCTCACTGGTTCTCTTTCTGAATGTAATCGGATGTTGTCCTACTTAGAGAGAGGTGAACTCCTCCAGGTTTAAAATACTCATGGTGGCTCTTCTTCAATTGCGGTCTCAAAGAAAGAAATACATAAAAAAAAAGAATAAATACAATCTTTTGGTGTTCATTTTACACGGCTATGCCATTTGAGTTCTGTCTATTAAAAAACGGAAAGTAAATTGGTTTCAAATTGTACAGCACTTGTTTGGCTGCAGTGAATTACACAGCATTACCAGCATATATCACACAATGATACATATTCGTAGGTTGGTCTATTCAGTAAATAATGGACGCAGTTCGTTGCAAATGATTCATTACAAACCCTCATGCATACATACCAATATGATGGCTGCAACTCGATTTCGGATATTATCATCGCTTGATACTTAAGCATGAGCATCACAGGCGTGGCTTTTTAATGCTGCTAGGGACTTTCCCATGGCCAGCAATAAATGACACAGGCCATTGCACGATATACCATTATTAATAATTATTAATTGATGCTATCATGCAATGCCTGTGCGTAAAGATTATTTTTAATCTTCACGCACAGGGCCAAACCGACTATCTGAGCAACAGTAGCTATAACCCGAAAAGAAGAAAAGATCAACATTATCGGTAACTACTGAGCCGCAGGTTTTATGTCGGTGTTATCCCAGTTTCCTGTGTTGCCTTCTCCTGGAAGAATGCCCTGATAAAGAGTAGGGCCCCATTACTCCCAGTGGTTCAACCGCACGATCGGGTATCCAGCCCGATTATTTATATGTCCCCGCGCATATATATATACATATATACACACACGCATATATACATATGTATTTACATAGTTACACATTTTTGGATGGCCGTTGACCTTTATGAATTATTCCGCCCTTTGTCATGTTTTTTTTTTTCCTGCAGGGTGTCCAAAATCACCCTCTTCACCAAGTAAATTTGGTGGGGTTGCCGGTTTAGTCACCGACGATCCGACCATGCGACAGGTTGTACTGGGTTACATGTTACCAGTAGCACTCAAGAGTCACCCGACATACATACATACAAGTGCCTGCATACATACATATACAGGATATATTCGAGTAAATGTCGATCAGGTGGAACTTTCCTCCTGCTGTTTTGAACTCTAAATTGTTGGTATTTTACAGCTATCCCGTATAAAGGTTGATCTTAGTCTTTCACAAGAAATTGTTAAACATCTCTGTTGATTATAATGCGCATGGATATTAAAGTGAGGCATTGAAGTCCCGATTCCCGCTCTTCATATAATTATGGGTTTTGATGTACAATTCATACAAATATTATTAGATTACGGATTTCATAGAAGCAGTGAAAGAGCAGGCAAGTGGACTCTTAAATAGCCAGCGTTTAATTTACAGTCTCTGATTGGCTAATATTCTCGATTAGCTACCTTTCTGCTATCAGCTATGGTGATTAGAGAGTCTGCATAAAAATGAGGCTAAATGTGGGTCAGAATATCAATTGGTAGTACAGCTGTGTTTTATTCCATTGAGGTACTTGCAGAATACAGCCATGTAGATTTCGCTGTCAATAATTTGTGAGAAGATTCATCAACAACAACAAAATAAAAATAATAATAAACATCGAAGATTTAAGTGTACAGTAGATATTGAAGTTGTTGAGAAGACAAATAACTCGTTCGGAGAAAGATATTGAATAAGATTTCGACAATGCTAGAAACAAAGTGTATTAACAGAGATCAATCTTGCAAGGAATCACAGTTAGAGCAGGAATATTCCAAGTACGTACTTGGAATTCCTCAATATGGAAAAGAGTGTAACTCGTGATGTCACCAGAATTGTTATACATATGCAAATGTAAGGCGGAATGGATGAAGTAGATTGTAGAAAATGGGTCAATGAAGTTTTGAATGTGCATCCGAGAGGACTGCAGAAAGAAATTAATTTGTTCGTCTGGGAGCAGTTTATATAACATCGAATGAAAAGTGTTGCTGATAATGTCTGACCACAAAACACCGTGGTAATTCCCGTAGAGATAATTGCCGAAGTGGTAATATGTTAATATCAACAATCCAGTTGAAAACATAATGAGGATGGAATGGACTAACTATATGCGTGACGGAGAAAAATGATACTGAAAAGGAAACATGATGCGGCCTCCATCATTATACCTGATTTATGAAGGATATTATTGTGAAACCAGTTTTCAAAAAAGGTTGAATTACGAATGCACCAGTTGGTAGAGTTGATGAATGTCTAAGAAATAATCACGAGGGAGGAGTAATAGCTGATGATAGGCAAACTATGATTACTGACAGCCATGATGAAGATGATGCCTGAAATTATAACATTTATTATGATAATGGTAAAAGTTTATTCAGTGCTGAAGATGATGAAAAGTGTGTTTCACAGCATTCCAATGAAATGTTGTTTGAAATGTATAAAAATTACCATGTTATTGTAATTTAAGGCCCCATTAACTTTCTATTTCAGCTTCGTATGCTTAAATATAACTGACTAATTCAATTTCATTCACTGTATTTATATTTTTCGTTTAATATTCAAACCATTAAACAATATTAAATTACGTAACGTGAGAGAAAAATTTATCACTGACACTACTGTTATGAGAGTGATTTCGAAGTAAATGCAAAAAAAAATAAGTACAAATATTCATAAAAATTCTTAGGTTATATTTGCTTAGTAAGATGTGTGTTTTTATATGTGCAGTAGATAATTATTCATACTATTGCTGTAAATAGCTGACCCCGTGAGAATTCTACGATTTAACAACCACCAATTATCATGTGTCGTACAGGCTGCGTGACAAGAGAAGAATACTAGGATCCGACAACAAACTGGAGTCAGCGACATAATAACAACCACCAAGACAAACAAACACAAATGGGCTGGCCACATCTCACGACTCAGTGTCAACAGATGAACGATCAGAGTGACATAGTTCTCACCAAGAAAATGGACAAGATCAAAAGCACGTCCAAGGACAAGATGGCGAGACGAACTCGCCAACCACCGGCGACCCTCATGGCCAAGACTGGCAAGGTCCAGAAGTCGGTGGAAGGAGTCCAGGGAGCGTTCCTTCTCCGTGAGAGATTTCAGTACCCTGTATCTGGATCTGGAATTATCAAAGATCAACATGGTATTTTGAATAATTTAAATTGTTATATATATAATCTTTGGTTCCAAGAATTGCCTGATAAGTGTAATACCCGTTTTCTGCAACTCGATATAGAAGATTTATGCGCTTCTATCTCAGAGCCTCTACTGAAAGATGCACTTACTTTTGCCAGGAACATTACCACCATCCCTGATGCAGAGAGGATGTGATCCTCCACGCCTGTAAAACCTTCTTATCTCACGAAGGCTCTTATTGGATTAATAAGAAGTCTGAACCTCCATTTGACGTCAGTATGGGAGCAAGTGATTCTGTGGTGATACATGGAGGGCCTGTATATCCTATACCACCCGAAGAACATTTTCACAGGCCTGACCGGTGGATTGTACCGCGACGATGGCCTTTTTGCTTTGCACAAGGTAAATCCCAGAATCACTGATGTGTTTAGGCAAAACTTATAATCTTTCTTCCATAATCTATGTTTTAGAATTACCATTGAATCAAATATGACTGGGGCCAATTTTTTAGACGTTACTTTAGATTAGAAACTTCCCTCTATTACCCTTACCACAAACCTAATTCCTTAGATACATAGACGTTAACTCGAACCCCACCAAATATATTACTGATAACTTAGTTAAAATGCCTCACTTAGAATTTCCGGTCTCCCAGTTAATGAAGACATTTGTAGTGGCTCTCCCCCTTCTACAATGAAGCCTTTGTCTGCAGGGGCTTTAAAGAAAAGATTACCTATATAGTAAACACCCCAAGACCAGTTAGGGGAAATAGGCATAGGCAAATTAGTTGGTACAACGACCCCGTCTTCAATAGTGAGGTATCTACACCAATAGCTAGGACTTTCTTCAAATAGCTAAATAAACACTTTCCCACACAACATAGGTACTACACTATTTTAGATAAGAACACGATTAGACTCTCCTACTCAACTACACCTAACTTAGCTAGGAATGTAGCCAACCCCAACACTACTAAATTAAATAAGCCTTCTACACCCGAAGCCCACAATTGGACAGGAGCGTTGTTAAACTTCCACAAGGAAACGTTTCCACTTGAAAATAAATGCCCGATGACATCGTAGATAAATACAATGTCGTCTCAGACATTTATAAGAACAAAAAAAAAAAGAAAAAAACATGTATCGGAATGACTTCTAACAAATTTAAGACCCTGTGGTATGCCCATACCCGCTCGTTCAGAAGACCAGAAAAAATACAACCAAACGGCTCTCGCCACCTACGTGAAGAGGAACTTCAGCCTCTTCACGCTCAAATGGAAATGACTCCAGTGAGCGCGCTCATGCAAGGGAGGACATAAGTGCTGCGAGTTTTGTATTTCGGAGCACTATGAAATACTATTTGCCAAGAGCCCAAACCTGAACAAACTCTATAACTACTGCCCGAACTGCATGCACAAAAACTATGCATCGTATAAATCCTACAAACCAGTTCTGCCCCCAGAACGATAGTTTAAAAAACCCCCATCTTATTCGACATAATATCCCTTCCCTCTCCATACCACCCCACCCCTTCTCTCAATCTATGCCCTTTATCGATCCGTCTATATATGTAAATATGTATTTGTATATATGGTTGTGCGTGTGTATACATCGATGTACATGTGTATGCGTGTGTATATGTACGTGTGTATGCATATATATATATATATATATATATATATATATATATATATATATATATATATATAGGAGGAAGTTATAGTTCACTTGAAGCATTGTGTAATGAGGTATAAACGTTTGTATATGTATAATAAAGCCAAAACAATGCAGGTATGAACTTAGAATAAAACATGCAAATGAAAAAGATATTGTTGACAATTAGTCTTTTACCTTAGATTTATTTAAATGTCCTTAATTTTCGAGATAATATCTCTTCTTCGGAGGGAAGTAAAGCGGTTAAACCAGTGTTCTAAATATCTTGCCAAATCATGCATATATATATATATATATATATATATATATATATATATATATATATATATATATATATATAAATGAAGTAATTCCGTCGGAAAGGTCCAGGAAAAAAGAGTGCTCTATATAGGTTTCAGAGCTTTATATTTATGTAATAAACAACATAAGATAATTATTTCATTTACCAGTGGTTTCTTGAAAGCGATTGCCTAAATTCAAGCGATTGCCTAAATTCAAGAAATGTGTTCTTATCCCGTTGTCCACACGTCTGGAAACACCCTTTGCATAACTACAACGCTCCAAATTAGAATGTTGTTATTCAATCTGAATAACAACATTCTAATTTTCTAATGAACTCGAACATCTTTTCCAGATTTTCGTAGTTATCTCCCTTACACCTTTCGCCCGTGGCTTTGTATCGCTTGGGTGAAGTGACCGTTTCTGCGCATACGTGTTCATACGGTTATTCGTCCTGTTCCAGATAACCATGACCAGTCCGAGCTGAAGATCCGCATAAGGTGAAACAATTGTTCTCGGTATGGTGAACTAACTGCTGTGTTACTACTTCTACCAAACTCATCCCATGGACTGAGTGTTCTACCACTACGGATATTACCTTCTAGTGCTCTCTCTCTCTCTCTCTCTCTCTCTCTCTCTCTCTCTCTCTCTCTCTCTCTCTCTCTCTCTCTCTCTCTCTCTCTCTCTCTCTCTCTCTCTCTCTCTCTTTATATATATATATATATATAAAATAAAGTTAAATTAAAAGTCAAATGTTTAAAATTTAGCTTCGTGTATTACTGCTATATATATTTCAGTGACAGCCATCTTTGGCTGTGACCTCTTCAGGCAGTTTGAATAAGTATGGTATAGACAAGTACATATGTTGTTGAGGTGTATAATATTGTCAATACTCTGATATGCCCAGTTCCTGGTTGGGTTGTTATTTCACTGAGGAACTGGAATCATATGAATTCATATGAATTCAAACAAACGAATTTCAGTGTCAATGGGCCTCTTCTCCTCTCATTGGTCAGTTATTAGAACATTACTCATTCTAAGTGTTGTTATGTTGGAGTTAGCTTGAAAAAATTGATAAAATGGTAGAAGGGACAAGGTGTTAAAGGAACAAAATAACAAAAAAGTGTCAAACTTCCCATTGATCAGTTTTGAGAGCATTCTCCTCAGTCAGAAGTCTATAGAATTCTTTCTGGGGTGAGGCTCCCTGTAGTGTTTGTGTTTGCTATTGTTAAGTACATTTGACGTCTACCATTATTTTGGTAGTATTGTTGGTGTTGTTGTCAGCTTATGTCTTGCTGCTGCTAACAATTTAGAAGTATCCGGTGTGTGTTTTTTCTTCATCCCTCCTGCCACCATCTCTGATAGTGGTGGTGGTGGTGGTGGTGGTGGTGGGGGTTCCTCCATGTATATGTAGAAATATAAGGCAATAAAGGAAGAGAACAGAAAATAAATAATATAATAAAATAATTAATATAATTTGTATAATTTGAAAATAAATAAATAGAGAATAAAGAATAAAGAATAAATTAAAAATTGGTGAAAAAGTAATGAAAATGAATATGGAGAAGTGAAAAATAATATAGGATAAAGTGTGTGTGTGCTATAACCAATCACAAGGTCAGAAATATGTAGGATAGATTGGTATGAGGAACAAGATGTTAAAATAAGATAATCAAACAAAATGTGTTTGTGTTATAATCATTCTCAACTTTGAGTGGTTTTTAAGCCTACTTCTGTTGATGCTAGCTATGTGTTGGGCCAGATTTCTCGTGGTGGAATACAAGAGCTTCACAGTGTGTCTGTTGAAGATCCTGTGGTATCTGTGGTCCCTCGGGAAGCATTTGTCAAGTGCTCCAAAGAATGATCGGGCCAAGCTGTTCTTTACGGCTGCTGAGTAGGGTGGGTTGTACAACGTGATTTTTCGGTGTCTCCTCCTATATGTGTGGGTCGGGGGCGTCGTGATTTGTTGGGTTGCAGGTGGTTTCCGCACTGTTGCTTCCCCTTTGGGCTCTATGCTTTTTGTTATCTTCGCGGCCCGAATCTGTGGGGTGGTCGTTGCCCGCCCCGGGAGATCCATCGTGGGGTGGTCCCCCGTTTCCCCCCCACTACGTGTCCGGCGGTTGGGGTCGTCTGTCCTGGGATGGTTAGCGTCACGCCTGAGACTGCTACTCATATTGTGCTTCATCTCGTGGTCAAGCGCACTAGTCACCACCGCCCGTGTGGTGGTGTCGGGCACATGGTGCCTATTTGTTTCTGCTCTGCCTGTATTGTTAGGGTTCGCCCTCCACCTCCGGGCAACGCGGGTGTGGGTGTCTGTTGGGCTATCCCCATCCCGGCGTTTCGGACTATATGTTATGTTTTGGCCATGTCCCGCCTTCTTTAGAGCTGCGTTGTAATATTCCGCGTGGTTATTGAATATTTCCTTACTTGCGGACATGGAGATCCTGTCCGAGACACTCTTCACCACTGCCTTCGTTATGGATCTAGGGTGGTTTGATTTGGCGTTAACATATACGAGTTTCTCGTTTGGCTTGTGGTAGGAGTAGTATTGCTCGGTGTTCAGGTTTAGGGTGGTGTCTAGGAAGTTAACTACCTTCCTATTTGGGTCTATTTCTATGCTGAGCCCCTGGTTCTTAAAGAAATGGCGAATACGCCTCCTCATTCCCTCCAACATATTGGTGCTGTGGTCATATACTGTGAATAGAGCATCGTCACGCAGGGGATTTCATCTTTTATCTGCTTCAGCAGATTTCAGTTTCTCAGTGAAATAACAACCCAACCAGGAACTGGGCATATCAGAGTATTGACAATATTATACACCTCAACAACATATGTACTTGTCTATACCATACTCATTCAAACTGCCTGAAGAGGTCACAGCCAAAGATGGCTGTCACTGAAATATATATAGCAGTAATAAACGAAGCCAAATTTTAAATATTTGACTTTTTATTTAACTTTACTTTACATTACTCCGGAGTAACCAAACCAACCTGCGCACTTCATCGAGTGCTCCAGCCTGCATACAGAGGTGTTGGTATACAACCAACATATACTCAAAATCTCTCTCTCTCTCTCTCTCTCTCTCTCTCTATATATATAATATATATATATATATATATATATGTATATATATATATATTTATATATATATATATATATGTATATATATATATATTTATATATATATATATATGTATATATATATATATATATATATATATATATATATTTATATATATATATATGTGTGTGTGTATGGCTGGTGCGTGTATATATGGATTCTTAGTGTTATATGTATGTGTGTGTGTGTGTATACACACACACATTCACACACCTCCCCCACACACACTCACACATTTATATATATATATCACATATGTGATGATAGTGTTGTACTTCACTATTTTTTTTTGGGGGGGGGGGTGTAAGATGAGAGAAGCTCTATTCACATTACACTCCTTACTTCCCCAGGTTTTCAAACTGAACGATTGACAGTTATTGACAGTTAAGATATCCTGTTGTTAAGGATGGTTCAGGTAGCAAAGCTTTAAATTTCAATATTTGAAAAGAATCAAGGATATGAAATTATATTTATTTTTTAATTACTACGCACGTTTCAATACTGTTATAATGTCACATTCATTTGCAGAATAACTGGAAATTATCAATTAGCAATTAACTACATCACACATTTTCCACACTATCCGAATACCTTCAGGAAAACTTACATAGAATAAATACGATTTGAATGAGGTTTAACCTCAAAAGGTTTAAAGAATAAACAAAACAATATCAAAAAACATTTAACCTAAAACCAAGCAATTAGATTTAAATGAACGTCATGCAGGAGGATTTTAAAAATAAAAGCCATGGAAGTCTATATGTCATTACAATGCAGTGAATGGGCTAATGTATAGTTTATTTATCTAGAAGTTTGCTATCGTTTATCTTTATATAGGTAGAATGAGGTTTGTCGATTCAGTTGTAAGAAGAGTACATACAAAGCAGTGGTAGGTACATATAGTTAGCATAATTTGTAAAGAAAAAGATATATAAAAGATACAAAATAACATATATATAGAAAAATATACGCGTAGCATTCGTAGATATTACCGTATTCGCTAATCTGGTTCAACATTTTAAATAATATATTTTTTCTTCCTAGTAGATTTGGTATACTATTTACTGTTATTTTCCTTCATTTGATATACTGTTCATCTCTCATTTTATTTATTGTTCTTCCTTCATCTTTAAGCAGGCCTGAACATATACGGTTACTGTATAATGTAGTTAATTGTAAAGCGATAATTTCTAGTTGCTCTGCAAACGAATGTGACATTATAACTGCATTGAAACATGCGTAGAAATGAAAGATTACATATAATTTCATACCTTAATTTTGTTTCTAATATTGAATAACACACACACACACACACACACACACACACACACACACACACACACACACACACACACATATATATGTAAAACGTAAACCGGAAATAACAACACAATCGATACAGTACATAGAAGGGTTATATTATATTGAGGGGACGGGCGGGTTGGAATTGGAAACAATTTCTTTAGATATCAATAACAGTTCCATTCATGTTGATATCTCGCATTTGTGTAGGTGTCCAATAACCAATTCTTCGAGCCTGATCTGGTTTTCTATCAGGGTCGCGCTACTTGTTACTTGATGAGCGAAGCGGTATGCTTTGTTTTTCAGATGCTAAAAAGGGGCGCAACTTCTCCTGAAAACCTGTAATTCTCTGCTAAATAGAGTGTAAGTGTATATCTATTGTGAAAATAGATGATCATTTGCACAACCACAAAGATCCTCGTGACAAAAGAACAGTTTGTCGTTGTCTGCAAGCTTGAATATACTCACAGGAAATATACAGGTTATAAAGCTTGACTCCCTTTCGTCGTATCCCTGAATGGTGGATGAACGGGTTTTATGCCTTGCAAAAGTGTACCTCTTAACTATGTATAACGATAGGGGATTCTACGCACTTTTAATTTCTCCTAAACGCCAGAACAAATTCTGTGGTACATATTTTGCCGTTGATATAACTCCTCTAACAAATACCAGTGATCAAACTCAAGAACTCCTTCATAAAGTCGAATACTTTGCCAGGAAATTTGCTCTACACGTAAGTGTTACTTAGACAGAGTACATGTCACTAAAGCAAAAAGAGGGAAATCTTGTCTCTTTTGGTCGTGGAAAACTAAATCGAGATGATTATATATATATTTTTTTAAGATTTGGGCAGCTGGATGTGTTCATGAAAAAAGGATATTGACATTAGAATTTCAAATGACTGGGCTGCAAAAAACAAAATGGAAACGATATGGAAGTCAGATCTAGCCAGAAAAATCAAAATATCGTTCTTCATAATATCTGTCGAGTCAGTGTTGTATAGACAAGGTATATCGAATCTGACACAATCACTTGAGAAAAAACTAGAGGGTTAGGGATGTACAAAACATTGAATTTTATCACATCCCCTATCCATCCCCCCTGTTCTTCAGAGAACCAGGGGTAGGCAATTATGTTCGGGAGACCATCTAAAGAGGCCGGATTTATATAATTGAATCAACACACTGCATGGTGGTCAAACATTCCGAATAAATTGTTCCAAAAACACATTATCCATACTTATTCTTCCCTGAATATATATGTGTGTATATATATATATATATATATATATATATATATATATATATATATATAAAAGAATGAATAATAACAGGTAGACATCATAAAAAAGGTAATTTATTCCGTGTGCTTACAAATGTTTCCACGGTGGTAGTACAGCCTAGTTATGCTATGTGCAAATTATCAACTATTTGCAGAACCATTACTACATCTAGGATAATCCTATACCTAATATATATATATATATATATATATATATATATATATATATATATATATATATATATATATATATATATCTTTGTGAGTGTGTATGTGTGTATATGTGGGTGTGTGTATATATATATATATATACACTACATACACACACACATATGTATATATATATACACCACATACACACACACTATATGTATATATGCACACACACACCCTCACACACAAACATTTATATATACATATATATATATATATATATATATATATATATATATGTATATATATATATATGTGTGTTTGTGTGTATATGTGTATATATATATGTGTTTGTGTGTGTATACATATATATATATATGTTTGTGTATATATACATAGTCAGGCCAGTATCGAGTGCTACTGGTAACATGTAACCCAGTACAACTTGTCGCATGGTCGGGTCGTCGGCGACTAAACCGGCAACCCCATCTAGTTTACTTGGTGAGGAGGGTGATTTTGGACATCCTGCAGGACAAAGACAAAACCTGACAAAGGGCGGAAGAACTCATAAGAGTCAACGGCCATCCAAAAATTGTGTAAATGTGTATATAGTGTATATATATATATACATATATATATATATATATGGTAGCCTTGGTCGGCAATCTGTCTAGGAGAGGGACCACTCTGATTTTAAAGCCGGGCGGACAGAGCTCTTTGGCCTTGATAGGCAATCTGTCAAACCAATCCTGACTGGGATAAACGACGATAAGCAGGATGTCGTATCAGTAGATAAGGCAATGATCAAGTAACTGTGAATTTGGTTCATACTACTAGTGTCAAGGCGATCATATCAACTACTGTTGGATGTTTCGGTGAGGCACAACCGCTCTAATACAGAGTACTGCTTTCACTTGTATGGAGTAGCGACCGCAAGTGTATATCCAGCCATTGAAAGATAAATATGACACAAACCCTTCGATGTTTATCCCGCAGCGCTCATTGCGCGGTTAAACAAGGAGCCCATCCTGCAACGGATTCCCAGATTGCAGTCGAAAAATCAGATACTGGGAAACATACACGGAAAAAACAACCAACTCGACTTGTACACGGAAAGAAAGACATCTTTGCTTGTACACTCAATGTTCAAACACTCCAGAAAGACCATAAAATCCCTGAACTGATTGCTTCAGCAGGGGCGACCAACCATGATGTTATCTGTCTTCAGGAGCACCGGTTCATACATGAAGAGCTTGTAACAAAGGAGCAAATATTTGGCAATTGGAGGCTGATAACCTGCTGAGCTTAGAAAAACAACATGAATGCAGCAAATGGTGGAGTTGGAATGCTTTTCAGCCCGCGTGCCTATGATGCACTTGCGAGTGTTGAAATGATAACATCAAGGATAATGATAGCTACGTTTAACGGGAATCCTAAAACCACTGTAATCTCTTGCTATAGTCCAGCAAATGTATGTGACATGGTCGAAGTAGAGTGGTTTTACATGGAACTAACATCACTCACTAGACAAATCCTGAAACATAATGTTTTCATCATTGGCGGAGACTTCGCGCGCGTCTTGGACAGCTTGCTGGATTCAAATTCTCATACCACTGACAAACCAATACAAACGGTTGTATGCTAAAAGATTACTTGTGTGAGAATAATTTACGTTGTCTCAACGCCATATTCCAAAAAAGACCAGGCCAGCGGTGGACACACAAATCTCCAAATGGCGACAAGACAACTGAATTATATCATAATCAATCTAAAATGGAAGAACAGCGCAAAAAACTGCAGAGCATATGACTCATTTGTTAATGTTGACTCGGATCATCGCATTGTCTCGGCCAAGATACGATTAGGTCTCCGAGTGGATAAAAAGAAATCTGCAAGTGCTACTCCTTACAACTGGGCAGTTCTGAATGCCAATCCTGAGACTTACAAAACCTTTGTAACCCAACTGAGCAACCGATTTGCTGCCCTACAAAACTCTGCGCCAGCAAAATCGTCAAATTCTACATTTAACCACTTTCAAATGGCATTCAAAGAAGCAGCAGCCGACACCTTCCCTTTAAAACCCAAGGTTAAAACACGAAAACCCTGGAAAACAGAGAGGATACGCCAAAAATGCAAAGAGTTGCGAAATGCTGCAGAATAGAAAGACACTCAACGATCTCCAGAAAACATTAGTAACTTCAATGCTGCTTGTACAGCAGTGAAAAGTGAGTATGAAATTGAGCAAGCCGATACATGCAGAGAAAGATCAATCATATCTCGAGTACTGTCAGCAATAAGAAGTCTGCTGAAGTCTGGAAAACTGTCAATGAAATTAGTGGCAGAAAAAGTAGTGACAGAGCCAAACTGAAAGCCTCCAGCCAAGACGAACGTTTAAAACTGTGGCAACAACATTTTCAGAACCTACTTGACAAAGCACCACAGATCATCGAAGAAGAAATAATACCCGTTTTTACAGAGGAACACCATATACAGAAAGGTCCTTTCACTATGGAGGAACTACAGAAGGCAGTGAAAAGTATTGGTAACGGAAAAGCGTGCGGACTCGACGACATCCCAGCTGAAGTGTCGAAGGTACCTGAATTTCACCCAATCCTACTAGAGTTGTGTAATGTTGTCTATAATCAAGACCCCATAAAGAAATGGATTGAGGGATGTATACTCCCTTTTCCCAAAAAGGGCGATCTTGGAATGGCAAAAAACTACCGTGGCATAACACTAACGGCAATTGCCGCAAATATATACAATCTCATGCTGTTTGACAGAATAAGACCTGTCATTGACCCCTTGCTGAGAAAAAAACAAAATGGCTTCCGCACCAACAGATCAACATCAGGGCAAATCTTGGAAAAAACCTCCCAGCAACTCTCTTGTTTATTGACTTTTCAAAAGCATTCGATTCCATCCATCGTGGGAGGATGAGAGAGATACTTCTAGCCTACGGCTTGCCAAAGGAAACAGTAAATGCCATCATGATGTTATATAAAAACACCCGCGCAATGGTGCGCTCACCTGATGCAGATACTAACTTCTTTGACATCATTGCAGGAGTGCTCCAGAGGGATACACTTGCACCATACATTTTTATCTTCTGCCTCGACTATGTATTGAGAAAATCCCTGGACGAAAACTTAGAGCTAGGTTTCAATCTCGCAAAGCGAAAGTGTAGACGCCATGCAGCTCAGAAAATCACCGATGCTGACTATGCGGATGATTTAGCGGTCCTCGCTGACTACCTTAAGGATACAACATCACTACTTCACAGCATCGAATCAGTTGCAAAGGAAATCGGACTCTATGTCAACGCAGGCAAAACAGAATATATTTGCCTGAACCAAGACTCCTCAGTTGGTATGCGAAGTCTAAACGGCGATACAATCAAGCTAGTTGACGACTTAAAATACCTGGGTAGCTATATCGCCTCCACAGAACATGATGTTAACATCAGACTGGGAAAAACCTGGGGAGCATTGAATGCAATGGAAGAGATGTGGAAAACAAACCTGCCGGCCAAACTGAAAAGGAATTTCTTCAGAGCTGCTGTGGAATCTGTGCTTGTTTATGGCTCTATCACTTGGACGCTAACGTCGAAACTGGAGAAAAGGCTAGACGGGGCATACAGACGTATGCTCCGCGCTACTTTAAACGTGTTTTGGAGGGAATACCCAACAAATAAGGATCTCTATGGCAATATACCACCTATCAGCAGGTCAATACGTGGACAGAGACTCAGATTTGCTGGCCACTGTTGGCGCAGCAAGGAAGAAATAGCAGGTGATGTGTTGTTATGGAGTCCATCTCATAGAGCAAGAAACGCTGGTCGTCCCAAGAAGACATACGTCAAGCAACTTGAGGACGATACTGGATACACTGCGGAAGAACTGGTAAACGCTATGAGAAACAAAGATGGATGGAGGAAACGTGTCGTAGAAAGCCAACCAAGCTCGACCTGATGATGATGATGAGATGATGATGAATGTACTCCACCTGGACCATTAGATTCAGAATGTTGAATGCTTACCTCAGAATACTTCGGGATCTACCAGTTACATATCCATATATATATATCCATATATATATATATATATATATATATATATATATATATATATATATATATATATATATATATATATATATATATATATATATATATATATATATATATATATATATATATATATAGAGAGAGAGAGAGAGAGAGAGAGAGAGAGAGAGAGATTATAGTAGTAATCGGTTTCTGTTAATTGATTTGTGTAATTTGGAATCGAAAACTATGTCAACATACAGAGCTTTTTGATTCAACATATAAATCCTTTTTCATACTTTTTCCGTGATCAACCGTAGGGACTATGAAGTTAATTCCTGGAGTATTTCTATAGAAATTAATAATTTACATGAATACCCCAATTCCCCAAATGAAGGATTAATATTTATTATGTAATTGACACGTTTTTCATTAATATGTAAGTGACCAATTATAGAATCGTAATCCGATATATATTTTCGGACAATTCGAATTCCAATAGGTTGCATCAATAGCCTTACATATCAGCTTTTCAAAGTCTAACAATGTTTTTATTTTTACAGGGCAATGTATCTCTCTCTCTCTCTCTCTCTCTCTCTCTCTCTCTCTCTCTCTCTCTCTCTCTCTCTATATATATATATATATATATATATATATATATATATATATATATATATATATATATATATTATATTATATTTTGAGAATAAACTCTCAGTCGTTTACAATAATTAAGCTCCAGGAAGGGGCTCTTCCGAGCAGTTAAATACATTTAAAATATATGATAAACACGAAATGTGTTTATATTGCAACAGACAAAGTTAGCCATTAATGAAATAAACTAATTAAAGTGAATACAATTTTTCTGTCTCGATACAAGTCAATAAAGACAAGCTTATATTGGCAACGGCCATGATTCCTGGACATATTTAAATTTCAAAATTCAAACCTGTTCTGTAGACGAATTTGAACCTCGAAACCCAAATAAGTTTCGTAACGGTGGAATGTGAATTGAAAAATAAAGAGAATCGAAATGGAATAGAAATAAAAGAATGAAATATCCAAATCTTCTGTGCTTATCAACAGGAATCCAGTAAAATTATTCTATCTCACATCAAAAATTTTGCAGGTCTGACTACGCGTGCGTAGGCAGGCCAAAACTAGCTGTCCCGCATTCACGGTGCTAGAAATAACAGCCGCTTATGCAGGATTAAAGATCAGCTCTACAATAAAGGAGCTATACATTATATTATGTTTATCATATATTTTAAATGTATTTAACTGCTCGGAAGAGCCCCCTCCTGGAGCTTAATTATTGTAAACGACTGAGAGTTTATTCTCAAAATATAATATAATGTATAGCTCCTTTATTTTAGAGCTGATCCTTAATCCTGCATAAGCGGCTATAATTTCTGGCACCGTGAATGCGGGACAGCTAGTTTTGGCCTGCCTACGCACGTGTAGTCAGACCTGCAAAATTTTTGATGTGAGATAGAATAATTTTACTGGATTCCTGTTGATAAGCACAGAAGATTTGGATATTTCATTCTTTTATTTCTATTCCATTTCGATTCTCTTTATTTTTCAATTCACATTCCACCGTAGCGAAACTTATTTGGGTTTCGAGGTTCAAATTCGTCTACAGAACAGGTTTGAATTTTGAAATTTAAATATGTCCAGGAATCATGGCCGTTGCCAATATAAGCTTGTCTTTATTGACT
>OZ024741.1:383473648-383483648 GCA_964016885.1 Eledone cirrhosa | reverse complement strand
TACCATCACCCAACGATCACTACCGTACCTTACCATCACCCAACGATCTCTACCATCCCTTACCATCACCCAACGATCTCTACCATCCCATACCATCACCCAACGATCTCTACCATCCCTTACCATCACCCAACGATCACTACCGTCCCTTACCATCACCCAACGATCTCTACCATCCCTTACCATCACCCAACGATCACTACCGTCCCATACCATCACCCACCGATCTCTACCGTCCCTTACCATCACCCACCGATCTCTACCATCCCTTACCATCACCCAACGATCACTACCGTCCCTTACCATCACCCAACGATCTCTACCATCCCTTACCATTACCCACCGATCTCTACCATCCCTTACCATCACCCAACGATCACTACCGTCCCTTACCATTACCCAACGATCACTACCGTCCCATACCATAACCCAACGATCTCTACCATCCCTTACCATCACCCAACGATCTCTACCATCCCTTACCATCACCCACCGATCTCTACCGTCCCTTACCATCACCCACCGATCTCTACCATCCCTTACCATCACCCAACGATCACTACCGTCCCTTACCATCACCCAACGATTACTACCGTCCCTTACCATCACCCAACGATCTCTACCATCCCTTACCATCACCCACCGATCTCTACCGTCCCATACCATAACCCAACGATCTCTACCATCCCTTACCATCACCCAACGATCTCTACCGTCCCTTGCCATCACCCAACGATCACTACCGTCCCTTGCCATCACCCAACGATCACTACCGTCCCATACCATCACCCAACGATCACTACCGTCCCTTGCCATCACCCAACGATCACTACCGTCCCTTGCCATCACCCAACGATCACTACCGTCCCATACCATCACCCAACGACCTTTACCGTCCCTTACCATCACCCAACGATCACTACCGTCCCTTGCCATCACCCAACGATCACTACCGTCCCATACCATCACCCAACGACCTTTACCGTCCCTTACCATCACCCAACGATCACTACCGTCCCTTGCCATCACCCAACGATCACTACCGTCCCATACCATAACCCAACGATCACTACCGTCCCATACCATCACCCAACGACCTTTATCGTCCCTTACCATCACCCAACGACCTCTACCGTCCCTTACCATAACCCACCGATCTCTACCATCCCTTACCATAACCCAACGATCACTACCGTCCCTTGCCATCACCCAACGATCACTACCGTCCCTTACCATAACCCAACGATCTTTACCATCCCATACCATCACCCAACGATCACTACCATCCCTTACCATCGCCCAACGATCACTACCATCCCTTACCATCACCCAACGACCTTTACCGTCCCTTACCATCACCCAACGACCTCTACCGTCCCTTACCATAACCCACCGATCTCTACCATCCCTTACCATCACCCAACGATCACTACCGTCCCTTACCATCACCCAACGATCACTACCGTCCCTTACCATAACCCAACGATCTTTACCATCCCATACCATCACCCAACGACCTCTACCATCCCTTACCATCACCCAACGATCCCTACCGTCCCATACCATCACCCAACGACCTTTACCGTCCCTTACCATCACCCAACGACCTTTACCGTCCCTTACCATCACCCAACGACCTTTACCGTCCCTTACCATCACCCAACGACCTCTACCATCCCTTACCATCATCCAACGATCACTACCGTCCCATACCATCACCCAACGACCTTAACCGTCCCTTACCATCACCCAACGACCTCTACCATCCCTTACCATCACCCAACGATCCCTACCGTCCCATACCATCACCCAACGACCTTTACCGTCCCTTACCATCACCCAACGATCACTACCGTCCCTTACCATCACCCAACGATCACTACCGTCCCATACCATAACCCAACGATCTTTACCATCCCATACCATCACCCAACGACCTCTACCATCCCTTACCATCACCCAATGATCTCTACCATCCCTTACTATCACCCAACGATCTCTACCATCCCTTACCATCACCCAACGACCTCTACCATCCCTTACCATCACCCAACGATCCCTACCGTCCCATACCATCACCCAACGACCTTTACCGTCCCTTACCATCACCCAACGATCACTACCGTCCCTTACCATCACCCAACGATCTCTACCGTCCCATACCATAACGCAACGATCTTTACCATCCCATACCATCACCCAACGACCTCTACCATCCCTTACCATCACCCAATGATCTCTACCATCCCTTACCATCACCCAACGATCTCTACCATACCTTACCATCACCCAACGATCTCTACCATCCCTTACCATCACCCAACGATCCCTACCGTCCCATACCATCACCCAACGACCTCTACCGTCCCTTACCATCACCCAACGATCACTACCATCCCATACCATCACCCAACGATCTCTACCATCCCTTACCATCACCCAACGATCTCTACCGTCCCATACCATCACCCAACGACCTCTACCATCCCATACCATCACCCAACGATCACTACCATCCTTTACCATCACCCAACGATCTCTACCGTCCCATACCATCGCCCAACGACCTCTACCATCCCATACCATCACCCAACGATCACTACCATCCCTTACCGTCACCATCTCCACAACTATCACTATCACCACCATCACCCAACCATCACTAAACCTAACAATATCACTACTATTACCATCACCACCACCACTATTACCGCCACCATCTCCACAACTATAACTATCACCACCATCACCCAACCATCACTAAACCTAACAATATCACTACTATTACCACCACCATCACGACCACCTCCACAACTATCACTACCACCACCATCACACAATATCACTACTATAACCACCACCATCGTCACCACCTCCACAACTATCACTACCACCACCATCACCCAACCATCACTAACCCTAACAATATCATTACTATTACTACCACCATCACTGCTACTATCTTACAGGAAAATCACCTGTTCGTTGTTCCTCGCTGTCAGCTCAAATAGCGAGCCACTTAAGTCGGTACGCAACTATATAATTCAAAGGAAAAGAGGGTTTTGTTACATTTTAATGAAAAACTATCCTGCTGAGTTTATTTTTATCTCCACTCGTTTTCCATTTTTTTTTAATATATATCTTTCTTTCTTTGATGTTTCCAATTTTCTTTCTTTCATTCTTTCTTTCTTTCATTCATTCTTTCTTTCTTTCTTTCTCCCTATATTTCTTTCTCTCTTTCCCCACTTTGTTCTTTGTGCTTGTTTAATCTTTGTTTACTGCTTTATTCCGTTCCCCTCTTAATTTCTTTTCTTTCGTTATATTTGATTCTTCATAATTATTCATTGCAATATTTTCTCCTTATTTTCCTTCATGTTTGACTTTTCCTATCTTCTCTGTTCTTCCTTAGCACCACGACCTTCATAATAAGAGATGCAACTCATATAATTATGTTATACATTATTTAACGGATTGTTCTGTCAAAAATACTGAAACAGCAACAGAATAACACTAGGGACAAAAACAACATAAACAGCTTCAATAAAAAAAATATAAAAAAAACGCACACAATAAGTGGCGTATGACTTGATCTTGTCTATCTATCTATAGATATCTATTATCTATTATAATGCCCCTGTGGCTAATAAAGAAACATATCTATCTATTATCTATCTATCTATCTATCTATCTATCTATCTATCTATCTGTCTGTCTGTCTGTATTTTTCTCTCGCTTACTCTCTCCTCCCATTCTCTCTCCCTCTCTCTCTGTCTATATATATATCCGCATGATCATTACATAATATATATCAATCTTATTTTGATATATATATATATATATCAACCTCATCAACGCCATCGTTTTTACGTCCGCCTTTCTATGCTTGCATGGGTTGGACACACACACACACACACACACACATACACACACACACACACACACACACACACACACACACACACACACACACACACACACACACACACACACACACACACACACACACGCACACACACACACACACACACACGTATATGAATTTATAGTGTAGTACTCTACTATTTTCATTGGTAAGATGTGATAACGTCGATGCACTTTATCGTCCTCTGTTCTTCAGCAGTGAAATGAACCTAGATGAATTATGGACAGGTCAGTTAGCAGATTTTAAGAAAGCCAAGGATAGCATATCATAATTTATTTATATATCTCTATGAACATTTCAACGCGGCTAGAATATCACATTCATTTGTGGAGAAACTGGAGATTTCCAGTTAACAATTAACTCCATTATAAGTGATTTACCCCAACCGTATCTCTTCAGGAAATATATATAATAAAATAACAATAAATTACTATCATAAGACAGATATCAAGAAAAGGAGAGGATTCAATTTATGGAGCATATAGGCAGGCAGTTAAAGTTTCAAGTGCAATTTTATTATAAGCTTGTACAAGGTTTTTCAAATATGCAAAATTATAAATTTTTCTGTGTTGTTTTTCAAAAAAATTATGTTAAATCTAGGAATTGGTTGCAGCAGAGGTTGTTAAAACATTTCCCCTACAAATTTAGGGCAGAACGTTCAATTATTTCAAATAGAAAAATTTGAAAATATTTAGATTTTTCTTCAGTCAACGTCACATGAAGATATAGAATAAAATTATATATATGGAGTTAAATATATTTTCACACATATACATTTTAAAAATATCTGTATATAGTTACTCATTGTTTTCTTTTTTAATCAGGTGCTAAAGTAAAACAGATTTTATATCGTTGAGACATTTTAAATGGAGTGTTTTCATTTCTAGTTAAATACATCGTTATTTAACGGTGTCAGTTTGTTTACGTTCATTGTCTGAAAACCTTTACTTACTGTGTGTCCCATATTTTTATAAACGTCTATATATTGTTTCTTACTTATTATTTTAAAGAACATTTACGAAAGACTAATTTTTGTTTTGATTTAGGACATATTAAGTTAGAATCAGCTTATTTGACTACAATTATGTATTTATTTCTATTTTTCTTTCACATCTACCTCTATTATCAACATTTGGAGTTATATTAATGTGTCTATGGATAAAATTGAATCCAAATATAAAAACATTTGAAATAACTATCATGTTAATTTGTATATCTTTTAGAAAATGTATATCTTTTTGAAAATCTTTTAGAAAATGGATTTACTAATTTCAAAATTTATCCGTAGAAATATTCAGAACTTTTCTTATATAAGTAGTTATGTATGCAGGCACGCACGCACATATACACACACACACACACACATATATACACACACACACACACGCGCGCGCGCACATTCGCACACACACACTCACGCACACACACACACACACACACACACACACACACACACACTTCGTTCTTGATTTTGCTTTGCAAGATTTCTTATCTGAGAACGTATGTCGAATCAGATATTGGTATATATGAATAGGGAGACACAAAGCAAGCTGTGTTTACAAACGTCTAGCGAATTTGCAAAAGGTTCCGGACCAATGTTTTACTATTACACCAATACGCCACCCATGCTTTCTTCCATTCAATTAGAAACTATATAACCATAGCCGGTATATACGTATATGTATATAAATCGGGAGACAGAAAGCAGGCTTTGTTTACAAACGGCTAGCGAATTTGAAAATTATGTAGTAACATGTGCTTACGCCGTATTTCACTACATAGAATTCGTCTGTTAGTTTGGATTTTAAAAAAACCCATTTGAATGGAAAAAAAGGATGAGTATTGACGTACACGGGACACGAAGACACATCTTTCATTTCTCGAAAGAGTTGACAATATATATAGACAACCATCCGGTTATCGAACCAACGAACTGGAAATTTATATTAAATTGAAGTTCCGTGTGTCTTTATTGGCAGCATGCCCCTTCCGAAGTATAACAATATATATATATATATATATACACACCCATATATGTAAAAACTATAAATATGTATATGTACACGCATTCACACATACACATACATAAATGGATTTACACGTAAGTATTAATATATGAGAGTAAAAGTTTATTTTGTTAATTTTAATTCATAATATAATTTTGGGAATTTTTATTTTAGGAACTTTTATTTTATTTTTTATGTGTTACCATAGGAAGAATTTCGGATTTTGAGGATTTTCAATTTTGATTATAAAATATGTACACATTCCGTGAGACAAGTTACATTTCTTCTTCCTGGCTTGTAAGAAGGTCTCTTTGAGATTCCATATATGTCTAGCTAAGTATGTTGAATAATGAATTCTTTTTTCTGAAAGAGTGGCGGGGAACAATGTATCTGGATTTCAAACTATTAGAAGTGGACATTATATTTACCATACTGCTATTACTAGTGAATATATTGCATTATATATTCGCCATTAATCAGGGTTTCGACAATTACATTTTTTTAAATATTAATGTTAGATATTATGTCATTATTTAAGTTATTGTATACAATTATTGGAATTAAACGGATTGGGTGTTCGTTAGAGGAGTGTGTTTTCAACTTGAATCTGACTTCAGTTCCTATCCATTACAATTAACACTTGCATCCAATTTGTCTATAGAAAGACATCAATCTCAAAACACGTCAATCTCAAAACACTCCAAACCTTGTACAACGCATGGTATGCCATATCATATCATTTCCTTTTATTAGGGATCGTAGTTTTCCAGTGGAGAAAAATATAGCTTTTTCTTCTTTCACAGACCCCAGTCATAATACTGCGGCCATCCTGAGACACCATCTGGATAAACTTGATCAATTCGAGCCTAGTACTTAGTTTCTCAAGTCTGGTACATGGTTTGTTGACATTTTAATTCCCGAACCGCTACGATTTACCCCCACCCACCCCACATGCACACGCATACATACACACACACATACACAGTCATACCCACATTCACTCCCCACATACACACACGCACGCATACATACACCCCCCACATATATATGCATATATGTGTATATATATATATATATATATATATATATATATATATATACCGAAGGGTTTCTAGTTTCTAGCTACCGAATTCCGCGCACAGAGCATTGTTCAGGCTGATAGTAGAAGATACGTATGCAATGTGCCACGCATTGGGACTGAACCCAGAACCGCGTCTTTGCAAAGCAAACTTCTTAGCCACACATCCATGTCTGTGTAAGTCTACAACGTATATTATCTTGCCTTGGAATGAATCCTGGCAGAAAAGGCGAGGTCAACAGCGAATTAAACTAATATGTCATAGCAAAATATCGGGATTCGACTGACCACTTATTTTTCTTGTCGGTCGCCCTCGAGATCTCGGGTCTCCTTGGTCTCCAACCTCGAACTGCCGTTTTACTTCGCAAAATTGGGAGTAGAGTATTTCTCGCAAAGAATGAGCCTATGCGGTGGAATGCCTGATGCAGCAAGTATCGCGGGATATTCTGACTTGAAATGCCTTCGACATTTTGTGGGTGGGATGCAGCTAAGATATACCACATAGAATGCCGATCTCTACCTCATTCCTCTTTGTTTCATTATTTAATTAACAGGGCGGTGGATTGGCAGTATCGGTAGAGGGTCGGACGCCATACTTTGCAGCAACGAGTTACGGCCCTTTGTGGTCTGAGTTCAAATCCCGCCGAGGTTAACTTTGCCTTTCATGCTTACGGGGTCGATAAAATAAAGTACCAGTAATGCACTGGGATAATTGCTGGCCTTGTGCCAAAAGTAGAAACAATTATTTAATTATTTATCTTTTATTATCATAAACATTATATAATTTGATTTAAATTTGTTGTATAAATCTCCAGTTATCAAATTGTTTTCGATGTAACCGCTGAATGATTTACTCCTGTATATATTTCAATCTCGCTGATGCTGTTGTTTTTGCTTTTAATTTTGCTAATATATCATAATATAATAAAGGGAGGAGTGCGGGACTGTGTCCTTACTATATATTTTTTTTATCCCGATCGTAAAATAAGTTGGATTACTTTGAATAAATAATGAATGAATATTACATAATTTATGCAGTAAATTTCGTAGTTGTTGATTAAACATAAATATTCTTATATATAATTATTGCTTATTTCAAGATTCACTTCTTTTTAAATTTTCAAATGTCAATTCTTCCGGTTATGATATAACGGACGCTATATCACATCGCTTATATATTTGCATCGTTATATCATAAAGTTTATATTTCTCCTTTTTTGTTTTCATTACATTTCACCGTATTGTAGTTTATATATAATATCGTCTTGTTTAAATGTGTCATGGGTTACTTTACTGATTACAGAAGACAGTGTAACACAGTCTCTCTTCAATTTCTGTGTATATTGTCAATTACGAATTTTATTTGATGCATCATATCTCATGCATGTATATTTGCATTTTATATCAATATGCACACTACACATGCTCGCAGAAAACCACCCGAAGTGTGGTTTTCTGCTAGTTGTTTTAATGACGTCGTTATATGAGTAGTATATTGTTTTAACGTGAATTTGTTATATGAAGATAGTAATATATAATTTGAAGTTGGTTTGTTTAGATTTGATATGAATAGAGACCGTATAAAGACAGAAAAATACATTGTGAAATATTGTATTTAGTCATAAACACACACTGTTAAATTCACTTTATAATTATTGTTTATTTTCTGGTATTAAATGTTTAGTCGCTATGCCTGCGATCAGTTCCTGGTCGCAAAAAGTGAGACGAAAAGGTTAATACTAGGAAATAGATGATGAATGCCAAGTGGAGGCAACAATGTTTGTGTGTATTTTTGAATGACTAAATGATTCTTTTTCGACGTAGCGGTTATTTCATTGGCTCATGAGAAATTTGATGAAATGCTGACTGATGTGGGAATTGGACTCAGAACAATAACACCGTGTAATATATTATTTGTTCCCTGGTTCTAAGTATCATTTCCTAGTTTGTTATATCCCATTATTATCAAAATATACTATTATTTAATCAAAAGTTTGGGTTTATGGTCACAAGTTTGATATTTTGAAATTTTCATATTTTTTCAAGAAAAAACACATTTAAAAAAAGAATTATCAGTTCATATAATTAATTCAACAGAGTATACATTTATTTTATTACACAATCTTATCAAAAGCAAACAAGTAAAAACAAATAACACTTATAAAGCAACTTATACACGTCAGAAATGACTGGATTTCCTGGATTTGCGGTTGCAGTCCAGGTCGCATTCCCGCACTAGCCACCAGATATAGTCCCCCATAATTTTTTCATTGTAGTGGCCCTGGTACCTCCGCTCTATCTCTTTCACATCTTGGTGGAATCGTTCGCATTGTTCTTATGTTGTTCCAGGTGAGCGTCCAGCATATGGAGTTTAAGCAACATCCTGCATCCCATGGCGCCAAAAGCCTTTATCAAATCCTGCGCCAGTTGCTGGTAATTTTCAGCTCTGTAGTTGCCCAGGAAGCCCTTAACAACTGCCTTGAAACAGTTCCTTGCTGTTCTCTCAATCCTATTAAGCTTATTGGAGGACTCGGTAGACTCAAACAACTTCTTTATCTGAGGTCCAACAAAAATTCCACCTTTGATTTTGGCCTCAGATAACTTGGGGAAGATCTCAAGAAGGTACTTAAAAGCGGCTGATTCTTGGTTGAGAGCCTCCACAAACTACTTCATCAACCCCAACTTAATGTGCAGTGGCGGCATGAGCACAATCCTGGGATCAATCAGTGGCTCCCACATGACTTTCCGAGTCCCAATTACAAATTCTGTTCGCTGCTCCCAGTTCTTTCTTTTGTAGTTGTCAGAGGTGGCTCTGCTGTCCCAAAGGCAGAAGAAGCATTGGAATTTGACAAAGCCTCCTTGGAGTGCAAGCAGGAAAGCCGCCATCTTGAAGTCTCCAATGATTTCCCAATTGTACTGGTTGTATTGCAGAGCTTCTAAGAGGACTTTCACACTGTAGTAATCTTCCTTCAGCCAGACTGAATGAGCTAGGGG
>OZ024741.1:383458648-383468648 GCA_964016885.1 Eledone cirrhosa | reverse complement strand
TCCCAAGTGCTTTGGTGGGACTTGACTTCAATAGGGGGAAAAGGAGGAGGGACGTCTACTGGGCTAAGTCCCAGCCGGTCCCACGTCTCACAGGTGGCCTCACGTTCTCTGAACACAGAGGGTTGTATTGTCTTTTGAAGAACCCTGCTGACGTGGACGCGGCCCAAGGTTACCGACGAAAGATACGCCGGCAAAACCAGCGAGATCGGGGACCGGAGGCCAAGGCCACCATACCTAACAGGTAAAGTGACCTGTTGCCATCCAATATCGTCAAACTTGACGTTGCATATCTCCTCGGCTGCTTCTCAGCTACAAGTATCGAGGTCAGCGAGGAGAGATGTGTGGGTGTAGCACGGAGCTTCTTTCTACATTTCTCTTCCTTCTTCCTACTGGCACCTGTATTTTGTTACCCGGAGATTTACCCAGCTGCATTGTAGATGCTTCCAAAACGACCGTTATATATATATATATATACGTAGGTCCCGGGTTGAGTCGGGGATAACCACAGTAAGTAAGGTACTCAATACATGGCAGAGTAACATTTTTTTATTTTATAGAAGGAGCTTCTACAGGACTAGTACTGTTTCATTCATCTGAATGAAACAGTACTAGTCCTGTAGAAGCTCCTTCTATAAATATATATATATATATATATATATATATATATATATATATATATAGTGGTGAAACACTGGAAGGTAATATTCGTAGTGGTAGAGCACTCGGTCCAAGGGACGAGTTAGGTAGAAGTGGTTACACAACAGTTAGTTCACCATACAGAGAACAATTGTTTCACCTTAGCGGATCTTCAGCTCGGAATGGGCATGGTTATAGGAACAGGAAGGACAACTGTACCAACGCACAAGTTTTTAGGTTGAAAATAAAATTACAAAGAATCAGTCCGGAGCCTTGTAGTTATGCAATAGGTGTTTGGCGACGTGTGGACAACGTGTGAAAAATTCACTCCTCGTGTTTAGGCAATCACTATTGCGTAATCTCTTTAGAATAGTTATTCATTCGTCAATACATAAGCTACACGTCGGATTTCTTCTTGCCTATGGTTTGGATTTAGTGATGACTTTCCATTCAATGGAGTAGTCTGTACTTGAGTCCTTGAGGGACCATACGTGGCTCGCGAGTTTCGTGGATGAACGTCTGTCCGGGTATCTGAAGGTAGACTGGTGGTTCAGGAAACGTACTTGAATCGGCCCTCCGCCATTCACACGTTGTCCACACGTCACCAAACACCTATTGCATAACTACAAGGTTCCGGACTGATTCTTTGTAATTTTATTTTCAACCTAAAAACTTTTCGGACTTTCGCAGTCTAGTATTGGCTATGTGAGGTGACCCGGTTCTGCGCATGCGCGTTCGTACGGTTGTCCTTCCTGTTCCTATAACGATGCATATTCTGAGCTGAAGATCCGCTAAGGTGAAACAATTGATCTCGGTATGGTGAACTAACTGTTGTGTAACCACTTCTATATATATATATATATATATATATATATATATATGCATATTAACAGCTTATGCATATTAACGGCTGAACAGCCTAATTTGCATATCGAGTGAGTTTAGTGGGCTGGGCGCACCGAAATCGATAAATAGAATAGTATATACTTTCAGACGTTCAACCATCTGGCAGGAAGGTATACGATGCTGACGATAGCTAATAAGCTTGAAACTAGTACATCGTTCCTGTGTCAGTGTTGAACAAAAAGGTGACGTGGTTGCCTAAACACTGTACGGCGTAATTCGGGCTGTTTGTTTGTTTACAAACAAACTAAGCATTATAATAAATGTTCGGTAAACCGATACGTGCATATATATATATATGTGTGCATGTATGTATATATATACATACTACTGTACGTCTGTATACATATATGTATGTACGTATACATACATCCATACTTACATTTATGTAACTGCCGTACTAAGAGTGAGAAATGAAATTTCGTTTCATTCTATTCCATTATATATATATATATATATATATATATATATATATATATATATTCTAATATATTTAAATATATATATATATATATATATATATATATATATATATATATTTAAATATATTAGAATATGGGGTTAACCGGCCAGGGATGTGCGGACCACATTATGGTCGGTCGGCTATGAAGCAGATGAAAAGAAGCGGTCAACGACCTGAATACATGGTACAACTCGGATCATTATATAGTATTAATAGCTAGGAGCCCATAATCAGATGATTCCGTTTTATTTAATACTCCATTACACATGTTTCACTGACTATCACTTATGATAGCCTGAGCTCTTCAGACGGCAAAACCTATAAAAACATGAAAACATTGCAACTTCCTCAAAAAATCTTTAAATTAAATATAATCTACAAATTTCTGTGAAAAAACCTTTTCTTTTCTTGATTGAATGGAACGACCGAATGTGTGGATGTTGTTTAGCGTTACCATTTTCAGTAATCTATCAGGTCAGGAAATTTGGATATTAGCTATTGAAATTTGTGGAATTTATGCTGTCAGCCACAGAGAGTTTATATTAAACAAATAAAAGAACGAGATTACAATTTTACAGGTTTGTATTTGCATACTTGCCTGATAAGTGTTTCGCAACTAAACAGCTCAAAGCTACACGTAGATATGTAATGATATTGCAGCACATTCACACACACACGCACATACACACACACACACACACTCACACACATACACACACACACATACACACACATGAGACCTTTACTATATTGTGCATGCCGTCACAAAACCCAAGCTTGTATATATATGACCAAGATTATATTGTAGAGTACTTGCTCAAGACCAGACGCTAGTGCATATGCGCAAGACCGGAGGTGAATGCGCATGCGAAAGACTTGATGTTAGTGCACTTACAGAAGACCCGACGTAAATGCGCATGCACAAATTCCCTGGTTGAAATTGTTATCAATATATTATAAATATTCACTATTACACTCGTCCACCTACAAGTCAACGATTTTCTTTATTGAAAAAAAATTGGCAGTATCGGTAGAGGGTCGGACACCATGCTTTGACACAGTGTTACGGCCCTTGCCATTCTGAGTTCAAATCCCGCCGAGGTTGATTTTGCCTTTCATCCTTACGGGGTCGATAAAATAAAGTACCAGTAATACACTGGTAATTGCTGGTCTTGTGCCTAAAGTAGAAACAATTATTTAAAGCAATTAGTAAAACAAGCAATGCAGAAAGTAGCATAAATATATTAAAAATTCTCAGTAGAAACAAGTATAGTTGATTATTGTATGTTGTGTGGGAACGTGTAGATAGCTTGGTGTCATATTTAGGATTTCAGTCTCGGCTGGAAGGGAAACAAGTAATTTTTTTAAAGACAGGAAGCAAGTGCGCATACGCGAAACCGGGCGTGACCGCGAATATGCAGCACCAGATAATAGTACGCATAGGCACTTGCACATACACAAGATCTGTCACTAGAACATTCATATGTATATATATTCACATTCAGGTGTGTATGTAATTGTGTATACATACATTCATGGTCATGTCTTGTTTGTCAAACTTAGAATTATTGCAGGTGAGAGAATCATGGGAATAATATAATTTCTGTTTCTCATTTGTTGTCCCCGGACTTAATACCATCTGATTATTAATATTAGTCTGTCTTAACTAATCAGGAAATAATCTGATCAGTGTCTACAGTATGTTTTGTTGTTGTTGCCGTGCGGTATCTTTGTGCTGTATTTTGCCTCAGTTTTTTCTCTAATACAGTTTCTATGACTAATCTAATATATTATCTCGGGTTGGAATTCTGTATAAGATTGTTGCGTTATCAACAAATATTTTCCTATGTCATTATCTTTTGTATTGTGTAATATAATTGTTTCTACTTTAGGCACAAGGCCAGCAATTACCCAGTGCATTACTGGTACTTTATTTTATCGACCCCGTAAGGATGAAAGGCAAAGTTAACCTCGGCGGGATTTGAACTCAGATCGTAAAGGGACGTAACTATGCTGGAAAGCATGGCGTCCGACCCTATACTGATACTGCCAATCCACCGCCTATTGTGTAATATAATTGTTTCTACTTTAGGCACAAGGCAAGCAATTACCCAGTGCATTACTGGTACTTTATTTTATCGACCCCGTAAGGATGAAAGGCAAAGTCAACCTCGGCGGGATTTGAACTCAGATTGTAAAGGGACGTAACTATGCTGGAAAGCATGGCGTCCGATCCTCTACCGATACTGCCAATCCATTGTGTAATATAATGTATTGTAATTGTATTGCCTTGTGATTTATTTGTTTTTACTGTATTTTGTCGTTTATATTTATTGAGCTTGTTTTGTTTCTCTATTGTTATATACTGGTATAGTACCGTTTTATTCTATTAGCATATATCTTGTCACCCTTTTCTTGTTGAGAATTTAAATGCTCGTCTGACGTTGGTTTTTATAACCAATGCTTTATATGTAGAAACAAATTCAAACTATAAATATAACGCATAAAACATAAAAAAGCAAAAGAAAGAAAAAGAAAAGAAGAAAAAATAAATCTCACACATAAATAGAATTACATCAAAGAAATGTAAACTGATTATAGTCTACAGGAACACATTACATAAAGCATATCGTTAAACGGAAATTCATCAAACAGAATGCAATATTCATTACACCCAATCACAAACTAGCATTAATTATATATTACAAAAACTCAATGCCTGCTCATCAGAAGCCTACAGGTCACTGAATGAAGTTTAGGTGACTAATGCTATTCATATTCAAAAGGAAAAGTTGTAAACGTTATGATTCTAATTGCAATCTTCGACATATATTCTCACATGAAATGATTATGTTTCTGCAAGAAGGGACCCTTGTGATACATTTACATAACAAAATTGGATAGAAAACCATCTGTTGAAAACAAAATCCTAGATTATAGAACATGAAATATAAAATCGATAATAACGATTTCTAACGAGCACAAATCCACCATGACAAATACTATAGCAATATAAAATGGTTTCTTATATAGGCACAATGCCAGTAATTTGGGGGAAGGGGAAAGTCGATTAAATCGACCCCAGTCCGTGACTGGTACTTTATTTTATCGACCCCATAAGGATGAAAGGCAAAGTTAAACTCGGCGGGATTTGAACTCAGACCATAAAGGGCCGAAACTCTATGCTGAAAAGCATGGCGTCCGACTCTCTACCGATACTGCCAATCTACTGCCCTTACTATAGCAATATATAATGAAAAGAAAAGAAAATAGGGACACACTATTCACAAGTCACTAGAGCTAAAGTACTTTCCAATGTTAACCGCTAACTCTCACAAGTTTGTTGAATAGGAAACCTATAGAGTGTAATCTATACATATATATAAAACTGAAATTTCTGTGTCTGTGTGTGTGTCCTAATTTTTGCAGAGTCTATACAAATCCACATTTCTACTCCGACTGACTTCAAACTTGCATTTATATATTCCTTGCGGTCTAAAGATATCAACTGCAGCTTTTATTTTTCTATTTTCTGTTGTCAAAGGGGTGTTAGGCGCCGGTTATTGATCTCTCTGTCTTTCTTAGTCTGTCGTTTTAGGTAGATACATAGCTATAACGCCGTGTCTTTATAATATACTAGCAGTAAAGCCCGGCGTTGCTCGGGGTCGCTCAGTAGCTGTGTTAAAGTTACAATGTTAAGTTTCCTTTTTGGCTTAAAAACTGTAGTGTCTACTGTGCAGACTTGCATGTGGTGTTTTTGATTAATATTCCCTCAACCAACAATATGCCTTATGAAGTTAAGAAAACATAACGATAACCCGAATGTTATAACAAAAGAGGATGCTGGAGATAAAAACTGCACTGGTTATTTATTAACAAAGATCGAAAATGTAAACACTGCAACGCAGAGAAAAACATTAGCGTAACCAAATTATCAGTTATGTCTGTCTGCACGCCTATATCACCTCTCTGCACGACTGTCTGTCTGCACGCCTATATCACCTCTCTGCACGACTGTCTGTCTGCACGCCTAACGAAATTTACAGATACATATATTTTAAATAAACTTATATAATTTTTGCTTTTTTTTACGAAATATTTGCTTGTTTTAAGTAGTTTTTAAATAGACTTGTTTTCAAGTAAACATATTGTTTTAAAAGGCTTGTTTTACGTAGTCTTTAAATCGTGTATTGTGTTAATGTCATTTTAAACGTTGAGAAAGCCAGCGTAATTTTTTTAATTTTTGCACGCAGACGCTCAATGTAAACAGAACAAAGGGAAATAACTGATCACTTACGCTCAAAAATCGATACATTATATTCGATTTCGTCAGATAGGGCGGGTCAATTTGAAATATTTTTTTTCCGATGTCTTCGCTAGGGCTCATTGTACAAGTATAGCAATTTCGGTGCAATTCCGTGAGAGATTCTAAGAGGAGATGTGTGCCAAAAATCGATAGACAGACAGACAACCTCAGTTTTATATATATAGATGTCTGTATGCTTGGCTGTCTGTATTACGACATTATGACAAACATTGTTCTCATTGATGACGTATTTTCTTCGCTATTTTCCGTTCATTGCCAGGGAACGTCTTCACGAAC
The DNA here is from genome assembly GCA_964016885.1 of Eledone cirrhosa. NCBI lineage: Eukaryota > Metazoa > Mollusca > Cephalopoda > Octopoda > Eledonidae > Eledone > Eledone cirrhosa. Next base: position 383,462,043 of record OZ024741.1, on the reverse strand, counting down.
CAAAGTATCATCTTCCTGTTTTCTTTCGGTTGCAACGTTTTTCGAAATATTTACTTCTGTGTTCACAGATTGATTTTTTTTAGTTTCAGAAATCCCGTTAAGGGTGAAATCACACGTTGTAAGCAATATCAATGTTACTGCTGCTACATGGGACTCCCATTACCACTAAACTTTCACCTTTGCGTTCTGAATTTCCATCCGCAGGCCAACATGGGATGGTCTTCATAGTAGTCAGTTTAGTGAGGGAGAACCAGAAGGGTCTCGAATTTGCCGTTCAATAAACCCATTGATACTAACAAAAACCGCTAACATCAACGCAGAATGATACATTGTAGGTCGCTTTAACCCATCTTTTATTAAACTTCTTACCAACAAACATTAACCCTTTGTGCGCCATTCATGTAACTGTAGACCAACAAATACCAACTAAACGAAGCGTTGACAAGAACGATGGCGAATGAATTTTCGAGGTAAGCAGTTTCCTCCCGAGCTGTTAGTTCACGCGGGATTCTCTGCTACACCTTTTCATAATAATACCAAACAACGTACTGCTGGCCTCTCATTCATCCAAAAGCCGTACGAAACGGACATGTGCATCGGGCAGATGGATCGGGAGCAAATCTACACCAGGCCTACGCGAGAAATTCGCAAGGGACTGCACTGAGAGGGATAGAGAGAAAGAGTAACTTAGTGGAAAGAGTGCGAATGAACTTTTGAGGTAAGTAGCCTATGCCTTACTGCTATGACATTGGAACCTTCTGCCAACTTAACCTGTGACTTTCTCTTTCACATTTACTCCAATAGGCCAAAACAGAGTGGAAACGCCAGGGGATAACTGTCACAGAAGTAGTATGAAAAGAAGGGGCTCAACAATATTTCTGTGAACAATGCACGTAGACAGCTAAACTGTACTTTCAACTTCTTAATTTTCTCCAAATAAAACAAGTTTCCTGTCGGTATATTTTAGTGAGTTTTAACAGGCACTCACAAAAAAACGTTTCTCATTGGAGGTGTTATTACCAATGTTCTTACCCGTGCAACGCCGCGATACACTGCTAGTTAACATGAATCTTGTTTATGATATATTAAACATCAATAACAACTAATACAAACATGATTTCTTCCAATATATATTATCGAGGAAGTTTCGTAATATTCATAAGGTTTGGAAATTTATCAATGCAAATTATAAAGAAGTAATAAGGAAATATATATTTTCATACATCTCTTGTCTATGAAATACTATTGCAGGTGTCGAATTTATTCGTCGAATTTAAGAAAATAGTTGTTATATTCTGAGTCACACTAATCGAGGCAAGAAATATTTAACAATATACCCTATTTTTCCCATCAACCAACTCTAGTATAGTTTGTCTATTTCCGATCATGTCCAAAATCTAAGATTTCCTTTCTTCCTCAGTGCAAAACATTTATTCCTTGTTGGAATTATTTCTATTACATTTTGCTACCACAGAATATCATTGGTTTTGCTCGGATTCTACTGTTTTATATAACAGTAATATTGCTTTTTGTTGAGTGAATGATGAAATGTCAATACTTCTTTTCTCCCTTACGAAGGATGCTGTCCGAAACACAAGACAGCACTTTCACTTTTACTTTATTTATTTATTTATTTACTTATTTATTTACTTATTTATTTAATTTTTTATTTATATTATTATTTGTCAATGAATTCATGAATTGTTTCTTCGGATTCTGCTGTTTACCCAATAAAATATTATTTACTTATTAAGCTCAACCTTTTTTGATTCTCGACTGATGACAATTTCCTTCTCTCTTTTGTTTATAGGGGTTTAGTCAATGGAAGAAGACAGAGCATGTGACACTTTAAGATCTTTCTTGACTGGTGGAAGAAGTGTATGTAGTTAACGTTAGGCAGATTATGTGCAACAGAATGGATTCCACCAATGACATCCAAGGTGTTAAATCTAGTGACGTATTTAGTCTACCCCAAATACCTATGTAACCATCACTCTTGGGAAATGCATGAACGTGGCACAAACTATTTCTTGCTATCTAAAAATTCTCTTCGTCCTAAAGTGCTAAATACTTTCAATAATTGTAATCTAATTTAACTTTAGACAGTTATTATTGATCCTGTCATTTTCCAAATAGCTGGCAGGGAAAAGGTTCATCCAGATAAATATCTTAACAAAATCAACTGATAAAAAGGTTACGATGTTTTTAGTTTTCCTGAAGCTATGCTTTTAAAATGAATTGCAATCTCTTCCCACACAATACGTCGTTGTTAGCCACTCAGTTTTATTAAACTTATTTATTTAAATTTTTATATTGAAATTTGAGTATTGTTGATTTAGATGACAACTAATTCACCTCAATTATCACGAACTTTGACCGTTTTTAGCTACTTCTATTTCTATTTAACCTCTATATTCAAAACGAAGTTATGTCTGCTAGTCGTGTCAAGATAATCATCGTTACTTGTTTTTTGTTTATCAAAATGTACGCTTATAAACGAAAGCAAATTGCTCTGACTTCACACAGGCATACGCCTCTGTAGCCATCTTTACTTATCTACGTAAAAGAAAAACGAAAGGGAAAACAAACAAAACAACTGATTAGACGAGACATAAATGAAACTCGGAGAAGGCGTTGCTGGTTTTTCTTGCAATATTTATTTCATTTCGTTATCATAATATTTCTGACATGTTATTTTTCTTATTAATGCTGATTTTTTATTGTATCATATTCGCTTTAATCGCAGATTATTTTTATTTACGTTAATCTATTTTTGAACTTAAAAATACCTATTTGTTTTATATTTAAGAGAATGCTATCTAAAATTTAGAGAATGCGTCTCTGCGGGGGGGGGGGGGGGGGGGCTGATGAAAAGAGTGTGAGAAAGAAACACAATAAATCATACAATACATTACTAAATATAGATATATTTAAATTTACAATTGAATATTTTGATTTAAATATAGCTTACGTTATGTCTCTCTATTTTTCGAATACTGAGCATTTTGTTAACAGGATCAATAATAAAAGTAACAAAAGCGCAAATTAGATAACAATGATTTGTCTTCTTTGTAGTTCTCATCGCGTTGGACATGTGAAAAGACCCTACTGATTGAATAGATGAAAACCAATTTCTCGTGCATCGCGTTATTTTATAATCACAACGACTTGTTAAGTGAAGGATTGTTCTTATCATCGCACTAAAATAATCTTGAAAATAAGATGTTTTTTAGTTTGCAGCCAGATGTCTAGTGAGACAGATAGCATACCTAAAGCTAAAACTACTGTTCATCACAGTCATTTTGAGTTTTTCATCGTTACTTGATGAATTTGCTCACATGAATTTGCCACCTTTATTTCATATCGCAATATAAGATGGCTATTTTTCACATGAC
>OZ024741.1:383451148-383453648 GCA_964016885.1 Eledone cirrhosa | reverse complement strand
TGAATTTCTCCATTTAATAGAATGTTGTAACCAAATCCAGGCCATACGGAAATGAAGTAGTGTCCTTTAACCTGTGTATTCATGAAATATTGGAGGGGGTACGCAATATTACTTGCTTTAAAACAGGACACGATTTTTTTAACCACTGCGCCCGTACTTAAAAATATCTGTTACGTACCTAGAAGGAACTAGGATAACCAAAAGTTAATCCACAATGAGAATTGTTTCAAACGAAAATTGTCTCCCCAGCAACAGCCTAATTTGAGATATTTCCCTTGTCACCAATACCTTGTCAACCGACATCTGGTGCGCATAATCCAGTCAGCTCACATATACATCGGTTTTCACCGCAGCCATCTGCCCGGTGAAACGCACGTCCTCGAATATGGTCCACTGATTTGTTGCGGAACTAAATCTCTATTGAAGTCGTCCTTTCGACTGAATGTTCTAACAACTACGGATATAACCTCCCGATTTTTTACCACTATATATATATATATATATATATATATATATATATATATTGAATTTAATATATATATATATATGTATATATATATATAAGTATGTACACGTACATACATATATGTATACAGACGTACAGTAGAATGTATATATATATACATACATGCACACATATATATATGTACGTATGGATTCACCGAACATTTATTATAATATTTGCTCGGTTGCTAGACACTACGGTTTAATACGGGATGTTTGTTTACAAACACACCGAGCATTATAATAAATGTACATATATATATGTGTGCATGTATGTATATATATATACATACTACTGTACGTCTGTATACATATATGTATGTACGTGTACATACTTATATTTAAGTAACAGCCGTATTAGGAGTGGGAAATGAAATTTCGTTTCATTTTTTCCGTTTATATATATATATATATATATGTATATATATATGTATATGTATATATATATATATATATGTATATATATATATATATGTATATATATATATATGTTTATATATATATATATATGTATATATATATATGCATATATATATATATATATATATATATATATATATATATATATATATATATGTATATATATATATATATATATATATATATATATATATATATATATATATATATATATATATATATATATATATATATATATATGTATATATATATGTATATATAAAAGTTTACATATATATATACATACACATACATATACGTGTTTTGCAACTGGCCACTTTTTGGCTCAATGAAAAATTAATAAATTAAACAATCACAGCTATATATTATAAAGCATGTCTATAGAATCACAAGATAAAATATATACTATTTCCTCTCCCAATTAGCATAATTAACTATATAAAAAATCGAATAGACCTGGCTATACGAATGAGGCTTCTATGAAGGAATCTCCAACAAATAACCAAAACTAGCGCTTCGCGTCGGCCGTAGTGGAATATTTCGACAGCGTAATCGCCTAGATACAGACAACTAAGCGGAATTAGGTTTAAAATAAACTAGGAGAAAATAGAATACATTTAAATACCTCTACCATGGTTTCGTCCGTTTTGAGTTTTCCAATAATTATGTAATAATTATATAAACTCGAGCGCCGGATTCTTCAGGAAGCTCGCTCATATCTAGACATTAAATTTTCCAAAACGATCGCGCCAAGAATTCATTTCAAAATGGCTAAAAATCGAGACGTAGTCGCTGTCAAGTTGGAAGGGGTGTGGTAGTTGCTTACGACTGGTGGCATTTTTGCTAGAAAGCACAGCACAATACAGCGAAATTTGTGTCTCAACCTAGTGGGAGATTATTACATATAAAAGTTTACATATATATATACATACACATACATATATGTGTTTTGCAACTGGCCACTTTTTGGCTAAATGAAAAATTAATAAATTAAACAATCAGAGATATATATCATAAAACATGTCTATAGAATCACAAGTTTATTTTAAACCTAATTCCGCTTAGTTGACTGTATCTAGGCGATTACGCTGTCGAAATATTCGATAAATATTCCAGTACGGCCGATGCGAAGCGCTAGTTTTGGTTATTTGTTGGAGATTCCTTCATAGAAGCCTCATTCGTATAGCCTGGTCTATTCGATTTTTTATATAGTTAATTATGCTAATTGGGAGAAAAAATAGTATATATTTTATCTTGTGATTCTATAGACATGTTTTATGATATATATATATATATATATGTATATATATATATATATATATATATATATATATATATATATATATATATATATATATATATATATATATATATATATATATATATATATGTATATATATATATATATATATATATATATATATATATATATATATATGATTATATATATATATATATATGTATATATATATATATGTATATGTATATATATGTATATATATATAAATATTGTTATACTTTCGGAGGGTCATGTTGCAAATAAAAAACACACCCACCAGTTGCTTTCACTTCAATT
>OZ024741.1:383421148-383446148 GCA_964016885.1 Eledone cirrhosa | reverse complement strand
TGTATAAAACAGTTATCACATTACTCATATCGTAAAATATAAACAGGGGGAAATATTTCCTTACACACCATGTGTCTTGTATAGAAAATGTGATGAGCTTCATGGAGCAAAGTTAATTCATTGATGTTTTTGGCGAGCAATACAGTTTCGTTTTTCATGTTAGAGATCTTTCTGTCTATATACGAATAAGGCTTATTTCCATTTCCCACATTTTAAAACCCATTAGCTTCATTTATAGATGTTAACAAGAGCAAGGCTAAAATAAACTATAGAATCTCGTAGTATGATCTATAGTAATACCACATTCAATTTTCTATCTTCAATTTGATTCTGATAATTTGGGACTGATAAAATAATGATCTCAGCCGAGATCCTAAAAGAAAGATGAAAGCTATCGTGGAGTCTAGTTCACTGCAAGATTTCGTTTGTTAGTGAAGCAATTTCAATTCATCAGTATTTCTATTGCCACCCAGAAAGATATGGCGACTAATACACCTTCCTATTTATTTTATTTATATATAAAGGATCTTACGTTTAAGCAGAATAAATCAATAATATAACCACCGTGCCAATCGACAAGATTTTCTGACAAAAAAATGTTTTTTTATTTTGGTGAAAGAAATTACTATTTTGTAAATCCTCAAAAGGAGAATATAAAGCTCCCGTAATTTCATAGTTCGTGTCTATAACAATGTTAATAGTAGCAAAAGTCTTATCTTAATGCTTTGTTTGTTTCTATAGTGTCCTTTTTAATTTATCTCTTGTTAGTCTATACTATAGATATAATATCCATTCAACTGAACACATTGTATGTGTTATTCGATCAGTATTAAGCGCAGAACCTCTTTAGGGAGCGATTATACACACATTTTAAAAGCATAATTTTGTTTCTGTTTTGGTTTGATCATGTTAACCGAATGATGTTTTTAAAAACATCAATCGTTGAATGTTTTTTGCAGACCGTTGTGTAGTTATTTGCTAAAATACCCTGATACAATGTATATTTACAGAATGTTTTCAATCAGAGGGTTAAGTCAAATAGTCAAAACATAATATTGTGAACTAGAAATATTTCCATAGCCGGAACGAAATCTTCTAAATAATTCAATTTGTTCTAAACCTGAACGTGATATATTTACAATTGATTTTGTCGTTAGTGTGTCTGTAGTTATCTAAAAGACTCTAGGGAAGGAAAATAAAATATTCTTTTGACATAAAAGAAAACAACTGGTATGTCTTTCACTAAAGTTTGTGGATTTCTGATTAATTACTACTTAAGAGAAAGTAATAAATTATCTTGTTGAACAGGAGCTTAATTCTTGAATGTTCTACAAAAGCAGTAGAGTAAGTTCTTTATGTTTTTTACGAGGACCTTATTTTGCACTAAATCATTTCAAGACATCTTTCGTTGTACCAAACTTACTGAAATTGAATGGCGGTGATTAGTTTTGAATTCCTTAAAATATATCATTAAAAGTAATTCCCACCCATCTTCAATTCGTTCGTTGAACATTGTAAATTATAATACATCTCATTTTACTAGCCAAGAGATAAATATTCAAATAAAAAAAAAATCTGCAGAAAGAAAATACTAGAATAATACCATTATTGCATTAACCACAACCAGGCCATCTGCTGGAATTACACGTAAACAGATGCCTGTATTTCTAATAACATTACCAGCATGGCGTTGTGTTTATAAGTGACCAGTAGGTTAATTATATAGTCAACATGAAACAGACATGATGCTGTTGTAACTGACCAGTAGTTAACATTTTTGTTATACAACAGCCATAGTATTGTGTGACTGGCCAATATTTAATATCTTTGAATACAACAGCCATTGTATCGTGTGACTGACACGTATTTAACATTTGTTTTACTACAACACACATGATACTGTGTAACTGTCCAGTAGTTAACAGTCACTATTACAATAGTCATTCTACCAGATAAATGACCAGTAAGTATTACTCATTACAGCAACAGAAAAGTTACCATAAGGTGTCGACTATGTTACTGTCCACCTTGTATGTGTGTGTAATATTTGAGAATATTTCTTTGTCGAGATCCTTTCTTGTACTCTAGAGTGCAGTTAACAGAGGGATTCTGGGGTCATGTGATTCAGTTGTGTATGATATGTTGACAAACCATACCAAAAGGATAGTTCTACTCTCCTACGTAGCTTCCTTCTTGTCAGCATAGAACTTGGGAGATTTAGATTTGTTTCCTTATGGTAAGTGTTAAAAGACTCAAGTTATGTTTACCGCCAGACTACTATAATATGAAATCATTACTACTACGATATAACTATTACTACTATTATAATATAAAATGTTTTGATTCCCCAAACTACGAGAACGAGTAACAAACATTCTCTCAAGTCTTAATGTAGTTCTAGGTAATGCCAGGAATACCTTTGATTCTATGCATGCTGACCCAGGGATATACAATGATAACACATTTTGTTATCATTAGTTACTGCTTAGACGATAATCTCATAACGTAACCAGGTGTATGTAAAGTGCAGTAATAATTTATGCATAATGAAAAACTTCTTTCACGATTTAATCTAACAAGTACATAATGCTTCTGAGAAATTATGCTACACATTTATCATAAAATAAACACGAGAAACCGGCACTCTCATATTAATCGATAGTAAAGCACCTGCTTGTTCGTGTCACGAAATCATGTTAAAGAATTTCTTCGTCTTCTTAATGATGATAAATTAGTTTTTGTTGGGTATTTTCCTATAAGATCTAGAACTTACAGACAATTCAAAACTTTCGACTAACATTGTTGTTTTCAAATAGAATTTCAAGTATGGCATTTAAGTTGAGACTGGAGAGAATTACTGGTACTTCATTAAATCAGTGTATACACATACAAAGACACACACATGCGTACAAACATATACACGCACACACACACACGCGCGGACGCCTAGACCCGCATGCATACGCACACACACACACACACACACACACACACACATATATATATACATATATATATATATATATATATATATATATATATATATATATATATACATATATATATATATATATATATATATATATATATATATATATATATATAATGGAAACATTTTTTTTGAACAGGGACAAAACAGAGAGGCAGTACAATAAATGTTTATTAATTTCATGCTCAGGAGAGTGGGGGTTAAGTGGGGGACGACGTTTCGGGCATAAGCCCTTCCTCAGGTGAGAAGTGTGTGGGAACAGAGTTCAAAAGGTGTGTAGGGGAGTGGTGGAGAGATATATAACGAAAGGAAACGGTGCGAATGAAAAAAAATAAATAAAGATAAAAAATAAAAATAAATCATGATCAAAATACAAGGAATGAGAAAATTTAAAAATAAAGGCATGATCAAAATAAACTGAAATTAAAAGGGGGGTAAACAGGTGGTGGAAGGGTGGGGGGTGAGTAGGGGTGGTGGCGGGTGGAGTGGGGAGAGGGAGACGGGGTGTCCGAGCGGGGAGGGCTGAAGGTGGTGTGTGTGTGTAGGTGTGCGTGTGTGTGTGTGTGTGTGTATGTGAAAGTAAGGGTTGGGGGAAAAACGGGGTTGCATGTTCAGGAAGGGGTGTGTGTGGGGGGTGTGTTTGTGGGTCGGAGTGTCTGTGCGTGTGTGGATAGGGGGGTGGGGGGAGAGGAATCAGGAGGCTGAGTGTGTAAATATGTGGTGGGAAGCACGTGTGTGTGTGGGGTTTAAGCGTGTTGTGGGTGTGGGTGGCGTGTGGAGAAAAAACATTTTTTGGGGGTGTTTGTGCGGGTGAGTTATATAGGTGATTACGCAAGAAGATGGTTGAAAAGTTGGTAAGTTCCAAGGATGTTAGTAGATTGTTGGTAAGTCAAATTCTGCGTGTGGGTAATCCATGAAGTGGTGGTCGGAAGAGGAGAGATGTGGGGTGCGCGCGCAACAGGAAGTGGTCAGCAGTGGGAGTGCTGTGGTCTGTTGGTGCTGGGAGGTGGCCAGAGGGCACAGCAGCAGTCAGTGCAATATATATATATATATATATATATATATATATATATATATATATATATATATATATATATATATATAAGAATTAAAATACTAGAGTAGGTTGGAGTTAAACACCCTCTTCATATTATAGAAATGACAGTATAGGATATAGCTCAATGTAATTAAACAGAGCCGAAGAATTATAAAAAATAAACCAAAGAAGCCTTCAATACATCAAAAGTCTTTATTAGCCAACAATGTTTCGTCCTATTAAGGACTCATCAGGGCAAGTAAAGCTACAAGAAGCACTATCGGCCAATACAAGCCAAAAAACTCAGAAGAATATGGAGTATACATCTATTAAAGATTAGGAAAGATATCAAGGAAAAGTTGTCTAAGATTAAGAGTGAGCAGTTACAAACATAGATATGGACCAAATAGCAAGTAAGTGATTAACATGTTGAACCCACACTGCAAATATTGTATAATGCAAAAACTTGAAACACAAATGGTAATATAATGCGAGTATAATATAATATAGATGATGATAATAAAAAGCTTAATATATGTATATATATACATATATCTCTATACATCTACACATTAGTACAAATACAAACTAACACTTATTAAGTATTTAAATATATATATATATATATATATATATATATATATATATATATATATATATTGTTTACAGTATAATATAATAAAGATAAAAATAAAAATAAAATATAATATATAATTCCCTGTCAGTGTGCATAAACAATATAGAAACATTATAATAACATTATAGTAACAATATTATAATATATTGGCATCAAAAGATATACAAAATTAAATCATACATACAATTTAAGGTTAACAAATAGTATAAAGTTTTACAAAGGGTAAGAAAAAATCATATAGAACTAAATTGTGTTGAAAAAATTGTGTTGAAAAAATCTCTATACCATTGTAACAAATACACGGAGGTCAAGTCATTTTACATTGGCATACATATTACCAAAATATCACAAAATATTACAAAATATATTTACGTGGTTGACATGCAGACATATATTAATCAAATTACATGGTCAGACAAACAGAGTGTGGTAGTAAAAAAATAAATTAAATAAACGGAAGATCGAAAAACAAAAACAAGTATATTTACTTAGGTGTCACAAGCGGTTAAGTAAAAGAAAAAAGATAGAAATGTAGACCAGAGAGTTGACTAGAAAAACCTTTCTAAATTAATTAATATTAAAAGTATTTAAAATACATATTTAGTCACTTTAAAATTGGTTATTGTTTAAGTCATCAAAACCGTATAAGTTTAAGATATCTCAATAAAATTATCAAGAATAGAGTAAAATATGCTTCGTTCAGTCGAATAACGTTATCAAATGAAAGGACTCTAAATAGAACTATGGTAGACCAATGGGAACAGAAAGAAGAGAGGTTATGGAGGATAGGAAGGAGCATACAATTAAAATCAATATATTATATAATATCATAAAAGGAGCATAAAGGTGAAATTTATATATAGTGTAATAGAAGGGGCGGATATTAAGTTTTTAGTGGAGGAGGTACATTAGTTGAATGAGACTCCAACCAAAGTATTTAATAAGATATAAACCCATAAGGTGTTAGTAGTGAAACTATAATAATGCTTAAGACGATAGATAGGGTATGGTAGCCCAAAGACTATGGAAACTAAAAGCGAAAGGTTGTAAAAAAATTAATAATAATAAAGATGATGGTAATCAAAATAAACCTAAACAAAAAAGATAAGGAAATATAGCAGCTAATGGATACGATTTAAACTACCAGAACTTTTAGGTCTATAATAGAAGAAAGAATTAGAAATGGCATGGGGGCAGGAAGAAAATATCTCAGACTTTCTATTAAGCAAAACTTCCCTAGAGAAAATTATAGAGTGGGTCTCTAGGATACAGAGATTACAGAATTTAGTGTGTGTTGATAGGTTATTAGAGCGTGCTACTATACGCCAATTAAGGCTATATGGCATGCCTGCCCCTTTAAGATCCCAGATATGGTGTGCTAAAGAAGTAGAGTTCTTAAACTTAACATGCTTAAAATTAGAGATATGAGAATTAAACCTAGTTTTAAAAGTATTTGATGTGGAGCCTATATATGTGCTATTAGAAGAATCAGTCTTAACTTCACAAGCGTAAACAATGTTCCTATAGAGGTATTGACCATTTAAAGCGCAGTTAATACTTACTCTACTGTTACACTTCCTGGTGCTATTTACCGGCTGAATAAGTGATGCATCACTTCTAGGCTTATTATAAGATAAGGTCTGCTCAGGTGGTAAGGCATTAATGGATCTATCAAGACTAGTAGTACGCAAAGAGGAGTAGCTGTCCCTAATTTTCTTATTGTTAGTGCTAGCTAAATGAGAACTAATATTAGGGGTGGTAGAGAATGATAATTTAATTACATTTTTATTAAAAATACCATGGTATTTATTAAAAGGAGGAAAATTTTTCTCTAAGATAGAAAAGAAAGACCTAGGGATGTTAGTTAATACTTCATGATCATAAGGCGGGTTAAAATAAGTATTGAGTCTCTTCCTATTTCTATCCTTACGAACTCTACCGTTATCCAGTATCCCACTAATAGGATCAGGGTTACTACGAGGACTAGTTGAAACAACATTATTAGAAGCAGCCAAAACCCTATTGAGTCTCCTTCTGTTTCTACATTTAGTATATCTACTGTCATCTGGAATCATATAAATAGGATTAGGGTTACTACCAGGATCAGTTGAAACAACACTATTAGAATTAGTAAAAACATTACCACTGGGTGAGCGATAATTTTTATATATATATATATATATATATATATATATATATATATATATATATATATATATATATATATATATATATACAAATAAAATACAGAGTTACTAACTCATATTGATACCCTGCAATTAACAAGCTCAAAGTACAAATACTGAGCATTATATAATAATATATAAGGGCGGTGGATTGGCAGTATCGGTAGAAGGTCGGACGCCATGCTTTGACGCATAGAGTTACGGTCCTTGCCATTCTGAGTTCAAATCCCGCCGAGGTTTACTTTGCCTTTCATCCTTACGGGGTCGATAAAATAAAGTACCAGTAATACACTGGAGTAATTGCTGGCCTTGTGCCAAAAGTAGAAACAATTATATAATAATATATGTAGAAATAAACATAGTAAATTGTGTGTCTAAAATTACGAGGGTTGAAATACCACATTGGTTTGATAAATTTAACCTGAAACAAACGGAAGATATAGAATATATATAAATCTCTAATCTGTCCGAGAGATGAAATAGTTATTGAGACGATCTATATATATATTCTATATTTTCCGTTTGCTTTAGGTTAAATTTATCAAATGAATGTGGTATTTCAACCCTCGTAATTTTAGACACACAATTTACTGTGTTTATTTCTACATATTATATATATATATATATATATATATATATATATATATATATATATATATATATATATATATATATATGTGTGTGTGTGTGTGTGTGTGTGTGTGTGTGTGTGTGTGTGTGTAGATAAATCTACATAATGTAAAATTACCACTAAGAACTCCACTTATTCATATATAGGAGCTACGTCTAACCAATTTAAAGTAAGATTTAATACCCACAAACAGTTTTAAAAATACCGCATTAACCAATAAAACATCCTTGGCTGAAACAATTAATAATTATAGAAAGAAGAATATCGATTACAACCTGACCTGGAGCGTGCTCAAAAGGGCCACCCCTTATCAAAACAAGTGTAGGTTATGCTCCCAGGAACTTTTTGAAATCATGAAATCTAAGGATATCCTATTAAATAAGCGACAGTATATCTTGCAATAATAGAATTAGAAGAACCTTCAAATATTATAAACCTAATTAATATATACCTTACACTTATATTTTACATATTATTATAATTAGTTTTTTAATTTAGTTAACATATAATTAGTATTTTACTACAGAGAACTTCATAATTTTACAGCTCTAATACAGCTCACTTTTCCTAAAATTAAAACCTAAAAGTATACCTATAAATTAATTTAATTTCCTGTTATGAATCTTGATACAAGATTGGTATTTCTCACTACTACCCTTATCCCAAAATTTGACATTCCTTCGTTTTTAACAACAGTCTTTAATAACATCTAATTCTTATTTATCACATTCATATGAATTAATATATATTTATCCCTATAAGTATACCTATCAATTAATTTAATTTCTTGTTATAGATCTAGATTCTTTGTGGTTTAAATAAGATTGGTATTTCTCACTAATATCCTTACCATAAAATATAATTTTCCTTCGTTCTTAACTTTATTCTTTAATAACATCAAATTGTCGTGTACCCTTCACTGGCTTGACCTCTTTTCATCCCCAAAGTATTCTTTTCATTCAAAGTATTCTTTTCATTCAAAACATATGTCTGCACTCCTCTACCCCTGAATTAAATTTCTACTACCACTATTCTATCAACTTGGCCTCTAACTACTTTTCTTTTGCTCAATTCAAAACCTGTTCCCAAACAGACCTTTTATATTAAATCTTTGTTGGTTTTTTTCAATAAACAAATCTCATCATTTATGAAGACAGCATGTATATGTGAAGGTATGTATATTTCCTCTGATAATTTGTAATATTTTTACAGAGATCTATATGATATACATACCAACACACATATACATCCTAGAAACGATCGTAAAATTATGAACTTTTTAATATAAGGAACTTGTTCTTTGGTTTTATTTCATTGATTTTATTAATTTATATATATATATATATATATATATATATATATATGTATTATATGACACATTAATGCGAACTAAGAAGTCTAAGTGTAAGTACTCAGTACTGAAAATAAATTCATCTACTATATTTATTGGAAGCTGAAAACCTCCCAAATCATTTTTTTAGCTTCTCGTTTCCAATCTTCAAGCCATTGTGTACAGAAGAATAAAGGACATAAATATTTAAGTGATCATTCAGAAATATTTGTATCTCGTAACAATTTTTGATTGGATACTGAAAAAAGACTAAAAAATAACAACAAATAAAGCATAACAACATATGTTCATATTCGTTAAGATAAAGAAACTGGCATTTGAAAAAATATTAGGAGAGATTAAGAAATGTATAGGTGAAATTATATATTGATGTAGAAAAAATAATACGAGAAACTAAATAAATGGAAAATGAGTATAAAACTGCATACACTTCTTCTTCTTCTTCTTCTTCTTCTTCTTCTTCTTCTTCTTCTTCTTCTTCTTCTTCTTCTTCTTCTTCTTCTTCTTCTTCCAACCACATACCTATAATAACGGCGCTGTGATCTCTCAATTCGCAGAAGTGGCGGCTCTACCTGGTGTGACTCTCTGATCTCCGAGCAACACACTCTATCACGTAATGTTACGGCAAATACCCTTCGAAGGAACCCCTTTTCGACCGCTTGTATTCGCGATCATATTCTTTCGCTCATTAGCCAAGATTCATGACCAAAGATAAGGGTTGGCACGAATACCGAATTGAAGATAGCGCGTTTGGTATTTCCACCTACTTCTCTTCTTTTGATTACCGAATACTAAACCTGGCGTATTACTGCACCAGCTCCACCAATTCTTGCACTTAATTCAGCCTCCTGCCTTCCATCACTCGTGAACACAGTCCTGAAATGCTTGAATTACTCCACCTGCTCCCAAGAAACTCCATTTATATGTCAAGTGCACTGTGCAGGCTTCCTTGAGAGGACTTACAATCTCGTGTATGGTATTATGTTGCATATAGAGGAACAGATATTAATCTGTATGTTGGCGAAAATGTTCATAATGAATAGACACAAAAACGGTCCTTGGCAGATAATTATCAGTTTGAGTGCTTATAGTAATATAATAGGATGAGTTTACAAGATGTTAAATGTTCAGAACTTAAGTTTCGACTTCAGAATCTGGAGGTAAACTAAGCAGATTCTCAGATAAGCATAAATAGAAATCAGATTTGGCCGAAAACTTCACTTTATATCTCTTGATAAATTATCTTAAATCTCAGCAGGAGTCACTCTTTCACAAAATAAATGTATTTCGATAATATTTCTATAGCAATGCTCTTTCCAGGCAACTAGCTATATGCGTGTGTAGATAGAGACGAGTTTTAAAATCAGGTTCAATTAATACAATATATACATTTAGGTGTCTTTTTGTACAGTATTGACTTCACCATACATTTTCTATCACGGAGGCAACAATTACGATCAGAACAGTTAGAAATAGGTGCGGAATTTAAACTAATGGTATTGGAAATACGGTTAGTGTTATAATTTCGTCTCGGATGTACAAAGGTTTTATATGCAGTGTAATTAACCTTTATGGAATTGCTGTTAAATATTCTGTGGTATTCGTGATTTGCTAGAAAATAAAGTGATATTAAGCCTAAGGTATGTGTGTTTGAAAACATACATTATTCACAGTTTTGTTCTACATAATGTTCTGTTTCCTATGTTTAGGCTTTGGAATATTAGATGCAGGCAGTTAATATCTTTCCACTGAAAATCTAATACTAAATAGAGCTGCATTGTAATAAAGAGGGACACTGGTAATCGTGTTTTCATCTGAAAATATACACCACAAATATTAAATTATGTAAATTGCTAGGAGGGTGGCTGGAACCCGTACGTATAAAGAATGTATTCACATTGGGCGTATTATGATGACTAACTTTGTCTTGAAATTAAAAGTATTATCTAATAATTAACAATAATCGGATGTCTAGTCACTATCTATATATATATAAAACTGATGTTGTCTGTGTGTGTGTGTGTATATGTGTCCTCATTTTTGCAAAGTCTATAAAAATCCACATTTCTACTCCGATTGACTTCAAACTTGCATTTATATATTCCTTGCGGTCTAAAGATATTAACTGCAGCTTTTATTTTTCAATTTTCTGTTGTTAAAGGGGTGTACGTCGCGCTCTTATAATGTCTGTCTGTATGACTACTGTCTGCATTACGACATTCTGACGAACATTGATGACATATTATGTTCGCTATTATCCGTTCATCGCAAGGGAACGTCTTCACGAACCAAAGTATCATCTTCTTGTTTTCCTTCGGTTGCAACGTTTTTCGAAATATTTACTTCTGCGTTCACAGATTGAGGTGTTTAGTTTCAGAAGATCCCGTTAAGGGTGAAAGCAACGATTCTTTGCTTAAACTTGAATCTGTTATTTTAATCTATATATGTATATATATATAAAACTGAGGAAGGATGTATGTATGTGTGTATGTGTGTATGTGTGTATGTGTGTATGTGTGAATGTGTGTGTGTGTGTGTGTGTGTGTGTGTGTGTGTGTGTGTGTGTGTGTGTGTGTGTATGAGTGTGTGTGTGAAACCCGAGAAATACCCAACCGATCTTTTTAAAACTTTACATGTGTATTACTTATATTTCAACTTTTTGATCCCCTAGGGCCCGCATTAGGTGAAAAACTGCGTTTTTTCCAGCTTTTTAGTTTTTTTTTAGGCGTTACCTCAGACCGATTTCCTTGAAATTGTAACTATGTATTACTCAGTCTCTTCTTCATACCATGAGCAAAGAAAATCCAACTTTCTTATGGCCTAGAGTCCGCATCAGGTGAAAAAACTTCATTTTTTTCAGCTTTTAAGGGCTTTTTTGAGGCGTTACGTCTAGCCGATTTTCCCGAAATTTCAAGGCATATTATGCACATAAATTACATATTATGATCGCATTAGGTGAACATATTATAGTGAACATATTATGCCCGCATTAGGTGAAAACCTGTTCTTTTCCTGCTTCATCGAGGAAAATCTTAGATTATCCGGCCATAAGAGTATTCGGTTTATTTTCTTTACATATTGTCCAGGCATGCAGTTTTTCCACGATTAGGTCTGTCGGCGGCCCGCGTTCCAAAATAACTTATCCCGTGCAACGCCGGGTACCACTGCTAGTAATATATAATCCTATTTCACAATATCTTTCCTAAATCTATCTAGTTCATTTCCGCTCAAATGTTTCGAGATACATTATCCGTTGTTATTATAATTTCCTCTCTCCACAGAAAGTATCTGGAAAAGGCTTAGGATTACAATTCCTGGTAGTTTGCCAAATTGAGCCCTATGTATGTCTTCAGGAAGTTACCAAATCCTTCAGCCACACTTTTAAAAAAAAAACCGAATGGAATTATCAAAACCAAGAGAAATATTCTTGTTTAAATATTTATATTAATTATTGTGTTAACCATTACATTTAGGAAAACTAACATTTTGAGAAGAAGGTCGTTGTGATAGAAATATAAAATACCCATAATATTAAATTGTGTAAACGAAACCATTCGTATACTTTCAATCTGTTGTTCTATTATGAGAAGGATATCGTATTTTTACTCCATGAATATAACCGTCTTTAGAATTTCCTTCCTAGCTATTACTAATGCAGGTTTGGTGGTGCTAATTAGGCTTTATCTTTGAATAATATCTTTACATATACATTCACGCTATTTCACTCAATTCCTCCAAGCTAGTTACTTTAAATATCTGCTTATTTTATTTCAGCAGAGAATAGAGAAACCGACAAGTCAGGGAACTGTATTTTCTCAATATCCTTAAAATGAACTTAAACATTTTTCTTTATATTTTCTAGGTAGCGTGTGTAAATAATTTCCAATTAACAAGTTCAGAATATATTGATGATCCCATTAACATAGAGGAAAAAAAGTGCTTAACATCTAATGGAATCAAACGCACGCCATCGTGGTATACGGCATATCTTTGGAACTGTAAACTTCAGGTTTGAGCACAGACAATTTGTTCAAAAGAATGAAAGAGCACACACACGAGATGGAAAGAGAGGGAGAGAGAGAGATAGAGAGAGAGAGAGAGAGAGAGAGAGAGAGAGAGAGAGAGAGAGAGAGAGAGAGAGAGAGAGAGAGAGAATCGGTCCCAGGAGCGGACTGATGATTTATTTAATCACCTAAAAGGCATTTGAACTCAGAACACCAAATAGATAGGTATTTAATTCGGCGACTAACGACTCTGCCAATACTCTACGTTCTTTTAACACAAAGAAGGAAATCTTTACCTGAAAACAAGAGTTTAATAATTGTTTCTACTTTTTGGCACAAGGTCAGCAATTATCCCAGTGTATTACTGGTACTTTATTTTATCGACCCCGTAAGGATGAAAGGCAAAGTTAACCTCGGCGGGATTTGAACTCAGATCATAAAGGGACATAACTATGCTGGAAAGCATTGCGTCCGACCCTCTACCGATACTGCCAATCCACCGCCACTTAATAATGAATTATAATCATACATTTCTCTTATAATCGCTTTTGTATTTCATTAAATAAGTAAACTATATAAAGCATATGCTTTTTTATACAGACGCAGTTCATTACTGTGTGATGGATCTACATCATTAAGAGCCTTTACACTTAACTGACCTTTGTCTGTTATCTCGCCGAGATAACCACCATATTTCAGGAAGAAAAAAGCAGCTGTTTTATACTTTCAGTAATGCACTGGGTAATTGCTGGCCTTGTGCCTAAAGTAGAAACAATTATTGATATTATATAGGATGGATTGGCAGTATCGGTAGAGAGTCGGACACCATGCTTTGAAGCATAGAGTTACGTCACTTTATGATCTGAGTTCAAATCCCGCCGAGGTTAACTTTGCCTTACATCCTTACGGGGTCGATAAAATAAGTACCAGTAATGTACTGGGTAATTGCTGGCCTTGTGCCTAAAATAGAAACAATTATTGATATCATATAGCACTACAAAAATGTCGAGAATGTTGTGAGTTTCCTTTTAATTGTTTTATTGAGATGTTTCATACTATCACAACATCTCGAAATTCTTCAATCTTATTTTCGGTTTTGCCCACAAAATATTGGTAGTGTAAAGTAATGCGTATTGCATATGCGTATTGGCATGTGTTCATTTAGGAAAGCTTAAAAAAACTGGCGTAATAGTAAGTGAATTGAAACATTTTCTGAAACACTTCTCCAAACAGAAGAAAATTATTTTATCCTTAGATTCAGCATTAAAACATTTGACAAAGGAAAAATAATCAACATATCATTTTTTACTAGCACAAATCACCATAGTTAGGCTATACATTTATTATACTTTCCAAACGTTGATTCGCTCTTATACTGTTGAAGTTTTGAGTTACAATATTTTTGAAAATCATTTGCCGACTCATAAAATGAAGCACGCATACGGCTGGTATGATAATATCCTCTCAAGTCATGCATAGATTATTATGTTTTGCGGTTAAGAGATATATGGTGGCTTTAATTCTCTCCCTAATATAAACTTGAGATGGCAATTTGAGAAATGACATTAAATTTCGATACCTTCCACGTCTTTGATTCACTGTCTTGTGCCGTCAATATTGAGTTATTTGTTTATCTAAGCGTTGGGAGATGAGACACTATGAAATTAAGGAGCTATAATATGAGTACAAAATCGTTTATTTTATTGGTTAAGGGTGTATTCCTGAATCCTTAGCAGACTTTCCTAGACCAGTGATATTCACGCAGTTAACATTGCACCTAATGAATTGCAACTGGAACTCCACAGTGAAAACATGTATGGGGAAATAATTGTAAAGGGCAACGTTCTGGAGAGGACGGACAGAGTGTAGACATTACGAGGGCTTAGAGTAGCACGAGTAGTATAAGTGACGAGAGGAGTATGTGAAAAGTGCTTGATTGGAAGTTACACGAAATCTGCCAACTCCAAGGTACAAATAATACTGCGGTAGTGACAGTAAATACAGAGAGAGGAGACAGCATGACTTTGAGCTTAAGTGTTTGTGAATGATATTATGTCGATCAGTTGAGCGGATATTTTTTGCATCAAGGCCTAGTTGTTTGTGATTAAAACGATAAAAATATGTGGCAACAGTATTACATTGTGTATTTCACCTGAATTGTGTAGAGTGTTTGCACTTGCTGCGGGATTAAATAATTTATGATCTTGAAGAAACGACTGATTTTGTAATGCATTCTTAATATGTTCAGCATGAACAGAAGAATCCATCAGTGATAGAGATATCTAATACTTGAAGGGATCATGATGGTTCTAATTTCGTGCTGTTCGGGTTTATTTCACTGTTGACGAAGAAAACATCGGCATGCTTACATAAGGGGATGTTTTTTCAAAGAGTAGGTGCAGACTAGTGGGAGGTGTCGAGGGTTACATGTAGATTAGGCTTGGGTGCGGAATGTTCGGGTGGAGTGAAAGGTGTATCAATCCATTCATCACTATGCGTTGCTAGAGGTGACAATATGTAGGTCGGCGAAGAACAGAATGGGTATAAAACCGAACGCTGTGACATTTGAAAGGAGAATGAGAAAGAAAGCAAGAGGAAGAGAGTGGGCGTGATAGATTTTCATAATCAATGATTGTATCACCGATCAGAAAACTACTGACTCAAATGACAAGAGATAATTAGATGGATGACTACAGGTAACATTTTTGTCAAACTTGCGTGTCCGATACGCTCGGAAGATTTGTTGGCGTCGGTGGCAACAACATAGTTTTCACCGAATTTCTCGAGGGCGAAAGCCCATGGTGCGTACCTCAGGAGAATAGTAGGAGTAAATCTACGATAATCGTACTAGAAGTCTTTAAGAAGGAGAGTGAGAGAAAGTTTCAAACTTTTGGAGAAGGCTGTTTTCGTCACCTTTAAGATGTTGGAAGTGAGCGTAAAAAAAAGTAGTTGACAGGGTAAGGCTTTTCGAAATTGAATACATTGTAGCGTGTTTCCAAAGATCGGGATAATATATATATATATATATATATATACCCTCTGTCAGTTACATTTTCTCTCGACTGACCTCTTCCTCGCACTTCCACTCACTCACTCTCTGTTTCTCCCTTTCTCACTTCCTCCCGTTCGTTAGCAGTGGGATTCTTTCTTTCTCACATCTCATTCACGTCGGACGGTCTGTTTTCTGACCGCTCATGAAATTCACCCACCTTATGCTGACCGGATAACCATCATGTTGCTTGCTTTTTTCCTACCTTCGGTTTGCTTTTCCTTCTATGTTGTTTACTTGTCTCACTCGCTTTACGCGATTCACTTGTCCCAATGGCTTATTTTAGTTATTGCTCGCACCAACCTGAGGTATATGATTTTTAATGCGATGAAATACCAATGATGGTTGGCAAATCACTGATGAGGGACTAATTTTATAATATGTAACCCATGTGCAACCACGCAGTTTTCCTCTTTCTTCCCATGTTTTATATATATATATATATATACATTATGAAGAGAGAAGAAACATTTAGATATAATTAGTAATAAAATGTATCATACCTAAACTGCTCCTAAATTCCTCGACTACGTAGTTTCGTGGCATAAACAAAAACAATATATCATAAAGATAAAGAGTCCTTGCGAGGTCTGCCGACTTATCAAGAGGATACCTCATTTTACTAGTCTCAAGAACGCGTCTACACGACGTGAGAAAGAATCCCAAAAGGCGGAGGGGGAGATAGTCACGCGATATAACGGTCGAGAAACAGAGCTAAGCCTCTGATAACCTCGAAGAAAATACCACGGAGGCGGAGGGGCCTCGATATAAATACCCCCTGCGGCCTCGATATAAATACCCCCTCCGCCTCCGTGGTATTTTCTTCGAGGTTATCAGAGGCTTAGCTCTGTTTCTCGACCGTTATATCGCGTGACTATCTCCCCCTCCGCCTTTTGGGATTCTTTCTCACGTCGTGTAGACGCGTTCTTGAGACTAGTAAAATGAGGTATCCTCTTGATAAGTCGGCAGACCTCGCAAGGACTCTATATCTTTATGATATATTGTTTTTGTTTATGCCACGAAACTACGTAGTCGAGGAATTTAGGAGCAGTTTAGGTATGATACATTTTATTACTAATTATATCTAAATGTTTCTTCTCTCTTCATAATGTATTTTTAACTCTGATACTGGTTCAGTCTAGTTCAACTGAATTGGTCTGTCCCAGTCATTCATTGAGCAACATCGGTGAAGTTGGCACCCTTAACTCACAGTTGGGTGCGGATGCATTCATGTATATATGTGTGTGTCCGCATGTATCTGTGTGTTTCTAAATATATTATATATATATATATATATAGAGAGAGAGAGAGAGAGATGGGGGAACAGAATATTATCAGAGCCGGAGGCCTTGTTGGTTTGAAGAGACAAGAGATAGACTCGCATTGAGCAGATATGGGTCAGCCTGGAGGAGTGGATTTCAAGAAAGATTTAACAAGTGGGATGCATGCAGAGCGGAGCTCTATGCAAAGTGGGAAGCTAATATCAGCGTACCTCATTGGAAAAGAAAGGACACATGTTATAGTGCAAAGGTTCCCAACGGGGGGCATATGCACCCCCGGGGGGCGTTTGAGAACTCCAAGGGGGCGTTTGGGAGCAAGGTTCCGTTAGGGGGTGATGGAAGGCTCTTTATTTTGGTATGTTTTATAACCCATATTTGTATGTCGTTGAGACAGCCATTGTGAATGCATTTGAATGAGCTTGCAGACAGCATAACTATAGTCTGACTGCAACTGTGAGCAGGTGTGCAGGCGTGTGCGGTAATTGAGACATTAACCAGTAATTGAGATCCTAAAAAGGGAAAAACCCACAGTCAACTGGGTCAAGGATACTTTGAGCGCAGCCAATTAGAATCTTATCTTTCCTTCACCGATAACAATGTATTTCATGTCTGAAATTATTGACTCAACCGTAACGAGTTAACACTATGTAGATCTATTTTATTCCCTATTGTATAAATAATTCCCTATTGTATAAAAAAGAAAAAACAGATGCAGGTAGCACACACATCTAGGACTACATGCAACACATAATCAGATAATACACACGTCTAGGACCACATACAACACATAAGCAGGTAATACACGCATCTAGGACCACATGCAACACACAAGGAGGTAGCACACACATCTAGGACCACATACAACACACAGGCAGGTAATACATACATCTAGGACCACATACAACACATAAGCAGGTAATACAAACATCTAGGACCACATACAACACATAATCAGGTAATACAAGCATATAGGACCACATACAAGACATAAGCAGGTAATACACACATCAAGGACCACATACAACACACAGGAAGCTAATACATACATCTAGGACCACATACAATACACATTGTATCATGTGCTACGGACGACGCAAGAGCAATAGTCAGCCAACACAAGAGCTTCATCACTCTTCTGAAGAGAGAACATCTATCTGTATTTGCTGTTCATTGTGTCATTCATCGACAACACTTGGCTGCGAAGAAACTCAGGAAGCCGCTAAGCAAGTCCTTGCAGGTGGCCATTGATGGCTTCAATTTTATCAAGCGGCATTCCTTCAATGAACAAATTTTCCGGCAACTGTGCCAAGATAATGACGAAGAATTCGTCAAGTTGCTCCTTCATACTGAGGTGAGGTGGCTTTCAAAGGGCAAGTGCTTTACTCACTTCTTTGAACTCTTCGAATCGATCATTGAGTTTCTGCGAGGACGCAACACAGAACTGTACAAGAAAACCCTCGATGTGAGGCAAGACTGCGCCTACGTCACCAACATCTTCGACAAATGCAATAGCGTCATTTTGGCGTTGCAGAGGAATAAGTTCACTTTGGTTAAAGCAAGGAATGCTGTGAAAACATTCCTGGCCAAATTGAATGTCATCGAAAGGAATCTTTGTTGACGGGAATTCTATAATTTTCCTAGTGTCGCCAATGTTCAAAACATTGTAAGTGATGACCAACTCCAAATTTATACCACTCACCTCCGTGCACTACAAGAAAACATGAGAGAACGGTTTGTCGACCTTTTGCCGATGGACATCCCAATGTGGATAGCAGATCCCTTCATAGCTAACGTCGACGATTTGGACGTTAAATTTCAAGAAGAATTCATTGAACTCAAGCAGATGACATGATCAAAATTAGATTTCCCAAAATAGGTGAACCCCTTTTTGGGATACAAGAGGAAATTCGACGTTAATTTCCACACCTACATGCAGAAGCTAAGAGATTTGCTTTGCCTTTTCCAAGCTCATACTTAGTCGAAAGGAGGTTTGGTGCTGTTTCCAGACTGCACAGTAAGTCTCGCAACCGCTAAAATGTAATTACACGTGGAGATCTCTGGCTACATCTTAGGAAAATTCAGCCTCACGGCAAAGAGTTAGCTAGACTCCATGAAGCTCAAGGGTCCCATTGAAATGAGGTCAAAGTTTAAATAAGTTAATTTATCCGAAAACTTGGATATGCTATTGTTACAAAGCAAACTAACAATTTTTTTTATTTGTAGTTGCAGTCTGACTGGACTGGAAACCATCTACTACAATTCCTTACTCATTTGTTGTATATATTTTACCATTTATTAATAAATATATCCTCCCGCGTGGTCATGAAATCCCTCTTTCGGGGTCTCTAAGCTCACAAAGCAGATGAGACATCAATATAGATATCAACATTTATTCTGTCCATTTCATTAAAGGGAACATTGGAAAGTTTTGAAATGATATAATTGCCACTTTCTTCCAGATAAGAGCACTCTTGTGATAGACAGAGTTGCTCTTGTATAAATGTTCAAAATAGCTGGTATCGCCTGGTGGGAATATAACAAATCAACTGGTCCGTATTCATAAAAAAGAATATTTATGTTCCTTTTTTTGAAATTTATATATTTCCTTTCAAGGAATGTATTTATACTCTCAGCTTCCTGCAATGGTATCTTTGGAATATTGTTAATACATTTTTTAGTAATCTACTGATATCAAAATCAGTAGTATATTGAAAAATGGAAAAATAGGGTAGGGGGGCGTTTCGAGATTTCGAGGGACAAAAAGGGGCGTTTGGCCTAAATGGGTTGAGAACTTGTTGTATAGTGTATATAAATAAAAGACGAAAGTCGTCTGACCGTCCGTATGTCACTCCACATGAAACTAGGACGGTGAACATTCTACGGCGAAAAAAAATTGAAACGCGTTTCAACACTGCGCGTGTATATGTGTGTATGTGTGTAAATGTATGTGTGTGTAGAAAGGAGAAAAGCAGACATAGATACTAAAAGAGAATAAGAGTTACAGGGGATGAGTTAGAATAAGTGTGTGTGTGAGAGAGAAACACAGAATGAGAATGAGAGAGAACAAGTTTGTATCGGAGAAAAAGAAATTGAAAGAGAGCCGAAATTATAATCAAACAGCGTTTCAACTCTGTGTGAGTATATGTGCATATGTGTGGGAATGTATGTATGCGTAAAAGAGGAAGGGGGATGGTGAAAAAGCTACGGAAAAAAACAGCCAACAGACTTCCAACCTTTTGCACGCTCTGTGTGAGTGTTTGTGTGAATGTATATGTGTATTTGTGAGAATGTATATGTGTGTATTTGTGTGAGTGTATGCCTGTATGTGTGATGGCAGAAAAAGAGAAAGAAAGCTACTTCTGTCACTGTTCTCTCTCTCTCTTTCTCTCTCTCACTCACTCTCTCTCGAGTTGTTACGTTTGCTTATGTGTATATGTGTGTGCGCGCGCGCCCGTGTGAGTGTGACTTTGTGCGTTATGTTGTGTGTGTGTGTGTGTGTGTGTGAGTGTGTGAGTGTGTTAGTGTGAAGTTATACATGTAAATTTCACTCATTTTTCATTTAATCCCAATTTCAATTTCCAAAAAAGATGCCAAGGAGAAAAATGTACTCACTGTCCACAAGCTCTTAAGACGTTGGTGTCGAGGCAAGAAGAAAGGGAAGACGTGCAGAAGAACGGTATTCTACAGTGCAGCAAAGGCAAGTAGAGGTATCCAGAGCAAGGGCACTAGAGTCCCCTGCACATCGACAGCAAAAACATGTAAATGACCGAAGGAGGGCTGCTGCATGCAGGGCCAATGAGTCTCAAGAGGCAAAGGTAAAACAGTCAGAACAATTACGTCAACAGAATACAACCCACCGCCGCCAAGGATAAAAAAAGGAAAGAGAAACACGTTTAAAGGATGCAACACAAATACAAGCTGCCAGTGTTGTTAATGAGAGATTAGACAAAGAAAAAACAGGGAGCACCCAGGTGCTGCAGGACTTCGCCAATCTTCAGAGGAGAGACGTAAGCGTCTTGATCAAGATAGGCTGAATGTGTTTGACAAAAGAATAGCACCTTTCAAGGAGACTTGGAAAAGATCAGCTTTCAACTATGATCTCCAAAGCATGATTATTCTACAGAATAATTTGTATTGGTGCAATATCAAAAGAATGCAGTTTTTGTAAAGGAAAGACATGAGAAAGAGAAGCCCTCACTATCTGTTGTGGAGAAGCAACGGCTGTTCTACCGAGGTTTGGTACACTCCCAGATATTTGAAGGCATTGCTTTGGGGAAACACATCAAAGACCATGCACTTCTTGATAAACATTAGAAGGGAACTTCAAGTCAACTATTAATGTCCAAGATGAACCATACCTTCGTATTGGATCCTGGTTGCTAACTGAAGGCAAAATTCACAGTTTGCACTTATATTTTGTGGCAAATTGCAAGGAGCAGGCTTTGTAAGGATCATTGAACCTTCCAAAATCTGAAAGAAGATTTAATCTTTGATCTTCAAGATACGTTGCATGCAAAGAATAACTACTTCAGAAAAATTTCTAATATGCATTGGAATGTGCACCACTCACTGAGTACAAGGTAGTCATTGATACAGACAAAAAGCCTGTTGATGAACACAGGCCGCTACAATGTCCCTGCTGCAAATGAAGTAATAGCAATTATTAGAGGAGAGTAGTATGGAAGGAGGGATATTGTTATTCAATGAAGAGGAGATAAGTTGTAGCACATAAATTCAACCCACCGATCATATGATGCACTCCAGTATCCATTAATATGTGCACTTGGCCAAGATGGATATCACGTTGGTATCAAACAAACAGATCTTAAAACAATAGTTCCTGCACTCACAAAAACACTAAGCTGCATGGAATCCTCTGCTTAGCTTTTCATATTAAGAGAGCAAGACTTCAATATTCTTCATCATTCACGTGAGTTCTTCCAGTAATTTGCAATTGATATGTATACAAAAATTGAAGGAGAAAGGCTTCTTTACATTAGAACACACCAGGAAGATCGTGCATCAGACTACATTTAACTGAGAGATGCAATCAGTAACAAAGGAACATTGGCTGCTGATAACATTGGACAACTTTACAGGAAGTCCACGGCATATGCATGAGCGTACCCAAGATGCACTTACATATGTCAGAGACTATGGACGTCCAGTCCTCTTCGTTATATTCACATATAACCCAACATGACATGAACCAAAAGATCAAGAACCCGAAGATTAAGAACCCAAAGATCGCCTTGGTATTATTGCCAGGGTGTTCAGACTTAATGTCATAAAGCTGATGGATCTCCTAAAAAAGCGAAGTCTTCGGACCAGTCTAATGTGACACGTACAAAACTGAGTAGCAAAAAGGAGGATTGCCGCATGTCCGAGGTCTGACTTTGAAATCTACTGGCTTCCACTTAAATTAGTCGTCCTTTTCTCATTGTCTACTTTAAGTTTGTTGCTCCAGTGTTGGTTGTTTACAAGACGTATTTGTCTATGCTCCAAACCAGAAAACAAAGAATGTTGGTTACCCAGAAGCTCTTAAGAAATTTCCTTCAAAACATTTGATAGAATTTATCTCCCCTCATAACAGAGATAAATTTTGTATTTTCATTTTTTATTAATTTCTGTATCATGAATTCAGAATTGATTTCATGATTATCTCAACTGAAGAATAAATGGCATTTATTTAGAATAACAAATTTCTATACAACGTTTTGCTTTCTTCTAATATATAAGTAACACTTTCATTCCCGAGCAAAATCGGGTGCGTCTTTTATAGGGCCTGCGCTTGGCCCTTTATCGATTTGACTGCATGCCTGTCTAGCGTACATGGCACAAAGAGCTATGTTGTGGTAACCTATTTTGCTAGACATGACAGCGAAATAAAACCTTAGCTTTTACCATGCGCTCACAGACACACACAGAAATTGAGTTGTATCTATCTATGTACTACTCTTTTTGTCTCTATGTATTTCTATCTATCTATCGCAAACTAAAGAAAGCATTCTCCAAAGGAGATAAACTGGATTTGTCTAGTGTTAGATATAAACCAATAAAGACGGGATGATCTTGGATGAAATGTCGTTGAAGACTGACATACAGGTATAAAAACAAAAACAGCGGCAGTATTAACAACAGCATCAATAGCGACAGCCAGGGGCCTCGTTTGCCTTAAAAATGTGAGGGTGACAAACCAACATTTGTTGATTCTTAAAGGAGCATAAATTGCTTATGGTACCTTTTCTCAGACCCTATCACATAAGTAAAATTTTACGCTAATTAAATTTTATATTTTCAAATGAAGTTAAAAAAAAAAGCTTAACAATAATTTATTATATCAAATAACAAAAAATAAAACAATAGACGTTTGAAAGAGTGTGTGTGTGTGTGGGGGGGGGGGGGGTTGTCCCTTGCTACACCCCTCCCTCTGAAACAAGGCCCTTGGCAACAACAAAAATACCACTAACAACAACAACAGCAGCAGTATCAAGAACAACGAGCCTGTCACCAGTATCAAAAACAACGAGCCTTTCACCACTCTTACCACTATCGCCACGACAACAATCCCTACTACACCCTCACAAACCACCACCACCACCACCGTGGCCACGACGACGACGGCGACGAATACCACCATCGCCACCATCGCCACCATCGCCACTATCTCCATCAACAACATGTATAACAACAATTCCAACACCGCCCACAATTTTACTCATTATATCACTGAGAGATAGGCGAGAAAATGTCCACCTGGGAGTAATCTGTCAGAGGTCAAACTGTATTATATATATACATTCTTGAATTTATTAGCACGAGTTTATCTGAACAACGTAACTGATTGTCTGTAGATTTGCTATATGTGTCTGTCTATATATATGTGCTTGTGTATCTACTGTATGTGTGTGTGAGTGTGCGTGTGTGTGTATGTGTGTATGTGCGTTTGTGTCGAGAACAACACATTTTATAGTCAAATAGTAGGTGTTTGTGAATGTTTGTTATATGTATATATATTTGTATGTACATATATATATATCTACATACATATATTGCGAATATTTGTATATAAGTTATGTTGTACATAAGAAAAAAATGTTAACTATATATGCATCACATGTATTGTATGTCTATGAATATCAAATTATGTAATAGAATAAGCTATTTTTCTGAATAACCTGGATGTATGTGTGTATGTGCGTATGCATGTAATGTATGTATGTATGTATGTATGTATGTATGTATGTATGTATGTATATAGGCCTGTTTTTATTATATTGTTTTTAGCGTTATCTATGTAGACGTGTCATTTGAAAGAAACATTCTGGTCGACAAGAAATAGGACAGCGATCATTGTTGAAGCTTAACATATTCGTGGTAATGTAGATTTATGTATGTCATGGATGTTCGCAAGTATGTATATCTCATAGTGATCCCGAAAACTGAAATTTTAAAACAACTACAAGACTTTACCCACTAATCAGTTGGTTGAATATTTGGTAAAGAATATTGTCCTTTTCCTTTTCTCATATTTCCATGCATGTATTTATTCAGCCTGCTGCAGTAATGATAATAAGTATTCCCCATAACCTGTGGTCATATATTCGATATTTTACGCTTATTGAGACGAAATATTTTTTCCTCCTGAAAACCATATTTAATTGTCATTACAACATAATTACTATACAGTTGCAGGTATTGCAGAATATAACTTAGAAGTTCAATTCGCAATCATGGAAACCCCATCACGCAGCAGTTTGGGAAATATTTTTACCGTAGTTTCGATCTGACCCCAGCCTTATGACTAAAGTTGGGTATCACGCTGATTTTCCCTGAG
>OZ024741.1:383306148-383416148 GCA_964016885.1 Eledone cirrhosa | reverse complement strand
CACTCTGCAATCCGTCTGTATTAGGATACTAATTTTAAGCCAATTAAATTAAATTTTTAGGTTGACTAAATTTAAAACCAAATTATAAATATATTTCTAAAATGTATATTAATTAGGTCTATAATACTAAAAATTATTTCTCTGTCATTGAATACACGATATTTTGTTATATTTTATCTGTAAAGGAATTTTAATAAAGGGTTAAATAAATTAAAATTAATCTATAAATTAAATTACTAAGTATATATTAGTAATATTTAAAGGTTTTTCACAATTTATGATTACACAATATTTTATATTCTCATCTGTAGTAGAATTTTAATTAAATTAAATTTATAGGTTAACTAACATTTAAATTAAATTATATATTAATTTCTAAAATAATGTTATTAATTAGGTTTATAATATTTAAATGTTTTTTTTAGTTTATGATTACACGATATAATTAATTCCTGTCGTTTATTTAATAGGATATCCTTAGATTTCATTATTTCAAATAGTTCTTGGGAACATAATCTACATTCATTTCTATTATTTTGATAAGGGGTGGCTCTTTTGAGCACACTCCAGGTCAAATCATATTCTATATTCTTATTTTTATAACTATTTATTTTTTCTGCTAGAGATGTTGTATTAGCCAGTGCGGCATTTTTAAAACTATGCTTGTGGGTATTAAACCTTGTCTTAAAATTGTTAGAAGTAGCTCCTATATATGAGCAAATAGAATCTTTAGTTTTAACATTACATTTATAGACTATGTTGTTAACAAGACAATTCCCTTTTAATGGGCAGTTTGCTTTGTTTCTACAGTTACAACCTTTCGTTAATTCTGTATTTGAGGAGATATTATGGTTAGTTTGATGTATTGGTGGTATACTTATGGTTTTCTTACATTTATATGCATTATAGGCACTTATATTTTGTTTTATGTTATTTGTTGTTGAGTATGAGAATTTAACTGTAGACCTATTTAAGATTTGATGGTATTTGTGGTTTGGCGGGAAGTTTTTCTCTAGGATATAAAAAAATTTTTTAGCAATATTATCCTTAATTTGTAAATTAAATGGAGCATTATACCAAGTAACCCGTCTATTACGGTTTCTATGTTGTTTATTATTTTTATTATTTTTATAGGTTGTATCGTGATGTTTACTAGGAGGATTAATGTTAATGATCTCACCACAACCATTTTTAGTTATATTTGTAGATTTAGGTGTTTTATCTTTTTTATTGGGAGTTTTATTATTAATATTTATTAGAGTTGTATGATGAGTAGTTTTTTGAGAGTTACTATATTTTATATTAGAAGATTTGGTATTTTGGGGTATAGTGTGGGTGGCATTTAGGTGTGTACTTTTCATTTGGTGTTTGTTGGTAATATTAGGTTGTATGTTTTTAGTATTTTTAGTAGAAGGTATATATTCTAATCTATTTTTGTGGCCACTTCTATCTAGAGCTTCGTTATAGAAGGTCGCATTTTTATCAAATACATCTTGGTTAGAAGAAAGGTTAGAAATTCTAAGTGATATATTATATGCAAGGTTTTTAAGGATAGATTTAGGGTGATTAGATTGTGAGTGTATGTAATGTAAGTTTTGGTTTGGTTTATGGTAAGGTTGGTAGATACCCGTAGCTAAGTCTAAAGTTATATCTAGGAAATTTACTACTTTACTTGTTTTTTCAAAAGTAATATGAAGACTATAATAGTCTTTAAGGAAAGTTCTAATATGCTTTTTGTTTTTTTCTATTTCTGAAAGGCTAAGGTTGTTGGAAAGAAGAAGACAGTCATCACGATATAAACCACCTTTAAGGTGGGGAAAGGAGGCATTTATGTTGAAAAGGAGAAAGAGGCCCACAAGATCAGTAATTTGGGCGGAATCGCTTGAACCCATAGTAATATCAAATAGATTACTATATGTGTTTCTGGTCCAGTATTCATTCTGAAATTCAATAAGTGTTAGTCTAGCATGTGTAATAATATTAATGTCATCCAAAGTTAAGTTAGATCTATTTTTAGCAAATATCAATGCTTTGTTCAGGAGTATAGGTGATATAGAAGAATAGTAATTATCTATATCAAATTGTAGAAATGAAGCAGAAGATTTACATTTAATATTTTTAAACCAGTTAATTACCTGGGAGGTGTTTTCCCAGAGTGGTAAAATAAC
This sequence comes from Eledone cirrhosa, assembly GCA_964016885.1. Classification (NCBI taxonomy): domain Eukaryota; kingdom Metazoa; phylum Mollusca; class Cephalopoda; order Octopoda; family Eledonidae; genus Eledone; species Eledone cirrhosa. The sequence continues at coordinate 383,413,980 of OZ024741.1, read as the reverse complement.
GTGTTTTCTTATTTGTGGGATGACTCTATCCAAAATTTTTTTGCTAATTATTCCAATATCTGATTTGGAGGGACATATAAGTCTTATAGAAGGATTTGAGTTAAAGTTTGATTTATGATCCTTCAGGTTGAAGTGTGGTCTTTTCAATGCCAAAGGTTCAGTTCTATCTTCAATGTTTAGTTTTTTTACTATGTTGTGTGTTTTGTTGTTGATGTTGGTGAGTGACGCATTATTAGATTTTTTATAATTTTTCCTGAGTTCTTTATATATGAACTCATTATAATGTTCAATATCCATGTGATACAAGTTACCAGTTTTGTCCGAGTGGACATGGATTTTTTTAGACTTTTTTAGGTCCAATAGGGTAGAATCAAGGTCCTTTTGAAAGACGGATTTATACTTTTTAAATTTGAGGTGTTTAATTAAATTAAAAAGGTCTTTCTCAAAGTCTTCAAGTAAAGAGTTGTGTGGTGGATTCTTGTAAGTATTGAAATCATACATATATTTCCCATCTGCATGTTTAGATGTTTTATCGAAGTGGTAGGCCCTCCATCTAACCCTTAGTGTATGTATGTTCGTAATTATGTGTATGTTTATGCATATACGCGTGTGTGTGTGTGAGTGTACGTATATGTGTGAGTATATGAATGTGTGTATACATTTATTTCATATTTATGTGTCTATACGCATTTTATCTGTGGATTATAAACTTACAGAGACATTAGCCTTGAATTTTTGTATTTGCATACATCTTTTTGGCATGCGTATGCATGTGAGCATATATCTTTATATAAATATGTGTACGAAGTTAGTTACATGTATATACACACACCAAACTGCATAAAATATTTTGTATTTTCATTGGTCAATTTGAACTCTGTTCCCAAACGGACCTGAAATTTTGAATTGTTGTTATTATCAATAAATATATTTCATTATTTCTGAAGACGGCATATATGTGTGTTTGGTATGTATATTTAATCTTGATAGTTTGTATAATTTTGTATAATTTTGTACATAGATCTGTTGAATATGCATGCCAATTCTAACACATATATATCCTAGAAACGATCGTTAAATAATGAACTTTTTTTGTTTAATATAAGGAACTGTTTCATTGTTTTATTCATTATTTTATTAATATTTTATATATATATATATATATATATATATATATATATATATATATATATATATATATATGGTGATTACAATGTTTTTTTCTAATTAGTAAAATATCAGTATTTGCAACTTAGCTTAAACAACATTTGGGGTTAGACGTAACGTTTTCCCTGTCGATTTTGAGTATAATGTACACTTGAAAATAAACTAAACACACTAATCTATTATTTATTCGTAATTTATCAGTTATATGTTGTATTGGAACATTTATATTATTATAAATTTATACGTTAGTCTTTTTATAGTTTCGCAATTTGGTTTACATCCTATTTTCTATTTGTAAACATTTTGAGTTCTATTAGAGAACTCAAAGAAAATATCGTGAACAACTTGTAAAGAGTTGGGTTTTATTATATAGTACTGGTGCTTACAGAAACTAAATATAGATAACATCAGATTCAAATTTATTTGCAGAATTGTATAAAGGGTAATTTATGTACGATGTCATATCTAAATCGTCAGATACAAATAGTTATGGTTATTTAAATCTTGCTTGACAATTGCATTATTATTGCCAGGCGGTGGATTGGCAGTATCGGAAGAGCGTCAGACACCATGCTTTGCAGCATAGAATTATTGCCCTTTACCTTCTGAGTTGAAATCCCGCCGAGATTAACTTTGCCTTTAATCCTTACAGGGTCGATCAAATAAAGTACCAGTAATGCACTGGAATAATTGCTGGCCTTGTGCCAAAAGTAGAAACAATTATTAGGATAGATTAAAACATTAAGTAATGAATTTCTCCCTTCACCCTAAACGGGATAATCTGAAACTTGATTCAGATATACCGAGATTAACTTTGCCTTTCATCCTTACGAGGTCGACAAAATATGCACCAGTAATGCACTTATAAAAAAGAATGCTCAGGGAAAATCAAATTATCTCATGATCCACATAACAGGTGCAATGTGGCCGAACACGGAAGTGCCATTCCATCTCGCCTTCGGCTGACCAGCTCAGTGCCTATGGTGGTGAGTAGGTAAGGTAGCCCTAGGGCCAAGGATCCCAGAAGTCTCCACTGCCAAGGGCACGACCGCAAACCTCTAGGGACAAAATTAGAACAATTATTGTCGTAGTAGTAAAGAAACATAGACAAACATTAACAACTCATTCGGTTAACGACTTCTTTAATTATATTTAGTAGCTTCTTAATATTGTATATATTAGATATATTTCTTTTATATGCCACTAGGGCATCAAAAGTGGGACAAGTACAAAGGGGGGAGTTTACACAAAAAGGCGTCCTCAATAAGGAGGAGGCAATAACAAAATATAAAAATAAAATAAGATATAACAAAAAATAAAATTTTTAACAAAATCCTCAATAGAGAGGAGGCGCCTTGGGGGGTCGCACACCCCCCCGAAAAAAGTGTGCAACCCTTCTCCTCAGGAGCACAGAGAAGGGGTGCTCCCTTGGTCTTTCATCTTCCTCACCTATAGTCTGATGTAGAGTGAAGGCCCATTCACACGGGCCATTCTCGCCACTTTCACCCATCTTTCATAGAAACGGCTGGGGTGCAGCACCTCTCTCTCCATCCTGATCCTTCTTCCGAAATGATATCGGAAGAAACGGACCAGTTGTTGGCCAGAGAGAAAGGTGCCCGACCTCAGTCCTTTCAGACGCGTCCACCATACAACCTCTTTCGCCATGGCTATTACGCACAGAAACACCGCCTCTGCTTCATCTTTGAAGGGGGGAGGCGGCTTGATCATTACAATAGACTCGGTGGTCAACCGGATCGGTCCCACCCTTGACAGCAGTTGTTCGACATAGCCCCACAGATCGGCTACGCCCGAGCAGTGTACTAATGCGTGTGCAACGGTTTCCTCGTTGCACACGCATCTGGGACAGATCTTTTTGGCGGGGTCCCTACCCGGGCGCCCGTGTCTGTAGAGCCTTTCTCGAACGGGTAAAGCCCCTCGGTAGCACTGCCAGGCCAGGGACTTCTGGAAGTTGTCCATTGGTCCCGGGCTGAATGTCCTACCGAACAGGCTGGCCAGTTCGTCCTCCTCCATGTCTAGGGCTTCTCCGAGGGCGTCGTCGCACCTGCTGCGTACCAGCCCTCTATAGAATGTTGCGGTGGAGTCTCCACTGATAACCGGATCCGCCTGCCAGAGGGCGGTGAGCGCCTGGGCACACTCAGTGTGCCAGGCGCCCAGTTTTCTCGGTTTTGCTTGACCCAGGATTGCAGCTCGGTGAGTGAGACGAGTCTGGGAAAGGTTCGTCTCACAAACGAGGCCCACACCGGTTGTCCGGTGAGGAATACGTAGAGGTGCCGTAGCCTTAATGCGTGTTTACGCATCATTAGCCACGGCATCCCCAGCCTTCCTTTCGAAGGGTGTTGACAGCAGATGGATCTCCTCACCATAGGAGCCCGCCTCTTCCAAAGGAATTGGAAGAGCGCGCGCTCCATCTTGGTGAGGGTTTCCCTTGGGCAGGGCACTACGGTCAGGCGGTAGTAGATGACGGACGCTATGTAGGTGTTCGCCACCTCCGCCCGACCTTTCAGGGATAGTTTGCAACTGGCCCACTTCTAGGTCAGTGCAAACACCCTGTTCGTAACCTCCGCCCAGTTTTTCTCCACCTGGAGGTCCGGTCCGAACCAGACCCCGAGCAACTTCACCGGGCCCTCCGTCCAGCGTCCGACGACGCTATCGGAGGGCATCGGTCTGCCCCTCCACGTGCCGAGTTGCAAACCGATCGACTTGTCCCGGTTCAGCTTAGCCCCTGTGAACTTTTCGTACTCCTCCAGTAAGGTGCCGACCGCCTCGATTTCGGAGGCCGTCGACACCATTACTGTCACGTCATCGGCGTAGGCCGACACCGCTTTCCGCAATCCCGGTTCCAAAGGGATGCCCTGCAACAACTCCAACTTCCGCAGTAGTGGCTCGAGAGTCAACACATACAGAAGGGAGGAGAGAGGGCACCCTTGTCGGATGGACCGCGCGATTTTGAACGGCTCCGAGAGGTAGCCGTTCACCTTGACCCTAGAGCAGATGCGGCTGCTGTGCATAGCAGTGATCCAGCCCCTGAAAACGGGTCCGAAGCCTGCCGCCGCTAGCACCGCATCCAGGTAACCATGGTCGACCCTATCGAACGCCTTAGATTGATCCAAGTTGATCAGAGCCCCACCAAAGCCGGGTTCGTTCCCAACCCTCTCTATGATGTATCGCATGAGGTGGAGGTTGTCATGGATGGACCTGGACGGGATAGCGCATGTCTGCGCATCTCCCACCAGGTTGCCCACGACAAGCGCCAACCTCTTTGCTAGCACCTTGGCCAAAATCTGTAACTCTGTATTTAGCAGTGTTATGGGCCTGAAGTTACTTATTTCGTCCCCCTTGTTCTCGTCCTTCCTCACTAGCGTGACTACGCCCTTGGTCACAGTACAGGGAATTCTCCCGTTCTGTTGCCAGTTGCAGTAGACCGCCTCGAGGAGATCGGGGAACAAGTCCGGCATAGCTAGATATAATTCGTAAGGAAGACCATCGAGACCCGGGGATTTGCGTTTGCCGCATTGGCTCAGCACGTCCTCTATCTCAGCGGCCGAAATCGGCTCCTCGCAGGACTTCGCCTCCCTGTCCGAGAGGCGCGGCAGGCCGTCGAGGTATGGACCGAAGTCCACGTTCCCAACCGGCTCCCCGCCCCTCCCGAACAGTCGGGCAAAGTGCCTTTGAAAGGCCTCACACATCTGCTTAGGCTCAAGAATCGCCCGTCCATCCAGGTCTCGCAAAGACCGGATGGTGGATTTAGTTCCACTGTTGGCCTCTGTCACGCGGGCCCAGCTAACAGCTTTGGTCTCCTCGTTCCCTAGAGCACGTATTTTACTTCGGACAACGCAGCCTTCGTGCTTCGCGTCGAAAAACTGGCTCAAAGCCGTTCTCGACGCTAGCACTCTGGCCACGTCGCCGCTTCTAATTGCCTCTTCTACTCTATCTATTAGCTCCCTTTCCTTCCTATTCCTATCCGCAGCTAGAACCTTACTAAATTCTATCGAGACTACTCTAATCTCTCTCTTTAGAGATACCCACCACCTGCTGTTGACGATCGCTCCAGTCAACCGTTCCTTAACTAACGTACTAATCCGATTCCTGTAGGCTCTACTTGCCGGCAAGGACAAGTTGAGCTTCCAGTAACCGGGGCCCTGTCTATGAGTTCTGTCAAGGTTGACCATGCAGGTCACTAATTTGTGGTCTGAATAGCCAACCATGCGCATTTTTGGACAACTTAAAAAGTCCTTATCCTTAATTCTAACTAAGAACCTATCTAGGTACGACCTAGATGATCCGCTACGATTTGCCCAAGTCCAGGTTGGCGCAGTAGGAAAATCTAGTCGATATCTATCGGCCAGGTCAAATCGACCGATTAACCCTTTGAGGCTATTACACCCCTCTCTATCGGGGCAGGCCCCTACGTAGTCCCAGCGTGCATCTAGGATACCATTCCAGTCCCCCACTAATAGCAAGGAGCGGGACGTCCCTAGAAAAGTCTCCAGACGATGGAAGAAGTCCGGCCGCATTGACCCGAAAGGGCCGTAGGCGGCTACCAACCTAAACGCTCCGCCTTTACCACTGCCAAGGTCCAGAACCACTAGTCGACCCTCCGGGTCCAAATGTACCATCTGTGTTGCGAGACCCAGATGTTTTTGCAGCAGAACGACAACTCCACCCCCACCTCCGGGCTGACAGAGAGATGCGTGCATCTCAAAGTCATCAAAGGTGGGGGCCAGCTGTCGCACGTTGCTGATCCGGGCCTCGCAAATAGCCATCACATCTATACGTTGTGACCTGAGGTCATTTAGAAGCATTGCTTGCTTCCAAGTTGAGCCCAGGCCACGCGCATTTAAACAGCCTACTCTTAGCATAGCCATGTTGGTGGTGAAGAGAAAAGGCACTTACCTCTCTGCGTCCCGGGTATCGGGCTGCACAATTTCCATTAGGGTGGGGGATGGGTTGTTGGGTGGGGTGGTGGTTTGTGGAAGTGTGGGGGCATCAGTGTGTTGTGTGGTTGGGGAGCTTGGAGTTGTGAGGGTGTTTGGGGAGGGGTGGGATAGTTTTTTAGGAGGACGCGGTTAATGGGCCCGACGCAGGGGGGACCCACGTCCTCTTTAAAATTTTTTTTTAAAGTTTTATAGGTGTCCTGTGGGGCCTTAATCATTTTGAGGTGGGGGAAATCCCCTGCCTGGGTGAAGTTAGGCCCTTGTGTTTTTATTAGATTGTTGTTGTACACAATGTTTAACAGTTTTTTGTTTCTTGTATTTATGTATGTGTATGCATGTTTTTGTTTTTGTGTGGTGTTTTTTGTTTGCTGTTGTGAGCTCTTTTGTGTTGGTGTCAGTGTTATGTTTTGGGGAGGGTTTTTTTTCATTTGTGTGTCTGAGGTGTGTTTTCTTTTTTTTCTTTTGATTGTGTGGAAGTGCTCCTCCTCGTCTGACGACGAACTAGGGTCATCTTCCGCGTTGGAGGGGAGGGGTATATTTTTGGGTTGTGTTTGCGGTACGGGTGTTTTGGAAATTGTTTTTGTTTTTTGAGTGGAGGGGATGGGTTGGACATTGTTTTGTTTTGGTTTGAGCTGTGGTGGTTGTTTTTGTAGTGGTAGTTGTGGTGATTGTGTTGGTTGTGCAGTTGTTGGTGGTGTAGGCAGGATTGGGGTTTTCTTATCAAGTTGGGGACAGACAGCCCTCAGGTGACCTCTGGTTCCGCAGAGGTAACACGAGGGCCGTCTACCCTCAACGGTAATGTTGATGAAGGTTAGATCATCCAGTATGACGCGTTCAGGGATCTGGGCGATCCTTTCGGGCCTCATTTGAACTACAAGTTCGAGGCTCGTTCCACTGAACGCGTCACCCGATGCCTTTCCCATGGACACCAGCATGTCATCCTCCAGGTCCAGAAAACCTGTCAAAACCCACCATATGTCCATAATCGGCAGGATGGTGTGGATTTTTATTTTTTGTGTTCTTCTACCCATGTACGTAGGGTAGAAGGTGTATGCGGTGGATGTGATTGGTTTGATGGACAGTTTCACTGCTGTGTCCCTGTCCTTCATGAGAATGGATAGACTCCCGTAGAGTCTATCCTTCTGAATGAAGGTGATGTCCTTCATGACGTCTTTTAAAACCAGCTCTATCTCGCTCTGTGATGGTTGAGCTGGTTTTTTACTTTTGTTCGAGATTGTCCTAAACATGACCGTGTTTAGGAGTCTCTGGCTTTTTAGTTCCGGGGGGGAATGGATTGTGAATGAACCATTTTCCCCGTACACTATATATTTTTTCGCATCCGCCAGTAGCTCCTTCGCTTTTGTTATATCTACTGGCAGATAGTCGAGGGTTTTCCTTGTCGTCTCGGCGAAGGAGAAATTTTGTTTGTTTGTGTTGTTGTTGTCGTTGGTGGTGTTGTTGTTATCATTGTTGATGTTGTCACCGTTATTGGTCTTGTTGTTGTTATTGTTATTGTTATTGGTGTTGTTTTCGTCCGTCGCATTGTTGTTGTTGTTGCTGTTGCTGCTGGTTCTTTGGGTTGTTGCCATGGCAACGTCAAGTTGTCAGTTAACAGGTGGAGAGAATTCTTCCTCTGGCTGACCTATCTTCTTGACCTCTGCTACTGTGACAGTGGCAGGGGGAAGCTGTGAGTTCATCTTCCCCTTTCCTCCTTCGAATTTTGGTGAAGAAGCTTCGGCCATTTAAAAAAATATTGACTTTTCAACAAGAAAAAACTTTTTTTTTAACTATTTCGCCTAAAGGCGTAGAATATTTTGAGAGACTGACCAGATCAAAGTTTGACCTGGCAGTCCCTCTACAAAATGGTACAAAAATTAAAGTTATCAGACAAGAATTTCTATAAATATTTAAACAGAACTTACTCAGCAAGTTATACGCGTGTGTCCATCCCAGAGATAGATAAATATAAAATATGATTCGTAGAATTTGTTAAGTACTATATATCCATAATTGGAGATATTTTGGTCATGAGAAGAGTTCTATTGCCAAACACAAGGTCATGTAGAACTAATGATACACAGTATAGAGGCGTTAGTATATATATGTTGCATACATTTTGACAAACAATAATGAAGTACTCAATACATAGAGTATGGACAAGATTCATGCCTAGGTAAAATGTGAACAATCATAAAACCAGCAGAGGTTTTCAAAAGGCTGCCATAAGTTATTCATGCAAAACTTTATATTTTAGACATATTCGGTGTTCATTCTTTTCGATTATTTATTCTACATAGATCTAACTTATAGTCCTAACTAATTTCTAAGTAATTTTTGTTCAGTTTCGCTGAATAAATGTCTCGATTATACTAATTGACTTATACTTTGTTACATTTATTCTAGTCATTGTAGCATCTCCCACACACACCCACTCGTTTACACGCACACACACACACACACACACACACACACACACACACACACACACACACACACACACACACACACACACACACACACACACACACACACACACACACACACACAGCCGACTTTGTCATAGTTTCTATCAAATTTCGCCCAGAAGTTATTGGTCGTCTTCCGGTTGTCATAGAAAACACGTGCCCAAAGCACCGTGCAATAGGTTGCACTCGGTTTCAAGGAATTTCGAAGGGAATGGATTAACACCCACATACTTATATAAAGAAAAGGCAATAATAGCATGTAATATTAGTTAGATGTGGTTACTATTTTTAGAAGTTCAGATGATCATGCATGTAGAAGATTTTAATCTTAGAAAGTGGACTATTACCAAGTTAATAGAAATCAATTTGAAATTAATGCAAAAATAATAATAACCAATGCCATAACGATACTATTTCAAGGTATTACAAGGGCTGTAAAGATGGAGAAATTAGATGGTAGGTTTGAATTTCGAATCCTGCTCTGCTTGACGTCAGATTCAATCTTTCTGGTTTCAGTAAAATAAATACTAGTAAAATGCTGACTGTTGATTTAACTTACAGTTCTCACATTTGTGAGGTTTCTAATTTATATGATAGTTTTTAAGCCACATAGTGTATTCTGATATCCTAAAGCTGTTTTAACTAACTTTCCCTATGTTTATAGAAATTAAAATCCTCACCTTCCATATAATTCCCAAGCTAGAACCTCTCTCTATTAGTCATCTCTTAAAATAATATAAATCAATATGAATATGGAGTTTTAGTTTCAAAGCGAAATAGTTAATGGTATGATGTTCATTTTGGTATTTATTTTATTCTGAGTTTTAGGCATTTATATATGCATGGACAAAAAATAGCTTATGCATGCCATAACGGATTGAAAGCATACATAAGGTATCGTTTCTTTTAGGCTTTCGGGTATAGAAAGTTAAAGAATGGAATGTATCACCAGTTTCGATATCAGGTTTCTGGCATAAAGTAAGGTATTGTATAGCGTCGATAGTATGCTTCTGGAGAACGATAGAAAGAAAAATTGTTTTATTGAAATAGTCTGAGCTGATCACTGTTTCACAAAAGTTCGGTGCTTTGAAAAGCGCTATAACAAACATATTGAATAGTAGAATTCCCTAATGAAAGGAAAATATTGAGAGAATACGAATATAAGGAGAAGAGGTATATACAGGACTAAGTGAGACGGGGAAACGGAGATAAAATTAGAGGAGAAAATGATGACTTACACTGTTTCATTACATGAAACTATTATACATATAAAACTAATCTATCAGAAAACATGCACGATGAATCTGCAGCTAGCGTTTGGGATATTTCTTTGATGGCTTTCAGCGAAAATTTCATAAATATATTTGCCCTGGTTGATATGAAAAGAACCTGATATCAAGTTCTCTCATATTTTGAGGTTGTGACTCAGTAAAATTACATTAAAATTTATTTAAAGCTGTCTATAGGTTGAATCATCCCTTTAAATTTAATATATAAACATAAACAAAGAGTTATGTATTTTACTTTATTTTTTGTCTGTTCATTTATCTCTTCATTTGTTGGGTAAATTTGTAAGTTACATCAGTTGTGGCTGCTTTACAGGCGTTAAATCAACGCTGATTCTACCAAAATGAAGCCCCATTAACATTACAGCATAAAGGCAGATATAATGATCATTGTCACATGCTATAGAGAATTGTCAGAAGTAGCACCTTTAAAACCTTCACACCTTGTAGTTTTATGATGAATGAAAGGAGAAATCCATGTCGGTTAAAATGTTCACTGAATTAATTGTGTTTTAAATAGGATAAATCATAATGTATCTTGTCGTTTATGAGAAACAACATAATGAAGATATATGTTACACATAGAAATATACACATAGGCTAAACAATAGACTCATATAAACAACTTCTAGTTTTGTTTTGTTGGCAATTAAATGCGACAATTTCAATGGTTGAATACTAAAGTGAAATGAATTTTTAAAACTGATGTTTTCGGCACACATAAATTCACACGCGTGCGCACAGTCACATACATATATGCTTGCGCACGTGCAAACTCCCACACACGCACAAACAAACCCAACAATATATGTGTATTCGAACATTTACGAGTTCTGTCGAAAAAGTATCCGATAGAAGTAACGATGGTTTCTAATTTAGGCATAAGGACAACAGTTTGGAGGAGGGGAAATTCGATTATATCGACCCCAGTGTGTCACTGGTACTTTGTTTTATCGGCTCCGTAAGGATTAAAGACAAAGCTAACTTCGGCTGGATTTGAACTCAGAACGTAAAGGGACGAAACTATATGCCGTAAAGCATGTTGTTCGACGCTCTACTAATACTGTGAATCCACCATATTTTCCGAGGGAAGTAGTGATGTTAAGAAGATAAATGTGTGCAGAGTGGAGCCGAATACATTTATGGGCATGCGTTGGTGTCAGTTAACGCATTGAATGCGTCATTCAGAGCAAGAAATCAACGTGTGAGGGGCTCTACTCACTAATCGTCACCCGATACTGACTTCCTGAATAACGTTATAACTGGAGATGAGACGTTGAGTCCGGATACGAATGACTATTCATCACATATCTGTGCGCGAGATAGCCGAAGCATATGCATACCACAGAGAGCTAAGTGGGACTGCATAAATTTGTATATAAATTTATACATTTTTAGTAGACATAGTATGGACCCGTGACTCACGAGGACTCGTAGGTGTGCCATATTGATATACGGCGTTTCTGTGACATTTTTAATCCTGGCGGAGCCTATCTCCTTTCCAGGCCTGAAAACAGTAGATTTCTTCCAGAGAAGGATAGAAGAAGTTAGAAAGAGATATAGAGGAAGAATCGAACCTAGGACTTGACTGGTACTTTTTTATCGACCGTTAATCGATGAAAGGCAAAGATGCCCACGGACATGTAGGCATGTAAATATGGTAAATACCTATTTCCCTGAGTTTTGAAAAAAAATGATCAAAATATTTAACCGGTTATCAAAGGCTAATTGAGCCTTCAGCAGAAGGCATATATATGTATCATCCCCACCCCTTAAAGAAAATACCCCACAAGAAACACGTAATCGAGGGCGTTATATAATCTATCGATAATATTAGTATGCTGAAAAGGACGTGCTAGTTTGTATATTGTTAGCGCTCGTGTTAATTAAGGTATATATTCATTTTTGCATTAAGCAGACCACGTATATGATAAGTTATATCTGTAAACATTGAATAAAGATAAGTGAGACTGCATAAATGTGTTTATAACTGTACGCTCTTTTAGTATGTAGACATGTAAAAATGCCAAATCTGCATTTTCTTGTAAAATGATTATGTTTACATATGGTTGTATATAAATATGATTACGTATACAGAGAAATATTACGACAGCAATGCTATAGATGTCAAGCACGAGGTAAATTCTAGCTGAAATGTTTCGTATAATTTGTATGACATATTTGAAATTGGTGATATATTTAATTAAATAATAATGCATTTCTTACAGTTCTGCATAAAGGAAATATTACTATGATATATCAACGCTATATATGTCATGTAAGTAAGTAAGTATATATGTAGGTATGTATGTAGGTATGCATGTATGTTCATCTGGTTTTATAATTATATAAATTTTTATCAAAAGACAGAGTCGATTGCTAACATAGATACAATACTCTCATTGGAATTTAAACAACATCAACTAGGTAGATATGTCTGCATGTCTACATGCAAGTATGTATGTACAGGTATGGTTGTCAATGTATGTGCGGATGAGTATGTTTTGAGTTATATGTGTGCATGTGCATATGTTTTGTATCTGTACATGTGTATATGCTGTTAATAGTTGCAACATTTTTGGAATGTTTTACATATTTTTACAGTTCCGTTAATGGATTGTACTTGTAATTTCCTAGCTAGTCGTGTTCTTTCTATTTCTGTGAACCCTTCTGTGAACCCCAGCTTTTCAAGATTTGTACTGAGGCAGTTACTAACATATCTCAGTGTTACAATAATCACGGGTATATATCTAAAGGTATAGTCAGGGTGGAGTATCTGTAGATTTCTCATTAGTTCTGCATATATATTCTCCTTTTCGCTGATCTTAATATTATATTGGCATCTGCTGTGCAGCTACTGTGCATGTATTCTTTTCCCCGTCACGTATCATTACATCTGCTCTGTTATGTTTGCATTTTATTGGGGTTTTGACTGGAACATTCTACCAGTAATCCTTCATATTATGTATGTATATGTCTTCCACATTGCAGTAACTATTAATGTGTTTATTGTCGCGGCTATCTATTCTACGGATTGCATTGTACAGTGTTTTGGTCACTAGATCATGCCTCATAGGTAGATAGTACCGTGATGACATTTTTGGACAGCTACTTATGATATGGGGGACATCATCGATGTTAACTCTGCAGAGTCTTCATTTGTGGTCACATCTAGTTGTTTTGCCTATCTCTTTTGTGAATCAGGTATTTTGTGTTGATTTCCTGTTCTTGGATTGCAAAAGCATATCTTTCAAAGTGGGAGTCAATGTAGCGGTTGTTGGTCCAAGATAGACTACTTTGCTTATCTATATTACTCTCACTCTGGAGTTTCCTGGCAACGTATCTATGCATGACGCTTTGCTGATAGGCATGCAGGTTTTCATCCATGGATTCGCTGTGGTATTGCTGGGCAATTTCCCTGGGCGTGAGCTTTTGATTATCATTCAGGGAGTGTCTTTCAAGGAGTTCCTTCCCAACTCTCATGATCATATCTGTCTCATGCAGATAGACTTGGCGTTTGGCGGTTCGTAAATGTTATCGGAGGGATATGATGCAACATTCAAATGCTGTCTGTTAAGCCTCTGTCTCCCTGCTTACGTTTCAAGTAGAGGCGGTCTATGTCACTGTTGATGTGGAAGTTTCCGGTGTTGTTTAGTATTTTTCGAGTTTAACATCAATTGCTCGGAGTTCGTCTATCGTCGAATCGAGTATTTCAAACTTTGGTGGTAGGACAGGCACAGCAAACAGACTGTGAGACACTGTTTTATTGTGCGCAGAAAGTTCCGACGACCATATTTTTCTTAATCGGGTGTAATATCCTCTGGTTACGCGTTCCTTATTACAAATACCATTATAGGATATATTCTCATATATCCCCAGGTATTTGTAGTAGTTCTCATCACATATCGGTGAACAGTTAGGCCATTGATAAACATGTTGTTACATTGGGTTGTAGTTTTTCCCGCTTTACAATCATATATGAACCTTTATCTAGGCCAAACTCCATCCCTATAGCCTTTCATAACTTTGTAACTAGATGAAAATGTTCTTCATCCCATTTATGTTCTTGTCATAAACTTTCAGGACTTCAACAAAAACATTATGGGTAAAGTTCTTATTTCTGTCCTCCTGTGGGCAAATGATGTATCATTCACATTTCTTGAGCAGAAACGACAAGGGGTTTAAATAGTAGCACAAAGTGACTGTATGTATGTGTGTTATTTATTTATACGGACGCACGCACACACACACATACACACACACACACACACACACACACACACACACACACACATATATATATATATATATAACTTTTATGTAATGTTTTAAGTATATATGAATGCATGTACGTTCGTATTTATGTATGTATGCATGCATGTATGTACTGTATGCATACATGTATGTATGTATGTATGTATGTATGTATGTATGTTTGCATGCATGTATGTATGTATGTGTGTATGTATGTAACGTATTTTATTAGTTTCCAAAGAGTTGGGATATGAAACTATATTGACAGAAATATTGTTTGGGGATTGTTATTCGGGCATTGAAAACATTCACAGATCGAACTTCATTTCTTTTCTAATTAATTGATTTACGAAACTATTTTGCTACACGTCTGTGACACCGCACATACAAAAAAGACCCGCTTGTTCTCTTAATCTTTGACATTTATATACCGATTTGTTGTGGCAATGGTGGCAGCGTTGCTGCTATATCTCTATAATTGTATCTGTGTATGAATGTTTGTGTATGTATATGTGCGTTTGTATGTGCATTTGGTTATTTGTATGTGTTTTCTGTGTATGTATGTGTGCGTATGTAAGTTTGTAGTTGTGATTTTAAATGGGGATGAACTTTTATTATGTTTAGCATCCATGTGTATGTTACTGAATGTGTACATGTTGAATTCCTTTTTAATCTTCTTCCATTATATTAACCGGTCAAGTGCATTGGGTTTAATTAAATTTATACAGATTGTGGTTGATAATGGCCTATAACGAAATATAAGCGCCAACAGGTGGTAATAAGTGCACCGGTTTCCTTGCAATTGTGATCATACCAATTTTATTAACATTTTATTTGTTTCAAAGTTTCATATTCCTTTCATGGCATCGCCACTGTGATGTAATAATGATGGGTCTTGGTGTTGGGCTTCCCTCTTCATTAACTCGTTTTATTGTAACGAACACATGTTCTTTCATGGATCAACTTTTATTGGGTTATAACATTACCTGTCTGTCTGTTAGCCTCAAATCTATCTATCTATCTATCTATCTATCTATCTATCTATCTATCTATCTGAACCGGGACAAGTCCATCGGTTTGCAACTCGGATCGTGGAGAGGCAGACCGATGCCTTCCGATGGCGTCGTCGGACGCTGGACGGAAGGACCGGTAAAGCTGCTCGGGGTCTGGTTTGGTCCGGACCTCCAGGTGGAGAAGAACTGGAACGAAGTGACGGCCAAGGTGTTTGCACTCACCCAGAAGTGGGCCGAGTGCAAACTATCCTTGAAAGGTCGAGCGGAGGTGGCGAACACTTTTATAGCGTCCGCCATCTACTACCGCTTGACCGTCGTGCCTTGTCCAGCCAAAACGCTCGCCAAAATGGAGCGCGCCCTCTTCCGATTCCTTTGGAAGAGGCGGGCTCCTTTGGTAAGAAGATCCATCTGCTGCCAACACCCTTCTAACGGAGGGCTGGGGATGCCGTGGTTGACGATGCGCAAACACGCGCTCAGGCTGCGGCATCTCTACGTATTCCTCACCGGACAACCGGTGTGGGCCCCGTTCGTGAGGCGAGCCTTCCCACGACTCGTCTCGCTGACCGAGCTGCAGTCCTGGGTCAAGCAGAGACCGAGGAAAATGGGCGACTGGCACATCGAATGTGCTCAGGCGCTCACAGCCCTCTGGCAGGCGGACCCGGCGATCAGTGGAGACTCCACTTCGTCATTCTATAGAGGGTTGGTCCGCAGCAAGTGCGACGACGCGCTCGGTGAAACTCTAGGCGTGGAGGAAGATGAACTGGCCAGTCTGTTCGGTAGGACCTTCCGCCCGGGACCGATGGACAACTTCCAAAAGTCCCTGGCCTGGCAGTGCTACCGAGGAGCTCTACCAGTTCGAGACAAGCTCTACAGACATGGGCGCCCGGGCAGGGACCCTGCAAAAAAGATCTGTCCGAGGTGCGTGCGAGACGAAGAAACCGTCGCGCACGCATTCATACACTGCCCGGGCGTCACTGACCTGTGGGGCTATGTGGAACGACTATTGTCGCGGGTGGGACCAATCCAGTTGACCACCGAGTCCATTGTCATGATCAAACCGCCACCCTCCTTCAAAAACGAAGGAGAGGCGGTTTTCCTTTGTGTGATAGCTATGGCGAAAGAGGTTGTATGGTGGACAAGGTTGAAAGGGCTGAGGTCAGACACCTTTCTCTCCGGCCAACAACTGATTCTTTTTTTCAAATACCACTTTGGAAGAAGAATCAGGATGGAGAGAGAGGTGCTGTACCCCAGCAAGTTTTATGAAAGGTGGGTGAAAGTGGCGAGAATGGCCCGAGTGAATGGGCCTTCTCTCTATATCAGCCTGTAGGTTGAGGAAAAGGAGGAGGAGAGGAAAGGAGTACAAGCTCTTCGTACTCCTGGAGATGAGGGTTGCACATTTTTTTCGGGGGTCTGTGTTACCCATATAAACTGTCTCCCTCTATTGGGGAAAATCGACTAACTTTTAAATTCCATCTGTGATAACATTTTACACGTTTTTATTGTATGTAAACTTCCCCCTTTGTATTTGTCCCCTTCTTTTGTGCCCCTGTGGCTAATAAAGAAATATATCTATCTATCTATCTATCTATCTATCTATCTATCTATATATCTATCATATAATATATTTATTTATCGAATTGAGAAGAAAGGATGGAATGTAAAATAAGAAAATATAAAAAAACGGAAAAGGAAGAGAAATGCAAGGGCTCTAGTGTGACAGAAGAATGGGAAGTGTGGAGTGATTGGGCTCTGGGTTTAGGGTGCAGCGGTAATGGTGCTGCGTCCCGCGGACAATGGCCAGCGACACCCGCTGCAACAGCTACCTCACCTCGCGAGGCTCCTTCCTCAAACGGACCGCCGACGTTCTGATCTTGCGCAAGAGCTCGGCAGTACCGAGTCCAAGTATGCCTGAGGTCTCGACGGCGACCTCTGTTTGCCTGCTTAACTTCCTATATGTTGATTTGCCTGCCTGCCTCCCTGTCGGTCAGTCTGTTTTTTTATCGTCTCCCTATCCGCTTTCCTGCTTGCCTATCTTAGTTTCACCGGATTCAGTAGGCAACTGGTCACGGGATACATGTGTAGCCTGATCGAGCTGTTAAATTTGGCACGTGTTTTTTTTTTAAACATTAAATAGTAAATCTTGCATCGCTGCAGGGTTTAATGAAGGCTTTTATTTGGTATATGCTATGTTAAAGTCGATGTACTTTATCCAGATTTCAGTTGAAATCATATTGGCGTTCTGATGATAAGCATGCCAATATGAACTTCAGGGCTATCCTGTATGGATATATATAGTTGTCAGTTGGTTAGATAGAGGTAATGTGGTCTTCGTAGAAAATCCGAGACCAGTGATTTGAAGTTGGTTAACATAGCGTTTTACCCACGGCAGCAAAGCATTAAGTCGATTTTTATGTTGTCTCAAATCACAAATTGGTACATTATGTGCAACTTCATGAACAGTTGCTATCTCCGTGTATGTAAGAGGTTGTTCTGTTGGTCATGGAACTTCGAGATGAAACGTGACAGATAGCAATCTGAAGAGAGTTGTTGTGAGTTGTTGATGGCTGGTCGAGTGGTCATCTAGCAGACAAATAAACACATAAATGTTGCAGATCAACTACACACATACATACATCAATTACTTCCTTGCCCGGAAATCTGCGTTCCTCACTACCCATGCACACTTACACCCCCACACATACGTACATATAACACACATATTCACACGTTTTCCCCTAAACACATGCGCAAAATGACATTAAACTTTAACCTTTCTTTTTTCATTCATTCAAATTAAATCGACCAGCCATAAACCACTCTTCTCAGATTGCTCTCTGAGTCCCACCCCACGGACCCTCTTAATAATGGATGGTAAATCCGAAAATATTTGTGATCATTAAAATTGCTAAGGTGAAGTTCTACCGTTCCCATTGTTTCCTCAATTCTTTTGTTCTATTTTATGCAAGTAGGAGCTTTTTTCAACACACTGCAGCGTATGTGTTGATGTGTGTGCATGTGTGTATTTGTGTATGCAAACAACTTTATGTATGAGTATATATATATATAAACGAGCAAACATAGACAAACTTCCAAAAATACACACGCACAGACATACATTCGCACAAACACAGACTTTGTGTGACGGAAGGACGGACGGAAGTCGTTCACATTTATATATAGCTTCTTATTACCTTGGCACCTATATATATATATATATGCGTGTGTGTGTGCGTGTGTCTGTGTGTGTGTTTTCTTCCCTAAAAAACATACATAGTTATATCGGCTAACATTTTCAAAACCACATTCACGCAGCATAAATATTTCTTTCGACATGCAGAGGGAAAGCTAACAACAAGCCTCTCTAGCCACCTCTGGCGAGTAAGCTAAAAAGTATTACCCTACCAACAACGTTGGACCACCATCACAAGGAACCTTAACCTACACAGGATGGGGAAGCCCTTGCAAAGTGTGTTCGACCGAGTCACTTTGCATTTTCTTCGACAACGACTCATTAATAAATAAAATATCCGAACTAGTTAGCAAATGCACGCACCACATAGCAAATTGTGCCTATTCCTCAAACTAACCCACAAACATGGAGGCTATTGGTCCACACCTAACAAGCAACGAAATACCGAATCACTTGGCATGGAAGCCAACACAGTCACCTGTATTTGGACTAAGCCCCACCCTACTTTCCTGCCCAAACAGTCGCACATCCCCGGAAACCCACCTGCAGAGAATCCGGCCAACACTCAACTTCCCACTACTCACCAAGTGTATTCACCTACTAACTACACTGTGCCTCCAACCAACCATCACTCACCCCGTAAGTTTCCTTTTACATACTATAATTCCCAAAGGTATTTCTGCATATAATTTTGCCACCTCCTCTTCCCTAAATCTTGAATGGCTGTATAAATATATTACGTACATATGTGCGTGCCTGTATATGATACAGTTAGGTGTGAATCCGCAGCCTATCTCTACCAACACCTGACCCCCATATGGACATGCATGGTCTTGTGAGTATGCATGTGGATTGTGTATGGATGTGCATGTCCTTATGTGTATATATATATATAAATGTATATTATATATATATATATATATATATATATATATATATATATGTATATATATATATATACTTTATTCCGGGTTGAATCGGAGGTAACCACAGTAAGTAAGGTACTCAATACATTGCAGAGTATACAAGTTTTAATATAGATGAGATTCTACAGGACTAGAACTGTTTCATTCTTTAGAAATCATCAGGATTCCTGTTGATTTCTAAAGAATGAAAGAGTTCTAGTCCTGTAGAATCTCATCTATATTAAAACTATATATATACATACAATAAAGTATGTCCATAGAATCATTTAATGAGATATATACACCATATCCTCTCCCGATCAGTATAATCAACCACACAAAAAAATAATTAAACCAGGCTATAAGATTAAAAGGCACCTATAAAGAAATAATAGATAAATAAACGACAGCCATCTATTCGCGATCAACAGCTATCGAATATTTACCCACCATTTCAATACCACGTGGAAATCGATTAAATATATCGTCAACCATACACAATTAGGTATAAAATAAAATTTAGAACAAAAAATGTATATAAACATACCAAGATTTTGTTATCCTTTATATATATATATATATATATATATATAAGGGATAACAAAATATCGTTATAGGTAATCCAGTTAGAGGTTGTGAATACTTCTTATTGTGGATAGTTTTAGCGTACGGCTTTGTTTGACTCAACAAGAGGTTTACGTAGATGGCGAGTTTATGAGTTAGCTTGTATTCCTATGTAAGTTTATCTTGGAGTAATACAATTGAAAAAATGTGAAGAATAACATGGTCAACAGTATAAAAAAGAGGAATTTATTTACAGTCTAACAATTGTTTCTCTGGTTGAGTTGTCTAAAAATTGCTAAACACAAGAAGCAGTGCCACTCAATTTTAAATAGGATGCTAGCTCAATCATGTCATCAGAAACTGTTATAAAAACATATATATATAACCGGAAAATCTACAAATTCAAATTACAGCATCAATAATAATTGTTTCTACTTTTGGCACAAGGCCAGCAATTACCCAGTACATTACTGGTACTTTATTTTATTTACCCCGTAAGGATGAAAGGCAAAGTTAACAACGACGGGATTTGAACTCAGACCGTAAAGGGGCGTAACTATGCTGGAAAGCATGGCATCCGACCCTCTACTGATACTGCCAATTCACAGCATCAAGAATAATGGTTTCTTATTTAGGCACAATGCCATCAATTGGGGGGGGGGGTCGATGAAATTGCCCACAGTGCGTGACTGGTACTTTATTTTATCGACCCCGTAAGGATGAAAGGCAAGGTTAACCTCGGCGGGATTTGAACTCAGACCATAAAGGGCCGTAATTCTTTGCTGCAAAGCATGGCGTCAGACCCTCTACCCATACTGCCAATCCACCGCCTTTTACGATTATAACAATAATGATGATGATGTGATATTATAATAGATCTAAATGGTACAATTTGGGTTATGGGATAGATAAGATGAATTAAGCTGTTCTAAAGTTCTCAAATTTGGTCGCCGTTTTATGCCTACAGTAAATAGTTCTTTTAATTTTACTGTTAAGTAGCGTTTTGTTGTACTTTAAAATGTGGAAAAGTTCCATATTACAAAGACCACATTGGGATATGCCAATTCCATAGGCCGTTGTTGCCGATAGCTTCGTCCAGTTGATTTTATATTCCATGTTTGCATCTCTGAGTTGCCATATTCTATTGGCGAGAGTTGTTGTATTTATGAGCTTCCTGTTAATCATAGAGTGTCTGTGGACATACCACTTTTTCTTAAATTCTCCAGCTGTAGATCCTATGTAATGCCATGTTAAGCTGCCTGACTTTATAGTACATAGATATACTATATTAGACTCTAGGCGTCTATTTTGTAATGGGAATTTGTCAGGTAGATGACAACTATATTTAGATGCTTTTCTATGTTTTCTATGTGCCGGTTCTTCAATATGGTTTTGTAAATTGTCATGTATGGGCTGAGAATTGGGTTTGTTGATGTATTGTGGTGATGTGTTCTGACGTGTGTTTGGTTGTGATGATGTGTTCTGACGTGTGTTTGGTTGTGATGATGTTATATGTTTATGTTTTGTATTTGGCGTTATGGTACTTATTTGCGGGCTACTTGCATTATAAATTCTTTTATAGTTAATTTTATGTATGTGCGATTCTATGTTGTTGGCAGTGGAGTATGATAGTTTGATAGTTTTTCTATTAAAGATTTTATGATATTTATGAATTTTAGGGAAGTGTTTGTCAACCAATTTGAAGAAAGTATAAGGTAGTTTTGTTTTTATAGAGGACATAAACACTGGATTGAACCATAAGTACTTTCTATCTCTACATCTTCTATAGTTATTAGTGGTCTTTCTATTAGTATTCTGTTCACTTAATACACGTGCTTGTTGCCAATTGCTATGTTTAGTCCTAGATTTGTTGCTTCGATAGTGTTATTTCTATTAAGTGTGTTGTTAATCTTTTGTATTTGGTATGTATTTGAGTCTCTCTTTATGGCCTGCCATAAGTAAATCTATGTTGTAGTAGTTAGCGTGTTCGTTAAAAGTCTCTAGATTAGAAGATAGGCGGGAGATTCTAAGGGATATACTATGTGCTGTGGAATTAATTACGGATAGAGGGTGATTAGAGTTATAATTAATGTAAGCTAAATTTTCATTATTTTTATGGAAGGGCTCTATTAGTCCTGTGTTTAGGTTAAGCGATACATCTAAGAAGTTAGCTTTTTTAGAATTGAGTTCAAAAGTGATGTTACGGCTTAACTTATTAAATAGTTTTCTAATTTTTGGTTATCCAAAGATGTGGGTTCGACTCCCATGTACGTCAATACTCATCTTTTTCTATTTATCTGAGGGTTCGAAACGGCATTATCAGACTAACATTTCTTTAGTCAAATATACGGTGAAAGCTATTCTATTTTCGAATTTCAAACCTGCTCACTGTTTCAAACCATACTTATATATATATATCGAGCCCCACGTGGGTATCGGTAACGGTCATTCCTTGCCCTGGCACTTGAACTAAAACCTGTTGAGAAAGTGACTTCCTTGTTCAATCATCTTACCAGAAGCCTAACATTATTTGTCTAAGCGGACAGTACTTGATTTAGGAGTCGCAGAAACCCAAATGCTGGATTTTACCAACCATCCAGGGGTCCGGGTAAATTTTTTCAATCACATATTTTTTTATTTGTTTGACTCGAATTGCTTGGTCGTTTCTATGGCTATGCGGATGACGGTTTAACCATCGTCTCAGTGTGTTTGGCCTTTAACGTATGTTGTAGCTCTGGTGCGTCAGAATTATTTGCCACTCATCTCGGAAGTTGATTTTCGCTAATTCCAAAGCCGAAATACGATTCTCGCTAATTTATATTTGTATATATATATATATATATATATATATACTTAAATGTATGTATGAATAAACAGCACCCCATATATATACATATATATATATGTGTGTGTGTGTGTATGCGCATATATATATATATATATAGAAAGATACAGAGACATGGAGAGAGGGGGGAGAGATAGATAGATGGATAAATAAAGATATAGATAGTGAGATACATACATAGATATTAAAATCAACAATAACAAGTGTAACTGAATTTATATTGCTTATGCATAGGTGTGAAGAGGCGGTACCCAATAATATAAAAAGGTAGAAAGGTAAGTAGGTCGTAACCTTTTAATTCAATATGTTGCTAAAATTAACTACTAATGTAAATGATAATTTTATTAATAGATGGTGAATATAGCTGGAAGGTTTCATTATATTAAAACGTACGAATTGCTTTCTATAAACATTTTCATATTTAGAAATACGGCGAAAACTAATTCAAATCTAAACATCTATTTGTAAAGCTTTTATTGTATAAACTAAAATATGTGCAAAACAAAATACTGTACATACAAACACGCATTCACACAAACACTCATTCACACACTGACACCACAGACATATGAATATATGCATACATATATATTTATACATATATATATATGATATATATATACACACAAACACACACACACACATATATATATATATATATATATATATATATATATATATATATGTACCTACGTATATAAGAAAAACAATCGAACAACAGTAGGAACAATTTATATTAAACCTAAGAGCAATTTTCTAGTTTAAATAAATAAAATGTAGCCCGGCAATCATTTCAACATCTGAAGTTGAATAGAAATAAAACCGTCAGATCTTCTTATGTCTTTACGTGCATTAGAATACCCTCTGAATCAGATTCTCTTTGGAATTTTTGGAGGAACAAACCATTGACAGGCATTTAAATTAATTGAAATCTCTTTAAAATTGATTGACTAAATGTTCACTCCAAATATATACTGATTTTGAATTAATCCTTGATAAACTATTGCTTCTCAATATTGAATATATAAAATCAGGCCGCGTAATACCGACTGAGTACGTCAATCCACTCAGGCATTAAGCCCCCATTTTGTTTCCCCTCCTGAACTTACATTAATCCAACACATTTTCTCTGGAATTATCTCCCGGCACATATCTTTCTTGCAACAATTTAAACTCAAGATGTACAACACGAGTTTCATGGGTCTTGGAGTGCTGTGGAACACTAGCAGAACAAAAGAACAGAAGTTTCTAATTTCCGTCAATTGACAGGAGGTAAATGGAGCGCTCACACTCCTGTCGTATCCAAAACATAACTATCTAAACGTTTAAAGTCTGTCTCGAGCCCGGGGGCTCATCAGGCCGGTGCTTATCCCGGTTTACCTGGAACTAAGTGACAGAGAGTACAAGATTCCCTCATGGACTCGATACCGGTTCATCCCAGATTTATACCCCCAGCTATTCTTGGTACTCATTTTCAACTGAGTGTACTGGTGTAATGTGAAATAATGTGTTTTGTTCAAGAACACAACATACAACCCTGCCCAGAAATCGACCCACGACATAATGATCGCAATCCAACACGCCTTAGCACTAGGCCACACGCCTCAAATTACTATCCAGAGTGTCAATCTTGTAGAGCTTTCTCGCTCCCCACATACATTCTGCGGATGTCAACATATAGATATCCAAAATAAATCAATCGTATGAATAAATTCACAGTCTCAAAGTTCCTGTGAAAATCAAATCATGATTATACATGAAAATGTAAAATTAACAATATAACTAGAATTATATACAATATAATTTGCCTGTCTATGCTTCAACAAACAAGTCATAACAGATATAAAATGTACAGAATTTTATAACATGATCTTTAAGTGGAAATAGTTTAACGGAATGGTTTTCAACAAAATAAGGAAGGGTTTAACAATGTAAAAAGCATCGGGTCAATGACGAGATCATGTTAACTTAAATATTCACCTCTTTTCTATTCATACGGCACCATACTTGACACGATAAGTATAAACATAAATACAGGCTGAACAATTAGGGAAAGTTCAACTCTTCATGTTTATGAGTATGGTCAACGAAAAATGTAATATCATCACGTAAAATAAAAGCCAATCAGCTTGTAAGACAGCCGAAACGGAGCTGGTGCTCCGTTGTATTTTTACTAATTACTATATATATATATATATATATATATATCTATATATCTATATATCTATATATATGTAATTAGAAAATAGAATAGCTTTCACCGTATTTTTGACTAAAGGAATTTTAGCCTGATAATGGGGTTTAAAACCCTCAGATAAATGGAAAAAGATGAGTATTGACGTACAGTACGTCAATACTCATCTTTTTCCATTCATCTGAGGGTTCTAAACCCCATTATCAGGCTAAAATTCCTTTAGTCAAAAATACGGTGAAAGCTATTCTATTTTCTAATTACAAACCTGCTCACTGTTTCAAAACATACTTGATATATATATGTATATATATATATATATATATATATATATATATATATATATATATATATATATATATATATATATATATTTATATATATATATATATATATATATAAAGAAAAAGGGATGAAATCGAAAATGCAACTGAAGTCTTATTCTTTTAAAAAATATATATATAAATATATATATTTAAAAAAAAAATAAGACTTCAGTTGCATTTTTCGATTTCATCCCTTTTTCTTTATACTTCCACTCGTGTAGGACACCTCGGTTATTTTTCATTTTGTAAAAAAAACCTCACTTTCTAATATATATATATATATATATATATATATATATATATATATATATATATATATATGTATATATATATATATTCTAGGGAATAAATATACTATATCTGCATTCGCTTGATTTTATATTTTCTGGCTTGTTAATTTATTAACTTGCCATTGAACGACACTGGCATACGGTCGGACTATCTTTGTGTCTCTGGGTGTATCAATTACATGTAGGAATACTAGTTGTATTATATATATATATATATATATATATATATATATATATATATATATATATATATATAGTAATAATAATAAAATTGAAGACTAAAGTCCAATGAGGGCTCGATAAGGAAAATATATATCAAATATATAAGAACCGTAGAGCAAATATTTATTAAAATAACAGATTAAAGTTTAAGCAAAGAATCGCTGCTTTCACCCTTAACGGGATCTTCTGAAACTAACAAAGTCAATCTGTAAACGCAGAACTGGATATTTCAAAAAACGTTGCAACCGGAGGAAGACAGGAAGACGATACTTTGGTTCGTGGTAACGTTCGCTGGCAAAGAACGGGAAAAAACGAATAATACGTCATTAATAGGAGCGGTTAAAAACAATTACGCGCAAAGACAAAACCACGTTTATGGTATAAAAGAGGTCGTAGACTAATGTTCTCTTAGGTGGTGCATAGAGACGTTCTCTGGCAATGAACGAAAAAACGAAGATCATAAGTCATATGTGGAGCGTGGGGAACAATAGCACGCAAAGACAAAACCGCGTAAATGGTATAGCAGAAATCGTAGACTAAAATTCTAACTAGGAGACCAAATGAATCTCCGCTACAGAGTTAAGAACAAAGTAAATAAATACAATACAGAAGTAATAGAAACAAATAAATACATACACGCAAACAGATACGTACATACACAAGCATACGCAAAACCTTACCATGGGTATACAAAACCACGCACATATAAATATGTGTGTGTGTGTATGCTTGTGTACAAATAAATAAATAATTATATAAACGTATATAAGTAAATAAATACGTATATAACAAGCGCACACGCATACCTACATATAAATACACGAATGTTTGGAGACGTAAGTCAACTAAAACAAGAAGTACACATATACACATACCCACTATACGTACGAACCTACACACTCACGCGGACGCAAAACTCCCGTATACACATAGCCAAACCCTAAATACCAGAATATGTAAAAATTATACGCTATAACAGTCAAATATACGTACGAGAAGGTATACATACCTCCACAAAACATACGGGTAATATACACTTACCTATGCAAATAAGTAAAGGAATAAACAAAACATATACTTAGCTCCCACATCAAGACGTAAAATATCCACGTATAGATCGTGCTATCCGTTAGGGTATAACGTGGGGCTGTAATACAGGAAAGTTTTGTGCAATTTATGTTTACAAGCCGAAATTGCCTCAGATTTTTTGTTGAAGATGTGGTCCGTAGCGTAGAGTATTTGACTGTTATAGCGTAAAATGTTTACATATTCTCGTATTTAGGGTTTGGCTATGTGTATACGGGAGTTTTGCGTCCGCGTGAGTGTGCAGATTCGTACGTATGGTGGGTGTGTGTATATGTGTACTTCTTGTTTTAGTTGACTTACGTCTCCAAACATTCGTGTATTTATATGTAGGTATGCGTGTGCGCTTGTTATATACGTATTTATTTACTTATATACGTTTATATAATTATTTATTTATTTGTACACAAGCATACGCACACACACATATTTATATGTGCGTGGTTTTGTATACCCATGGTAAGGTTTTGCGTATGCTTGTGTATGTACGTATCTGTTTGCGTGTATGTATTTATTTGTTTCTATTACTTCTGTATTGTATTTATTTACTTTGTTCTTAACTCTGTAGCGGAGATTCATTTGGTCTCCTAGTTAGAATTTTAGTCTACGACCTCTTTTATACCATAAACGTGGTTTTGTCTTCGCGCGTAATTGTTTTTCACCGCTCCTATTAATGACGTATTATTCGTTTTTCCCAGGTTCTTTGCCAGCGAACGTTACCACGAACCAAAGTATCGTCTTCCTGTCTTCCTCCGGTTGCAACGTTTTTTGAAATATCCAGTTCTGCGTTTACAGATTGACTTTGTTAGTTTCAGAAGTTCCCGTTAAGGGTGAAAGCAGCGATTCTTTGCTTAAACTTTAATGTTATTTTAATAAATATATATAGGAATCTAAACAACATGATCTATTAATTAAGAACCGTCAAGATACGCTTTATAACTTGATTATATGCTGAACCATCGTGAATTATACGATAGACACGTGTTCTATATATTGCGTCTCATGGATTATGTGAGTGGTGGTGTGAGCGAAGACAGTGGTACGGTTTTGCCTACGATACAAAAGGTTTATAATATGTTGAGAGTTTTTGATATTTTAGTGTTTCCCTGCTTCCGCGACTGTATATCATACAGATGTATGCGAATAAATGACTTAATAATTCAGCCCACATAATAAGATCGATTGCCTGCTTCAACTGCCTGACCCTGCAAATATCATTCTGACGCACTCTAATCATGTATAAATAAGACACGCGTGCATGCTACACGTGAGATTGTTTCATACACTGACTACTCTAAACTTTCCTCTTGCTTTATCTTCATAGACTGCCAACGCTTCATGTTTATATTTATTTTCATTATTGTTTTTATTTTTATTTTTATTTTTATTTTCATCCTGTAACCTCTATATGTAAATTGCCATGCTATATCATTTGATGAATGTCACCCACTGTTGATCAATATGCGCATATGTTTTATATGTCTCTTGTGTTTTATATGTCTCTTGGGTTGAAAAGGAGGTCAATTATGTTATAGATCAGTAAATAGTTGCTCCGAAGAATCCAAACCTCGGTTTGGAGGAAACAATTGTAAGCAAATAAATGATTTAAAATGAACTTTGATTATTGTAATCTCTCTCTCTCTCTCTCTCTCTCTCTCTCTCTCTCTCTCTCTCTCTCTCTCTATATATATATATATATATATATATATATATATATATATATATATATATATATATATATATATATATATATATATATATATATATATATATATATATATATATATATATATATATATATATATATATATATATATATATATATGTGTGTGCTGGTGAATTGGCAGTATCGGTAGAGGGTCGGACGTCATGCTTTGCAGCATAGTTACATCCCTTTACGGATTGAGTTCACATCCCGCTGAGGTTAACTCTACCTTTCATCCTTACGTGGTCGATGAAATAAAGTACCATAAGCAGAAACAATTATATATATATATAGTTTTTATATATTTATGTATATATATATATACATAAATATTTAATTACTATATACATATATATGTGTGTGTAATCATCTTTTAACGTCCAATTCTCTACGCTACCATGGGTTAGAGGAGTAATCCTTTTATGGGACAAACCTGATCAGATGACCGTATTTTGCTAATCCAGAACTGATTTTGGTTTGGTTTCTACGGCTGGAAGCTGTTCCTAACGCCAACCACATCTACAGTGTGGACTGGGCGCTTTTTTGTCGCACCACCCACACATATGCAAGCTTTTGCGTCTGTGTATAAATATATACACACATAACATCACATTTTGTGTGTGTGTGTAAATATATACACACATACCATCATACATTCACTCAAATATCTTCGAACAATATTTCTACCTCTTTTCTCTCTGTTTTTCAAGTTTTTTATCTCACATTTCCCTCTTTCATTTCCCTATTCATTATTATGCCTTCCAGGTCTAGATATGTGTGTGCCTTTAATATGTATCTGGCTAGTTTCTCTGTGTCTTTGTATACTGATTTGTGCTCTTGCGTTTTTTTCCTTTATTTTATTGCACGACAAAATGGCCATGTTCAATATAAATCCGGAAATATAAACAACAGTTACTTAATAAATGTATGAAATAGCAATTTCATACATCAAATTAATTGTTATCATTATCTATCCGGGGATGTGGCGAATAAAACATATATAGTGCTGTGGGTTTCGGTTTTCTAATCTCTTAATACAAGTCTAACAAATACACAAATATATATATATATATATATATGTGTGTGTGTGTCTCTCTCACTCTCTTTCACTTTCTGTATGTGTCTGAGCGCGCTTGCGCGCGTGTGTCTACGTGTGTGTGTGTGTGTTTGCAGATTTGTGTATATGAGTAGGTGCATAGTTTCCTGTGTATTTATGTGGAGATATATCCGGAATGTTGCTATTTCATTTTACTGTAGTGACTTTATATTGTCAACGGTGTGTCAAGAATGAAAAAAATATTGAATAAAATCAATTTATGAGAGGAAATTAGTTAGATAGAACACATTATTCGAATAGAAATTAGGAGAAGAACACCAGTAGCTAAATTCGCGTACAGGTAACTATATCAGCAAATTAAACAAGATACCGAAGAGAAAGGTCGCATAAGTGATGAAGGCATTGGAATGGAGGCGAATTGCTTAGCACAGGACAAACGAAATCATTTCTCTTATAGAGTAGCGTGTTTAATTTGATTTAGTTAGCATAAAGTTGGCGTAATAAAAATGTTTAGTGGTTTGTCATTCACTACTTTCAATTAATATAAAAATCTAAATATTAAGCCTCTGTCTCCTAAACCACTGTATTTTATCTTTTCCACGTTGGTGTATCGCTACAAGTAAGTTTTATTGAGGTGTGAGCACTGAAAGTCTTACAAATGATCTAATTAATTCAACTTGATATAAATCTTTATGCATTTAAAGTTTTTCTGCTTATAAAACTTTTCACATTAAATTGCTTACACACACAACTACGTATAATCTATAATAGAATTTTCCTGAAAGTTGTTTGCATTCAGAAAATACGATTTATCTCGAGGCTTATTTTTCTGTTCATAGATATTAAAATCCTTGGTATGAATTCAGTTTGCAAACTAGTAGGTAATAATACCGTCTCTTAATTAAAAAACTCTTATTTTGGTCAGTTACTAATTTGGTTATGATATAATATGGTGATATTATCTCCAAATTAATACTAGTTATTTTCGTCTGGGCACAATTGATTTCTTTAGTTCGCACATGGAAGTATTCAAAATGTTGCTGTATTGTACATTATCTTATTCAATTATATTACTGCTGTTAAAAAATGAATATATATGCTTACGAAAGAAACGTTTTATAATGTGCGAATTTCAAACTATAACGGAATGTGAATTGGACCCCTATATATTATAGTGAGACTAGTAAATAGCAATGTACATACATGGAGACCTAAATAGTGTTCATGGTTTTTCGTACAACATTATGATTAGGGAGTGTTTCCAAAAGAAAAGTATGCGATTGTAAAAGAGATCCTTGTGATTCAGAAAAGATCAGAGTGACATAATGAACAATGATGGAAGAGAAATAGTGACAGAGAATTACGTAAATCTCATAAATATAGAAATAAAAAGCCTCCAGGTGATCTTGTAAGATGATAACACAAACAACAACTTACCGTCTAGTTATATGTGAAACTATAAAATACAATTTTAAAGTATAAAAATACGCATAAGTGCTTTACTTCTTTTATAAAATATTATTACAAAACAACTCTTTTTTTTCCTCAAGAAACGCAATGAACATGTAACGAATTATTATTGTCATTGCAATTCATTTATTTCCCTAAATTATTTAAATTCTTATTCCTAAAGAGAAAGATTCAAGAATACGCTCAAATTTCCTTTCTAAATTGCAGATGTATAATTCGGCCTTTAAAATGTATTTAAAGATAAGAACAGTTTACCCTTCAGGGACAGATTATCTAATAATGCTTTCTAATTATTAACGCTTTATTACTTTTCATTTAAAACAAAGGCGTGAAACAAAACATTCTTTGGTTATATTCAAATGTCTGTTTTTGATGTTTACATGATTTCTCACTTTAGATTAATACGAAGTTGTTTACGGCTATATTCATTAAACATCTTTTGAAGATTGTTTCGTAATTTATATTATATCTTATTGCACCATTACTTCAAAATAAAAACAAAACAAAGAAAAACGATTCTTTTTCATGTCGTATTCCTGGTGAATTATAGTGAAACATTATTGGCAGTATCGATAGAGAGTCGGACACCATGCTTTCCAGCATAGTTACCTCCCTTTACAGTCTGAGTTCAAATCCCGCCGAGGTTTACTTTGCCTTTCATCTTTACGGCGTCGATAAAATAAAGTACCAGTAATACACTGGGTAATTTCTGGCCTTGTGCCTAAAGTAAAAACAATTATTATTATCATTATTATTATACGATCTGAGTTCAAATCCCGCCGAGGTTAACTTTGCCTTTCATCCTAATGGGGTCGATAAAATAAAGTACCAGTAATGAACTGGGTAATTGCTGGCCTTGTGCCTAAAGTAGAAACAATTATTATTATTATTATTATTGTTGGTGAAGCCACGCTTCTTATCGCCTCCAGTCTTTTTCAACGTTTTACCTCTTTTCAACCGTTCTAAACCTTTTATTCCAGTTTGAAATTTGATAAAAGTTTAGAAGGAGTGACCCACCTAATACAGGGGTTCACTAGTAAATAATACGGCACCCCTTTACGGGGTGTCGTATTCGTATTTGTGTAAAAATATTTTTTTTTGAAAAATTTCAACATGGATAACACAAGAAAGAGAGAGAGCACTGTCAGACAACACAGAGAGAGGGAGACTTTATCAGCATGTCAACAAGACAGCGTTCCAGCGGAGGTAAATATAAACGAAAATATTACAAAGGAAAAAAAGATCGTTACAGATTTAAAATTACCAAATATTTCTAACACAAACAACACCAACAATAACACCAACAACATCACCAACAACAACACCAACAATAACAGCGGTAAAGTCGAGAGCGACAATAACAAAAATAACAGCGGTAAGGTCGAGAACGACAATAACAAAAATAACAGCGGTAAGGTCGAGAACGACAATAACAATGACAATAACAACAGCCACAACAACAATAATAGTAGGAACAGTATCAACAAAAACAACAATAATAACAACAGCCACAATAACAGTAACAGCAGCAACAGTATCAACGAAAACAACACCAACAACTGTACCAGCGTAAAGAACAACAATGACACCGATACCTGTAATAGCGACCTCAGCACCACCAGTAAGACCAGTAGCGGCAGCAATAGTGGTGCTGCTGAAAAAGGGACCACTTCTTTTGCAGGTATCTCCCGAAATATCGAGACAGTGTTAGTCACAGAGGAGGAGATGGCAGTCGCAAGGGCCATGGTGACAAGAAGCGCAAATAGAGTTTCCCTGAAACCTCCACCCGATTTTTTCAAGGACCAGCAGCTACGGACGGTGACTTACCACACCGTAAGCAAAATCTCACATCGAGTGGAGAGAGCCACGGAGGCTCAAATCCAAAAGGCCTTGGGGTGCGTCTGGGCACGCAAAACCCACGTCACCCGAGGCAGAAAGTACGCCACAGTAGACGTACTTTTCGCCACCCCCCAGGAAGCAAAGTCTCACTCTTTGGAAACCCTAAAGAGTGAGGAGTTAGTCTTGGTGCCCTCCTACTGCGGGCAGAAAACTGTGAGGGTCAAAATAACCCAGGTCCCACCCGACGTGCCCATACCTTGGCTGGCCGCGTCTGTCCTTGCTGGAATTGAGAACAGGGCGACCATGCTGCAAGTAGAAAAAATAGGGAGAGAAAACTGGTCAGGTATAGGCATGAAAATGCTTATACAAGCTGACCAGGAATGTATCGAGGCTATCCCCGATATCATAGACTTCGAGGAAGGACTCCAACTCCCTATAAGTGTAGAAGGAAGACGGCCAAAATGTTATCTCTGTGGGTCGAAAGGTCACCTCAGGGCCTTTTGCCCGCAGAAGACACCCAAGAGGGCCCCTCTCCTTCCAATACCTAGTCCGCTGCTACCAAGAGCAGGACAGGCAACAAACGAAGAAGCCCCTTCCACGGTGAGTAGGAGGGCAACGTCCGTAACACCTGTCCCAAGGCCACGGATAACTAAAGCAGCAGCATCAGTAGCGGCAACACCAATAGCTACATTTGAAATAGCTACACCAGCAACAAAATTGCCGAAGAGGGATCCACTACCACCACCAACAGCCTTGGAGCACATACCCCTCCCAGACGCCACAGAATCCGATATGGAGTTTGAGGCGGGAGTGATGTGGCAAACAGTCTGCCACAAAAAAACAAAAAACATAAAACAAAAAAAAACTTAGATTCACCCTCCAAAAGCGAAGGCATACAAAGAGGGGTAAAGGCAGCAAGGAAACTTGCAGCAACACCACCACAAACACCAACAACGCAAACACAACAAGACACACACACCAAACAGCAACAAGAAGAAAACGGCAACAAAATCCCCCCTCCCCCAAAAAAGTACACGGCCATAAACACAGCAAAAAAAGAACTCATAAAATATATAAAGCAGCACACAGACATCACGGAAAAAACCCATACACCCCACCAAC
This sequence comes from Eledone cirrhosa, assembly GCA_964016885.1. NCBI lineage: Eukaryota > Metazoa > Mollusca > Cephalopoda > Octopoda > Eledonidae > Eledone > Eledone cirrhosa. The sequence continues at coordinate 383,380,031 of OZ024741.1, read as the reverse complement.
ACCAAGAACTCTCCCCACAAACATAAGCATCATCGAAATCTCAATAGAACAGTACAAACCTTTAAAACAAAAATTCCCCAACGCAGTTGGAGAATTCAGAGGTACGGTTACCAAGAGGATATACACTGACATCCTCTTGGAAACACCCATGACCAGCGAAAGGGAAGGTTCTACTGTCCCTTCACCACACGAACAAGGTAAGTGACCCTTTCTCATTTGCTCTGTTTCTCATCCAACATGGCTGTACTCAGAATAGGCAGTATAAATGCACGTGGCCTGGGGTCATCTTGGAAGCAGGGTCACCTTCTCAATGACCTCAGATCACTAAACATAGATGTGGTGGCCATCAGTGAAACCAGAATCTCCGAGGCACGGGCCTTCGCACCGATCTTCGGCGGCTACGATGTATACGCATCTCCCAGCCGTCCAGGATCGGGGGAGGGGTTGCCGTCCTTTTACGAAGAGGCTTGGATCTCGCGATACGGGCCATCTTCCTGGACCCAGAAGGTAAGTCGGTGGTGCTGGACGTGCCCGGCAGCGAAGGCAATGCTTTCAGGCTAGTAGCCGTCTACGCCCCAGCAGGGGCAGGACGGTCTGATTTCTTCAGACGTCTAGAGACCTTTCTTGGAACGTCCCGCTCTTTAGTGTTAGTGGGCGACTGGAACGGTATCTTGGATGCACGCTGGGATCGTGTGGGGCTGGTGGATAGGGGAGGAGGGTGCAAGAGCCTCACCAACCTGCTCAGACGTTTTGAACTGTCTGACAGGTATCGACTGGATCACCCGAATATGCCAATGTGGACATGGACAAACTGCATCGGGTCATCCAGATCGTATCTAGATAGGGTATTCTGCAGGGAACTAGATAAGGCTAGTTTAAGTTGTCCACAATTTAAAATAGTCGACTACACAGACCACAAATTTGTGATCTGTGAGATTGACATAGACAGACTTCATAGACAAGGGCTTGGTTACTGGAAGCTGAACGCGTCTTTCCCGGCGCGCAAGGCCTACAGAGACCGGATTAGCGTATTAATTAAGGGGGCGTTGACGGGAGCGGTCGTCAACAACAGGTGGTGGTTCGCCCTGAAAAGGGCAATTAAAGTAGAGTCGATTAGGTTTAGTAAAGGAGTAGTGATAGAGGAAAATAGAGTAGAGGGAGAGGTAGTCAGAAAGCTAGAAGAGGCGTTTAGGACAGGCATCGCAACCGACGTGCTTTCGGCGAGATTGGCACTCGACCAATTCTTCAGCGCAAAACACGAAGGCTGCGTTGTCAGAGCTAGAGCGCGTGCTCTGAAACACGAGGGGACAAAAGCCGTCCAATGGGCCCGGGTGGTAGAGGCGCGACGTGGCAACAAAGCCACAATTCGGTCTTTGCCTGACCAAAACGGGTGCGTGATGCTCGAACCCGAGCGGATGTGTGAAGCTTTTCAGCAGCACTTTGCTGAACTGTTCGGGAGCGGCAGCGGCCCCGATCGGGGCATGGACAGTGTTGCGAAAAGCCAATAACAGCCGGTGAAATACGGGAAGCGATGGCTATCTGCACAAGAGGTAAATCGCCAGGTTTAGATGGTCTGCCCTACGAGCTTTATGCATTGATGCCAGACTTGATCGGTGACCTCTTGACAGACGTCTACTGCAACTGGCAGCAGAACGGGAGCATTCCCAGTTTTGTGAGCCGGGGAGCAGTGGCGCTGCTGAGAAAAGACCCGAACAAGGGGTTGTTATTGATAATTTCAGGCCCATAACCCTGCTTAACGCAGAGTTCAAGATTTTGGCCAAAGTGTTAGCAACGAGGTTGGCGCTTGTCGTCAAGGGTCTGGTGGGAGAGGCGCAGACATGCGCCATTCCGGACAGTTCCATACACCACAACCTCCACCTCATGCGATACATCATAGAGAGGGTGGTTAAGGAACCATGCAAGGGTGGGGCCCTTATCAACTTGGATCAATCCAAAGCATTCGATAGGGTCGACCATCGGTACCTGGCGGCGGTCCTCGAGGCAGCCGGTTTCGGGCCCGTTTTCAGGCGTTGGATCGCAGCAATGTACAGCGACATTTGCTCAGTTGTGAGGGTGAACGGTCACCTGTCGCAGCCGTTCAGTATCATGCGCTCAGTCCGCCAGGGTTGTCCCCTCTCGTCCCTCTTTTACGTATTGGCTCTCGAGCCGTTACTGCAGAAACTGAGGGCCATGAGGGGCGTCCCACGCGAACTAGGATGCGGGAAATCCGAGTCGGCTTACGCAGACGACGTCACCGTGGTGGTGTCGAGCACCAGACACGTCCAGATGCTCGGCACCGCTCTCAAGGAATACGAAGCGGTGACAGGAGCAAAGATAAACCAGGAAAAGTCGGTGGGCTTGCAGCTAGGCACCTGGAGAGGCAAGTCCATGCCATCCGACAGCGTTGTGGGGCGTTGGACGGACGGACCGGTTAAATTGCTCGGGGTCTGGTTCGGACCGGACCTCCAGATGGAGAAACACTGGAACGAGGTGACGAGCGGGTGGCCACCCTCACCCAGAAATGGGCTGAGAGGAAGCTGTCCCTGAAAGGCCGGGCGGAAGTGGCGAATGCGTACATCGCATCCGTCATCTGCTACCGGCTCACCGTCGTCCCTTGCTCCAGCCCAACTCTCACCAAAATGGAGCGTCTCCTCTTCCGCGTTTTGTTGAAGGGACGCACTCCCATGGTCAGACGATCCATCTGCTATCAACACCCGTTGCGTGGAGGACTGGGCATGCCATGGCTGATGATGCGCAAACATGCGCTGAGGCTGCGACATCTCTGGTGCTTCCATGATGGTGAACGGGTGTGGTAGCCGTTCGCACGGCACATTTTCCCACAGCTCGTCTCCTTGACGGAGCTGCAGTCGTGGGTCAGAAAAAGACCGAGGGATAGCGCTTGGAAACTGGAATGTCTCCAGGTGCTCTCTGCCCTCTCTCGGTTAGGCACCAGTATCGGTGGAACATCCACCTCGGCGTTCTATAGAGGACTAGTGGAGGGGAAGAGCGACGACATTCTCGGAGAGATCCTGGGCGTCGAAGAAGATCAGCTGATTGCTCTCTTCCGGAGAACTTTCAGCCCGGGGCCTATGGATAACCTCCAAAAATACCTGGCCTGGCAGTGCTACCGGGGAGCGCTGCCGGTTCGAGACAAACTCTACAGGCACGGAAGTGCCGTCAGCCGAGCCTGTCCGAGATGCGCGCATAGCGACGAAACCGTTGTGCACGCACTCGTTCAGTGCCCGAGCATTGCTGACTTGTGGAGCAATGTCAAACAGTTGCTGTCGCGTGTGGGACTGATCCGGTTGTCGACTGAGTCCATTGTGCAGATGGTCTCGCCGTCTTCCTTCGAGGAGGAAGGGCAGGCGGTTTTCATCTGCCTGGTGGCCATGGCGAAAGAGATTGTGTGGTGGACAAGGTTAAAAGGATTAAAGACAAACACTTTCCTCTTCGGTGAATCCCTAATTAACTTTTTCAAGTTTCACTTGAAGAGGAAAATCAGGGTGAGGAGGCAAGTGCTGTTTCTAGCAAGTTTGTTGAAAGATGGGTGAATGTAGCGAGAATGGTCCGACTGAACGGGACCACTCTGAATATACGTCTGTAGTTTGATAGATGGAAAAATTGAGAGAGGGCGCTTGCCTTGGTAGTCAGTGTGGCCGTGGTCTTTTGTGTGGTTTTAGCGACGAATAACCCTTTGGTTTCCCCCCTATTGGGGAATTTTTCATTGTTTCAATTTTCATTTTATTGTTTATATATATATATATGTTTTATGTCTTTTTTTCTTTTCTTATATAAATAATAAAAATATTTACACGCACAAAACCCACATCGTACCGTCCTGTTCCGTCTGTGATGTTTTTCTTGATGTCAGCCCTTGTGGCCAATAAAGAAATTATTATTATTATTATTATTGTTATTACTCCTTGAGTCTCAGTCATTGATGTTAGTTAACTGGAAAGTTTGTTGGAATGAATATCAAGCCACTACCTGCATCCTCAGATATTCAGGACGTATCGGAGGGTTCTTGCTGTTCCCAGCAAGCATGCCTTTTGAAGTGTTCCAAAAAGCGTGAAGGGGCCGATTTTCTTTAACCATCCCTGGAAACTTTTGGAGATAGTCCCCAGTGCGCCTATGACAATCGGGATCACTTTGACTTCATGGCAGTTCCAAATCCTTTTTACCTCCCACTTTAAGTCCTGGTATCGGTTAATTTTCTCCCTCTTCTTCTCTTGCACTCTCGTGTCGAATGGGCAGGCCACATCCACAATGAGGCACGATCTTTTTTCTTTGTCCACAACAACCAGGTCAGGTCTATTGTGTTCCAGTTTCTTGTCCGTCTGTATCCTAAAATCCCACAGCACCTTCACCTAGTCGTTCTCTATCACCGCCTCTGGCTTATGCTCATACCATTTCTCAGAATGTGGTAAATTGTTTACTTTGCACAGGTGCCAGTGGATCACTCTGCCCATCACATCATGTCTCCAGCCCTTATAGTGGGTCTGGGCTAGGTGTTTACACTCGGAATCAATGTGAGCCACAGTCTCCTCTCTCTCTCCACAGATCCTGCACAGTGGGCTAGCCTCCTCCTTGTAAATATGGTGTTTCAACCACTTCGTTTTGAAGGCCTGCTCCTGCACAGCCATTAACATTCCTTCTGTAGCCTTTTTAAGGTCTCCTCTTCTCAACCAGTTCCATGTCTGTGGATCTCTAAATTCAGTTTTCTCAAAGAAGGTACTATGAAGGGATTTTTCCTGAAGGCTTCTCTTTCTCCTTGATGTTATTTCCTCCTTCGACATCCCCTGGCCTATTGTCCCCTCCTTCAGTACAGTTCTGAGCATTGGCTCCTTACTATCAGTCACGTATTTGTGTAGGTTGTTTTTCTCCATCTGAACACAGTCCTCTATGCTGATAAGACCTCTTCCACCCTCAGATCTCCTTAAGTAGAGTCTATCGACATCACTCCTCTTGTGGAACATGTTGTAGATAGTCAATAGCTTCCTAGTGTTCCTATCCATTTCTTTTTGTTCAGCAACATTCCATCTCAGAATTCCCGCACTGTACCTAATAATAGACACAGCTCGGGAATTTACTGCGCTTATGGCATTTCTGCTGTTCAGATGTGACTTCAATACGCTCCTTACTCTCCGAATGTATTCAGTTCTTAACAATTCCTTCATTTTTTTGTTCTTTATGCCATCAGCCTCCAGAACGCCCAAATACTTGTATCCTTCCTCAGAGTCAATTTCCTTTATCATCTCACCTGTTGGTATCTGGATTCCGTTACTTCTGCTCAACCTACCCCTCCTCATCACAATGACTCCACACTTACTAATACCAAATTGCATACATATATCACTGCTGAAAATACGGAGAGTGTCAACAAGCACATCCAACTCCTTCTCACTCTTCCCGAAGAGCTTAAGATCGTCCATGAAGAGGAGGTGATTGATGGTAAGCCCTCCCTTTCCCAACCTGTATCCTGCTCTCCCTTTTCGCAGTACACTGGTCAGGGGCATCAGGGCAAGGACAAACAACAGAGGGGACAGGCTATCTCCCTGGAAAATACCTCTCTTGATCTTCACGCTTCCCAAGGATACTCCAGTTGATGTCAACTCTGTTTCCCAGGACCTCATACTTTTGCCCAACAACTGCCTGATGTTATCTGCCACCTTGAAGATCTCCAGGCTTTTGGTGATCCAAGAATGAGGCACCATGTCAAATGCCTTTCTGTAGTCTATCCATCCCATGGCAAGTTCAGTGTGTCTCCTCCTGCAATTCCCCATTACCATCTTATCAATAAGTAACTGGTCCTTTGTACCACGTGACTTCTTTCGGCATCCTTTCTGTTCGTCCGGTAACAAGTTGTTTGTGTGGAGGTGATGGTAGATTTCCTCAGACACAATGCTCGTCAACAGTTTCCACATTACGGACAGACATGTGATAGGTGTATAGTTGGTAACATCATTACCCTTGATTCGGTCTTTCATTACCAGAACTGTGGTACCTTTTGTCAACCACTCTGGTACCTCACCTGACATCAAGCAATTATTGAACATGGTTGTCAGTTTCGGGTGGAGGGATGTTATATTTTTAATCCAATATCCCTGCACACCATCTGGGCCTGGTGATTTCCAGTTGGTTAGATTTTTGGCCTGCCCCTTAAAAGTTTCAACTGTGATACTCAAATCAGTTTGTTGGTGTGCCTGTTCACCGATCTCCTTCTCTACTGTCTCAATCCACACTGCCTGGTCATTATGTCTAACATCCTGCTCCCATATTCCTCTCCAGAATGTTTTAGTTTGTTCCGCCTCAGGGATCAAGTCGTTGCCTCTTTCTTTCCCCTCAAGCTGTCCAAACAGCATCTTCTGGTTGTTGTCGAACATGCGGTTCTGTTTATACTGACTGACTCTGTTCTCGTATCGCCTGATTTTTGCACTCTTTGCTACAATGCGTTGCTTCAGTTCCTCTATGATAATATTTAGCTTTTTCCTCCTAGTTTTGTACTTTATTTCCAGTCCATTTTTAGTGTCTATGTTTTTTTAGTGTCCCATTCAGTAGGGACTCAAGCTTTCCAATGTCATTTCTCATTTCCCTGATTTGACCACTTAGTCGTTTCTTCCACCAAGGCTCTGCTCTTTCTTGTCTGTTGTTTCCTCTCGCTTTTATACCAAGTAGTTTCCTCACCGTATTTGCTGTTGCTTTGAGGATATTGTTGCACTGGTGAAGGCTCCTCGCCTCAAGGTATGGGATGACTTTGTTTACCTTAGCTGTTGTTTCTTTTAACTTTTTCCTGTCTACAAATCTTAGGTTCATAGGTCTCCCACTATCATTGTTCAATTCATCTACCACTAAATTTAGGATGTCAACCAAATCTTGTCCTAGCCCGTCAGCATTTCTCCTCAGTGGCCTTATCTCTGTTCCAGGTATTATTTATCTCAGTATTCAGATCATTTTCTGCTTCGGGTGGTTCCTCCGTTCTCTCGACCTCTTCACCTTCATTTCCCACTGGTTCGTCTGCCTGGCATACTCCACCCTCCATCTCCAAGCTAATCTCTCTGCTCAGTTCCTCCAGTTCCAGCTCGCTTATCCACCCATTAGTTCTTATTACCCGAGCCTGCCCGGCCAATTTTTTTTCATTTATTTAAATAGACCAATCTCGTTCCAGATGTTATGCATCCGTTTCCTATAGCCCCTCTCCTTGGGGTTACTTTTCAGGTAACATTGCATAACAGTTCTATTCAATTCTTTCGTCCAGTTGGTTCTGGTCCCTTTCCTTCTTCTTCTTCCTCCGTCACCAGCAGTATTTGGTTGACAGCCAGGTCCCTGCTGCTGAGCCAGGGGGCACCTGTTGGGTGAGAGTCTGTCACATGACGTTCTAGTCTCCATTTCACCGTTATTCGAACTGTTTAGGTTCGACATTTAAACACTCTTATCGAGGATTGGCGAATGTATGGTTACATAACCACCGGTGGATTCACCGTCTCCGGTGGTCGCGTCTCTCCACGTGGCTCTTGTGTGGCATTATCACGCTGTAGACGAACACAAATAAACAAACAAACAAACAGGCAGAAAAAGCCCCAAAAATGAATAAGCATAAGTTTCATTGTAATGTAGTGTTCGAATGTCTGACTTAGTTTTTCCCTTCCTTTCTCTGTCCGTCCGTTTGTTTCTCTCTCTTCATTCTTATTTTCTGTACGTTTTTTTTTGTTTTTGTTTTCTTGTTTTTGTTTTGTTTTGTTGTTGTTGCTGTGCTGCTTTGATTTTGATTTTTGTTTTTTCTTTTGAGTCTATCTATATATTTTGATGCCTTCCTCTTTTTTAGTAGGAATTCTACAATGTGGTGGCGGTGCTGTGCTAGCAGCAGCCAGCAGGAGGCAGTGGGAGAGAGAACAGCGACGGTAGCGATACTGAGGCAGTGGTGGTGGTGATGTGGTCGTATTACTGTAGTGATGGTGTCCTCTTTTAGTAGGAATTCTACAATGTGGTGGTGCTGTGCTAGCAGCAACCAGTAGGAGGCAGTGGGAGAGAATAGCGGTGGTAGCGATACTGAAGCAGTGGTGGTGGTGGTGTGGTCGTATTACTGTAGTGATGGTGTTGTAGTTGGGGTATAAATTCGAGTCGATTTGACCAGAGTTTTCATCGTGGTAGTAGTGGTGTTATTGGTGGTGAAATAGTAATCTGTAGTCGTTTAGTAGTGGTGGTGATGTGGTCGTATTACTGTAGTGATGGTGTTGTAGTTGGGGTATACATTTGAGTCGATTTGACCAGAGTTTTCATCGTGGCAGTGGTGGTGGTATTGGTGGTGAAATAATAATCTGTAGTCGTTTAGTCATTTTGCCATTTTCGACTCCAACATTCCTGATCCAAAATTAAATATTAATCTTGTTTATCAATATTGTCTAGTGATATCGCCATCCTCCCCTTTCGTAAGTTAACAGAAGGTAGTGGGGGGGGGGGGGGGTAGCGGTGGTAGCAATGAAGGAGTAGTGGCGGCGGTGATGGGATAGTGGTAGTAATGATGGATGGGCGGCGGCGGCGGTGACTGTAGTGATGACGTTGTCGTTACTGATGTCCGTTCGGTGAATCTATGGGGTTAGTCGCGTACATGTGCCGACATAAATTCCCTTAATGTTGGAATTAAACATTTTGTTAAAACTTGGGACAATAATAATAGTAATTATTATTATCATTATTATTATTATGTTGAGATTGGTTGTGGTGGTGGTGAAATTGCCGTTATCTGGCTGTTGTGTTTAGTGTACACAGAGGGGTGATGGTGTAGGTGGTGTATCTAGTTTCTGGTGTTGGTGAAATTGCTGTTGTTTGTCTGTTCTATATAGTGTAGACAGAGGAGGGGGGAGGGGGTTCTTCTTCTTCCATTTATAGCCATTTCCTTTTTTGAATATACAATGTACAATACAAAGTTGAATATTTGAGCCTTATAACAATATATTTTGGGTCCGAATTTTTTTGGGGCTCAAGCCGGATGCTTTACGTAACATTTGTACTAAGAATTGTTATTTCACAAATGATTTAAATATGTTAAAAATTCAAAACTTACGGGAGCGATTTCACGACCTTCTATCCACCACGTGTGTCTTCCTCCTTTATTATTATTATTATTATTATTATTATTATTATTATTATTATTATTACAGTTGCATTCATCTTGCTTTATGTTCATACGAGTTATCACCAAGTCACAACCAGTGACCTCAAGAGACAACAAGGTCCGCCATGTTCAAGAAAGAACATACATACTCACACATGCATCTTTAGTGTTTAGACTTGTGATGTACTTATATTGACAGAATCTTCCTTAGTATATGGGCAGTTCCCATTAGTACTATCTTTTGTATTTCTCCTATACGCGGGTTTCCTGGGATTTGCGATAAGTAATCATTAGACCCGTTAGGTATCATTCCCAGAGCGCCTACAACCACTGGTATTGTTTTAGTTCTCAATTTCCACATTTTTCCAATTTCTATCTCCAGGTCCTTATACTTGCTCAATTTTTCAAATGTTTTTATAGATACATTCTTGTCTATTGGAACGGACATATCAATTAGCAGGCATACCCTCTTTTAAAGTCCTTCAATATTATATCAGGTCTATTTGCATCTATTTTTCGGTCTGTTTGGATGCTAAACTTCCACAAGATTGAGATGTGATCTTTTTCAAGTATGGGAGGTGGTTGATGCTCCCACCAATTCTTTTGATGGGGCAGGTCAAAATGCTTACACATTATCCAATGTATGTATTGTGCAGCTCTGTCATGCCTGTTTAGGTATTCGGTTGGAGCTATAGGACTGCACATTGAAATTATATGGTCAATGGTCTCTGGTTGTTTTTTGCATACACGGCATAATGGGCTGCATCCATTTTTTATTATGTTGGCTTGGTAATTTTTTGTTGGCAGACACTGATCTTGTGCTGATATAATCAGTCCTTCAGTCTCCGATTTCAGTCCAGAGGATGCCAACCACTGATGGGTTAAAGTTTTGTCAACATCAGGATTGTTAGCTCGTTCTGGGTATTTTCTTGGCATTTCTTAGCCAGTTTCTGTAGCAGTTCTTTCTTTGCAGTTACTTTTACCTGCTTTGCTTTTTCTGTGTTTTCCATTTCAGCAGTAAATGGGACTTCTGAAATGTGTAGTCCATTACTGTATCTTTGTGCATCTTTTGTAATGGAATATGATCTTTTGATGCTTTCGTGTTTCAAAACGAGTTTGATCATCCAATCATGTGATTCCCTTAGATATGTAGATAATCCAATTTTTGCAGTTTTCAACGCAATGTCTAACTGGATTAACCCACGTCCCCCTTCTTTCCTAGGGAGATATATTCTATCTATATCTGCCTTAGAGTGATGCATTCTGTGCATGGTTAAGAATTTTCGAATTTTTGTATCGAGCCTACGGATCTCTGTGCTGTGCTTGACCAGTTGATGACATTGTAACTGTATTGATTTAGCAGTTATTGTTGACTTACCAATTTTTCTGTACAAGTTTCTTTGGTTGTTTTTGAACATATTATTGTCCTTATAGAATCTAGATCGTTTTTCAAAGCGCCTTATACGAGCAGCTTTGGCCGACACTTTTTGCTTGATTATTTCTATCAGCATGTCTATGTCACTTGTTGATTTGATACTGTACTTTCTCTTCAATTTTCTAAGTTTAGTTTGTTTAACATGTTCACCTACTTTATAGTTTGTTAAAATGTCTATGTCAGATCGGAGAAGGTTTATTTGGCGATTGATGTTCTCTTGCCAAGTAGATTTCTTGTGGGAATTCCTTTGTTTTTTCATCTTCACTCCACATAAGGGAGTGGTGACTTTAGCCGATGCATAATAGAGATGATTTAAATCAGTAATGTTTAGTTTGTTTGTGATGATAATATTTTTGAGAATTATGTTAGTCTTGTGTATTATCTTTTGGTTCTGTTTGGAGTTCTGGATCTTAGGGATGGTGTCTCGTTGCCCCAGGTCAGATTCTTTCATTTTCATCCATTCGATCATAATTTCATCCTTAAAGTTGGCAAGTTCATTCTCATTCATTTCTTTATCATTTACGATCTCATTATTTTCATTTGGAGTTTCATCTTGAGCATGCACTCCCTCCACTTTTTCGATCCTTTCTTTAATTTGTTCTGTTGCCAGTGATTCTGCCCCAACCCAATTCGAAGTGTTACAATTTACCTCGTTTTCACTGACACATGTTTCATTTTCCCTTCGCTGACTTTGTGCTAATAGCTTGATCTGATCAATTTCTATATCAGCTAGTAACTTTTTTTTTACAATATTTCTTCGTATATTGGCTAGTTTGTTACTGTCAATATAGCCTCGGTTTTCGGGATGTTTCTTTTTCCAGTTGATATATGTCTGTTCTGTATTCGATAAATTTGATGGGTAGTACATGGCAGTGTAGAAAGCCTCAAGGACTTCTTTATTATCTTCCCTTGACCATTTTTCTCTCTTTTTCTTTGGATTTCTTGGTGTGGAGCATGGAGGGCCAACGGTTATGGGAGGTCTCCAGCTCCGAAGTGATGGGAAGGTTTGAACCATTAGCTGATTTTTCGACCCCAGTCTGGTTCCTCTCTGAGGGACGCGGCCCTTTTTTACCCGGGTGACGGCCGATCCGGTATGAGATCTTATCATTAGACCTTTACTTTATTTTGTCGCGTTTTATCCTTATCCGCCAAGGGGTAATCATTTCGTGTTACCACTTCTAGAACGAGTGTCAACCAAGACTAGAGGGTTCGTTCTCCCCTAGAGACACGGCTATTCCCCGCCGCCGCCATCCCGTATTTCTTGGTCACGCGGTTTTATTTTTGTTGTTTTTTTTAAATTGTTATTATCATGAGTGGTTCCTTAATGTGAGCATTGCGTGGCTTAAGAATGAAATTATTAATAATTGTCTCCACTCCAGGCACAAGGTCAGCAATCACCCAGTGCATTACAATAATATAATATACTTTTTGCTGAAGTTGCCTGTTATTGTTGTTGGCTATGTCGGTGGTGATGCTGGGGCTTTTTATATTGTTGGTGAGGAAGGGGAGCCAGCAGTGCCATAGTTGTTGACGTTTGGCCGGTGGCCAGGACACTAAGTCAATCTATTTATATCTTTTGCTAGCCTCTCCCTTTTCTAGTGATACCGCCACCTTCCCCTTTCTTAAGTTAACAGGGGAATAGTAGTGGTAGCAATGAAGGAGTGGTGGCGACGGTGATGGGATAGTGGTAGCAATGATGGATGGAGTGGTGGCGGCGGTGGCGTTGTCGTTACTGAATTTTGTTGAGTGGACTAGTTCTTTTTTGATATGTAGTATCTATGCGTTTGTGTCGCGTATGTTTAATATATGTGTTGAATAGACTAGTTTTATTTGATCTGTAGTATCTATGCGTTTGTGTCGCGTACGTTTAATATATGTGTTGACATATTCCCGTAAAATTGGAATTAAACATTTTGTGAAAACTTGAGACAATAATAATTGTAATTATTATTATTATGCTGGGATTGGTGGTGATGGTGGTGAAATTGCCGTTATCTGGCTGTTATATTTAGTGTACACAGCGGGGTGTTGGGGTAGGTGTGTATCAATTTCTGGTGTTGGTGAAATTGCTGTTATTTGGCTGTTCTATATAGTGTAGACAGAGGGGGTTTTCTTCCATTTATAGCCATTTTCTTTTTTGAATATAAAATATATAATACAAAATTGAATATTTGAGCGATATAACAATATATTATGGATCCGAAATTTTATGAGACTTGATTCGGTGGTTTATGCATCATTTGTACTAAGAATGCACACACACACACACACACACACACACACACACACACACACACACACACACACACACACACACACATATATATATATAGATATACAGTAATAATAATAAATGTGAATACTAAAATCCTTAGAGCAAATATTTATTAATATAACAGATTAAAGTTTAAGCAAGGAACCGTTGCTATCACCCTCAACGGTGAAAACACCGATTCTTTACTTGAACTTTAATCTGTTATTTTAATATATATATATATATATATATATATATATATATATATATATATATATATATATATAGGAAAATGTATGACCCCGACGGCAGAGCTCAAGCCGTTTCGACGGCTATTTCTGGACACTATTTCAGTCCAGAAATAGCCGTCGAAACGGCTTGAGCTCTGCCGTCGGGGTCATACTTTTTCCTCTTACCCCTCTACTACTCTAATTATTGAGCACTCTGGTGCGTTATGGTCCATCTGGTTCATTACCACAACTCCTTCGTTATATATATATATATAAACGGAAAAAATGAAACGAAATTTCATTTCCCACTCTTAGTACGGCTGTTACTTAAATATAAGTATGTACACGTACATACATATATGTATACAGACGTACAGTAGGATGTATATATTTATACATACATGCACACATATATATATGTACGTACTAAGAGTGGGAAATGAAATTTCGTTTCATTTTTTCCGTTTATCGTTTTCGGTGCTCCCGGCCGATTAACCCAGTCGATATGGAAATTGGCCTACTCAGCCGTTAATATGCATAAGGTAAGTATATACGTTCAACAATCTGGCAGGAAGGTATACGTTTCTGACGATATCTAATAAGCTTGAAACTAGTACAGCGTTCCTTTGTCAGTGTTGAACAAACGTGCAACGATGCTTGCTAGACACTACGGCTTAATACGGGATGTTTGTTTACAAACACACCGAGCATTATAATAAATGTACGGTGAATCCATACGTACATATATATATGTGTGCATGTATGTATATATATCTACATACTACTGTACGTCTGTATACATATATGTATGTACGTGTACATACTTATAGATATATATATATATATATATATATATATAATAAATTGAGCGCTAATTAGCAGAAGTATGCGATGTATTTATATCATTGAGACAGCCTAGATGTGTATATAATTTGACATACTGAGTATTTAGACATTCCACAATGCCTGTTTTCACCGTAAATTGGAAAACACGATAAATAACTTGAATGGAGTTACGAAATATTTGGTGTACTCATTGAAATTTACGTTTGAACAGCCAAAAACAAATACATGACTTAGTTGCTTCTATACCATACAGATAATAGTAATATTACTGACATTATTGTACTAATTTGCATATTACTCGAAATCACATTGGTAATTAATTATATCTAAGTATAAATTTGAGCGACTTCCGTCCGTCTGTCTGTCACACAATTAGGAAGGAGGGGCTGGTGACATCATGAACTGGAGATGATTGAGGAAAGAAGCGTTGATGATGTCACGCACAAGAGATGACTGTGGTAGAAAGGGGTGATGACGAACTACAGAAAACAGCGTCCAACATTCACTACACTTGCATGTGCAATCTCTATATAAATTTGAGCGACTTCTGTCCGACAGAAAATGTGCGTGTGTGAGTGTTTGAATGAATGTATGTGTTTTGAAAAGGAAATGATGAAAAACTATAGGAAAACAGCAGCTGGTGTTTCATTTGCTACGATATCTGTAAGTGTATGAATGACGGACTGGCCAGGTTGCCAGGTTGCCCAATGGCAAGTGGGCCCCCAGGGGGGGGGGGGGGCACGGTGGAATTGCGGGGGCCCACAGTAACATTGTAGGTACCATTGTATTATTTTAGGGGCCAATGCTTTACTTTCAAAAAATACCTGAAGAGAAAGAATAACATTTTTAATAAAATAAATAAAACACTGAAGCAAAGCATTTGTTCAACCAATTCTCCAGGTAATTATTAAAAATCTAAATATATGATAGAGAAACAGCTGGAATCAGTGGTTGTACATTCTGCTAAATTTAAAGCTTAGTGTACTCATTCATGCATGCAAACATACATCTATAGGAACACACAGAAGCGTACATGTATACTTACACATACACACGAACTACTGACCAAATAATTTTTGGTATCAATAATTAAAGACATCTGTCAAATCAATTAGTGCTGAAAGTGGTATATATATATATATATGATGGCTGCAAACTCTGCTGAGAGTATTGCAATCGCTTCTCAGATTCAGATGTGTGTCGCCCGGATATGGCTTTTCAAGCCTGCTAGAGACTTGCACTCCTTCGCACACTGACGATAACTATGGATCTCCCTAGCCTGAGGTCCTGCATACATATACATACACACACACACACACACACACACACACACACACACACACACATATATATATATATATGTATGTATATATATATATATATATATATATATATGTATATTTATATATATATATATATATATATATATTTATATATATATATATATATATATATATATATATATATATATATATATATATATGTATATATAGAGAAAAGGTGAAGTTGGAAATAATATGTAAAATATATTTTAGGGGCTGCTTTTCTTTTTTTATCCTTTCTTTGATTCGTCAAAGTGACATTATTGAAAAAATGAGAGGAACAATTCTTTTAAAAAAACTTTTTATAATGTATATAAAGTATATAGACTATTACCGGTTTCGATGTATTATTAAAATTCATCTTATCAAATGTTGAGTATTTAAATAAAAAATTAAAAAGAATTAATAGGAGTTAAAAAATAATAATTAAAGATTTAAAATTAAAATTAACTGTTGGAGTAAGTTGTTTTCCCATTTTCTTGCTCAAATGTGGGCTGGAGAATGAATTCCTGTTAATAGAGAGGTGGTAGTGATGATAGTAGTAGTAGTGTTGGTGGTTGTGTTTCTTCAGAGGGGGGAAAAGGAAACACCCTGTAAATACGTGTGTGTATATCTGATAGTGTTAGTTGACTGGTCAAGATTTCAGAAGGGGGTGGTAAATTGTGAGCCAGAGTCAAATTCTATAGCAGCAGTAGGATTGTGAAAAAATTATTGGAAATGGTTTTAGGGACTGTGTGTATATATATATATGTATATGTATATATATATTAATAAGAGGATTCCAACTTTGTCTGATTTACTCGTTTTATTTACAATCCTTTAACATTTATAATGGTATTATAATGAAATAGTATGATAGAATATTAAATTCTAAGTGTTAATTTAACAAGTACTTTCATGCTTTCGCAATCTTCAGGTTCATAATATTTGGTGACAGTCAAGTTTGCAATTTTCAACTGTATGTGTGTATATATATATATATATATATGTGTGTGTGATGTTAGTGTCATTGTGTGTGTGATGTTAGTGTCATTGTGTGTGTATACAATGTCAATTAGATCCCTAGGGATTTGTGTACAAGTTGAAAACATGTTATGTATGCATATATATATAAATCTCTGTATACATTTATATGCACACATATACACGCACTCCCATATATATATATATATAAAGGAACAGGGGCTGTGTAGTTGCAAGATAAGATTTACTTATAAATAAGAGGAAAGTAAGAACGGGAGAAACGTTTCCTTCATTAGTTGTCTGCTGGGGGTCATGGATATTTCAACGCATTAAAGACAATATATCTTACCCCAGTGCGTCAATAACTCAGGGAAGTTATTAGGAAAAAAGGGAAGAGAGAGAAAAAAATAATAACAGATATATATATATATATATAAAAATATATATATATATATAGTGAGTGAATGTGAAAGACCAAAAGTCATTATTGAAAGTCTCTGGATTTCGCAAAATACATAATATTTTTTATTGACAAAGTAACATTTTTCCGTGAAAATTTGATTGCACCGTTTTGTTGCGACTAATGTATTTTTTTAAATTGTTATTTATTCATAATAAAAATCAAATGATAGCATTCTATATGTAGGTGGGCACCCTTCATCTCCTGGCAACCAATATCTTTAGACCCAGTCCACCACTGAGTGTATGTGTATGTGTGCGTTTTTGTAAATGTATGTGTGAGTGTTTGTGTGAATGTATGACTATGAGTGTGTATTTTTGTAAGTGTATCTGTGTGCGTTTCTATTTATATATTCATACATATAAATGTATGCATATGCACATAAACACACGCATTCACATGTACACATACGTGGTAGACATATGTGGTAAGTATTGATAATAATGAAAATGCAGTGAATTTGATAAATAAATTTGTTGGTAGATGTAATTTGCTGGCATATTTTAATCCTCCCTTATTTTAATATCATTCATTGCCTGTTATTTGGGTGCCGTTAGCCAGTATTATCTGAATAAAAGTTCCTCATTTCCTTTCATCAAACTTTGTTCCAAAAGATGAATCTGTGAACACTGCAGTATTCCTTCATAAAAAGACAAAAATTCATACAAACTCATTTTCTGGAGAAGAAGAGTATGAATATATAGTCTTAACTGCTGTACAAGCTTAATGAGGATGAACTGTTGACTATATTGATTTGCTGTGGTCTTGGTATTGAACTAGGCAGCAGTAAATATTCCCAGCTGGCATTGCAATATGAGTGGACTTCAGAGTTAACTTTTTCTTTCTTACATTTGACTGTGTATTACTCACTAAATGATAATCCAACAAATCAATTTGTTATCAACGTTATGATGCATACAGTTTAACGAAAGCTATCATGTTAATGAAACGAACAATTAGTTAATAAAATATTTCCACCTGCATATTTAAAAAACAAATCTAGGACCGCATATTTTTCTTATATAAATTCATTGAACATATATTATTATAAATACCATGTATGTTGCTATTATGATATTAAGTAACAATGGGAATGAGTAACTTTATCCTGTAATTTATATATCAATAATAAATATAATGACCGGGGTTGTTTCCTGAAAGAGGACTAGATGTCTCCTTAATTACAACTCGAATATCAGCCAGTTCTCTCCGAAATATTTCAATATTAGGAGAGATAGTGGTCGTTTATTGATATACATAACAGAGGACAAAAGGCTGAATTGAATGTCTTTCAGACTTTAGTTACGCGAAATTAACTTCTGTGATTCAATCCTCTTCAGCTGTTGATGGCTTCGTTTTACATTCATCTGCCTGCGATAATATAGGTTATGTTACTTGATTAAATATATGTATACGTACGTTATCGGTCATGTATCAGTAATATAACATTCTATTAGGGTCCATAATAAAATATATACAACGAACAACAGCTTCAGATATATTTGCGAAAGGTTTGCGTATGTCAAGCTCTTTCTGTACAAGATTATATTCTGTCATACCATTCATTATTCCGTAAAGTATTCTATTACAGGGTTGATAAATCTATAAAATATCATAGGTATAATGTAATAAGCTACACCCCCCATAATGCATCACAGCAAGTCGGATTGGACAGGACAGTAGGTAGAATGGCATATCTGCAACAATATATATATAAAATATTTGAATTTTATTTCTCGCTTTAGGATAGCAGATACATGAATGTAAGTATGCATACGTACACATATATATAAACAGACATTACTGACCCGGAAATTGAAATCATACTACACTCTAGGAAGACCATCCTGCTCTTCGAAAACTCCACCTAGATAAATAGACCTCCAGACTCTCCGCTTGATGTTAGTATAGGTTCGACTGACTCGGCAAAGGTGACAGTCCTTATAGGACTATACATACTCCAAAAACTCGTTGATAAGTTTCCTGCGTTAGGAGGTGGTTTGTATAGAGATGACATGTTTGTTGCCCTCAAAAGCTACACCCAACCCATGTATCAAATTCTTCCGAGATTTGGGTTTCAAATCTCCCTACATATGTCTCTTAGATGTGTCAACTTTCTGGATGTATAAGCTTACACGTAGCTATTACAGGACTGCTGCAATGGCAGGCCTGGTATATAGAGTAAATTTGAACTAGCATATAAACTTATATTAGGCCAATGCCTAAGCACCATAAAAAAACTATAGCATTAGTATTGTTAAAGAAAGCTATAAGCTAACCTTCAATTCTATTATTTCCTTTTGCTAATGTTTTGCGATGGCATTGATATACATGTTAAATTTACACTTTGAGGCATGTTTTACAAATATAAAACAGGAATTTACTACTCTAAAGAACAGTGCGAGAACAGAAACAAATTGTACTATCTTTAAAATTAAGAGTAGATTTTTGGTGTTTGAAAATAAGTAAATTAGTGAATAAGGCACACTTCCCAGGCCATTGACCATTTTATAACCAGATTCTCTATGTGGAGCAGAAATACTAATAAATTATAAATGCTTAGCTTTTTAGCAAACTGTAAAGAGAAGTAAATTAACAAACACATAAATATAGTACGCCATTCTATTTGACTTAATTACGCCGAAATTATATTTTCTCTCGTTGGTTTTTTCCTCTTGAATTGAAGTCAAGAGCAATAACATTTCTATGAATTAGAAATAGTTGATAAGGATAAATACTCTCTTAATACTGTGTGTGCGAGACTGACTGGCTTGGCACTTTCAGGACAGTAAGTCTACTCACCCATTTCCTCTTGCTTGTGGCCAGTCTAGCAGCTCGCCACTAACAGTGTAATAAATATAATACGCGATATTTAGCAGGACAACGCTGACCACGGCCGGACCCCCTCCCCATTTAAAGATTTGTTTGCTTTGATTGTCTGCCCACATATGGACTATACACCTTGATAAATTCAGCTAGATTCCTGCCGTTCGAATGCTGGCGCTTTAGTTCGGATCTAGCTGTCGAAAAGGCCAGAGCTCAGCCGTCGGAGTCTTGAATCTTTTCATATTACCTACTTTACTACCCCAAGTAGTACTCTGGTGGGTTATGGTCCACCTGGCTTTTTACTACATCCTATCTGATATATATATATATGAGGAAAGGTATATATTTTTTGAGAAACACAAATGCATTTTGTCTACATATAGAGAGAAAATTGTATGGAGGAAAATATCCATATTTTAAGTTGATACTAATTTTATGAGCTTTATGCCCCCTCCCCCCGGTTTCTATATATCTTTTAATCCTATATAAATCATGTCCTGACATAAGTTCCATTGAGGTTTTTTATTGAGAAACATGATCGATACATTTAATATGTATTTTCCATACTTTAACATTGAATATATATATATATATATATATATATATATATATATATATATATATATATATATATATTAGAAAGTGAGGTTTTCTTTACAAATTGAAAAATAACCGAGGTGTCCTACACGAGTGAAAGTATAAAGAAAAAGAGATGAAATCGAAAATGCAACTGCAGTCTTATTTTAAAAAATATATATATATATATTTATTTGGTTCCTTTACCGGTTTCGCGGTCCTTCTACTTTTCAAAAGTAGAGTTGAGATGGAGGGTCTGTGGTTTTTCTCACAGAAAAAGGAACCATATAAATATATATATTTCAAAAAAAATTAAGACTCCAGTTGCATTTTCGATTTCATCTCTTTTTCTTTATATATATATATATATATATATATATATATATATATATATATATATATATATATATATATATATATATATATATATACATTATGAAGAGAGAAGAAACATTTAGATATAATTAGTAATAAAATGTATCATACCTAAACTGCTCCTAAATTCCTCGACTACGTAGTTTCGTGGCATAAACAAAAACAATATATCATAAAGATATAGAGTCCTTGCGAGGTCTGCCGACTTATCAAGAGGATACCTCATTTTACTAGTCTCAAGAACGCGTCTACACGACGTGAGAAAGAATCCCAAAAGGCGGAGGGGGAGATAGTCACGCGATATAACGGTCGAGAAACAGAGCTAAGCCTTTTATAACCCCGAAGAAAATACCACGGAGGCGGAGGGGGTATTTATATCGAGGCCGCAGAAGAGGTGGTGAAGAAGGCGAGAAGTATGAGTAATGGAAGCTTTCCAGCTGTCCCCACACTTCAAAGATTGCTCGACCAGAGGGAGTTATTAACAATATATTTAGAAACACACAGATACATGCGGACACACACATATATACATGAATGCATCCGCACCCAACTGTGAGTTAAGGGTGCCAACTTCACCGATGTTGCTCAATGAATGACTGGGACAGACCAATTCAGTTGAACTAGACTGAACCAGTATCAGAGTTAAAAATACATTATGAAGAGAGAAGAAACATTTAGATATAATTAGTAATAAAATGTATCATACCTAAACTGCTCCTAAATTCCTCGACTACGTAGTTTCGTGGCATAAACAAAAACAATATATCATAAAGATATAGAGTCCTTGCGAGGTCTGCCGACTTATCAAGAGGATACCTCATTTTACTAGTCTCAAGAACGCGTCTACACGACGTGAGAAAGAATCCCAAAAGGCGGAGGGGGAGATAGTCACGCGATATAACGGTCGAGAAACAGAGCTAAGCCTCTTATAACCCCGAAGAAAATACCACGGAGGCGGAGGGGGTATTTATATCGAGGCCGCAGAAGAGGTGGTGAAGAAGGCGAGAAGTATGAGTAATGGAAGCTTTCCAGCTGTCCCCACACTTCAGAGATTGCTCGACCAGAGGGAGTTCTTTCTCACGTCGTGTAGACGCGTTCTTGAGACTAGTAAAATGAGGTATCCTCTTGATAAGTCGGCAGACCTCGCAAGGACTCTATATCTTTATGATATATTGTTTTTGTTTATGCCACGAAACTACGTAGTCGAGGAATATAGGAGCAGTTTAGGTATGATACATTTTATTACTAATTATATCTAAATGTTTCTTCTCTCTTCATAATGTATTTTTAACTCTGATACTGGTTCAGTCTAGTTCAACTGAATTGGTCTGTCCCAGTCATTCATTGAGCAACATCGGTGAAGTTGGCACCCTTAACTCACAGTTGGGTGCGGATGCATTCATGTATATATGTGTGTCCCCGCATGTATCTGTGTGTTTCTAAATATATTATATATGTATATATATATATATATATATATATATATATATATATATATATATATATATATATATATATATATATATATATATATATATATATATATATATATGTAAGTATGTATGTATACGTACATACATATATGTATACAGACGTACAGTAGCATGCATATATATATATATATATATATATACATATATACATACAGGTACACATACATATATGTACGCATCAGTTTAGCGGACGCTTATTATAGCGCCCGCTTTGTTCGTTTGTAAACAAACTGAACAGCCTGAATTTATGCCGCACGGTGTTAAGGCAACCACGTCACCTTTTTGTTCAACACTGACACAGGAACGATGTACTAGTTTCAAGCTTGTTAGCTATCATCAGCACCGTATACACTTTCCTTATGAAAATTAACGGCTGAGCAGCCTAATTTGCATATCGAGTGAGTTAAATCGGTCAGGCGCACCGAAAACGATGAGTTGTAATAACATGTAAATAAATGCCGTACTAAGAGTGAGAAATGAAATTTCGTTTTCATTTTATTACAACTCTCTCTCTCTCTCTCTCTCTCTCTCTCTCTCTCTCTCTATATATATATATATATATATATATATATATATATATATATATATATATATATATATATATATATATATATATAAGTAGAAATGGTATTTAATCTGTTGGAAGTCCGACAAACATAAATGTTTATAACTGATTTAGAGCACTCAACAGTTTACTGGAGTAAATATTCAATGATATTAAATAAATGGAAACTATATTTATAAAACCATATTTATTTTATTATATATATTTCAAGGCTAACCAAGATAACATTGGTACGCTTTCAGCAGATAAAATACAAAGTTTGTTTTGTAAATATAGACATACCCATGAAAATCATACCTTATCGGTTGGAAATATCACTGGATAGTCATATATATGTATATATACAGCATATATGTAGGGGCGACCGTAGGTTTTGGGTTCCAGCTATGGCCCCAACTTATTTCAACAGTAAATATATATATATATATATATATATATGTGTGTGTGTGTGTGTGTGCGTGTGTGTGTGTGTGTGTGTGTGTGTGTGTGTGTGTGTGTGTGTGTGTGTGTGTGTGTGTGTGTGTGTGTGTGTGTGTGAGTCTGTGTGTATATATTTATGTGTGTATATATATATATGTTTGATGAGGATTTGAAATCTTGTTACTGGCGATGGATGATACCAGACACATGGATGATATATATCAGTGATAAGTGTGCATCTTGATTTATACCAATCATATATTATGAGTGGATTTCCGATTTATGAGAAGCTGATTAAAAACCTCTCACAAACACGCATATATAAATATAAACCCGACGGTGACAAGTTTACTTTCCTAAAATTAAAGATGAAACGTTTTAGGATGTTATTTTCAATTTATTTTAGGAATGTTGCATATATTGTATTCGATTTGCATTTAAATAATCGTCAAAGAAAAAACATTAACATCTTAATGTGAAATATTATATACCTACAAGTAATCATAACACTTGCATAAAATATTTCCAAATGCTGAAAATTAAAAAAAAATCTAAAAATGGAATTTATGTGTTAGAAATACGATTATTCATCATTGCATATAGTTTCTCCTTCAGTAAATTTCAATTATAGACAAAAATAACTGAACTTAATAGTTCATTGGAAATATATTTTTTCAGTATAATAGATATCAAATAATTGTTTCTACTTATAATAGATATCAAATAATATGGGTAAGATATTGAACTGTCTATAGAGGTATACTCGTTGATACACATAAACGAAATAATCTTTCCATTTAAGCATTCCTCCGTTTAAAGGACGCCGAATTGATAATTCACTTTCCGTGGGATTTTATTATTTTCGCATAAAAGCACGCGACACACAATGTATATCATTTTATCTGTAAGCACTTTTGTAGATTCTAAAGTGGGCCCTATTGTTCACGGTGTATAATTTGGGTGCTTAACTGTTTTCGGTTTAAATAATTCCCTATATAGTAAACACACATGAATATCAAATCAATTATTCATGCACAAAATATGGCTTTTTATCTAAGTAGGGATCTCCATAACTTTTAACTTTATATTCTACTTCGATAACATTTCATATAGGCTTCAACTAACAACCCACCACCATCATCACATAAAGACGAATAATCTAGAGAAGGAATTGTGGGAGTATGAGGGAGGGAGAGAGGAGGTTGGGTGATAAAAATGAAGAGGAGAAAGAATACTGAAAAAGTACAACACATACACTGAAACACACACACACACACATATATATATCATAAAGAGTCTGGACCCAAACAGCTGAACTCTTGCCGTTTCTGCAGCAAGTTCCAGACTACACACACACACACACACATATATTTGTATATAAATATATATACATATATGTACATTTACATATGTACGTATATGTATATGTCTATATATATTTACACATACACACACACATATATATATATATATATGCATATATAACGAAGGAAGTGTGGTAAGGAACCAGGTGGACCATAACGCACCAGAGTACTAAATAATTATGGTAGTAGAGTGGGTAATAGGAAATTGTATGTATATATATATATTCATTAGTTAAGCAAAACAAGACCATAAATTTCACAAGGAAGACATTATTAAAAGATTGTCAAAATATTTTAGTTTGATGTAAGGAATGTAGAGAATAATAATAATAATAATAATATTAATAATAATAATGTCCGTTTACAATTGTTTCGCTACTCCATATAATATTTCTGGATCAGATGACTATATATCATAATTGATCTGGTTCAGTTGAAAATAATTAACATATTTAAAAGACAGAGCGGGTCATCCAAGACACCATAGTGAAAAGCAGCATATGGAACATTTTATTATGTAACATTCTCTCATTATTTTAATTTATATTCATTTGAAGTTCCGATGAGCCGCTCTGTCTTTTAAATATGTTAATTATTTTCAACTGAACCAGATCAATTATGATATATAGTCATCTGATCCAGAAATATTATATGGAGTAGCTAAACAATTGTAAACGGACATTATTATTATTAATATGTAGTAACTATGGCGACAGTGTGTTGACTATAGCAACGCAGTGTCGCCACCTGTGGGTAACACAAACAAATAGCGAATTACTTCCCTTATCTCGGCGTTCTCTAAAAGAAGAGACGCCAATGCAAAACTCAAGAGATTTGGTTTTCAATTCCAGTCGCCATTGTCCTGCCACTTGGACGTACTTTGTAAAAACGCCTGTTTTTGACCAAGAGATTTTCATATCTCTTCTTGAATGTAAGAATTAAGCCATTGCCGTTTAGCTTGCAGGGTATATCCTATGAATGTAATTATTATGTTATGTTTTAATAAATGAATCATTTAATAAAAGATTAGCCTTGTTATCGTTAAAGCCCTTCTGTTTTAATTAATAATCTTAGAGCGATGAGATGTCGTTCACACACCTGGACGATATATCATTTTTCTTTATTGGTGACCCCGACTTAGAACAACTTTTAAAATTCTTCTATATTGCTGAATTGTATCTCCTTCTGACCTGCCTTGCAAGCATAGTTAGATAAAAACCAAAAAAATGTATCACAACTCATCCAGCGTTTTATCAACAATGATATTTATTTTATGTACAAAGTGTGCGACGCTGCGCATATATATATGGAATTCAGGCCCGTTGTTGTTTGGTATCTTGTCTTTGAATGAACAATATTTTTCCTTTTGCATCAACTTCTCTCTTTAAAAAAAAAAAAAAAAAAAAAAAGGATTTCTCTGGATATAAAATTTTGCTTTCAACCTTCTGTTAAATAACAAAATGGAGACTAAAAAATGTTGTTTTTCCGCGTACAGCTTGTCTTCTTCAATCTCAGCCATCTGATTGGCTGCATCGTGCCACATGACGGCTTCTTCATCACAAACACATTTTTCAATCGGCCATCTTGGGATTTTCTTACCAAATAATTTTCATGGAAAATAATTTTTTTTTTTATTATGCACATTTTATTTTGGCCGGCGAGAATTTTCAAAAAGAATTTCAGTTGAATTCGCGTGAATAAGATTTTGGATTCCAGTGTCATTTTTTGGTCGCATAGCTGCTTCGAAGAAATAATTTGGCCTTAAAAATTCATCAAATATTTGGGCATCATGAATCAACATCATTTGCCGTCCTTCGCAGGCGACATCAAGTTATGGTTTTTGCAGCTTGAATGCTATTCTGATTTAACCAAAACCAAAGAACAGCATAAACTGAAGGTACTAGTTAGTGGCTTGCCTGTGTCGTTGGCATATTCCGTGAAGGATGTGGTAACCAATTTAGCCGCGGACGTTACTTATGGCTCGTTGAAAGGGGAAATTATTCGGAGGAATACCAAGTCAGCGGAAAGTCGTTTTCGGGAATTGTTAGATGATGCGCAAATGGGTGACAGGACGCCAAGCTCCTATTTGCGACATCTGCGGGAATTGAGCGACTCCCAGGGGATGGAACCCCATTCCTCAAACAACTATTTTTCTCTCGTTTACCACCAAGTGCGCAGATGGTCTTGGTAAATAATTTGGAGAGGGAATCGTTAGATCAACTTGCCGCATCCACGGATAGAATATTAGAGGTGGACTATAACAGCAGTCGGCATAATCCTTGTGTAGCTTCTTCTTCTGTTCCCCCACGCAATTCTTCTGTGGCCGACAGCAAACTGTTGGAGATGATCGAAGCGCTCACCCAAAAAGTGGAGGATTTGACCGTACAACATAGAGAGCCTTCTCAACGTTTGAGGTACCGTTCACCTCCGTCTGCTATTCCTCGAAACCGCTACGAGTACCGTTCGCCGCCGTCTTCTATTCATCGCCAGCACTACAACGCAGACAACAATAATTCTTCGTTTTGTTGGTATCATGCTAACTTCGGCAGTAGGGCACACCCTGTAATTACAAGAGATCGAAAAATGCAAAGCAGAACCACAAGGGGCGGCTAGTGAACTCTGAGAAAATGACCGAACCGCCATCTTTTCGTATACGACCTGCGGTCGAAAACATTTTTCCTTGTCGATACTGGCGCGTCGCTGAGGATTTGGCCAGTCAGTTATCTAAAAAACACCCCATCTGAATCAAATATAAATTTATGAGCAGTCAATCACACGGCCATTCGAACGTACGGGCAAATTTCGCTTCCTCTTCGGTTAAAACATTTGCGTCGTGAATTGAAGTGGAAGTTTACTATCGCCGACTTGCCATACGCCATTTTGGGAGAGGATTTTCTCCACCATTTTTCCTTATCAATTGACATCCGCAGACAACGACTTTTTGATGCTAATACAGGCCTATCGTTCGAGGGTACAAAGCCGGAGATTGCCACAGTAAGCCCTGCTTTTTTCTTGGCCGAAGTGGGCAACCAGTATCACAGTTTGTTAAAATTATTCCCACAGCTGACGCAAGGAAGATTACGAATTGCTAGTCCGGATCATGTGATTGAACACTTTATATCCACTACAGGACCACCTGTTTTCTCACGTCCTCGAAGATTATCTGCAGCGAAGTTGAAAGCTGCACGGTCTGAATTCGACCACATGCTGGAATTAGGAATAATTCGGCGTTCCACAAGTCCTTGGGCATCGCCTCTACATATGGTACTTAAATCTTCTGGTGATTGGAGACCGACGGGTGACTACCGACGCTTAAACGCGAGTACTGTGCCTAACCGTTATCCAATCCCGCATTTGCAGGATTTCGCTTCTTCATTACAAGGTTGCACAATATTTTCTAAGCTCGATTTGATTCGTGCTTATAATCAGATTCCGGTTAAAAAGGATGATATTCCGAAGACTGCTATTGCCACTCCTTTTGGATCTTTCAAGTTCCTTACTATGCCTTTCGGGCTATGAAATGCGGCTAGTACCTTCCAACGATTTATGGATCATGTTATTCGGGGCCTGGATTTTGTGTACACGTATATCGATGATGTGTTGATTGCTAGTTCTTCTCCTGAGCAGCATTCAAAGCATCTGGATCTCGTATTTCGTCGTTTACAGAGATATAATGTACGTATTAATGCTTCCAAGTGTGTTTTCGGCTCGACTTCATTAACATTTTTAGGCCATCTGATTGACACCGATGGTATTCGACCTCTTCCTGAGAAGCTTAAGGCAGTATCGGATTTGTCTCCGCCAAGTTCACTGCGACAATTGCGTCAATTCTTAGGCCTTGTAAATTTGAATAGGCGATTCGTACCTAATTGTTCCAACTTGCTGTTCTCGTTGACAGAAATTTTTAAAAATTGCCGGCGTAAGAATATGGACATTTCCTTAAATAAAACGTAGCTTGAGGATTTTAAAAAAGTGAAAAAGGCGTTAGCGAGCGCGTCTTTGCTCGCCCACCCAGTACCCAACGCCGAGCTATCGCTCTGTGTTGATGCGTCGGATACCGCCGTGGGCGCAGTCTTGCAACAGAAGTGCGATCGTTTACAACAACCACTGGAATTTTTTTCGAAAATCGTTATAGTACTTTCGGGCGTGAGCTTTTAGCAATTTATTTATCTGTGAAACATTTCTCCCATGTTCTGGACGGGAGAGCGTTCACTATTTTCACAGATCACAAACCGTTGATTTTCGCTTTAAGATTAAAATCTGACAAATATTCGCCTAGGGAAACTAGACATCTGGATTTTGTTTCCCAACACACCAATGATATTTAACATATTCCGGGTGCTTTGAACACTGCGGCAGACGCCTTGTCTCGTCTCCCGATAGCTTCGATCTCGTCGTCATACGATATAGATTTGCGTCAAATGGCCATTGACCAAACCTCGCTGGAATCATTGGATTGCACATCGCCGGAGTTCATTAACTGCAATATGAAATACCTTCCTTTATCAACCGCTGACGGACAGATACTTTGTGATATCTCGTTGGACTCACCACGACCTCTCGTCCCAGTTGGTCATCGACGAACTGTATATCTCGCTTTGCATGGCATTTCTCACCCAGGAGCTACAGCCTCGGTAAAACTCATAACAGCCAGATTTTTCTGGCCTGATATGAGACGTGACATTGCTGCTTGTGTCGCTTGCCAAAAGTCAAAAGTTCATAAGCACGTTAAAACTCCTCTCGGAACTTTCACCTGTCCTGATGCCAGATTTCGTCACATCCATGTGGACATCGTCGGCCCGTGGCCGATTAGGCGTGGTTATTCGTATATTTTGACGATCGTTGACCGTTTTTCGCGTTGGCCTGAAGCCATCCCTATGACAGATATCACTGCTGAAACGACAGCGCGTACTCTCGTATCTGCATGGATCGCTCGTTTTGGAGTACCAACCACAATAACAACGGACCGCGGTCATCAATTTGAATCGAACCTGTTCCATGAATTAACACAAATTATTGGCGCTACTCGCATAAGAACCACGGCATATCATGCAGCATCAAACGGAATGGTGGAAAGATTTCACAGACAGCTTAAAGCCTCTTTAAGGGCTTCAATGGACTCTTCATGTTGGAGTGAGTACCTACCTATTGTGTTGTTAGGTATTCGGTCGACAATAAAGGTGGACCTTGGGTTCTCCCCGGCAGAATTGATTTATGGTACTCCTCTTGCGTTACCGGGGGAAATGCTTGTTCCTGTTGATCTTGCTTCGCAGGATCCCACTTCCTACGTGTCCCGGCTTCATTCTGACTTCCAGGATTTACCACGGATGGACACTAGGAAGCAAACTGTAAAAACTGCCGTCCCAAGGGATATTGCCTTGTGGACACATGTGTTCGTTAGAGACGACGCTGTGAGACCCCCTCTCACACGGCCGTACTCTGGACCCAATCGTGTGCTTGCTCGTACAGAGAAACATTTCACAGTGGACATTAGGGGGTCCAGGGAAACTATTTCCGTTGATCGCCTCAAACGAGCCAATCTGGACACTGACACAGTGACACTTGAACTACAAATGCCCCCTTCTTTTTCTTCGCCACATACACTTGTTTCTTCGTCCCCCCCCCCCCCCATCACCAACATACGGAAATACGACCCGTTCAGGTCGAAGGGTGCATTGGCCCCGTAAGCTATGCAGTACTATAAACTTCTGAATTGTATTCTTTTTTCTTGCAGTTGTTTTTACTGTATATTGAATTTGTTGTTGCATTTTGTACCCTGACTGCCTTTGGTATTTTTAAGGTATATTATAATTTTTCATTGCATTTTGTAACCTTACTGCCTATGGCATTTTCAATGCCTATCGTTTTTTTTATCGCATTTGGGACCCTTACTGCGAATGGTATTTTTAATGCATTTTGCATTTATTGCTGCATGTGTATAATTATTGCATTTGTTGTATATTTTTTTTGTGTAATGCTTGCATGCATTAACCTATTTCACCTCTATATTGTTCGTTTTGAAATCGGTTTCAACAACTTGTAAAGAGTACCTTGTAAGGCTTTGGCTTCATTGTTATTATACTACAGGAATTTTTCTTGCACCAATTTACAACTTCTAGTTCCTCCATGCGATCGTTTGTTTTACGATTTTTATTAAAAATCTGGTCGGAGGTGATTGTAATAACTATGGCCACAGTGTGTTGAGTATAGCAATGCAGTGTCGCCACCTGTGGGTAACACAAAAACATAGCGAATTACTTCCCTTATCTCGGCGTTCTCTAAAAGAAGAGACGCCAATGCAAAACTCAAGAGATTTGGTTTTCAATTCCAGTCGCCTTTGTCCTGCCACTTGGACGTACTTTGTAAAAACACCTGTTTTTGACCAAGAGATTTTCATATCTCTTCTTGAATGTAAGAATTAAGCCATTGCCTCTTAAGAGCTCCTTTGCTCTTTGACAGGTTCTGTTTTTAGTCCTGCAGGATGTCCAAAGTCACCCTCCTCACCAAGAAACCTCGGTGGGGTTGCCAGTTTAGTCGCCAACGACCCGACCATGAGACATACATACACATACATGGTGGCTGCTAACTCGTTTGCGAGTACGGTCACTACTTTATACACACACACACACACACACACACACACACACACACACACACACACACACACACACACACATATATATATATATATATAATCTCGGAAATTTTACCCGCCCTAGATAGATAGATATATAAAGCAAGGCAATTATGAGAAAAAATAGCGAGAATGAGAGTGAGATAGAAGGAAAGAGACTATTTCTATTATACTTAGAGAACATTTCAGTGTTGTTCTGCTTCAGACGTGACTTGAAATGAATTGGCAACATATCCGTTCAAATTTGTAATTTCACAAGAGTTTATTTTTATATTGAACTTTTTATTTTCTATTTCAATGATTTCACTGTTTACTTCTTTCGGATTTTTACACCTCAAAACACAGATGAAAAGAATATTTTTTTTAATTCATAAGAAAACTGGGAATTGACAGGGAATACTTCAGCAGATTCAATGATGTACATTAGGAATAAGAGTTGTCTTGAAAGCTTTGTTATAATGTTGAATTATTTTTAATTAACATTTGCTTTACTGAGAGATATATGCTTGTTTATTAATTGTTTTTGACAGGTAGCCTGATTGGCAAATTGGCAAAATCGGTAGTGTAGAAAAATTACCTTGCGGTATTATATTGTGTTACTTTACGTTCTTAATTTGAATCTCGTCGAGATAAAAATTGTGTTTCTTCCTTCCAGTTGCTGCAGATTAAGTAGTAGTTTAGTGTAGGTTTCAGTGCAATCAATGACCCCAAGGAAAAGGCAATTTAAGATTCATGATTTACTATCAAGTGTAAGGCAAACGAAATGAAAATATAAGGAACTAATGCCGTCTCAACAATATTATACCCTATGTAAAATGTGTACAATCAGAAAAGAAAATTGAATATTGAAAGCGGCGGAATATATGTGTGAAATGACATAAAGTAGAGAATGGAGGTGCGTGGAGTTACGATCATGATGTCGTGGGTTCGATTCCTGGACTGAATTGTGTGTTGTGTTCTTGAGCAAAACATTCAATTCCATGTTGCTTCATTATAATCAGCAGAAAATGAATACCACTAATAGCTAGGGATTTAACCCTGCTATGGACTGACAATTAACGCCACGAAAAACGGGATAAGCACCGGCCTGATGAACATTCGGGTCGAGACATAAAGTAGAGATTAGCAAATTCAATGAGCTTCTATATAACTGTCAATCTGTTGAGGTAAATATCCAAGCATTGGATTCGAAGATGTGTATTCCATCAACACATGTTATCACACGGTTGTGCGAGCTGTGAGTGTTAGCAGTGAGTTTCATGCGCAAGTCTGCCCAGTAACATCGCTATGTTTAATTCTCAAGTGGTAAAATTTGTGAGGTTTTTTTATCACGCATATACTGTAGCCTGCGATTTTGTCATGAACAGGAAGATGGGACAAAGAGCTAACGTGAAATTTTGCGTTCAACATGTGAAATCTGCTACAGAAACATTGAGCATGATCCGGCAAGCGATGAGGCAATGGGTCTTAAGCAATGTTTCAAGCAGCAAAGGTGCTTCTAAAAGCCGCAATTCAATCAAGAGCATGCTCATCGGTACGACATCCGCGATATTATGCCTCAGGAATTCGGCCCCAGATCAAGACCGTCAATCATTTTGAGGCGGTTTAGGGAGAACATTCGGTGAAAGTGACCACATCTGTGGAATGTGATGAATTGGATTCTTCACGACGACAATAAACTCTGTCAATGAGCTCTTGTTACTCGTGAATTTCTTCGCCCAAAAAACATTGTATCACTTTTGCACTCATCCTATTCGCCAGATTTGGCACCTGCAGACTTCCATCTCTTCTCCAAGCTGAAAATACAGCCCCCAAAAAGATATGTTTATATATTTGACACAAGGCCAGCAATTACATCAGTGTATTACTGGTGCTATATTTTATAGACGTCGTAAGGCAAAGCTAACCTCGGTGGGATTTCAACTCAGAATATAAAGGGCTATAACTCTTTGCTGCAAAGCATATTATCTGTCACTCTACCGATACTGCCAAGATCGGTAGAGTGAATCTAGAGTGAATCCAAGAATCTGCTCGACTCGCATACGAAAAACAACTTCCAGGCCGAATTCCAATAGTGGCAGGAACACTGGGATCAGGATATTGCTGCTGCACAAGGTGACTATTTCGAAAAAGATAATGTTAAATCTTAGGTAAATATATTATCCTTTTCAAACAAAACTAGTCTGGGAACTTATTGAAACCACCTTGTATGTATATAAACATACACACACAAATACACGCATGCATACACAATATTGCAGTCATAAACACACAGGCATATATGTACAAATACTAAGAGAAACAGAAAGAAATCACTGAGATAAGTAACATATATATATATATATATATATATATATATATATATTTATAAGATAAGTAACATATATAATCATTGAGATAAGTAACATATATAAATATATATATATATATATATATATATATATATATATGCTACTTATCTGAGTGATTTCTTTCTGTTTCTCTTAGTATTTGTACATATATGCCTGTGTGTTTATGCCTGCAATATTGTGTATGCATGCGTGTATTTGTGTGTGTATGTTTCCAGGACCATGTGTGATTATATGTGTGTGAATGTACGTGATTGTATATGTAAGTTTCATTATGATCATTCTGAATAACTTTGATGTAAATGCTACATGAAACCTTTTTGCAACTTAAGTAAACTAAACAAACGCTGATGCATATCCCTTCCAGGCAATGCTCCTTTCATGAAAAAGATATAATATACGGCCTTTATTTTGATGGTAAAAACCATAGAAATGTTCCCGCCTCCATATATTTATATATATATGTGTGTGTGCACGCGTGTATGAATGTAAATGTGTGTACGTGTGTATGTGTGTGTGTATGTGCGTGTGTATGTGTGCGTGTGTGTCTCTTTTATGTATTTCTCTACTTCATACTTTGTACTGAAACAAACTTCAATAACTGTCATTCCAGCTTTCTTATCACTCAGCGGCCTTGTTTTGACCAAAGTGCACTACTATTTTTCCAGTATTCAATGACATTTTCTTTGTAACATCGCTTTTTATCTTCCACTCTAGTTGTATTAATATTATTCACTTATTCTTACTGGCTTACCTTATTTAACGTAAAATAAGTAGAATTCCATTCCTTGCTATTGTTATTGGGCTCTGCATTATTTTGACTGACATTTATGCTACCTCGTTTATCTGTGCAACACAAATTCTACCAAGAAAACACATTCTCTCAGCTAAATACACTAAAACCACCATAGAAAGATTCTCTAAGACAGATCATAAAATGGAAGCTTAAGAACTGCTTAATTACAGCGTTGTTCTATTTCAGGATCTTCGTTGCTTTTGGTTTCCACAGAAATTTCTAGATGATTGCTAATGTCTAGCTCTACACACATGTGTTCTCAACCTTCTTTGAAACATCGTCCAATTTCACATGGAAAAATTGTCCAATTCCGACCTGTAAAGTAAATATTCAAAAGCATACGAAAATGTTTGGTAAGTTTCTTACTAGTTCGTAAACAGGCATTTTATGGTCTTGTAAAATATACCAAAGAGAGGTGACAAATAACGCTGAATTATGCGGCTGCTACTGTTGTTAATACCGTATTAATGATCAAATGAAGGCAGACGTGACCATTTAAAACTGCACTTTATTAAATTTAATTATAAAGGATATGATTTAGTTTTATGGTTAAGGTTATCAAATCTGTCGCTATGGAAAAACATTACATTTCGAAGCAATCAGTGACGTGGATAGTGGAGTGATTTGAAACAAATTGTATCAAATAATTCGACAAAATGCAGAACATTGTTTCTTGCCTTTTGACAACCAATGTACTTTAGTATCGTAGAAAATCCTTACATAGTCATCATCATTCTCAAGGTAGGGATGAAAGAAAATTCGTTGATTCAAAGAATACAACTTTAGCTTGATCACAGGTTTAATATCTAACTGCAGTATATCACTAAGCCTGCCGTCGATAGTTTTTGCGACTAAATGCTGCTGGTGAGCCACACAGTGAACTGTTAAATCAAGATGCGAAAGTTAATGTTTTAAGACAAAGGACAAACGAAGTTCAAAATACCATTGAGTATGTCTATAAGAAGGGTTATATACAACAATGTATAACTTTTCTCGCAACTTTATCGGTTCCACAACTTCCTGGACTTTAAAAAAATAAGAGTGGAGGAGAAATGTGTGACTATGACGTATGTTCCGTTATACACACACACACATATATATATATATATATATATATATTTATATATATATATATATTTATATATATATATATATATATACATATATATATATTTATTAAAATAACAGATTAAAGTTTAAGCAAAGGATCGCTGCTTTTACCCTTAACGGGATCTTCTGAAACTAACAAAGTCAATCTGTAAACGCAGAAGTGGATATTTCATAAAACGTTGCAAACGGAGGAAGACAGGAAGACGATACTTTGGTTCGTGGAAACGTTCGCTATGCAAATAAGTAATGGTATAAACAAAACATATAGTTAGCTCCCACACGTAAAATATCCACGTATAGATCGTATTATCAGTTAGGGTATAACGTGGGGCTGTAATACAGGAAGGTTTTGTGCAATTTATGTTTACAAGCCGAAATTGCCTCAGATTTTTTGTTTAAGATGTGGTCTGTGGCGTAGAGTATTTCCAGGGCCTCAGCGGCGCAGAGATCACATGGTCTTTTATTTCCGATATACGATCTAGCCCAAGCTAGGATCTACCAGTGTAACTTATATTGGCTGTGGTTGTCTTTTAGACTGCAGATATAAGCTGAAAGTGACGTCATATTCCTTCTTAGAGGGTAACGAAAAGAATGGGTATGCATGTAAAGACGCAGCTTGAATCTATTGGCGGTTAACCCTATGTAGGCCCTACGGGACGTGGGTGTTACAACCTTACATTTGTAGACAATGTTACTAGAGAGGCATTTCCCGGATAGCGGGCAATCAACCCGATTCCTACAATTACAGTTAGTACTAACTACAGGGTTGCACGTGTTCCTATGGCTAGGTAGTTTAGTTAAGTTTGAAGCTGTGATGTTATGTGCAAGGTTAGGAGTCGTAGAGTAAGACATTTTAATAGTATTTCTATTAAAAATGTTACTATATTTATGTGTAGGGGGAAAATGCTTCGTAATAAGGGAAAGAAAGATCTTATCTAATGGTGTGGCCACCTCCATATTATATGGTGGGTTATACTAACAAATGCGACGGGATCTATTTCTTCTAGGTCTATTTTCGTACTCTGTATATGCTACCTTATCGACAAATCTACTTCGAGCAAGAGCTTCATCGTAATAAGTGGAATGGTCGTTGAAAATACGCTCGTTGGTGGAAAGACGGGAGAGCCTCAACGAAACGTTTCTTACCAGGTTCTTGGTTATGTTGGCAGGATGGTTGGAATGCTTACTTATGTAATTAAGCGTATCATTCGGCTTTCTATACGGGTAATACAACCCATTCAATAAATTGTTCCACAGTGCAAAAGGGGCCAAACTTCTAATTTCAGGTATAATTCTATCAAGAATCGTTTTACTAAGCCTACCTAAATCGGACTTCGTAGGGTTAATAAGCCGAATAGAGGGGTTGTTCGGAAAATTGGATTTGTGATCCTTCAGGGTAAAGTGGGGAGAAATAGGGTCCAGAGGTTCGGTCCGGTCCAGTATGTTGTAAACATAAATTGCACAAAACCTTCCTGTATTACAGCCCCACGTTGTACCCTAACAGATAGTACGATCTATACGTGGATATTTTACGTCTTGATGTGAGAGCTAAGTATATGTTTTGTTTATACCATTACTTATTTGCATAGCGAACGTTTCCACGAACCAAAGTATTGTCTTCCTGTCTTCCTCCGGTTGCAATTTTTTTTTAAATATCCACTTCTGCGTTTACAGATTGACTTTGTTAGTTTCAGAAGATCCCGTTAAGGGTGAAAGCAGCGATTCTTTGCTTAAACTTTAATCTGTTATTTTAATAAATATTAGCTCTACGGTTCTTATATATTTGATATATATTTATCCTTATCGAGCCCTTTTGGATTTTAGTTTTCTAATTTATTATTATTACTATATATATATATATATATATATATATATATATATATATATATATATATATATATATATATATATATATATATTATATAAATCAACAAAGAAGCCCTTAATACATTAAAAATCTTTATTCGCTGACAGTGTTTCGTCCCAGTAATTAGGACTCTTCAGAGCAAGGAAAAGACAAAAAATATCAACGGCTAGAACAAGCCAAAATTCAGAAGAATAGAGAAATGGAAAAATAGAAATTTAAATGTTAGATTACAAGACACAACATGCAGGTAATATAAAAGCAGGATAAGGAGGCTAGGTCTAGGATGTTGCGACATATTAAGATTTCAGGTAACTAAGAAAGGGCACTTAATTACTTACACACATACATATATATATATATATATATATATATATATATATATATATATATATATATATATATATATGTGTAAGTATGCGAGTAATTTGAACAAACCAACACTTCAACTATCGCAGAGGGGCTATACGTTTATCTTCGTCTTCTTTTTAAGAAAATGCTGATAACATCGTTATAGCATCTCAAACATTCAGTAGACCTATATTTATATAACAGATTGCATGCGGCAAAATAAGCAGTATGAGAAACAAGAAAGTCTAGTAAGTCCATACTGAAAGTTAAAAGAAATCTGTCGATTTTTTTGTTTACATATTAAAGAAGTGTTTTTTTACAATCAACTTATATAATGGAAAAGCAACAATTTTTTGGTATTAGATTAAACGTTTGTCTCAACAAGTGAGCAAATGTGGATTAGAGAAAATGTGACAGTTTAGTGTTGTTAACCCCTGATAAATCCAATAATACGTATTTTCTGAAAAGAAAAAAAAAAGGAGAAAATACGTCTGTTCATCTAATGAAAGACAATAGGCAGAATTTACGATCATAACCTCAATTTTACATTCAGTATGACGGAAGGTGATTTCATTCTCCCCGAAACCTTTTGTATTAACCATGGATAATCATGTCCATATATTTCATAAAATTTGGCGACCGAAATCATTGACAATTGTTGACATTCTTCACACGAGATATCAAGTTTCATAATTTGGAGTAGCGCTGAACATTTTCGTCTAATCTACCAATTCAATGCATTCTTTGGAGTTCCAGCTGGAGGTATATCGGAAAGAGTCTTTTATTATGCGTAAATATCATTAAGATTCTTGTTGAAGCCTTTATGAAAAGTTCCCACTTAAATAAAAAACGTTAATTAATGGAGGGTGATCAGAGGTAATGTCTTTCATAGTTTCTCACTTAATAGTGCAATTTACATGACTAATACCAGGCCTGAACATCTTACATATTAATGTCTACAGAAAATATAGCCATAGATGAGTCAGTGAATCTAGTATGAGTACATACACAAACGTAAATGAAAACATCTAAAAGCATAAAGGTCATATACTGGTGTTTAATAGGGCCGACTGATAGGTCTGGCATTGTGTTGTGTAGTTGTGGTGGTTTCATCTTTATTCAGATCTACCATTAGTTAGACATTTCATGCAACAGAAGCTGCTCATATAGTGTAATGTTGTCTTTTGCTACGAAGAAGCGCACTCGTAAGACATGTGCGCGAATTACACTGCGTATCCTAATTAAGATGAAGACATTACAAAATGCATCAGTAATACATGCATACACAGACACACACATACACCCATATACACGCACACACATACACACACACACGCACACATACTCACACACACCTACACACACACAAAGACACACGCACACACA
The DNA here is from genome assembly GCA_964016885.1 of Eledone cirrhosa. Taxonomy (NCBI): domain Eukaryota; kingdom Metazoa; phylum Mollusca; class Cephalopoda; order Octopoda; family Eledonidae; genus Eledone; species Eledone cirrhosa. Next base: position 383,341,301 of record OZ024741.1, on the reverse strand, counting down.
TATATATATATATATACATACATATATTTCAATACACGATTTCACATCAAGAACCTTACAAAACAAATACATAACCGTATATGTATATATGTATATATGTGTATATGTATACATGTGTATATGTATGTATGTATATATGTATGTATGTATGTATCTTATGTCAGGTCACCAGTGGTGATACTGGTAACATGTATCCCAGTACAACATGTCTGATGGTCGGGTCGTTGGCGACTAAACTGGTAACCCCACCAAGGTTTCTTGGTGAGGAGGGTGACTTTGGACATCCCGCAGGACTAAAAACAAAACCTGTCAAAGGGCAAAGGAGCTCTTAAGAGTCAATGGCCATCCAAAATCACCGGGAGAGATGACCCCTTAGCCTTTGTCAAGGCAGAATTCTAGGAGAAGGAAAACTCTGATATAACACCTGCAACCCTGATGGTATCCAATGATGTTGACTTGTTCTTCTTTTTGGTAAATATAATCTTGGTTAAGCGAGTGGGACTGGCTTTGTGCAGTGCCTTTGCTCACTATAAAAGCTTCACGGCACAGGCATTGCTTTATATCTGGAGATCTCTCTGCACTTGTCGTCACATGGTGCCATGGGCCCAGCACTATGTGTCAATAATTGTTACAGGTGTAGTGTTTGTACCAGAGTTTTCAAGTCGCTGGCTGGACTAAAAAGTCACACTTGTTTACCGCATCGGTAGGGGTTCTCCTACATGGATATAAAGTAGTGGCCGTACTCGAAAATGAGTTGGCAGCCACCATGTATTTATCTATGTATGCATGCAAATGCAAACATGCATGCGTACATGTATGTATGTATGCATTTATGTATGTATATGAGTATGAATGTATGTATGCATGTATGTATGAATGAGAGAACGGCAATTTCATAAGTTAAGCATTTTACTGAGTTTTATTTAATTTTTGTTTAGTCATTGAACCATAAATTTTAATTTTGAAAACAATTTAAGGAAGCTATTTTCATAACAGTTCAGAACATATATAAAAATAAAAATTAAGTGAATTAAACAAACTTAATTTTGACATCTATTAAAAAATAAATAAGAACTAATATTCAACTGAATCAACCGAATGAATATATTATATGAACTGCCATCTGCAGGGTCAGGGTTTAAATTAATTTTTGACAATGGTAAACAATATTAATTCTAAGGAAAACGCTGTTCAAGAAACACTATAATAAAACTCAATTAATATAACTTATTACAATTAACAAAAGTTTAGTAGCAGACTCTAACTCATAATACAAGCATAATTGGAACGTATGATGCTAGACATGAAACTGTGATTTACATAGAATATACTATTTTATATTGTTTGTTTTAAACCATTATTTAGACGAGATATCAGTAATTGTTTCTGATTTACGCACCTGGCCAAGAATTTTTGGAAAATCGGTTAAATCGAGTTACTGATACTTCATGTCATTGACTCATAAGGGTGAAAAGCAAGGGCTAACCTCGTTGAAATATGAACTATGAACGTAAAAAGCCGTAATTCTATGTCGCAAATCATATTTTCTGCGTAACGCGCTCGTAACAGTATTAATAATGGTTTCTAATATAGAGACAAGGTTAACGATTTGTGGGGATCTAAATGTCTATTACACCCACCACCGTACTTAAGCAGTACTTTATTCTATTGTCCCTGGAAGAATGAAAATTAAAGTTCACCTCGCCGAGATTTGAACTCATAGCGTAGAATGTCAAGAATCTTGTCTGATGCTCTACCGATATTGCAAGCCACCATTCATAAAAATCATGATTTCCAGTTTAGACACAAGGCAGATCTATAGATTTACAGGATCAGTAGAGTGTCGGGCAATTTACTGAGCGGCATATAATTACGGTCTTTTGAGTTTTGATTTCAAATCTCGCCGAGGTAAGCTTTGCCTTTCACACTTACGGGGTCAATAATATAAAGTACCAGAAACGCACTCGGGTTAATTTTATCGACTTTCTCCTTCCCTTCAAATTGCTGCCATTGGTGCCAAAAGAAGAAACAATTTAGATACAAGGTTAACTATTGGTGGGAATTGGGAAGTTGATTACACCAACAGTAGTACGTGACAGGTACATTATTTCATCGAGGCTGAAAGGATGAATGACAAAGTTAACCTCGTTATGATTTGAATCCAGAGGTTGTTAAAATAAACTACCTGTCATGTACAGGAGTTAATGTAATCGACTTTTTTCCTCCCCATAAATTGCACAGAACTGGATACTAGAAATAGAAGTAATGTATGCCAGCAACAAAGAAGTGAAATCGTGAAAAGATATGATAAATATAGAACTACCGAGAAGAAAACTGAATGAAGAAAAAAGACATTATCATTTCTAGTTTCAAAAGAAGAAATAAAAACCAAAAGATAAAAAAATAGTGAATGTAACAGAAGAACACGAGAAACAAAAACGAGAAGGAAAAATATGAATGAGCCTCAACGATAACAGCATTAACTCCACAATTCAGGTAATGACATGGTTCGCATTGGTGATATGAACATGATATTTCAATAGTGTAGAAAACATGAGATTCCCAAACGAATCACAAAACCATTGGCAGCATAGAAACAATTCCCTAACAGGCTTACAAGAATAACCTACTCAACTCGATTATTTAACGACAGCGATTCTGATGGAAATAACTTCAAGGCATACTTTCGAAACTAAAGCTGAAAATTTATTCTATTCATTTGGAGCTAATGTAACGCTAATAACATGACGTCGATTATATTGCTTAAAAGAGATCTAGCTTAGTTGTGTATGACTACAAAGACCATCGTAATGTGTTAGTGATAGATATTAATGAGCGATATGTACAAACTGGTAAGGATATTAGACCTATGGTCATAATGTATTGGGTTCGATTACTGCACAGTGTTTGTAGTATTCTTGAGCAAAACACACTATTTCCCGTTGCTCAAGTACACTCAGCTGAAAAGGAGAGCTAACAATATCTGGGGTTTAATCCTGCGAGAGGCTAGTGTCTTATCAAAGGGGAATTCTTCTACTCTCAGTCACTGCACCCTGCAGAAACTGGGATCAACACCGGCCTGATGAGCCTCCGGGTTCAAGACAGATTTGAGACGTTTTGTATAAAGTGTGGCCATGACATATTTGCTTGATGTTGGATTCCAGAACATGCTGTTTTCACCCTGCTACCTACATATAGTTGCAGGATTAAGGGAAATTATGCATTTCTTTCACTATTCTCAATCTTCTGATTTATTTTCTATTTCCGAACAGCGATTCCAGATTCCAAACTCATTTGCAGTTTGGTCGGCTTAAGAAATAATTGTTTCTACTTTTGGTACAAGGCGAACTTAAGAAATAATGCAGAGATATCATACAAATAAAGAAGTGTTAAAGCTGCATTTAAAATATTATATTTCCTATCTAATTCTCTATTAGCTGGTGTGTGGGTGTATGTGCTGTATCTTCCCCAGTCCGATGTATATTCCAGATGCCCGAAAGTGGGAACCCCTCTTCGTGAAATTATTGTTGTAGTAAATTACAGGTGCTGACTTTAGGTAGTTCTCAGGAAGATTCACCAGGATGCAGATTGTGATAAAGCTAGCCAACCTTTTGATTTACAGGTGAAATAACATGGTCCAGCCTGCATATATTCAGTTCCAATATTCTGAGGCACAAAGCTCCACTATAAATCGAATTCACGACCTTATGTTAGTGAACCAAACATTCTAAGCAACAAGACATGTGCAGTCACCCATCACCTGGTATTATTGTATGCTTTTATATTGTTGATGTTCGTTACATATTCCTCTTTATATAGATATTCCCTATATTCTCCAAAAGTTTAAATAATTCACTTTTAAGAATTCGCATACAACAAATATATAACTGAGAATAAATTTAGGAATAAACGAAAAAGCATTATAAATACTTACACAAAGTTATTTTTTTATCTCGATGTTAATGCATAAATTTACCATCGTTTCATCTCGTTTCATGATCTTTTAGGATAATATGCTAGATAATGTATTGGGGTTATTGGAAAATTAGGGTTTAGATAAGTTTTAATGTTAGTAACAATAAAATAAATATTACGTATATCTCATCTGATGTAAAAGGTGAACAGAATATATTTGAAAGGCGTCTGGATTTTAGCGGAGGACTTAAATGTATACAATATTCAGTTAAAAGCCTCACTGTACAGAATATATTTTGTAAGAGTAGTTCCTTCAAGTGTCCATTGATTATTAGTTTGCATATATTCAGTTCCAATATTCAACAACTTATAGCTCTCGGGAATAAGAAATATAAGTGTCCATAGTTGTATACTGGTCGTAGTAAGTATATTTCCACTTTAGAAAATAGTAGTAGATAATAAAATAAACGTTAGTCGAAAAACCTGATAAACGATAGTCACAAAATATAATAAACAATATTCAAAATTGCATCAAATAAGAAGAAGACGGTAAAGTAATAGTTTAATATATATATATATATATATATATATATATATATATATATATATATGTATATACACATAGATGCATATGAATTTATATAGACCCTACTGTTATTACATAACCATTTTCTAAATTATTTCTTTACCGTCTTCTTTCTTAATGCAATTTCGAATATTGCTAACTATATATGTGAGTATGTGTGGGTGCGTGTATGTGTGGGTGTGTGTATACATATATGTATATATGTATAAATAAATGCATATATATATGTATATATCTATCTATACTAATTTTTAAAAAGGAGGTGGGTTTGTTTGTACGTGGAACACTAAGGGAAATTGATAATAATTAAGGCATTTCGAGTGTTTTCAAATAATCTCACCTTCAACATGCTTACTATCGACATATTTTCCTAAAACGGAAGGAGGAGGGGCGAGTTGGGAGATAATTTACTGCTCCTTCTAACACACAGAAACTGTCTATTCACCCACAATGGTATCTATATCTAGAGTTGGAAATACTACTCCAACTCCTTCATTCTATAACTAAAACGTTTTCTACGTTTTCGTTTGTTGTCAACCAATCTGATATCTGTCTCACTCGCCAACGAACCCTTTTCCGAAAGCGGAGACAAGTAGGGAGGGGGACCCTTGAAAATACAAATAAGCACATCTCTTTTAATTTATAAAAAAGCACCCTCTGGGGATACCAAAGAAAATTCTTTTTTTCTAAGTTTTCGTGTTTTCAACGAATCTGCTCACAATGGCCCTTTTCTCCCGAAACCAAATGGGAAAGGGAGAAAGTATGTGTGCAAATATGTCAACAATAATTCTGATGCTGCCATTTTTGTGCTACAAAAATGTAGCATTGCCTGACGTCGTGTCCATCTTCCAACAGGGCCGTTATATCAGCAGTAGACAGGGGGTGTGGTGGTGTTCCTCGGATTTTTCCAGCCTCGGAGATTTCTTCCGTGGGAATTTTTTTTTTTCTAGGTTTTTTCGTTTGTTTTCGACCGATCTGCTATCCGACTCACTTGCCAACGTCTCCATTTTCCGAAAACAGAATCGGGGGCTGATGGCGGGGGAGCCTCTAAGTTACAGATAAGCACTTCTCAATCGTTTACATTTATAGAAAAGTACCCTCTGGGGATTATGAAAAAATCTTTTCCCTAAGATTGTGCATGTATTTTCAATTAATCTGACCTCCGATATGCTCGTAATCGCCTGCTTTACTAGAAACGGTATTGGAAGGTGGGCATGGGCGTGTGGCTCGGATATTCCCAGCCTCAGAGATTTCTTCAGTGGGAGGAATACTCGTTTAGAAAATTCATCGTTTAGAAAATCAAACTCTATCCCTTAGTTGTCTTTTCATTTGCGAAAAAATACGCGGACTCTGTCTCCACCATTAGCCATCTGATTGAAGAAAATGACTCTCCAATACAATGTTAAACCATGGGTGAGATACTGCACAAACAATACTGCTCTCCTGATATGGATGATCGGGGCTGTATCAGTCATGTTAATCCCCAACACATTATATCTGATATAACGTTTCGCGTCCCCGATGTCTTAGCAGCAATAAACAAAATTAAACACAACTCAGCAGTAGGCTCTGATATGTTCCCTGTTCGTGTCACGAAGGTGTGTCGACATCAACCTGCATCTCCTCTAGCTAATATGTGAAAGAATTCACTGGATGCTGGCTATACACCTTGAAAACCTTATATCCCAGTTTTTAAATAGGCAAAAAGTCCCTTGCAGGGGATTGCTACCCAATCCCACTCACCTCTCATACCACTAAAATATTTCAGCTTTTTTGAAAGCAACAATCTACTGAACTCCAACCAATATGGGTTCCGTAATGGAGGGACATCATAACGCAGCTCCTGCATCAATTTTATGATATTTTAAGAGCTTTCGGAGAGGGCTCCAAAATTGATGTCATATACCTTGATATCAGCAAGGCCTTTGACAGGGTTGATCTTGACATGCTACTGAAAGAAACTGATGTCTCTGAAATGTTACTCTAATGGATCAAGTGTTCCTGACAAATAGAGCCCAACAAGCTGTAGTCGAAGCAGTACAATCCAGCCTAGCCAAAGTAAGTAGTGACGCCCAACAACGTACTGTGTTGGGTCCCCTACACTTCATTATTTAAACCAATGACATTATCGACGTCACCAACTACAGCAACATTAGAAACTTTGTACATGATTTTAAGCTACAGAAGATCACCTATGGAATGAGAGACCGGACGTACCATCAATCATATCAACTTCCTGTTATCCAAAGGGCGAACCCCCCCCCCAAAAAAAAAACATGCTACTGAACAAGGGTAAATTCGATCTAATCTACTTTGGAAATGCTGATGCACTGAATCATAATCTCTCCGTACAAGGGAAATCCCCGTCGCATCCAACAACACCAGAAACCTGGGAGTAATTGTTAATAAAACCAGAAAATGCGTTACTCATATAAACAACAAAGTTGACATGGTCCGCAGGATAGGTGTGTTCGTGGATTCTCAGAAACCTTCAAGTCGAGTAATATCCACAGCATTATTTTTATCATCTCTACATTTCCCTGGCCCTACTTTCCCAACACGAAACAAAGTATTTTGAAAATGGAAGCACCTCAAAGGTCAATCACAAAAAAGATAGACGGCATGACAGGCCTTTACTACTGTGGTCGACTTGAAAAGCTCAAACTTTACTCTCTCCAACGCCGCATTGATCGCTAAGTTATCTGCATGATGTGGAAAATATTCCATCAGCATTGCCCAAATGATGGTGTCATCATATTTAAAAAAACATAGATGTATATGTATTTTATATGTGTGTATATATATTCATATGTATTTTTGCGTATGTATACGTGTTATATGATATGTAGTTCTCTAGTAATATATGGATTTCTTAATATATATATCCCAATTTTTAATATATAGATCCCAATTTTTAATATATTGATCTCAATTTTTAAGTGATTAACTAAACATCTAATCATATTTAAACAATGGTTAATTTCTCATATTATATATATATATATATTCCATTCATGATTATTAACATTTCTAATTTTATTTATTAATTTCATCCTAATTGTTAAGTTAACTTAACAAGATATGACTTAGAGTTTTTCGTTCTCTCCCCTTCTCTCTGTCTCCTCTCTCTCTATATATATCCTTCTCTCTCTCTTTTCTCTCTCTCTCTCTCTCTTTTTCTCTCTCTCCTTCTTTATTCTTCTCTTTCTCCGTAACCCAACGGCTTATTTTAAAAATAAAAATATACAATACTAATAATAATATAATTAAGCTTCAACTCCACTATCCGCGAGCTTCCAACAGTAATGGTTGCATTTTTTAAGGATATGTCAATATTTATTTATAAAACTGATCTATATTATATTTTATCTGATGAAAGCACACCATAATTTAACTTGGTGTCCTTGAAATATGTATAATGAAATAAATATGGTTTTATAAATATAGTTTCCATTTGTTAATATCGTATATATATATATATATATATATATATATATATATATATATATATATATATATATATACACATATATATCGGTATAGTGAACTAATATGTATATATATATATGTATGTAATTATGTATGTATATATACATATATATATATATATATATATATATATATATATATATATATATATATATATATATATATATATATATGGATATATATATATATATATACATATATACATACATAAATACATACATATATATATATATATTACATGCACACACACACGGGAAATGTCTAGTTAACACTGTAGAATAAAAATGTAGACTAGTAACTATAAATAAAACTTATGTGTACATGGACGCCACAGCTAACTCTTTTAAGGGACTTTATTATTTTTACTCAGACTCTTTCACAAACAGCAAGTTAGCTTATGCAAAACATTTAGAAGAGGCAGCATACCAATGCAAAATTTAAAACAGGAAATCTGAATTAGAATGAGATATCATAAGAGGAGGCTAGAGCTTGTCAAGGAGAACGCAAGGGATGTCCCGTGAAACCTTATATATTACAATTTCAAAGGACATTTTATTGACAACAAGATAAAAATATATATTTCTCTTTTACAATCCAGCTATATTACATTAATACATTAATAATAACGGACATATAGAAGCATTGCGTAAGTATGTTTTCTACAGTTAAATTGGAGTTCATGGCACTTCTTACACTTAATTTATACTAACTAATAGCTGAATTAAGGATAAATATCCATAGATTGGAATTCACCAAGCCAATGAATGAATTGATACGTCTTGATATGTGCAAGAGCATCGTTTTAAGGGTATACATTTCATGTGAAATATATATGACTGTCCCAATATGCACATGTTTGTATGGGTGGATACATACATAAATATACGTGTGTATACATGAGTGTGAATATATGAATATATGTGTATATATGGGAGTAAATGTATGTGTGTGAGGGTGTGTGTTTATCCATGCGCATTTCTGTATATACACTTACACATGCAAACACACACAGACTCATATATATATATGTATATATATGTATAGTGGAGGGACGTGACCTAGTGGTAAGGGTGTTGGACTTACGATCATAATGTCGTGGGTTCGATTCCTGAGTTGCGTGTTGTGTTCTTGAGCAAAACACTTGATTTCACGTTGCTCCAGTATACTCACTCAGCTGGAAATGAGTACCAGCAATAGCTGGAGGTTTAACACTGCGATGGACTGGCGTCCTGTCCAGGGTTGATTCTTGTACTCTCAGTTGCTTCACGCCATGAACTCGGGATAAGCACCGGCCAAATGAGCCTTCTGGCTTAAGACAGACTTTAGACATTTTAGATATATATGTATATATATATATCCAAAATTAAATTAAGGTTGTCATGTCTGAGAGACATGCGCCATATTCACTGCAGAATAAGCTCTAAGATTCCAATAAATAGATCCGAGCATTTTATATCAACTAGAAATATATTGACACATATATATATATAAAATAAACACATGAAACAATCTCAGGGAATGATTTGTAAAGTGTGTAAGCACACATAGCTAGATAGGTAACTAATTAAAGTTTAACTAGAACTTCAAATATAGATAGCTTTTAAAATGATTAATCTCCTTTGTATATATTTCTTTAAATAAAATATATATTTCACCAATTAACCAGTAAATCACAGCGGTCAAATCTTGGATGGTCACCAAAGGAGAAAATCCAACCATTTGCGTTTACACATCAAATGTAAATCTGTGAATGACTCGAACCACGTGTTGCATTTTATAAAAAGATTTACTGGTTAATTGGTGAAATATATTTCTTACTTAAAGAAATATATACAAAGGAGATTAATCATTTTAAAAGGTATCTATATTTGAAGTTCTAGTTAAACTTTAATTAATTACCTATCTAGCTGTGTGCTTACACACTTTACAAATTATTCCCTGAGATTGTTTCATGTGTTTATTTTATATATATATATATATATGTGTCAATCTATTTCTAGTTGATATAAAATGCTCGGATCTATTCGTTGGAATCTTAGAGCTTATTCTGCAGTGAATATGGCGCATGTCTCTCAGACATGGCAACCTTAATTTAATGATTGTAGAACTAATTCATTTGAATGTACTCGGCTGCTATTTCTAGATGTCGATAATCCTATTCACGCCACTGGGATGACGCGGTGCGGTGTCTGTATTTTTTATAAAATGCAACACGTGGTTCGAGTCATTCACAGATTTGCATTTGATGTGTAAACGCAGATGGTTGGATCTTCTCCTTTGGTGACCATCCGGGATCTGACCGCTGTGATTTACTGGTTAATTGGTGAAATATATTTTTTATTTAAAGAAGTATATACAAAGGAGATTAATCATTTTAAAAGGTATCTATATTTGTTCATTTGCTATGAAAAGTTACATACAGGTAAACCTGGCTTGAAAGCGAATAAGCTTATCAATTAAGTGCATAAAGCAATTGAAACGGTTATTAAAAGTTACGAACCATTTAGCATTTTGGACAATCAATGATGGGTTAATAATCTTCCAATAACGAATTTAACAGACCAAAGTTGCAAGATGGTGGCCCTGATGCCGCTGGGTGTCAGATCTGTCCGCTATGGGTGACCCTACCAGGAAATAGTTTTCTAGACGGCATAGCTCCAACACCTCCAACACCTGCACCAACATCTATAAAACCTCTTTGTAGACGATATTGCGTGTCATCCCTTGAGGAGTGTAAGCAAAAAGTCCATTCCTGCTCCCTACGCGGGAACAGGCAAAAGTTGGCCATGGGAGAAGCATGGCTCCCCCAAATGGATGCCCACCACCGAAAATGTTTGCCCTTGTGACTTGTTAATGGACATGGCAAAACATTGTCTCAGCGGGAATTGGGATCGCCGGAAATCGAACGGTATATCTGACGCCGAGGTGAAAAGGTTCATCCTTGGAATGAAAACATTCTCCCCTCTCCCGCACCCCGTTACAATGGTGGCCTCAATCAAGTGGGGCGTCAGTGACTTGACGACCATGCGAGTACCGTTGCACTGCTTTGGTGGACGTAAGTTCCTTATTAGCATAATGAGACAGCCAACCCTAAGCTTATGAATGTGAGGTGGGAGACCTGGGACTCAAGGGAATTTAATAACTCAACCGGAGAATTAACGATATAGTCGGGGTCTGACGTCCGGTCGATAGATTTGAAGATGTGCTCTTTACCGGGAATCTACTCAATCAGCTACTCGTTAATAAAATTAATCATGGTTTTTAATGTTAGATGAGACATTAGGAAAAACTGCTTCCCAAAGGTCAGAAGGGCTGCTTACAATGTTGCACGGGGAATCGATTGCTATGCTGCCCTTGTCATCCGCAAGGACTTTGCCCTCCCCAAGTGCTAAAATGTTCTGAGCAAATGCTGTAGACGTGTTGTCACCATTCAATTGAGCACGCATATTTGTCCTCAGGTACAAACTCTTCTCCTGGGGCCACAACATGAACGACTTAAGGCAGGCATGCACTTCATCAGCTCTTGTCCCTTTCGAGATGACAGGCAGTGTTTGCCAAAAATCCCCTGATAGCAGAAGGGTTACGCCACCCATAGGAGCCGTAGAATCCCTAATGTCTTTCAGGGTATAGTCCAATGCCTCAAGGGCATCCTTGTGTGCCACCGTGCACTCATCCCAAACAATGAGGGAACATTTTTTGAGAACCAGAGCTTCGTGTGAGCTCTTGCTGATATTGCATGTTAGTGTCTCACTTTTTACTAAATCCAAGGGGAGTTTAAAGGTTGAATGTGCTGTCCTGCCCCCGGGCAGCTAAGTAGCAGCGGTCCAGGACGATGCAACGGCCAACGCAATTTTTTCTCCTGACGAATCTTAGCGAGAATCAATTTCGTTACAAAGGTTTTTCCGGTACCCCCAGGAGCATCGAGAAAGTAAATACCCCCAGTCTGATTTTGAACCGCGTCAATGATAATTAAATAGGCCAACATTTGGTCCGACAGGAGTTTGGGCTCATCTTCTCTAAGTATTGAGAAAGAGATTCGATGTCATATGCTGTTTCCCGCAACAAATCCGGGGCCAACGTGTTAGCTTCCTCTCTGACGGTTGACGGCAAGCCATACGTCGCCAACTCACTCCCACCCATGTCGAGGAGGGCGTCCTCGATATCAATGAGTGCCATGTTGTAGATAATGTCGCTGTAACCAACTTCCACTGAAGGATCCTGCGCCTGGCTCATCTGCAGTTAGTCGTCAGACATGAAGTCTCTGTACTTAACCCATGAAGATTTAGGATCAAATAATTCACACTTTTGAAACAAAATGGCAAAGAGTTCCCGTAGACTTTTAGGTGATTTCAACAAAGCACCCTCTGCTAAAGTGGAATCCCTTTGCGAATCATCTTCCAAAAGACCACGCTTAAAGCAGGCTTCCCGGTACGTATCACATATTTCTCCATCAACAATTTTGAGATTCTGAAAACTTTGTGGGCCTACAACTTCATGCAAAAGAAGGCGGAGATGAAAGCACTCATGCTGACTTGGGAGCACAGGGTAAACCCTTCCAAGACAGCTGTCAAATTTTACACCAGGATGTCTTTCAACAGCCTGACCTGACTTTCTTCGCACCCAAGTGTTTTTCGACCATATAAAGTAGGATGGAACCTGGGGATACACAATTGTTTGCGCAAATGTATCGAACTGACAAAGTTTGAAGAAACCCGTCAGAGTGTTCTCTTTCAGATCGGCGGCCAACGTGGCGGCGGTTTGGTCCGTAAGGTAAACCCTTTGCCCATTCTACAAATGTACCGCAAGCTGTACGATGGCGGGGTGCCGTTGGTGTAGGGGTAAACCAAATAGGCGCCAAAAAGCTTATTTGCTACTGATGTACCGCCCTGCCAGGTATTCTGTGACCTCGTCCTTGCTATTTTCAGCTTGAAATGCGAACATTGCGGCATCAGAGCCTTTATTTACATATTTGCATATGTATTTTATCGACTTGACGGAGTTGCAAAATTCAACGTTGATGTGGGCGTTGAATATCTTCAAGAGAAGCGGGCAGTAAGGGACCACCCATCTATTGTCGACTTGACCTCCCTTTACTGTTGTGGTGAAGCCACCGTTCTCGGGCCGTCTCCGCCTGTACAAGGGGTACCCGTCGCCACCATTCTGAGTCGCGTCAACAAATTTTTGGGGGTATCCCTTACTGCACGACACTCCTTTCAGAGACGTGTGATGCTCAAGGGGACCCGACGCACACGGACCATGTTAGCTTTGACGATGTCATGTAATTCCTGGTCAGTTGCTGGGCTAAGGATTTCAGCCGAAATGAAACTGTCTATGGCATTTGAATTGATTTTATCTGCTAACCAAATCAAAATGTGAGCATGTGGCAGCCCTCGTTTTTGCCATTCGACGGTAAACATGTCACATTTTACGGCCCCAAATACCTGACCATTTTTTATTAAAGCCAAGAGTTTAGCCAGTTTCAGTCTGAACACTCTGGCAATGGGGTCATGTCTGTTCGAATAATTTTGCCCAGGAAAAAGTTCACGGGTTACATTCCGATTCATATGTCTATAGCATTAATCTGTTATATGAAGTGTTATTTTGCGGGTTGTTATTTGCAATAAGCCGATTGAAAATGCCCTAGATAAGCCGTATGTCAATACGGAACGCTCAATACGGAACGCTCCACTGCAGTGTTGTCATATAGGGAGTGAAGAGCGACAGAGAGAGTAAAGCAGTTAAATTATAGAGAGGGGGAATGATCATGATCAATTGTTGCCCCTATTGTCGATGGATATGAAATATGTTTACTTTATGACCTTTTCCTGACGAAGAGCAATAATTGTCAAGACTTTGAATAGAATCCGTTGGAAAATGTGGACGTGCATACGTTACAAACCTTAACACACATCCTCAGATTTATATATATAGATAGCACATTCATCTTTCGTTTTGTTTTGAACTGTTGTGTGTGTGTATATATATATATATATATATATATGTGTGTGTGTGTGTGTGTGTGTGTGTATGTGTGTGTGTGTGTGTGTGTGTGCGTGCTTGTGTGTGTGTTTGTGTGTGTGTGTGTGTAGAACTGGAACTAAAAGTTATATATCTAGCGCGCAATAGCTCACATCATGAGTAGATTTTATTCTTTAGCCTTGGTTGGCAATGGATCTAGGAAATGGAAAATTCTGAATAGAAATCATGAATAGTCTGCTATTCGTTAGTCTCCTGGAATATTAGCACTAAATGTTGCTATCAAAGTACTAAACAGTATAAATGGGCTCACATAAAACATTAATACTTTATACATATAACAGCGTGGGCTGTCGGAGGTATTTACTTACTTCCCTTTTTACAAAGATCTTCCTGAAAAGCCCACACTTTTATGTACACACAGACATACACACACACATATATATATTCTTTTTAAAAGAGTTGAGAAAAGGTCGAACATAGTCTTATCGGAACAGTGTTGGACGCTAAAAAATAACCAAGTACAATAAATACTCCCTTTCTTGGTCAAAAATTTCATATGCTTTTCCTTATTTAAATGGATCTATATCTTTCGTGTGTGACCTCTGAACTACAGAGACTTTGCACATCATAAATACACTAACTTATTAATAAATGCTCTGACATATTTAATATTTACTTACATAAAATATATACGATCTTCCACAGAATATATAGTTAACACGTCCATAATAGATCATCAGCTAATTAATAAACCATTCATAAATGTATGGATACATTATAGCATGACCATCAAAGTATCAATATTTAAAATTTAAATCTAAGTAATTAATAAACAGCACTCCTAGGCCAAAGAATAAAACGACAACTCTGGTAACCTAATACCCCAGCCAGCTTACAATCACCAATGCCAGCAACAATACCATCTCCCATCCATTAATAGAACTGCCACAAGAGGAATCTAGTCATATGATTACTGGACGGCGAAGTTAACAACAGTAGTATATAATAGAACATTACATCTCGATTCGTCTGAAGAGACCGTGTAAGGTGGTTATTATATAACTACCTTACATCTTGAAAATGTGTATAATTAACTAGACAATAACGTGAAGATGTACGATTAAAACTGTCTCTCTTATTATATATATATATATATATATAAATATATATGTGTGTGTGTGTGTGTGTGTGTATATAGGTATATATGTATATATATAAATATACACGGGTGTGTATGATTGTGTATAGAAGATTATATTAATAAAAGGAATTCCAACTTTGTCTGATTTACTCGTTTTATTTACAATCCTTTAAAATTATAATGATATTATAATGAAATATTATAGCAGAATATTAAATGTTAAATGTTAATTGAACAAGTACTCTCATGCTTTTGAAATCTTCAGGTTCAAATTCAGTGGTGACAGTCAAGTTTGCAACTTTCAACTGTAATGAGATGGGTAAAATCTGTGCTTTATATACAGTAAAAAGGGGCTACGGAATGCTAAGGTTTGCAAACTGTATTTCGACCAATCGGTGTGTAGTTTCACTAGATTACTAAAGCTGATTGGTTTAGGCGTCACGGTTGGTTGAGCATATCTAACGACTTCTATTTGACCATATCGAAAGCATCAATTGTTTTGCTATTTTTAGAAATGATGAAAATAGCATTTTCTAGGGTTTTTATAAAAAAATTCCAGTAATTATCAACATCAACACCACTTTTATTATTATTGTTGTTCTTGTTGTCAGTTGTGGTAGTCAACATGGTCGTAGGCGTAGTCATAGTAGAAGTAATACCCCTAAGCATTATTATTGTTCATTTAGCTTGGGTTGGAATTTATCATTAAAATTCTTTTCTTTAATGTTTCTCTAGATTTCACTTGGGCTGTGTAGTTTGTAGAATGGAAATATTATAAATATTTTCTGACCACATGTTGCTAGATGGTTACTCATGGGTATCTGACGGACATTTGGGTCTCTGATTTGGTGTCGGTGCACCCGTGCATGTTCTGATAGTGCATTTCCAGTTTGACCGACATATAGTTCTTCATAATTCGGGCATTTAATGCAGTAAATTAGATTTCTACTTTTGCAGTTCATATTTGCATTTGGGAATATTTTTCCAGTTTTTGTGTTCATATATCAACAGTATATATGAACTGACATGTGCCACATCGACTATCATTGCATTTAGATAGAGTGAATGATTGGTCTTTGTTGTTAAGGTCAAACTTTGCCTTTGTTAGTAATTGCTTCAACATTTTTCGGCTGTCTTTTACTAGGAGTCAAAGATCGGTCTGTGATTAAACTTTTTAATTCATTACCTTGAGCAATGATCAGTAGGTTTGCTTTGGCAACGTTGAAGATATTCTGGTAACATGGGTTGTGTGTCATTCTAAATGGTATGACCAGTTCTTGGTTTCTTCTTCCTTGGGTTGTCCTAAGTTGTTGTATAGGTATTTTTATAGCCAGCTGTATGCTATTTTCTATAAGTAGAGATGGGTATTTTTGTTTGAGCAAAAATTCTATGAGTTCTGTTAGGCGTTTGTTGCTGGTATTCGTATCTTTTACAATGGTACAAATTCTTCTGGCTAGTGGGATGTTGCGTTTTGTATGAGGTAGATGACACGACTTAAAATTCAGATATTGATGGGTGTCTGTGTGTTTATAGTATATATCCGTGGTAATGGTGGTGTCGTTTTTGATTACCATTATATATGTATATCTGTATATATGTATATATGTAAATG
This sequence comes from Eledone cirrhosa, assembly GCA_964016885.1. Taxonomy (NCBI): domain Eukaryota; kingdom Metazoa; phylum Mollusca; class Cephalopoda; order Octopoda; family Eledonidae; genus Eledone; species Eledone cirrhosa. Next base: position 383,324,579 of record OZ024741.1, on the reverse strand, counting down.
GAATAGAATGAAACGAAATTTCATTTCTCAGTCTTAGTATGGCACTTACTTAAATGTAAGTATGTATGTATGTATGTATACGTACATGCATATATGTATACAGACGTACAGTAGTATGTATATATATATACATACATGCACACATATATATATATGCACGTATCGGTTTACCGAACATTTATTATAATGCCCGAATAACGCCGTACAGTGTTTAAGCAATCACGTCACCTTTTTGTTCAACACTGACACAGGAACGATATACTAGTTTCAAGCGTATTAGCTATCGTCAGCATCGTATACCTTCCTGCCAGATGGTTGAACGTCTGAAAGTATATACTTTCCTTATGCATATTAACGGCCGAGCAGCCTAATTTGCATATCGAGTGAGTTCTGTCAGCCGGGCACACCGAAAACGATAAATGGAATAGAATGTATACATACATACTTACATTTAATTAAGTGCCGTACTAAGAGTGAGAAATGAAATTTCGTTTCATTCTATTCCATTTATCGTTTTCGGTGTGCCCGGCCGACTGAACTCATTGGATATGCAAATTAGGCTGCTCAGCCGTTAATATGCATAAGGAAAGTATATACTTTCAGACGTTCAACCATCTGGCAGGAAGGTATACGATGCTAACAATAGCTAATAAGCTTGGAACTAGTACATCGTTCCTGTATCATTGTTGAACAAAAGGTGACGTGGTTGCCTAAACACTGTACGGCGTAATTATGGCTGTTTGTTTGTTTACAAACAAACAAACCGAGCATTATAATAAATGTTCGGTAGACCGATACGTGCATATATATATGTGTGTGCATGTATGTATATATATACATACTACTGTACGTCTGTATACATATATGTATGTACGTATACATACATACATAATTACATGTATATATATATATATATATATATATATGTATATATATATATATATACATATATATATATATATGTATATATATATATATATTAATAAGGTAATGAATTCTTTTACAATGGAATCAGCTCGAATGAGGAAAAATATCCCCTGAGCAGTGTATAAATTATTTAGAAGTGAAGCATATCAATTTGTCTCTAGATGTTTACTGAGGAGAGCGGGACATGATATTCCTACACTTATTTAACTAGAAACATATTTGGATCTTAAAGTCTAAACTTATCTACGGAACAGGTTTGATTTTGAAATTTAAATGTGTCTAAACATCACGGCCTCTTGGCAATACAGTTCGTCTCCGTTGATTTATTATTTTAAATCGATATGGACAAACTGTAGTATAATAATTAGTATACTTCAATCTGGCTAAATGTTTTCTTTTGCAATATATATACAGATGTGTTGGTATCTGTGTTTCATCACATACATATTAATTCATACACTGCTCAGGGGATATTTTTCCTCATTCGAGCTGATTCCATTGTAAAAGAATTCATTACCTTATTAATTTTAACTGCTCCTAGTTTGAGCTGCAAGCCGCCTCATATATACGACTGTTATTTCTAGCAGTACGGTTATGAGACTAGTTAGATACTGTAAAGCCATGTGCGTCACGCAGTCTTTTAAATTATTTAGATGTGAAGCATATCAATTTGTCTCTGGATGTTTACTGAGGAGTGCGGGACATGATATTCCTACACTTATTTAACTCGAAACATATTTGGATCTTAAAGTCTAAACTTATCTACGGAACAGGTTTGATTTTGAAATTTAAATGTATCTAAACATCACGGCCTCTTGGCAATACAGTTCGTCTCCGTTGATTTATTATTTTAAATCGATATGGACAAACTGTAGTATAATAATTAGTATACTTCAATCTGGCTAAATTTTTCTTTTGCAATATATATACAGATGTGTTGGTATCTGTGTTTCATCACATACATATTAATTTATATATATATATATATATATATATATATATATATATATATATATGTGTGAGTCTGTGTGTATGTGTGTGTGCGTAAGTACATCGTTTACCAAAATCCACTGGCGATGGGATAACAGCGTTGGTGACAGTTGGAGTACACTATTGGTAGACCTTATTTGGTAATCTGCATAATTGGTGGCTCAGTATGTGATAACCGTTTATCACAAATATGGGTTATTGCGTTGCTAGGGGCTATTGCGCTGCTCCGTCCTGTGCTATGTGTCAAAGCAGATCTGTTTAGTCACTGCCCTGCTATCCCCTAATTGGGAAGGAGCAAGAAATGGATCCCTAAAACATTGCATGCCCATCAGGACTTGTCATCTTACTGCGGTTGGCTGGTTATTCACTCTGTGATTGAACACGTTTTAAGTCCAGTTTTTCATGTTTGTATGGAATGGTTGGGTTGTGTTCAGCATATAGTTTTTTCACTCGTTGTAGTCTCCTTTCATAGATTGTATGAGGTTCAACCTCTTGAGATTACCCTTCAAGACGCACTTTTCTGTTTTTCCCAGTTTACTTCCTTTTGCATTATTTGGCATATCTTTACCTCAGTGTCATCCACCCTACATATCGTATGTTCGTGCCAGTGTACAATATATCTGATTCGTTTCGTACCAAGATTTTCTCTTTGCATCTCTTTGCACAGACATCTATGTTCACAAAGATAACACATCTAGCTAAACATGCTAACACATTTCCTTCTAGCCTTTAAACATCCTACACATTGTAGCATTAATTGCCCATGTCTTACTACTGTGATACATTATATTTCATACACTAGCATTATGATATCTGCCTAGCCACCAGAGAATTATTTTGTTACCAACTTCTTTGAAATTTCTCATCCCATGCAAACTCTAGCTACTATGCTTCCAGAAAACGTTCCATATCTATTAAGTCATTTAGACTATTCACGCTATCAACTACATATAGTGAGCTTTCGTGCATTGGAACGAGTTTATTTCACAAAAACATCCCATCCAAGTTTCATGGAATGTTCACATCCTTCGCAATAGCGCAGATTCATTAGAAAGGGAACCTGCTCCTCTGTCAAACGTCTTAAATACAACATAGATATAGCAGCATTAACTGAAGCTAGACTGGTTGTGGACAGCTTGAGAAGAAAGGGGAGGTTTATAAACTCTTCTAGTCAAATAAAAGAAGCAATACGCTCTTCAGGTGTTTAATTTGCTATTAGAATTAAGATCGCAATACATTGACGACTTTACTACATGGGTGAGTAATCGTTTGATGACATTGAAATTTCAGCTTACTGAGGCTACTACCGTAAACTTAATCAGTTGCTATACACCAAACATGAAGGCTGAAATATCAACAATCCCCAATTTTTGTTGTCAAAACTGTAGGTTATCATGATAAACATCTGATTCTAGGGGACTTCAATATCATGAGTCTTTCTTGGCTCTGAGTAATGAATAACAATGGACCTCTCTATTTTTGCAATGAACTAGGCCGCCGTATAATCAACACTGTATTTCATTATCCTAACAGTTTCAAAACCACTTGGATGCGTCAAGCTGAAATGAATGGCATTTGATTGATTACATTTAAACAAAAAGGAGACATCAACGTGACATTTATCATTCTCGCTCCTTCTATAACGCTGTAAGGTATCATTTCAACTTCAGGTAAAGCATAGAAAACAGTGTAACATTTCTTAAACCAATAAACGTTCGTTCACGTGATGCAGGAAAAGAATTAAGGCTATATTGTCTTTACTACTCAATGTGTTGTTGAATGAGTTGATGTTTCCGCAAGTATTGAAGAGTGGTGGACATATTTCAAGGAAGAAACACTTTCTGCTTCACTTGAATATTGGTTCAAAGGAAATAATACAGAAATGCAGTCATTAATTTAAAATGTGCATTCCTCTCAAAGTATAGATATCGACAAAAAGTATTCAATGAAAAAGAAATTATATTCTTTACTGTAAACAAACTGTTTAATGTATTTTAAGTAAAATGAAAGATGAGTGGGGATCATCGAAAGCAGCGTAGCTTCAAACTGTTGGTGGTAGAAATGATATAAAAGCCTTCTATGGAAGTAGAAAAGAGGTGAGTCTTCACCGGTATTAGTATCGGATGGATCTACGTTGCTCAAAGATGAAATTGATATGCTTAATCGCTGGAAAGATCAATTTGAAGCAGTTGTAAAATCTCAATCGGATGTGGATCATGTCATCAACTCATCTCCTTTAAGACTGGAAATCCCCAAACTGGACGTCGACCCAACCTATGCCGAAGTTAAAACAGTTATAGAACAAATGTATCAGGTAAATCACCAAGCGTTGATCCAATATCAGCTGTGTACAAACATGGGCGTAATGTACCATTCTTTCAAATCAATGGAAGCCCAATCATTCAACCAAATCAAAACGAACAAATACAAGAGTTTCCTTTGGTAATTCCATTGCTGATACTATCTACCAGATGGGACTCCTGGCAGAAGGAGCAACGTGGAATAAAGTGTCTTGTTCAAGGACATGGCATATCTGCCGATCCGGAAATCTAGCGGACAACTACACGATTGTAAGTCTAATTCCCTAGCCACTAAGCCATATATGTGTGTGTATGTTGGTTGTCTACTCTTTGTAGAACTTGGCCGCAACTTGCACCTATAATTGCTAATTCTTAGCGTGAGATCTTAAATAACTTTTGATCCATGAAAGGCGTTTGAAGATCTGGCAGGAATGACGTGTGTGTGTGTGTGTGTGTGTGTGTGTGTGTGTGTGTGTGTGTGTGTGTGTGTGTGTGTGTGTGTCTGTGTCTGTGTCTGTGTGTGTGTGTATGTGTGTGTTTTTATATTTGAACTACTTCCTCGCTTGAGGCTCTAAGATCTAGATAATTGTCTGACCGGATGTAAAAATGAATCCGACTAGATACTGATCTGATTTACAACTATCCATGTATTTTTAGATGTGTGTATGTACCAGGTAGAATCAAATACTTCCCGGACTAGTTATGTTTAAAAAAAGTAATATATTTACCTCAGGTTTAACAAAATCTTCTTCGAAACAGTTACCTTGTGCAGCAATCTACTGGTCCCAGCATTCCTGCCATTTTGGAATCCGACCTCGAAGTGGTTTCCTGTAGGCGAGTCGCTTGTGCTAAATCTGGAAAATAGGGTGGGTGCGGAAGCGATACAATATTGCGTTTGGCAAGAAACTCACGAGAGAGGAGAGCTCAGTGACAGGGTGCATTGTCTTCTTGAAGAATCCAATTGTTTGCATTCCACAGATCCGCCCGCTTTCACTGAATGTCCTCCCTCAAAAGCCTCAAAACGTGGCAGTGGAAGTCTCAATTGACGGTTTGGTCTCGGGGGACGAATTCGCGATGCCCAATACCGCGGATTTCATAGAAAGACGATGAACATGGCATTGATTGACCTGCGGCTCTGATGCGACTTCTTCAGTTGTGTGGATGAAGGGCTTTCCCACTGTTTTGGATGCTGCATCGTCTCAGAGTAGTGCACACAGACCGAACTCTCTTCCCTGGCAATTATCCTCGTGGTCAGCAGGCGAGGGATTGCCTGCACAGACCAATACGAACAACATTAGCAGCCTCGTCGATTGTCCTCCAATGATTCTCATACACAAGCTGATGAATTTTCTCCATATATTCGGGGGTGACACTCGTGGCAGGTCTTCCAGATCGCTCGTCATCTTCCAGAGACGTTCTTCCGCTTTTGAAGCGCCTGTGCCTATCGAAAGATTGCGTACGACCCGTTTCCTTGTCACGGTAAGCTTGCCCAAGCATGCACACTACGCGCGCAACGGTGTGTTGCCATCTGTAGGTGCGCTACAGAACTAGTTCGAAAAGGGATTCATTAATTTATATATTCGTTGTTAAATTATTAATGTTTATTTGTACGAGTGTAGGCAGGGATTTCATAGGCTGACTATGAAGGAGTAATTCAAGGGCTCTCTTGAATATTTTTATATGTTTGTGGTGCCATTCGTATTATTATCATTGTGGCACTTTAAAGTACTGGTGCTAACAATATCCCCTCTTTCCCAATTTCCGCAATTTGTGCCTTTATATTAGCACAAGTTTGGTGTGCGTTATTTGTTGTTATGGTTGTGAGAGTTTTCGTTTGGGTGATTGTAGTGTTCATTGTGTTGGTGTTATGGTAGATATGTCTTGTTGTTTTCGGTGTGGATTCGTTGCTTTCTAGGTTTTGTATTGATGTATGTTTTGAGATGCCACAGCAATTTTTGTGGGGCCACATTTATGTTTACTTTTTTGCGCTTTGGGTTTCCGACTCTTTCTCGCTGCGAAAAGAGGTTGTTTCTGAATCATTTGACTAAGATTGCTGTTGTTTTGTGAATGTGTGTGTTTTGAGGAGGGAGAGGGGGAGAGCGTTGTTGGAAGTACTGCTGGGTGTATTTTAGGATTGCTGCTGTTGCTGCTGGTGATAGTGATGTTTCCTTTTCTGTTTTTGGTTGTGTTGATTTTTTTTTAAAGTATCGGTGATTCTATTGCTGCTGTTGGTGGTGGTGTTTGTTTTACTGGTATTGATGCTGCTGTTGATGTAGTTACTGCTAGTGATGTTGGTGCCGCTACAGTTACTATTTGCTGCTAGTGCAGTTGTTGAGATGATGGTGTTCGCAGCAATGGTGCTCGGTTTTCCTGCGTCTTTTGCTCGGAGCAAAAATCTCTTCAGTGTCCTGTTTCTCCTTAAAGATGACAACGGGCTTCTTTTATTCTCAATGACTACATTTATCACCACGCATCTGTTATGTATCTTCCCTGGTTTGATATTTAAGAGAATTTCTAAACATATCCGCAACCTTTGTTCTCTCTAGATGCGCCTGACTTCCAAGACTGTGCCGCTACCCTCACGTACCACACAGACTACGATGCACCAGTCATTCAGTCATGACGGAATACTAGTGATTCTCATCCTTACGGTCCCTCTGCCGTGGCATAGAGGATATAGAACGTACCAATCTGTTCGAGTGGGGACCATGGAGTGTTTGACTGCCAGCTCTTCGGTTTTGAACAAAACTGAAATGGCCGCGTATTGCTTGGCTCTGGCAATATGCTCTATATCGAACATAATTCCTTTTCGCACTGATTTGAGATGCTACTTCTGTCCGTCTCGATTTTATTACAATAGTTCCATAAATTAATGTTTCCTATACGTTAGCCATCTACACCTCAGACGGAAATGGCTATTTGCGATTTTGTATTTTGTGTTTTGATTAATCGGGCGGCTTGTTCTCAGAGTTCATCTGTATTTAGTTCAGTGGCATTCGCAGCTGTAAATAGGAATGTAGTTTTGTTATTGCTGTAGTTGCTGTCCTTGCTATTACTGTTGTTGCTGGTGCCGTTGATGTGGCTGTTGCTTTTGCTGCTGCTGCCTTTATTTCCACTGTTGTTGTTGTTGTTGTTCCCGTTGATGCTGCTGTTGCTGTTGTTTATGTGGTTGTCATTGTTGTTGTTGCCATTGTGTTATTGCTGTTGTTGTTGTTGCTGCTGCCTCCGCTGCTGTTGATGCTAATGATTTCGAAGTTAATGTTGGTAGTGTTGGTATTGGTGTTAATGGGTATGGTGGCGTTGGCATAATTTATCTTCAGCTCTTCATCTGAAATGTTGAAAAGACGCACACTTTTCTCGTGCGAAATCTTTGGGAGGAGCGTTTTTCTTCCATATTACTTTTCAAAAAATTTGAAACTTTTGGGGCGTTCTTCAAAGAAGAAAATACAATATGTGAGTCAGATGCCCAAATATTATGGGATCGCCTCCTTGAGGGTCAAAGCAGGCATCCTATACACAAGTTGTAACAAGCAAATTGGTAAAAAAGCGTTTGTAAACTAGTGAAAAATGACAACCTCACCCATGCCGATATGAACGCGTCCGTACGAACTAATGTCAATAATAATAATAATTACAAGAAGAATATATATATATATATATATATTTGAAATAAGAATAAAATTTGTGAGGGACAACACACCAAAAACCCTCGAATTTTTGCGTGTTCCTCCGATGTTAGCTTTGCTTTTCGTCATTCCACGATTAAAAAATAAGGCACCAGTAACGCACTGGGGTGAAATTAATCGATTTCTCCTCCCGATATTGCTCGCCTTGTGCCTATATCAGACGCCATTATTTTTGGCTCAACAAGTGCAATGACACTTTGCGTTCTAATTTCCAGTCCCGCACCAGTCAACATTGTCTTTCATCCTTCTGGGATCGATGAAATAAAGTAAGAGTAATGTACTGGACTCGATATAATCTAATTTCCCTTCACAACACAAAACTATCAGCCTTGTCCTTACATTAGAAACCGTTATTTACAATTGATTAGGTAGCATAGGGGATTGTCAGTATCAGAATCGGAGTTCAAATCTTGCTAGGGGTAAATTTTGTTTTAATACTTCTTACGTTGAAATCCAACACTAGTGTGTTGTGCCTCTGTCGGTTCCGACGAGTATATCAGTTGTTTGAACAGGGAAATATCTTGTGCGCTGTGTTCCTGAAAAAACATTTCATTTCACGTTGCTCCTGTATACTCGGGTCAAAACGTGTACCAGCAATAGATGGGGTTTAACCCTGCAATGGACTGGTATCCTGTCAAGTGGGGAGTTTTCTACTCTCAGTCACTTCACGCCACGGAAACCGGGATAAGCACTCATCTGATGAGTCTTCGGGAGCGAGGCAGACTTCAGTACTTGACAGATGCTTTATTTCACCAACTTCGAAAGAATGATAGGCAAAGCTGACTTTGCAAAGATTTGAACGCAGAGTACAACTAGTGAGAACAAATAACGTATTTTATCTGATGATCTACAATTTCTGCCAATCCACCTCCTCTGGCGTATAAAATCTCTCTATATAAAACAGAGGATGTCTGTCTGAAGCACCCGACCGACTTTTTTCAAACTTTACACATGCATTACTTATATTTCCTGAAGTGCAATGGGCAAAAAGAATTTTAACTTTTTCTGCCCTAGGGCACACATTAGGCGAAAAACCGCATTTTAAAGGCATTTTTAGGCTTTTTTGAAGCATAACTTAAATATAACCTAGCTGATTTCCTCGAAATGTGCAGCACACATTAGTTAGTCTCCTCGCATTGCTGTGGACGAAATAATTTCAGATTCCATTAATGGTTTCTAGGAAATTTACGAATTAGCATTGGGCATTAATACCATTTTCATTTCCAATATAAACGCTACTTAAACATCGTAAGTAGCGTATAATATTTCGTTAAAAATTTGGTTTATTTAACAGAGGTCACAACACTTACTTACTTTTAAACAGGACCATTTTCGGGGGGTTGAGGAAATGAGGAGGGCCTTAAAATTTTTGTCGGCGCCCTGTTGACGCTTCGTGCTTTCACCAGGCGCAAATCCGGGCCTGTGTACGTTGTCGTGTTATTGAGACCGTAAAACTCACGTCTGTGCTACTTCTACTAAGAACCCTTTTGTTTTACGTACACCGCAGTATGAACGCCCTGCGCAAGTACGCCGAACAACGGTTGTGCTAATTCCGCGGTGACCCCTTTTGTCGCACCTTTGTTGCTGTATTGCGAATCTATAAAACTCGAAAAGTACCTAACCGATTTTCTCCAAATGGAAGACAAAGCAGTACGCTTAAAGAGTATCCAGTTGATTTTCTTCAGATTTTGCACATCATGCAGATGTTTCACGATTCGGGTCTGGTGGTATTTTAGGTTTCCAGTACATGAACAATCATTCACTGAGAATAAGGGAATCCAAAAAGTACACAGCTACATTCCTCAATCTTTGCATATGCGTGTTGCTATTTCGCATTTTCTACCCCATGCAACACCGGGTCCTGTTGCTAGTATATCAATGTTATACAATACAATGTATGGCCTCTTAGAAGGGAAGCTATTCCACGAAAATGGTGATTGGGCACTGTACAATATAACGTGCTGGACATTATTTTCGTACGCCCCTATATATCACACTTTACAAAGCTTTACTATCGAAATAATTAGTGGTGCTATACAGTTGACGAAAGTCGAATTAAATTGCAATAACCAGAACAACTACTTTTGAGCGTGTAGTGTTCTTTACAGTCTACGTCAGTACAGGCAATAGGAGTAGTAATAGCTTACAATACAGATGTGTTTTAGAAATGGAAAACTGTTGTTGTGTTCTTCTTGTGCCTTCTTGTTGATGAATGAATTAGTACAAGAAGTTATTTTATTGAAGCAAAAAGAAACTCTTCTCTCGTAACTACTTTTCCATTTTAAAGTGAGAAGGGCAAAATTGTATTAAACACATATCCAATAAATAAACATTTGAAATGTCTTTGTTTTATGTAAGGTTTCGTTAGTTATGATAAATGTTTGCTTAGTATTAAATTCCGTTATTCGAGGGATAATTCCTTGAATAACAATCTGGAAATCTTCACCGGTTCTTCGTTTTATAACTATAATAAATTACTTTAACAATCATGACTGTGTGTGTCCCACACTATATCTATATGTGTGACTCTCTATCTGATTGCTTATCAGTCTGTAACTCTTTCTCAATCATTTTCTAATGCGCGCTCTCTCTATTTTTGTGTATTTCTCATGCTCTATGACATGTTTTTTTTATGAATCTTTGTGTGATGGTCTGTCTCTCTTTCAGTCTATGTCTATCTTTGTACTTATCTCTCTCTATGCCTCCCTAAATGTATGTATTCTATATCTCACCCTTTTTGTCATTTTTTGTTTTTTGTGTTATGTCACTTTTTACGTTTATCTCTGTTTATCCATTTATCAGTCCGTCTGTTTATTTATCTTGCAGAGTTATCTCTATTTGCATTACTCTTCGTTTAATTATCTGTCTGCCAATACGTTTGCTTTCTCCTCTCCTTTTAATTGTTTCTGTTGTTTTTAGTTTATTCCTCGCTACATAAAACCCTATATCAATTAACCTTCCCTCTGTCTTACAGGTTGTTTTCGCCAGTCGTAGAAAATATCATATTGCCGATATATACAAGGCTACGTTTTTGTTAGCACTTTCAGAGTCATATCGATTTTTAACCTAGTTGCGAGGCTACATATTTTTGGAATAAGATAACGTCGATAATATTCAACACATAATCGGGGTTTAATGTATCAACCCCTTCGTAAAATAGGAAGTACAATACTAAGCTTGACAGGATTCAAACTTAGAACGGAAAAGACAACGAACAATTTGAAACTTTTTCCCCGAGTCACTACCAATGTGTCACATTCACTACCTTAATATCACAATCATGTTACGGTAACGGATTTAAAGATTTTATAACGAAAGGGTTAATGTAACTTCGAAGTTTTTTATATAATCAGCTTCGCTAGAATGTAGGTGTTTCATCTCTTTGATGGTTTGTCGGTGTCCAATAACAATTTTATGAGAAGCAGAAGCCTTAATAATGTTTTGTATAATCTATATGGTTGGCTGGTTGGTTAGTTGCTTTAATTACACGAAAATTACACACACACACACATCTAAAGAGATGGAGAGAGAGAGAGAGAGAGAGAGAGAGAGACATCGAGGGAGAGGCAGAGAGAGATATAGAAGCTGTTATACAGAGAGATACAATTAAAGTGTCAGATATTTAGATAGATAGAGGGGTGAAGAGAGATAGAAAGAGAGACAATGGCAACGAACGCTGATTTACACAGACGCATACACACACACACCTATTAGCAGATGTCAGTATGTTTGTATGTCTGTGCACAATGCCAATGAGAGAGTGATAGGGGGAGAAATAAACGAAAAGACAAAGTGAGGAAGTGGCTCTATACTTCTCCTCCACTATTTTCTCATTCGTCACAACACTTGTAGATAGAGGGAGAAATGCAAATAGTGTGAGTGTGTGAGTCAGTTGGAGCGAGAGAGAGAAAGAGAAAGAGAGAGAGCGAGAGAGAGAGAGAGAGAGAGAGAGAGAGAGAGAGAGAGAGAGAGAGAGAGAGGGAGAGAGAGAGAGACTAAAAGAAAGGAAGTGTTACAGAGGGTGATAGAGAATATGTGTGAGCGAGAGAAACACAGAGTGAGAAAAAGACAGAGAGAAGAGAGAAAGAAACACAGAGCGAGAAGAGGTTTCTATAGAAGAAGTTGAAAGAGAGAGATATAGGGAGAGAGAGAGAGAGATGATGTGTGTTTGATACTGTTTGTATGTTCTATGGTAGAAGTTGAAAGAGATCTGGCACAACATAGGGGGATAGCGGGATGGAGAGAGAGGGGGAGATAAAGAGAGAGACGCTGCGTTTGATACTGTATGTGTATGTCAGTGTAGATACGTGTGTGGAAATAAGAGGGGAAGGAAAGCACTAACTATTAACATGTGTGCGTGTGTATGTACGTGCCCGTGTGCGTGCATGCGTGCATGTGTGTGTGGGCGTGTGCGGCGTTCTACAGAAAGTAAAAAACTATCAACATGTATGAGTGTGTGCGTGTGTGTACGCACAAGTGTACATGTGTGAGTTTGCATGGGTGTGCGCGTTTGCGTGCATGTGCACATTTGCGTGCGTGTGTGCGTTTGTGTGTGTGTGTGTGTGTGTGTGTGTCTGTGTGTGCGTGAGTACACCGTTCGACAATCACCATTCATTTCAATCTTATTAAGATATTAACGTAACTCACTTAATTTTTCATTTAATCCCCATTTTAATTTTCCAAAAATTTTCCGAGGAAAATGTTCTCACGCTCTACAAGAGGAGACGCGTAGATGTATATGATTAGTATTGCGCAGTGAAACAAAGTCGAGTACAGGTAGCTAGAGGAAGGTCACTAGAGAGCCCAGCTTAACGACAGCAAAAATATGAAAACGACCGGAGGAGAGCTGCTGCTCGCAGGGTCAAGGAGTCACAAAAGGCAAGTGAAAAACGGTTTGAACAATTACGCCAACAAAATGCAATCCGCAGGAGCCAAGAGTCAAAAAAGGAAAGAGAAAAACATTTAAGGGATGCAAGGCAAAGACAAGCTGCCAGTGTTCTCAATGGGAAAATAGTTCAGCGAGACATTAGACGAAGAAAAAGCCAGGAGCAAACAGTTGCTGCAAGACTTAGCTAATCCTCAGAGGAAAGACGAAAGCGTCTTGATCAAGGTAGGCTGAATACGTTTGACAAAAGAGTTGCACCTTTCAAGGGGACTTGGAAAAGATCATCGTTCAACTATTATCCCAAACATGATTATTCTAAAGAGAAATTGATTGGTCAAAAGAGTGCAATTTTTGTAAAGGAAAGAAATGGGAAACAGAATCCACCACTTGTGGTGGAGGAATGGTTGTTTTACTGACGTTTGGTACACACCCAGATACTTTGAAGGCATCGTTTTGGAAAACACACCAAGGAGCATGGACTTCTTGAAAAACATATAGGAATTATAATTCTGATATCAAATGACCTATTTGGTAGCAATATTATAAGAAAAGGGAACATGAAACCAAAATTTAAAGTTCAAGGTAAAGTATACCCTCGAATTGGATCTTTGTTGCCAACTGAAGGCAACAATCCTCAGTATTTACAGCGATATTTTGTGGTAAATTACACGGAGCAGGCTTCGCAACGGTCATTTAATCTTTCAAATTTGAAAGAAGAGTTACACTTTGATCTGCAAGATATGTTGCATGCAAACAATAGCTACATCAGAAGCTTCAAGTATGCATTAGAATCTGCACCACCCACTGAATACAAGATAGTTATTGATGCAGACAAAAAGCCTGTTGCTGAACACAGAGGCCACTACAATGCCCCTCCACAAATGAAGTAGCAGCAATTATTACAGGCGAAGAGTAGGGCAAGAGAGATATTATTATTCAAGGAAGAAGAAATAAGCTGCAGCGGATAAATTCAACCCACCGATCATATGATGTACTCCAGTATCCATTAATCTGCATATTTGGCCAAGATGGATATCACTTTGGTATCAAACAAACAGATCTTAAAACAATAGTTCCTGCACTCACAAAAACATTAAGCTGCATGGAATCCTCTGCTTACTTTTTCATATTAAGAGAGCAAGACTTCAATATTCTTCATCATTCACGTGAGTTCTTCCAGTAATTTGCAATTGATATCTATACACAAATTGAAGGAGAAAGGCTTCTTTACACTAGAACACACCAGAAAGATCGTGCATCAGACTACATTCACCTGAGAGATGCAATCAGTAACGAAGGAGCACTTGCGGCTGATAACATTGGAGAGCTTTGTGTTACTCTTTCATCAAGCTTTACAGGAAGTCCACGACATATGCATGAGAGTACCCAAGATGAACTTACATATGTCAGAGACTATGGTCGTACAGACCTCTTCATTACATTCACATGTAACACAACATGGCATGAAATAAATAGTCTGTTTTATCATCATCAAGAGCCCACAAATCTCCATGATGTTATAGCTAGCTGTTTAGACTTAAAGCTGATGGAACTCCTAAAAAGGGTGAAGTCGTTAGACCAGTCAAATGTGACATGTACACAATTGAATGACAACTAGAGGATTGGCACATGGCCATATTTAGGTTTGGTTACATGAACACTTCGGCCAAATGATATTGTTTTATTTATGTCAGCAAAATCCTTTGCTGCATGAAATTGTCAAGTTCCAGATGATTGTGGTTCAATTAATCCATCCTCCCCATGCATGAGGAATAATAAGTGTACCAAGAATTACCCACGCCCCTTTGTACAAGAAACCCGAACAGAGGAAGGTGGCTACCCCCTTTACAAGAAAACCTGAGCATGGTGGATTCACTTCGAAAAAAGAAAGAAGAAACGGGCAAGAATTCATCATTGACAATCGGTGGGTTGTACCCTACTGTCCTCTCCTTACAAAAACTTTCAAAGCCCATATCAATGTTGAATTCTGCGACTCTGTTAAGTCCATTAAGTATGTTTGCAAATGTATAAACAAAAGTTTAAATGCTTCAACGTACACTCTTATGCTGAATGGCAGTCAGCAGTTAAATAAAAATGATTAAGTTGCACAGTATGGGAGAGGAAGCTACATCAGTAGCAATGAGGGATTTTTCGCGCATCTTCAATTTTCCCATTGTTGAGAGGCATCCACCCATCATTCATCTGAGTGTACATCTAGAGAATGGCCTAAGGATTATCTTTACAAAACAAACAGCCTTGCAACAGCACCTTCTCCAAAAGAAACTTTCCTTACTGCCTTTTTTATGTTGTGTCAAGAAGATGAAGCTGGAAGAAAACTCCCTTACTTAGAATTACCCAAGTACCATATCTGGAGAAACAATAAATGGCACAAGAGGAAACGTGGGGTTGACGCTCTTGCAAGAGTTTACATTCTGGAAGCGAGAAATCTCCAAACCATTGCGCTCTACGTTTAGGGCAACGATTACCGCGTACACTTTCATTTTCTGAGTAAGATTGATGTCTCATGATTTATCTAAAAAGAAATGATAATCAGAACAAGTTAGAAACAAGTTAGATCTATTAAAAGACGAGTCCTCAAAGAACTTACCAACCATATACACTAACTATGTGATTTCTTCTAATACATCTTATCTCTTGCATACATATCTGTTATGGAATCAATAAGGTTGTCAAATCAATTCAAAATAGACTGGCCATTTTAAATGAGTTCTCGTTTGTCTTTGGCATGATAGCGATTAATATATAAGGTACAAGTTTGAGAACGTTTTGTGGAAGATAAGTAGTCGCCCATGTATATAACTCTACGCTCCCGATGTTGTCCAAGGAAAAGGCAATGTCTGATATAACAGTAACTTTGCAGCTTATTTCTGCAGCTGAATAAGCTATCACCCGGTCAAGGATTCGAACTCACCCTCGTATTTGCAAGATCAATACTCTAACCACAAAGCCATTCGCCTTCACATATATGTGTATATTTATATGTGTATATATATTTATATGTGTATATATATTTATATGTATATATATATATATATATATATATATAACTAAGGAAGTGTGGTAAGGAACCAGATGGACCATAACGCACCAGAGTACTCAATACTTAGGGTAGTAGAGTGGGTAATAGGAAAATGTTTTCCTATATATATATATATATATATATCAACTAGAAATTGATTAACATATAATTAAACATATGAAACAATCACAGGGGATAATTTGCAAAAGGGTGTAAGCACACATAGCTAGGTAGGTAACTAAATAAAGTTTAACTAGAACTTCAAAAATAGATACCTTATAATTTGATTAATCTTCCTCGTATATATTCCATTAAAGAAATATATTTCACCAATTAATCGAATGGTAAACGGCAGTAGCCAGGTCCCGGATCTTCAACAAGCAGAGGTCCAGCCATCTGTGTTTACGCATCAAGTTCAAATCAGCGACTGGCCAGTAACACGTGCTGTATCCACTAAAAATACACACATCATACCAGCTTCGTCCCAGTGGCGTGAATAGGGTTACCGACAACTAGAAACAGCAGTCAAGTCCTTTCAACTGAGTTAGCTCTACAATTAAGGGGCCGTATTTATATACATCCAAAATTAAGACAAATTAATTGACTTTGATCTAATTTAATTTAATTCAATTTACCTTAATTTTGGATGTATATAAATACGGCCCCTTAATTGTAGAGCTAACTCAGTTGAAAGGACTTGACTGCTGTTTCTAGTTGTCGGTAACCCTATTCACGCCACTGGGACGAAGCTGGTATGATGTGTGTATTTTTAGTGGATACAGCACGTGTTACTGGCCAGTCGCTGATTTGAACTTGATGCGTAAACACAGATGGCTGGACCTCTGCTTGTTGAAGATCCGGGACCTGGCTACTGTCGTTTACCATTCGATTAATTGGTGAAATATATTTCTTTAATGGAATATATACGAGGAAGATTAATCTAATTATAAGGTATCTATTTTTGAAGTTCTAGTTAACTTTATTTAGTTACCTACCTAGCTATGTGTGCTTACACCCTTTTGCAAATTATCCCCTGTGATTGTTTCATATGTTTAATTATATGTCAATCAATTTCTAGTTGATATAAAATGCTCGGATCTACTCAGTAGAATCTTGGAGCATATTTTACGGGTGATATGGCGCATGTCTATCTGACATGACACCCTTAATTTAATTTGATTTAATTTAATTTAATTCAATTTATCTTAATTTTGTATATATATATATATATAAAATAATTACGTCAAATATGTAAAATTTGGCTTCGTTTATTATTCCTCAGAAGAATAACTACACAACCAGGAGTTGGACATATCGATGTATTGACGGAGTAAAACACACTTCAACAACATGTGTACCTATCTTTCCCACACCAATTCCGACTGCCTGAAGAGGTCACAGCTAATAATGACTGTTACCGAAATATATATAGCAGTATATCTATAATTTATAATAAACGAAGCCAAATTTTACATATTTGACTTAATTATTTTACATTACTCCGGAGTAAACAAACCAACCTGCGCACTTCGTCGAGTACTCCAATCTGCATACTGAGTTGTCGGTAAACAACCAACATATACTAAAAAAAAATAGATATATATATGTGTGGGTGTATGTGTGTGTGTGTGTGTATGTATGTTTGTCTGTGTCTGTATGTACGCATAGAGAGACAAACAAACGCACACATATTTAAATATATATATATATATTCTGTTTCCTACGAAAAGGAGAAGAAAATGAAAATTGTCATGCAGTGGAGTATAATTATATTTATGTTGTTACATGAGTTTCGTGTTTATACGCTTGTTCAAACGGTAGCTACTACACGGTCATTACATATTATTGCATACAGTAAACCATGAGATTTTCAAATAAGATATTTGTATTTGCAACTGTTGAAGAAATCCTTTGCGATATCAGAAATGTAATAAATGCACGGGAATGCAAGTAAACGTAAAGTTATCTACATAAATGCTGAGGAAAATTCAAATTCACATTGTTGAAACATCTAATCTAAGCACATTGATAGCAATGATAAAACAAGGTTATACTTTTATTACATTTTTTTGCACATCGACTATCTATACATGTGTCTGTATGTTCATATATGCATGTATATATATATATAATATATATATATATATATATATATATATGTATGTATATATATATATATAATATATATATATATATATATATATATATATATATATATATATATATATGTGTGTGTGTGTGTATGTGTGTATATATATACATGTATATATATATATATATATTATAAATATATATATATAATCATGTATATATATATATTATAAATATATATATATCATTGTATATATAAATACATATATATATATTATAAATATAGATATATATTCATGTATATATATATATATATATATATATATATATATATATATATATATATATATATAAATATATATATATAAAGATGTGCGTTAGCAGCTGAAGCGTATATATATATATATATATTAGCACATATCTAATATGTAGGCATGTAAACATTGTGTATTGAAAAAAATATATGCCCCTTTAATCTAAATTCGGATATAGTTGGGACCTAACCAGTTGAC
>OZ024741.1:383291148-383303648 GCA_964016885.1 Eledone cirrhosa | reverse complement strand
TATATATATATATATATATATATATATATATATATATATATGGGTGTGTGTGTGTGTATATATATACATATATATATTTATATATATTTTGAAGCAACGATCGACTTTCGTCAAATTGGACCGAGGAAACAATGTTTCCATTGGTCTTTCCAATTGCTAACTCTATCTATCGGTCGCAACTCCCGGTAGAAGGAGCTAAATGAAATAAAGTGTCTTTCTCAAGGACATAACGCATCGCCCGGTCTGGGAATATAACTCACAACCTCACGATTCTCTAACCACTCAGCCACATGCCTTCACTCTCTCTCTCTCTATATATATATATATACTAACACAGAAACTTTCTCATGAAAAAGATATTCAATTGAATTCTGAACAACTGTTAAAATCCCACTATCGCACAGACAGTAAATATAATGAATAATTCGTCTAGATAAACCCAGGTATTCTCATTGCCAGAAATCAAGAGACATTTTTCAAATTCCAAACTTTCAACTTTTTATCTTTGACATTTTAAACATTTGATAAGATGATTTTACGCACCGAAACAGGTAATATTTCATGCGCACCCCCACCCTTTTTTTAAAAGCTCTTACTCGGTCAAATTAAAAAGATAAACAAAAAAAATATTCTTTAAATATACTTCGGTATGTATGTATATATATATATATATATACATATGCAATATATATAGTGTATTGTCATATAACGTTCAATTAATGGTATATATATATATATATATATATACGTTCAAATCATAAGGGACCTAAATCGCTAGGGTGAATAATTTACTAACGATGAACAATACGCTTTGCCAGACTCAATTATAAGGATAAATAAAGA
Source organism: Eledone cirrhosa (assembly GCA_964016885.1). Taxonomy (NCBI): domain Eukaryota; kingdom Metazoa; phylum Mollusca; class Cephalopoda; order Octopoda; family Eledonidae; genus Eledone; species Eledone cirrhosa. The sequence continues at coordinate 383,302,805 of OZ024741.1, read as the reverse complement.
AATAATAGAAACCGAATCATGATAACTATCAAAACCTCCAGACAGTCTTGGTAGAACTGTTTCGTAACAAAGTGGAGACAGTTACAAATCCGATTAATCTTCAGTGGATGATTTGAACCCATATATGTATATATTTGTGTTTGTCTCTCTTATTTATATTAAATTATATTATAAGGCTCGGTAGCTAAGTATCATCACACCACATAATGACGTATTATCTTCGCTTTTTTCCGTTCGTTGCCAAGGTACGTCTTCACGAACCAAAGTATCGTCTTCCTGTATTCCTTCGGTTGCAACGTTTTTCGACATATTTACTTCTGCGTTCACATATTGATTTTTTTAGTTTCAGAAGATCCCGTTAAGGGTGAAAGAGGGGATTCTTTGCTTAAACTTTAATATGTTATTTTAATAAATATTTGCTCTAGGGTTCTTATATATTTGATATATATTTATCCTTATCGAGCCCTCTTTGGATTTTAGTCATCAAATTTATTATTATTATTACTATATAAGGGCGGTGGATTGGCAGTATCCAGCATAGTTATGTCCCTTTACTGTCTGAGTTCAAATCCCGTCGAGGTTAACTTTGCCTTTCATCGTTACAGGGTCGATAACATAATGTACCAGTAATGCACTGGATAATTGCTGGCCTTGTGCCACATGTAGAAACAATTATAACTATATATATATATATATATATTGTTGTACTTTGGGAGGGTCATGCTGCCAATAAGAAACACACACACCAGTTGCTTCTACTTCAATTTATTATTTTTGAGAAAAAAAAAATATATTTTTATAATAAATTGGAGTGAATGCAACTGGTCCGTGTGTTTCTTATTGGCAACATGACCCTCACAAAGTATAACAATATCTGTTTCAACACACGTTTTCAGGTAAAGAATCTTGCTAAACAAATTCAGAAACGATATATATATACGCAGAGATGTCCACGGTAAGTTGTGGGGTCTATTCTGCATGAAGAACTCAATGTAATCCATATGTTGAAAGTGTTGTAGGTTAGGATAAATTCCGGAAAACAATAAAACATTAAATGGAAAACAGAGTCATGATATAAGTTAAAACAATGTTTTAGCTTCCTTAGATTTATACGTTAATGACTAAAGGCAACAGGGTACACAACCACCCGTAATTGCATGAGTAGATATATATCTATGTATGTATGATATGGGAATATATTTGTGTATATGTATATATATATATATATATATATATATGAATATATATGTATATGTATATGTTTGTGTGTGTATATATATATATATGTGTGTGTCTGTATTTTGTGTATATATAGATGTGTGTTTGCGTGTGTGTATATGTGAGTATATGTGTATGAGTGATTATATATGAGTGTATGTACATGTATGAGTGTGTGCATACACACACACACACACACACACACACACACACACATATATATATATATATATATATATATATATATATATATATATATATATACGTTATTCCGGGTTGTATCGGAGGTAACCACACATATATATATATATATATATATATATGTATATATATATATATGTGGGTATATGTGTGTATGTGTGTATAAATATGTGTGTATATGATTATGTGAACATGTGTAAATGTGTATTTATGTTTGCATCTATTTGTGCGTATGTATATTTTTGGTTGTGTATCAATGTAATTATACCTCTCTATATATAATGTGGGTATATGCACTTTATGATCTATGAAATTTATGCGTTTTGACTGTCAACATGTATTTATCTGAGTTTGATTATTTATACATAAACATACTTGATAGTATTTTAGAGCGTATCATATGCTGTATAAGTGCAATTTACCACACCGTACTATATTGTGTTGGTTATATTATATTATTGCATTACTATATTTCATTATTTCATTATCTCATTATAATCTTCATCTTTTAATATACTTTCTTTCCTAGACATGACCTTAATTTATATTCACCTAAAATCTCCATACAACACTAATCATCATTTATTTTTACATTCCTTTTAAACTTCACTATACCAAATACATTCAACTATCAATTTGACAACCCCTTTCCTCCTAATAGATTTTTTATGGCAATTCTATTCAAAGGGTCATGACCTCAACTAAAGTGAATTACTTTTCATCTTAACATCATATGGAAAAAAACAATTTGATTGATTAGTTATTCAACTACCTCCAAATAAGGACAAGATACTAATATACTACTAATTCTGAATAAAATTATTATTGCTTTTGAAAACAGCTGGTGATATGCGTGTAAGTAAATATTCTCTTTATCTGATATTTTGTAACTAACTTTACATAGATCAATAACGAAGTATATCTACAATGTATTATCATCATCTAGAAACGATCGTAAAGCAGTGAAGTAAATCTCTCATGACTTGATTTTTTATTTCATTGTTTTAACTTATATCATGACTCTGTTTTCCATTCAATGTTTTATTGTTTTCCGGGATTTATCTTAAACTACAACACTTTCAACATATGGATTACATTGAGTTCTTCATGCAGAATAGTCCCCACAACTTACCGTGGATATCTCTGTGCATTTTGCTCCTTCAGTATATTTTTCATAACTGATTATAATATTTATAATATTTAGTTGAGCTCTTTTTTTTATCTAATTCCTGCATCACAATGGAAAAACAATATTTGGGTACCTCGTTTAAGAATATTCCAATTCCACCTAATGATGAATATCTACTCTTGCTCATATTTCCTCTTCCTCCTCCTTGAAGTCCGTCAACACAATGATTCTACGGACATCCAGGACGTGACGTGGCACTCCGTCCACAGACACGTTATTCTGGGAATTTACGGCCGTTACCGTTCCCTTTCCCCATTGAGATGTGCATCGTTCATATGGGGGCTTAACCCTAACTTCCTCGCCCCCCTATACGAATGCGTTCTCTCTCTCTACTGGCGGTTGTGGTACCGTGCACGGGTGCCCCACTCGTATTTGTATATCGCTCTGTGTGGCACTGATTCCTCAGCCTCTTCCACCCGAGGGGACATGTTCTACCAAAACACTGCCTCCATTGGTGAGATGTGCCCCCATTCCGCCATTGCTTTGATTGTACGGTGATGTCGGTCCACGATCCCATTTCCGCTCGGCCTGTATGCTGCTCTGAAGAAACGGTCCATTTTCCACCCACCAAGCATGTCCCTCAGCGCCTCCGAGCGGAATGCTGCGCTATTATCCATCAGCAGTTCCTCAACAGGGCCCCGCTCCAAGAATATCTCTCTCAACGTCCGTGTGATTTCCTCCGCAGTTCCCATCTTCATTTCCCTCCATATCGCCATCCATCCCGGTCCACAATTAATCATCGAGAGGTATGTTCCCTGTCGGTAGTGTGTTACGTCCACCGCCAATCTCTTCCAGTCGCGATCCGCCGGGAGACTTCCCGACTCGTGCACACCCGGGGCGGGATCGCTAGACTTGCATCGGACGACGCCTCTGACCACACTCTGGACTCTGTCTCTGCTAACGTTGGAATCGATTCTCCTGGCTACGAACAGGGGCCTATCGACTCCCATGTGGTGCATGGCATGCAATCCTTTATGGTCCGACTCACTCAGCCGACACACATCGGCTATCCCCTTTTCTGCATCCTCCGGCGCTTCCATCCAGGCTTTCTTCACAATGGTTAAAACGTCTGGTCTATATTTCTATGAGGGCACGAAGACTACACCCAACTTCAGGCCGAACTCTGTGGCCATCTCACCTAGAATACTCAGGCGGCGCTTTATCAGCATTTCTGCCGCCCCTCCCGTTCGCACTCTCTTCTCACTGGTAAGCTCTGACCTCATCCATCCGAATACAGTCGCCGAGTCGGTGCGAATCTCGATAGTGCGCAGTACCCACCTCAAGGCGAGTTTTACCCCTCTCAACACAGCGTCCAGCTCGGCCACATTGATGTGGTTACAATCATCCTTCTTCCTGAGCCAGTCTGCATCCTCGACCTCGACACCTCCTATATCCAGTGTGACACCTAACGCTATGCTGCTGGCATCACACCATACGATCCCGCTCTGCGATTCGGGGACATACCAGCGTCCTCGCACCGGGTCATCGGCCTTCACCTACCCACGATCTCCTGCATCACGGCCAACGTGCTCTCTCCCCCTTGTCACTCTAAGTCACCCCGTCCGCTCCTCTCTTGACATAGCTGCATGCCGTCCGAAGCCACCCAGCGATTGGGTAGTGACCCACTAATTTTCCAAACACCGAGAAGAGTTCAGGTCTATTCATATTTGGGCCCAGTTCCGGGACTTCCTTTCCCCTCCGAAATACCAACGTTCCCGTCTTGTCTCTTCGCAGCCTAATTCCTAGTGCGGCTCCTCCCTCCAACGCCTCTGACGGCTTCCCAGTCAATCCATATCGTCGCAAATGGCTTGTGACCTCCGCCGCCGACACTATAGTCTCGTCCAATAAGATGTCGTCGATGTATGAATTGGTGGCCATCTTCATCTTGTCGGCTTTTCCCAGAACGGTCTTGAGGACCGCCGCCATGATGTGCGATGCAGAATTCAGCCCGAAACCGAGCCTGGCCAGGCAATATGTCCAGCCCTTATACCTGACAAGCTGATACTGCCACAGCTTCTCCTCCACGTGTAGCTGTAGATATGCCGACTTTAAGTCGACGATCGTGGAAACCCCCGTCATACGTCTTCACTCGCGCAGAGTTTCCCCGCAGACATCCATGACCTCACCACCCGTTTGACACGACACATGCTCGTTTAGCTCCCGAAAATGCAACACTGGTCTCACCTTGTTCTTCGTGGGTTGCACCACAGCCATTAACGGCAGCACCCACACTTCACCTCCTCCTTCCAGAGAACCAGTATGCCCTCCTCGATCCATCTCTACCTCTCGCTCAAACTCTCTCCTAGTATCTCTTTTCAGTGTGTGCTGATAGAAGCCCACTTTGTTCTTCAGTTTTGGCGGTTCTCCCTTCCAGTACCACTCAACAATCCATCGTTGCCTGTCGAACACGGCCTTGAAGTCCTTATCCCGTACGGTGTGAGTGGCATATTTTTCCTCGTGGGCCTTCTCGCCCTCCTGATGCGTACTCACAGCGCATGCTGGTGCAGCGCCACCAAATGTTACTCCAACATCGTTCACTATGACGCCTCCTAATCGGCCAATCGCGTCCATGCCCATAACCACGTCAATTCCATCCACTACGCAGTCGACCACAATGGCTGAAAGCCTAATTCTCTTTCCCCTTATCACCATCTCTACCTCGCTGCGACCTCTACCTTCAATCTTCCTACCGTCGACAGCCCTTATGATGCTCTCCCCTCTCCACTTTTCCATCACCCCCGTAGTCACCAGTGTCGTTGTACATCCCGTGTCCACGAGGGCTTCTAATGGCTTTCCCTTCACCAGGACTTTTACCACGGGCAGCACCTCTGCACTCGAGGGGTAGCTACCGGTGCAATAGCCCCCTCTTGGACCGTGTCCCTGGTCGCAATTGGTAGCGATATGGCCCGGCGGCCTACACCGCTAGCAAATTATGTCTGGTTTCGAATCCTTGCCATCTCTCACCATGTGCGCACCCTGGCACCTATAGCAACGACCTCTAAACGCGCGCAGGCGACTGTTTGCCGTGTTTGTCACCCTTTCGGCATTTCGCTGTCGGCTTCCCCGGGCCTCGATCGCCGCTATTGCCGCAACACTCTTCTTAGCATCTTCCACTATGAAGCTGGCTTGCTCTACCAATGTACGCATCTCCATTTCCTTGTAGCCAGGTATTTGCTGTAGTATCACCGCGATGTCATCCGGAAATCCGTTTTCTAAATGCCAGCCGCACTGAACATTCGCACTCGACCTGCAACCCGCCAGCATGGCCAATCTTCTTATCTCCGCAGTAAACATATCCACACGCTGACCTTCCCACCTTATCCTTGCCAGCTTGGCAAACCCGCTACACGGACCTTCCGCAAACGTTTCCATCTACGCCGCTCAATTTTTTGCGCGTCCCTCTGGCTGATTTCGTCCATCTCGAGGTACAACGCTAGCGCAACCCCCTGGAGATAGAGTGCCATGAGACCGGCCACATCGTCTATCACCCGGATCTTTCGCATCCAAGCGATAACGTCTCCTTCACCGGTGAAAGCTTTAAGTACTTCACCGCTCAACCGTAATCTCGTCACCATCTCTTTAGTCCTGCAGTAAGTAATAAAACAAGATAGTCTTTGTTTTCAAGTAGCTTTGTCCCTTCTTTTTTTTTCAATTGTACGTCTTCAATGTGCCGAAATAGCTTGTGGTGAGAAAGCTATTCCACTTACCGCGAGTCTGCTGGTTCACACAAAGCCGTGCATCAAACTTCGTGTTATAATCCATTCGCCAAGCTGCAGCTTCATTTGGTACGTCCGTCTTTCTCCAAGTCACCGCGAAAGGCACAGCCTACAGACGCCGCCTCGGAAACGTAACTGACGTCACTCCTCCTCCGACTCCGGTCAAGCCTTCCCAGCTTCCACTCACCTCCTCCACACAGCCCCCCCCCCCCACACACACACATATATATATATATATATATATATATATATATATATATATATATATAAAATATATTAACAAATGGAAACTATATTTATAAAACCATATTTATTTCATTATACATATTTCAAGGACACCAAAGCAAATTATGGTGCGCTTTCATTAGATAAAATATAATATAGATCAGTTTTATAAACAAATATTGACATACCCTTAAAGAATGCGACCATGTCGGTTGGAGGGTCCCGGATATTTGCTTGTTGTATCCCAACAAATTAAATATAAATTCTACATATATATATATATATATATATATATATATATATATATATGTGTATGTGTAGATATAAATATGTATATATGTGTAGATATATATATATGTATATATATAAATACATATATATATGTTTATATATATATATATGTATATATGTAGATATAGATATATATGTACATACATGTTTATATATATATGTACATTGTATATATGTATATATATATCCGTTATATATATATATATATATATATATATATATATATATATATATATATATGTAGGAGGTGAGTTTTATTGTAGCACAATAAAGCAATGCAAATATCGGATAAATAGCACTCAAGAGTTTATAGGACTGGAGTATAAGTAATATAAAATCAAAAGATGGTTAAAAGAGTTCCATGTATTTTATTATGCGCATTTCAAAAACAAATATCATACTGGGGTGATATTTACGTTCTCATCAGATAAAATAGCGAGACATGATATGAAGCTTAAAAAACACTTGCGAGCAGTGTAGTGTTATATCAACATATGAAAAATAAAATAAGATGGATATATGAGATTGGAAAAAAGGAAAGGAAGGGGGGAAGGAAGGAAAAGGTAAGGAAGAGGAAGAAAGAATATAGATAGAGGAAACAAAATAATAATAAGGAAGGGATGACGGAGGAGGAGTATAAGAAGGAAGGATGAAAGAGGAGGAGATAATGAGTGTGAGAGAGAGAGAGAGAGAGAGAGAGAGAGAGAGAGAGAGAGAGAGAGAGAGAGAGAGAGAGAGAGAGAGAGAGAGAGAACCTTTAATACTGAGAAACACTGTCTCACAGAGAAAAATAAAAAAAAACGTTGTAAGTTAATACATAAATAAAAATTACGAAATTAAAAGTTAATGAGGTTTATGAATGGTGATGATTATGATTAAAGAAAAAGGAATTAAGAATAGTATTTATTTAAGGTTTATATATTGACGGGTTTAATAGGGTTTGCGACAAGGAATTTATTAAAATTTATTATTAAAATAAAATATATTAAGAAGATAAGGTGAATGAAGATAAGGTTAAATGAATTATGAACTTAGATGAATTAATTAGGTCCAATTTTTATACTAAAGAACGTAACAATATTGATTATTTATCTCTAGAAGAAATCCTCCTTTCATTAACAATCTAGCGCAGTTTGAGGAAGAATTAACTCATATTATAAGAGGACTTAAATTCAAGAGAAACTCTTATAGAGGACAGGAGCACCTTTTAAATATCAGGAATGAGATTTCGGACCTTAATTCTTCTACAAAAGTCTTAGTCCATTCCGACAGAACTAATAATTTATATGGTGTATCTAAAGATAACTATAATAACCTTATCCTTAAGGAACTAAGGAAGAATTATCGCAAAACTAACCATGAGAGTCTGGAATCTATAAACTTTGAAGCTTCTAAGATTATGTCTAAACTTGGCATCGAGAAAAAGACCGAACCATTCTTCCCAAGAACTCCGAGGATAGATCTTAAGGATCACAAAAGTAACTTTCGAACTGAACTGCCTGTTAGACTAATCGCCCCTCTAAATCCGATCTGGGAGGTTGTTAGTAAATCCATCTTGGATAGAACTATCCCACTTTCGTTCTAATTGTTCTATTTCTAACTGAAATTTATGGATTGGTACATCTGATGTAATTGACTGGTTCAATGACCTGTATAATAAAAACAAACAAAAATTTATTCAGTTCGACATTGCCAGTTACTATTCTTCTATTTCACCTTCACTCCTCAACCACGCTCTCTCTTTTCCATTTAAATATTCTGACATCACCACAGATGAACTGTACATCATTCTCACCGCAAGCAAAACTATCCTGGAATTCAACAACGAATATTGGACTAGAGCTGATACTTCCAACAACTTTGATATCACAATGGGTTCGTCGGATTCAGCGCAATTGACGGATTTGATTGAAATCTTTATTTTGAATTCTTTAAATCGGAAAATTCCTCAACTTCGCGGTGGAATTTATCGTGACGATACCCTTTTTACTGTATTAAACTGTAACTTAGTTAACCTTAATATTATTAAGAATAATATACTTGATCTATTTAAGCACCATAACCTAAAAATTGAATTTGAAAAGAACGTCAAACTAGCTAACTTCCTGGATATATCCTTTAATCTTGACACCGGCCTATATTACCCTTACCATAAAGACAATGAGAATCTAAATTATGTTAATTTTAAATCTAACCACCCTATTAACGTTACACATGCTATAGTCAGTAATGTTGAAAAAAGAATCTCAGATCTATCTTCTAATAAGCTTATCCTTGACGCTAAAGCCAATTATTACAACAATGCGCTTTCCAGAGCCGGTTATCCTGACAAAATTAAATACAGTAAAGAAACCAATCATCGAGGAACTTATAGTAATATAGTTAGTTATAAGCATTCCAATAGCATAAAGAAAAGACCAATATATAAAAATATGATTTGGTACAACGCTCCTTTTTCTCTATCTATTATTAGTAATATTCCTAAACTATTTTTTAGGGCCTTAGATAAATGCTTCCCTCCACATATTTATATTAAGATATTTAATTAAATTCTCTTATTCCACCATTTCCAACATCTGTAACATTATCTCAAAACATAATAATAAAATATTAAGTAATAAATTATATCCATACAACACTGAGCGTCATGATAGCAATAGTAAGCCTGACGTCAATGTTAACTCTAGGCTAGATTCCGTAAATTTAAATACGACATCAAACGTAACTCTGTCGAATGGTCATAATACCAATCTAAATCACAAAACTTTAGCACCTATCGTAAGTAACTTCTCCAATCCAATTCCTTCTATAAATAATAATGGGTCAATTGATAATAACTCTGGTAATTTCTCTAATCGTAATTGCAATTGCACTATTAGAACTAAATGTCCTCTTAGTAACCAATGTCTTGATACAAATTTAGTGTATGAATGTAAGGTTATAACTGGTACCAAGTCTTTTACCTATTTTGGTTCCACTTCCACTTCCTTTAAAGCAAGATTTTATAATCACAATTCCTCTTTTAAATACCAACTTAAAAGAACTAACATGGTACTCTCAGAACTCATATTGTCCTTAAAGGACAAAAATATTAACTACAACATTTCTTGGAGGAAGGTTTACAACGCCTCTCCTTACCTTAATTCTTCCCTTTCCAGAACATGTTATCTCTGCCTAGCGGAGAAATTTACCATTATCTCTAATTTCAATTCTATAATAAATAGACGTACGGATTTATTTTCGCTCTGCTTGCATAAATCCAATAGAATTTTCCATAAAGTATACAGCTAATATCTTACTACCTAATTAGTTTAACATCTTCTTTTCTCAAACGCTTTTATCTTTTTTACAAATATACCCATCTTTCTACCCTATTTCAGTATATTATACAATATTACACATACTATGTCGTTAGCGGTCCCCTAATTTTTTAATTTTTTTAATTTTTAATTTCTAGTCTTTAATCTGCAACTTTTACTTCTCAATTATTTCTTAATTCATCTTATAACTCACTATAGCATTTTCCTTATATTCTCGGCCATACAAATCTTTATTTTTAATATATACTAATATTTCCATGAGAGAAATTTTGTAAACATATATTTGTTTGACGTCATATATTTTTTCTTCCTTGAATTTTTACTTTCTTCACTCCTTCCGTGCTCGTATTAAATCTATTATTTACTTTTTCCTATTACCATATATAGAAACAAACTTGGACCTTAATTGATTCCTTTAAGTTCATAATTCATTTAACCTTATCTTCATTCACCTTATCTTCTTAATATATTTTATTTTAATAATATATTTTAATAAATTCCTTTTCGCACACCTATTAAACCCTTCAATATATAAACGTTAAATAAATACTATTCTTAATTCCCTTTTCTTTAATCATAAACATCAACATTCATGAACCTCATTAACTTTTAATTTCGTAATTTTTAATTATGTATTATCTTACAACGGATTTTTTTTGATTTTTCTCTGTGAGACAGTGTTTCTCAGTATTAAAGGTTATCTCTCTCTCGCACTCATTTTCTCCTCCTCTTTCATCCTTCCTCGTTATACTCCTCCTCCGTCATCCTTTCCTTATTATTATTTTTTTTCCTCTATCTATATTCTTTCTTCCTCTTCCTTACCTTTTCCTCCCCCCTTCCTTTCCTTTTTTCCAATCTCATATATCCATCTTATTTTTTTTTTCATATGTTGATTTAACACTTCACTGCTCGCAAGTGTTTTTTAAGCTTCATATCATGTCTCGCTATTTTATCTGATGAGAACGCAAATATCATCCCATGATGATATTTGTTTTTGAAATGCGCATAATAAAATACATGGAACTCTTTTAACCATCTTTTGGTTTTATATATATATATATATATATATATATATATATGTATATATATATATGTGTGTGTGTGTGTGTGTGTGTGTGTGTGTGTGTGTGTGTGTGTGTGTGTGTGTGTGTGTGTGTGTGTGTGTGTGTGTGCGTGTGTGTGTGTGTGTGTGTGTGTGTGTGTCTGTGTGTGTGTGTGTGTGTGTGTGTGTGTGTGTGTGTGTTTTATATGTGCATATGTTTGCGATTGCCTATATTATAATCATCCTGTACACATGACAATAATCTTTCTCATGTTATAAATGCTTTTTTCCGAATCGTTCATAAGCATTGATAATATATATTCTATAGCAAATCAATGTTGCCAAAAGATATATAAATATATAAATAATTGTTTCTACTGTTGACAAAAGGCCAGCAATTATCCCAGTGTATTACTGGTACTTTGTTTTATCGACTCCGTAAGGATGAAAGGCAA
>OZ024741.1:383258648-383286148 GCA_964016885.1 Eledone cirrhosa | reverse complement strand
CTGTTAAGACTGTACTTGTGAATAAATTAGAAGAATTCCCAGTAGGGATTAGTGAGCGTCTTATGTCCATGAGAATTCCGCTGGACAAAGGAAGATATGCGACCCTGGTGCGTGTGTATGCCCCAAATATGAATTCTGTCGATTAAGAAAAAGTGTCCTTTTACCATGCCTTGAAAGGTGTTTTAAGAAATATCCCTCAGGCAGACAAAGTCATCGTGCTTGGTGACTTTAATGCTAGAGTGGGTAGGGATTTTAACACATGGAATGTAATCGGAAGGCATGGGGTGGGAAAGTGTAACAACAATGGTATGCTCCTGCTGCAGATGTGTGAGGAGCTGGATCTGTGTGTTACCAACACCATGTTCCAACAAAAGACCAAATTCAAGACCACATGGATGCATCCTGCATCTAAGGAATGGCATCTTTTGGACTACGTCCTAGTCAGGATGCGTGACAGAGAGGATGTGCAGTGTGTTCGTGCTCTTCGTGGAGCTGAGTGCTGGACGGACCAACGCCTGGTACGCGCAAAAGTGAAACTAATCACTAAACGTAAATTAGGGGCTCCTGGTGTTGCCCTGCCCAAAAGATTGAATGCTGTTCGTCTTAAGGATAAAAATGTGAAGAGGACATTGGAAGAAGAGATGCAGGCTGCAGATCTTGGTGAGGATTGGCCGACCCTTAAAAAGTCGGTTTATGATGTAGGCAGGCGTGTTCTGGGATTGGTGCAGAGAAAACATCAGGACTGGTTTAATGAGAATGATGTATATATAGAAGACTTGTTGGCTGATAAGAGGCGTGCTCTGTCACGCTACTTGACGGCAAAACCACAGTAGAGGAATACGTTGCATGAGGAACTCAAGGATGTAAAATCACGTGTTAGGCGGAGTCTTTCTCAGATGAAGGATCAGTGGTGGAGTGAGAAGGCTGGTGAGATACAAACTGCGTCAGATTCCAATAACACAAAGCTGTTGTAGAGTCTATTGCATGAGGTTTATGGACCGTCTTCTCTGGTGACACCGCTTCGCCGCAAGGATGGCAAAGAACTTCTTCGTGACTCACAAGGAATTCTACGAAGGTGGCGAGAGCACTTTGATGATCTTTTGAATCAGCCGTCTGTCGTCAGTGAAGATTTCGTCAATCTCATTCCAGAAAGTCCTGTGAAAGTAGCTCTCGCAGAACCTCCGACGCTTGTGGAGGTTGCAGTGGCTATTTCGAAGCTGAACAGTGGAATATCTCCAGGTATGGATGGCATACATGCTGAGCTCCTACAATATGGTGATGAGAGACTCCTGCAACATCTTCACTCTTTGTTTGGCATGATATGGGCTAATGAATCCGTACCTGAGGACTGGAGAGATGCAATAATGGTGGTCTTGTACAATGGAAAGGGTAACAGGAATGATTGTGGGAACTACAGAGGTATATCATTGCTTTCCGTCGTAGGGAAAGTTTTATGTGGGGTGCCTCTGGACCGTCTGCTGACACACCTTGCAGATTGTGTTCTTCCTGAAAGTCAATCTGGTTTTCGTGCTGGACGCGGCACTACTGATATGATCTTCTCAGCTAGACAGCTCCAGCAGAAGTGCATGGAACAAGACTTGGATCTGTATCAGGATTTTGTCAATCTGACAAAAGCTTTCGATACTGTTAACAGAGATGCATTATGGAAGGTTCTCTAGAAACTTGGTTGACCTGATAAGTTCCTTGCTTTAGTTAGGTCTTTCCATGACGACATGAAGGCTTGGGTTAATGTCGGAGGTAACATGTCGGAGCCTATCTCAGTAAAAAATGGAGTGAAACAGGGGGATATTCCAGCACCGACCCCGTTTGCCATATACTTTGCAATGGTTTTCTGTATTGCATTCAGGAATTGCGAGCATGGTGTTTACATCCGATATCGAGCCTCAGGCAGCATATTTAACATCAGGCGCTTTGCTGCAAAGACAAAAGTATTTACATCAATCATAAGAGACCTCTTGTATGCAGATGATTGCGATCTTGTAGCGCACACAGAGAGTGATATGCAGCACATTTTGAATGCATTTTCTGACGCTTTCACTGCCCTAGGATTGACTGTCAGTCTCAAGAAAACCGTCGTCATGTACCAACCTGCCCCTGGTAAGCAGTACACTGAACCAAACATCTATGTATATGGCAAACGACTTGGAGTGGTTGATCAGTTTGTCTACCTGGGAAGCACTGTCAAACGATACAGAAATCTCACTTAGGATTAGGAAAGCAAGTGATGCTTTCGGAAAGCTAGAAAGGCGACTCTGGGGTCGGCGAGACATATGCAGGAGGACAAAGGTAAAGGTGTACAAGGCATGTGTGCTCTCTTGTCTTCTTTATGCTTGCGAGACCTGGGTCACATATCGACACCACATTAAGCAATTGGAGCGTTTCCATCAGATGTGTCTCAGACGGATCCATGGCGTTCAATGGAGAGACCACATCAGTGATGTCGAGATTTTGGAAAGCTCTATGTGTGACAGTATAGAAGCTCTTGTGCTTAAGCAACGACTCCGTTGGAGTGGTCACCTTGCCAGGATGAAAGATTATAGAATACCAAAACAACTCTTTTATGGAGAGTTGGTTAAAGGAAAACGACCGCCACATAAACCAAAAAAGAGGTATAAGGATTTCTTGAAAGCCTCTTTGAAAGACGCTAACATCTCTGCTGATACATGGGAAAATATTGCTGCTGATCGTAATAAATGGAGAAAGACTGTATATGAGGGAAAAGTTGCCTTTGAGGCATCTCGAATCGCATACGAGAAAGTAAAGCGAGATGTGAGGAAGGGCATTGCTGTTGCACTTCAAGACGGCGAGGGTCCTCCTATAGTGCTGACATGCAGCGTCTGTGCGAGACTCTGCCTAAGCAAAGCTGGACTCGAAAGTCATCGTCGCAGTCATAAAGTAAGACCAGTGGTTGACTACCAGGCTGCTGTTGGAGATGCTACTCATCATGCTTGCCAAACATGTGGTAGAGAATGTAAATCAGCGGGAGGGCTCAAGCGACATGCAAAAGTACATGAACTCCAACCAGAGCCGACTATTCCCAGTGAATGTTTTGGTCGCCGACTCTGTGCAAGACATTTTAGATCATTGGCTGGGCTAAAAAGCCACATTCCATCGCAGCGCTGTTAGTTGCTATCGTGTGTGTGTGTGTGTATAGATATGTTTATGTGTGTGCGTGTATGTGTATATATATATGTATATGTATATTATTATTGTTGTTGTCGTTATTATTATTGTTGTTATTATTATTATTATTATTGTTATTAATGTATATATGTGTGTGTATATATATGTGTGTGTATATGTGTATATGTATGTGTATATATATATATATATATATATATATATATATATATATATATATATATATATTTTTTAATTTTAATTTTTTTTCTTTTTTCTCCTCGTGCAATGGCTATACTCGATAAGGGTCATCCATTATATATATATATATATATATATATATATATCCTAACTCGTGTGCTTCCTCTCCACATTTTATTATATATATATATATATATATATATATATATATATATATATATATATATATATATATATATATACATACACACACACACATATATGTATATATGTGTATATATATACATGTTTGTTACTTAGATATTATTTTAACGTTTCGACTTATACCATAGCAATAACAAAATCTGCAGTATTTAACTTAGATCTATTAATATTTATCCTCAGCTGGGATTACAGGAAATAAAGAGATGTGAAATATACCTCTATAGAAACATCGTTTTCTCATAACGATGTCTGTTGCTTCTAAATTTTAGAAAATATTTCAACTGCTTTGTAGAGTCATATCTATCTCAATACAGGGCTAAGATAAATCTGGTAAAAGGAGAATCAGAGAAAGCCAGTTTAGATTGACAAGTATTCAACAAATAATAACTTAAATATTCACAGGTGTCAGTTTTGTGAATTGTTCAGAAAAATTAATCCGTCCTCGGGGTTTAGCAGTATTACTTGACATTTGGGCAAGTGACTACTATTATTACCTCGGGTTGACCAATGCCTTGTGAAACTCAAATTACTGGAGTCCCTTATATATATATGCATATATATTTATGTATCGCTCCATCATTGCCTTTTCATATATATCTCTCAGGGTTTATATCTCTCAGGGTTTATATCACGTTACTTGGCGATTCGATGGAACCGAGTTTGATATAGTAAGTAACATAAGTCCTCATGTCCTCAAAAATAAGTCCTCAAGCCAATAATCATTGATTAAATCAAGGCGATGCACAAGTAAGGCCGCAGTATATTGGCTGAAACAAGTACAAATAAAAGAATCAATAATACACACACACGCACGCACAAACACGCATGCACACTCACACACTCATACACATACACATGATCACACACACACACACTCACACACGCACATACCCATACACACACACACCCACACCCCCACACACACATATATATATATAAAAATGTGACTATGTGTTGGTTAGTTAGCGACACTTCAGAATGCAGAGTAGAACCCTCAACGAAGTGCCCAATGTGGGTTTGTTTACCCCGGAGTAATTTAAAAACCAGAAGTGTAAGAAAACAGGTTAAGATTAACCCTCTTATTCATATTCGCTGTTATATATATTTCGGTGATAACCATTATTCAACACCAATGACCTCACCAGAGAGCTAGAACTTGAACAAAAAAAGAAAACAGAATAACAAAATAATGGAACAAAGTTTACCTCTGTTATTTCGATCTTTTCTTACGTCCAGTCCTGAAGTATGGTATACTCTTCTCAAATAACTGGGGGGGGGGGGGTATCCAAAAATGTTCTCAAAATAGATAATATCAAAATATCATAGATTCTTCTTTGAGAAAACAAAACCATAATTCAGGACTGGGGAAATCAAAAGATCGAAATAAGAGAGCCTTATGTCTTTCTACAAGATTCTGCACCATCACACACGGCTCAAATGACACAAAAATGGATGGCTAACAATTTGCATGAACACATCACCCCCAACATTTGGTCTCCTAATTCTCCAGATCTCAATCCACTGGACTACTATGTATGGAGAACTGTTGAGAAAAATGTCAATGTCACTCGCATAGCACCAAAGATTCTTTGAAAGTCACATAATACGAGTCATGTCCAATCTGAACAAGGACCACCTAATCCGAGCTTGTAAACGATTTCAACCCCGTGTATAGGTAGTTATTGATGCTTATGGTGGTTTTATTAAATTAAATTATTAAAATGATAATTTAGCTTTATGTTTATGTTATTTTTATAAGAATACAGTTTTTTCTGTTATTATATAAGCGTAAACACTAAATATGTCCTCAAATACCGTCTGCACCCTGTAGATATATGTATATATATATATATATATATATATATATATATATATATATATATATATATATATATATATATATATAAATCTTTGTCTGAATGTGCGCTCTAGCTACATCTTAATCTCTAATGTCTAAGCAACAGAATGCCTTTTGGCTCAGTTCTGTAGATTCTATGATTGTCTAGGTGAACACATTAAAGTTATGTGTTTGTGTGATTGAGATAATCACACAAGCCCACGAACATTTTTCAACCCACTGAGAATTGTTACATTGTTGTTGCAGGTAGACAAGTATCGCTAAATCAGAGCTCTGTTCCGAATCCTTGCCTCAAAGTGAACTATAACAACACATTTCAAGGACCATATGGTGGTATTAATCCGGGCGAAAGTATTAGTAATCTGTTCAAGTGATCAACAGTGAATATGAATTCACAAAATAAATAGCTTTTCAGATATTAACGCATTAACATTTTACAGTGAATTGATAATTCACTGTAAAAGTTGTCAGGAGAAATGCTATGTTGAACACGGTGGGAATTGAACACAGAAAGCCAGAAGCAACTTTACATCTATGCATATAAACACGTTTGTATGTGTGTGTATGTGTGTGTGCGTTTGTGTATGCGTGTGTGTGTGTGTGTGTGTGCGTGCGTGTGTGTATGTATTTGCATCAGTGTGTGTATGTGTGGATGTGCGTAAGTGTGTGTATGTATGTGTGCGCCTGCTGGCTATATTTTTCTGAGCAGTGTAATTTTGAAGGATCATTTATCAATTTGTCTATACTATTAGGTCACATTTCTGTAAATATCAAAATAATACTAAAGTGAGATATTAATCACATTAATGCGGAAAATATATCTACGATAACTGATGTGTAGCTAAAACCGAAGTGCCGTGTACTTTCAATGACCATTTATTATAGTACTCATGAAGTTAATTTATATATGGATACTGTTTGTCACTTCATCAATACTAATAGGAATGCAGAAATATATTCATCATTCTGCAAAACAAGTTCGTGACGCTTACATAGCCGATCATTATAACACTAAACGCTTCAATTTACATTCATATACTTAATTATCTGAAAGGAAATCAAGTAAAACTTCGGTATATTTATGTTGCAGGCTCGCAAATAAAGACGAATATACTAATCGGATCAGCTTGTATAATGGGTCATTAATTACTTAAGCAAGGGCGGTGGATTGGCAGTATCGGTAGAAGGTCGGACGCCATGCTTTGACGCTTAGAGTTAAATCCCATGCCATTCTGAGTTCAAATCCCGTCGAGGTTAACTTTGCCTTTCATCCTTACGCGGTCGATAAAATAAAGTACCAGTAATACACTGGATAATTGCTGGCCTTGTGCCAACAGTAGAAACAATTAATTACTTAAGCATATTGTTGATACATTTATTTATCTTTATATGGAGATTTTTTTCTTTCTCTTTTCCATAACACTTATAGGATTAACATTTTACAATAACAATTCTGAAAGTTTCCTCGTTAGTAGAATGCTAATCCAATCCAATCCAATCCAATGCAATCCAAGGCCTTCTCCCTCCTGTTGGAGGAACCCCTCCCTGGTTGAACTCCAATGTTTGCTGTTTGGTTTTGGTCATGTCAGGGGTGTAACCATAGTCACTACGCTTGGTCAATTGCATGTTGCTGAGGCTATTTAACTCATAGTTGGGGTGAATGAGGAGTTGAATGAGGAGTTCCTTATTACTCTATTAACAGCTCTTGATTTTTGTGCTGTTGGTGCTAGTACAATGGTACCTTCTATTATAGAATACCTTAAATAATAAACATCACTCCTCATAAACGATAACTGGTGAAATATAACGCAGAAATAACGATTGTGACTTCGTTGTATTTCAATATTCTTTGCTGATCTCTATTCTCCGACGACCCGCATTACGGGTTCATCATCTCTATTTGATTAAGAAACTTTATTCACAATATCTGGACTGCTGTTCAATACAACTGCATGGTAATGTAGGCAAATGCACTCTATTATATTCTAGGAGTGACTAATATACTGTGAAAGAGATTTGGTAGTGTGAAACTGTGCCCATGCCCACCAAACACACACTCACACGCACACACACACACACATATAGAGAGAGATTAGATAGATGGATACATGTGTGTTTGTGATGGTGCTTGAGCGGGCGTCGGCGTATATATGTATATATGTGTGTATATATGTATGTATGTATGCATGCCAGATCACTCTCGAGTGCTACTGGTATAATGTAACCCAATGCAACCTGTTTCATGATCGGGTCGTCGGCGACTAAACCGGCAACCCCACCGAGCTAGCTTGGTGAGGAAGGTGATATTTGGACACCCTGCGGGATGAAAAACAAGACCCAGCCTAGGGCGGACGAACTCAGCAGAGTAAACGACCATCTGAATAATAGTGCTTGTTTTTTCTGTTGTTTTGGGTTTTTTCCGCCTGGGAGGGAAAGGCCCCCCAGTGTTATCACAACACCTTTCAAGGAGAGGAAAACGCTGAAAAAAACTTGCGGCTTCGGAACCATCCGAAGATGTTGACTAGTTCGCCTTGTCGGGTAGTCTTTTCGATGCTCAGAGAGTGGGATTGATCGAGTGAAATGCCTTTCCTCACTTAAAAAACCTTCAAAGCACAGGCATTGCTTGTTCAGGATATATTACAGATTTGTGTGGCTGGCGGTAGCCTAAAACTGAACCAAATTCTGTAATCTGACAAACGATTGCAGTACTCTTAACAGAGTTTGCAGCCATTATGTATGCATGTATGTATATATCAGCTGAATTTGGACGCTCCAACAACAGTGATTCTCGGTAATTAAATCTAAACTAGGTTAAATTCCTCTAGGATTTCAACGTGAGTTGGGGCTGCTAGAAGCCGAGCAGGACGAAAGAATACGACAAATAGACAAATACAGTTAATATAGGGTCAACTAACAATAGAACAATAGGAGTTTGTATTATTGGAGATCATAGAGATGTGCAATTTAAGATCATTTAACGAATGATTGACTCATAGCTTTTACCAGAACATCTATTTAAAAAGAGAATGATAGACTTTTAATTCGTTCAGAACATCTAAATAAAGAGGGAGTTATCTATCCTTAGTTCTTGCCAGAACATCGATGTAGGAAGTAGATAATATATTTCTGGATGTTGAGACAATATCTACTGAAAAATTGAGTGACGGACATTTAAACGATTTTTTTAAATGAAAAGGAAGGGATGGAACCTTAGTTCTTGTCAAAAGATCTATCTTAAAAGAAGTGATCGGCTTCTACTTCTTCTCCGAACATTTGTTTAATGGGGGAATGCTGGGGTCCTGCGTCTAACTAGAACATCTGTCTTGAAAGCTCGTTATTATTGCCAGAGGATTTATATAAAAGGAAGGTGTATGCACCTAGATTCTTATCAGAGAACTTAACTGAAGGGGATGATGAGCCCTTATTTATTACCAGTTCATCTATTTAAAAACAACGAGAGATATTTAGTTCTTGTGAGAGCATCTGTCTAAAAAGGTATTGATGATCTTATAGTTTTTGTTAGAACATCTGTCTAAAAGGGGAGTGATGATCTTTCAGTTGTTGCCAGAACTACCATTTTAAAAGACAGTGAAGGACTCTTAATTCTTTCAGGAAGAGAAGTAAGCCGGAGAGAGTTGATATATATCAGAGAATGACACTGAATATAAATCTTTGCTGTAGGGTGGTCCCATTTGTTGAGAAGGACTAAGAGATACAATTGAGAAGGACTAGGAGAACAATATCTAAGATTTTGGATTGGCCATCATATCGTGTTATGTGATAAGAATTGTTTTTAATTACTCAAAAAAGTAGATTGTATGCAGTTCAGTCTCAATTTCATAGAAAGAATCTTACAAACGTATATTTTTTCTTCATATGTCATTCTCATGTGATTTCATTTACAATATAAAAGAAAGTGTGACACATACTGGTGACCTCCTGGGGTCCCCATGGGTTTCATGTGTCCTAAGCGAACTAACACGAAATACAGCGAAATGCTATCATGTATGAATATATGTAAGTTCATCTGGTTTTATAATTTCATAAACTTTTACCAATAGTGAGAGAGAGTCGGTTTCTAACATAGATACAAGACTCTCATTGGAATTTACACAACATCAACTAGGTAGATTATATATGCATTCCTGCATGTGCAGGTATGGATGTTATTGTGTGCGCGGATGTGAATGTTTTGAGTTATATGTGTGCATGTGCATATGTTTTGTATCTGTGCATGTGTACATGCAGTTATTAGATGCAGAATTTTTGGAATGTTTTACACATGTTTACTGTTTCATTAATGGTTGTACTTGTAATTTCCTAACTAGTCGTGTTCTTTCTATTTCTGTGAAGCCCAGCTTCTCAAGATTTGTACCGAGTTAGTTACTAACATGTCCCAGTGTCCCAATAATTGTACGTATAAATCTGAATGTATAGTAAGGGTGGAGTATCTGCAGATTTCTCATTTGTTCTGTATACATATTCTCCTTTTCGCTAATGTTTAATATTATATTGACATCTGCTGGGTAGCTAACCTCCACTATTATGCATGCATTTTTTTCCCTGTCCCACATAATTATACCTGGTCTGTTATGCCTGTATTTTATAGGGTCTTTTACCGGAACATTCCACCAATACACTTTCATATTATGTCTTCCACATTGCTATAGCTTTTAATGTGTTTAATGTCGGGCTATCTTTTCTACGGATTGCATTGTACAGTGTTTTGGTCACTAGATCATGCCTCATAGGTAGATAGTACCGTGATGACATCTTTGGACAGCTGCTTATGACATGGTTGACATATTCGATGTTAATTCTGCAGAGTCTGTACTTGTCGTCTCATCTATGTGTTTTGCTTGCATCCCTATCTCTTTTGTGAATCAGGTATTTTGTGTTGATTTCCTGTTCTTGGATTGCAAAAGCATATCCTTCAAAGTGGGAACCAATATAGTGGTTGTTGGTCCAAGATGACAATTTCCCTGGGTGTGAGCTTTTGATTATCATGTAGGGAGTATCTTTCCCAACTCTCAGGATGTCATCGGACTCATGCAGATAGACTTGCTCAATAGATGGTCTCCTACGCTCCCAGGTTCGTAAATGTTATCTGAGGGATATGATGTGACACTCAAATGCTTCCTGGACTGATGTTAGTCCTCTGCCTGTTTACGTTTCACGTAGAAGCGGTCTATGTCACTGTTGATGTGGAAGTTTCCGGCGTTGTTTAGAATTTTTCGAATTTTAACATCAAGTGCTCGGATTTCGTCTATCGTCCAAACGAGTATTTCAGGCGTTGGTGTTAGGACAGGCATAGCAAACACATTGTGAGCCACTGTTTTATTGTGCGCAGAGAGTTCCGATGACCATATTTTTCTTAATCTGGTGTAATATTCCCTGGTTACGCGTTCCTTATTACAAATACCATTATAGGATATATTCTCATCTATCCCCAGGTATCTGTAGCAGTCCTCGTCAGATATCGGTGAAACAGTTAGGTCATTGATAAAAATGTCGCTAGATTAGGTTGTAGTTTTTTCCCGCCTTACAGTCATATATGGACATTTATCTTGGCCAGACTCCACTCCTATATCCATTGAGAATGTTAAAACCATGTCAAGATTTTTCTACATCCCATTTATGTTCTTGGTATAGAGTTTCAGGTCATTCCCAAAAAAATGATGGGTTATGTTCGTATTTATGTCCTCCTTTGAGCCAATGATGTATCCTTCATATTTCTTGAGCAAAAAGGACAAGGGGTTTAATGACAGAATACATAGTAGCACAGAGAGAATGTCTTCTTGTATATTTTTGTATATTCTTGTATATTCTTGTATATTCTGTGATATTCTATTTTATCAGTGAAAATAGAGTCCCCCTTCTCTGTTTTAACTTTAGGATTTCATTATTTGGTTTTATTTTATTTAGTATTGTTGTTTTATTACGTTCAGCAAGATAAATATTTATACATGAATTAATTTCTCTGTGGAAGATTTCGTTGAGGGAAAATTTGAATTGTTTATACCTTTAATTATTATTAACGATACTGTTTTACACAACGATCGGGGTAGACTCAGATGGTACACGTGGTCGCCAAATTAATTACGAGCATAATTGTTTCAAGGTCTGGCTGCTTGGATGTGTACTTGCATGGCGACCGGTAGCACGTGCTGTTTATTCCATGTTTGTTCTGGGGGAGTTACAATTAATAATATTTAATAATATTTATCTGAGTTTTATATCGCTTGTTGGCGTAATTGTTTGGCTGTGAAATGATTTAAGTTTGGATGTATTTCGTCCCAGTGTAGCTTAATTCCGTTCATATAGCCAACGAAGGGATTTCTTTTCGCCATTTTATAACAATTAAATAAAACATCATTAAGTTTGCAACTCCAAGAGAAATGCGGCTTATAATTTCGGTTTCGTCTGTAGCTGCAACTGAATAAATTTTGTTTACTTTTCTCATTGATGTTCTCATTTGTTTTCTGCGGCAAATTGTTTTCTTCCTTGTGTTTGGTAAATTGTTATTGTTGATGTCGTGTCCCCCATGCTGTTTGTTGTAAATACTTGTAAAATGTATTATGTATTTAGTCAGATATCTCTACGAATTCGAATAAAAGGTGTCTTCACTGGATATACAGTTATTCAACACGACTGGTAGTTGTGGTATTATTGTAGGAGATAGTATTCATCTTGAATATAAGGAATAGTCTCCCACGGCAAAATGTGCGACTGCTTGCGCTGACTTTCTATGTATGTATATATGTATGTATGTATGTATGGATGTATGCATGTTTGTATATATGTTTTTATGTATGAGCGTGTAAATATTTCATTTATGTCATAATTTAAGCTGTTGGCAGAGAAGGAGAAAGAGGGAGGGAGAGAGAAAAACGTATATTAAAACTAATAGTGTATATTAATTTCGTATTAAAGTTTATTCGTTTATTAGTCAGGACAACAGATGCAAATATAAAGCTTTTAGAAAACACCAATCCTATAAGCAGAAAATTAAAAGCTTTATTGGATAATATGGTACTGAATGTCAAACTTAAACCAATCATCATTCTAATGTAATTGGCATTATGTTTTATAAATGAGTCAGAAAGTGCAGCTGACATTTTCCACTCGTATAATTAAGAGAAACATGGAAACATGAGCTATCATATGCGTAATGTCCAGTCTCCTGATGAATTTCATTGTAAAGCCACAATTCTTTGGAGACACAAGGCTTTGTTTCAATTTACTATTACATTCGTATTTTGAATCAATTCCGCAAAGTAGGAGTAAACACCATCAACTAATCAGATAATTTCCATACTAATTCCACCACAATAGTCACCATATATTTGTACGTGCACCTATTCGGTTGTGCATTACATACAAGTAACATAACCTTGGAATCTGTTTTTTCTAAATTGTTGTTACTATCTTGAAATCTTCATTTTAATTTATAATGACCTTAGTCATTCTTATTAGAGAAATCAATATTCTCTGCTAATTTAACATTCCAAATAATCTAATTGTTCGACATAGTTACTCTTTATGAGTTATCTATATCTTGTACCACATTATTTTAGTAACATATGGTACTTTTACTTGAAAGTTATATATGTGCTGAATTGAACCAAAAAAAAAAGGTGTTGATTTCTTATTGCAGAATGTGGATTTTACGTTTGAATTAAAATTAGAACACATTCAAGCAACTGGGTTACTAAAAGGTTGCATTTGATAGGAGGTTAATTCTTTTTTAATGGCAGGTATCTAAGTTCTATCATGAAAAGTAATGTGAAATGAAGCGTCTTGCTCAAAAACACAGTGTGTTGCCAAGACAGGAAATCGAAACCTTGTGCCGAAAGTAGAAACAATTATTTTATGCATGCATATATCACTAGTGTGGTTCCAACCATGTATGGATGATTGGCCATGGATATTTGAAAAATAAAAATTAAAAAAAAAAAATTCAATATATTCGAAAATTTGAAAGTGATGATTGTATACTTTACGATGGATCAATATCAATAAAATGTATCGACATTTCTGGGCATTGTTTTTCAAGATACTTATACCTTATAAAGCCTAAACAAATGTCATAAATCTAAATAGAGGAAATTACGTATGAATAAAATAATCGTTCCTACTTTTGAAAACATTTTTCGGATGGAAACAAAATAAAATTGCCGTCATGTCTTTAGTAATAGTAGAAACACTTTATTTAGATGCTTTCAACCAAATCTACAGATTGGTTTATTATCAAATATCTTAACGATACACAGATATGTCATTAATTTTAAATTTTACAATTTGCTGTCATCAATTTACAGTTCAATAGATTAATCGTCGTTTCTATACAATTAATCTCAGTTTCATTTCTTCCACGATTGATAAAAATTGGCACCGTCTTTCCTCACCTAAATCACTTTCTTTGTTAGGAAACTCAGATTTCTTTTCATTAAAGATTGTAAATAATTGTGATATCTAGTTTTATTTTATTATATATACATATACATACACATGTATGTATATGTGTGTGTGTGTGTGTGTGTCTATGTGTCTGTGTGTGTGTGTGTATAAACGGTGAACCTGTGAGAATAAAATCCGCTATTATTATACCGACCTTTTCTGTAGTAATGCTGCTTGCAGCTGTTGTATGCAATAGATTATAGACAGGGAATTCTGCTACTAATTATTGCGGGGCTCAAATGAATCTGTTGCGTCACCATATCACATCTATCTACCTATCATTCCAACTATCTACCTATCTATCTATATTTCTATATATATTTCTCTCTCTCTCCTTCTCACCCCCTCTCTCTCTCTCTCTCTCTCTCTCTCTCTCTCTCTCTCTCTATATATATATATATATATATATATATATATATATATATATATATATATATATATATAAGTTGTTAAGCTTTGGGAGGGTCATGTTGCCAATAAGAAACACACGCACCCGTTGCTTTCACTTGAATTTATTATAAATTGAATTTATAAATTTAGGAATTTATAAATTTCCGGTTGGTTGGTTGGTTCCACAACCAGCCGATTGTTCATATATTGTCAAAGTTCTTTCGTCACACATTATGTGACCTCTTCAGTGAAAGCAACTGGTGCGTGTGTTCCTTATTGGCAACATGACCCTCCCAAAGCATAACAATACCGGTTTCAACACATGTTTTCAGATAAAGAATCTTGCTAAATAAATTCAGAAACGAAATATATATATATGTATATATATATATATATATGGAGGAAGTTATAGTTGACTTGAAGCATTGTGTAATGAGGTATAAACGTTTGTATATGTATAATAAAGCCAAAACAATGCAGGTATGGACATAGAATAAAGAATGGAAATGCAACAGATATTGTTGACAGTTTGCCTTAGATTTATTTAAATGTCCTTAATTTTTGAGATAATATCTCTTCTTCGGAGGGAAGTAAAGCGGTTAAACCAGTGTTCTATATAGCTTGCCAAGTCATGCTGACATGATGACTTTGCAAGCTATTTAAAACACTGGTTTAACCGAGATATTATCTCGAAAATTAAGAAAAATTTAAATAAATCTAAGTTAAAAGACTAATTGTCAACAACATCTTTTGCATTTGCATTCTCTATTCTATGTCCATACCTGCATTGTTTTGGCTTTATTATACATAGACAAACGTTTATATATATATATATATATATATATATATATATATATATATATATATATATATATATATATGTATATATATATATATATATATATATATATATATATATATATATATATATATATATATATATATATATATAACAACTATTTATCGTTCTACATGGCCGAATACAATAAATGTAATCTGAGTTTTTCGAATATTATTAATAATATTCGATTCGTTTCAATTATGCAAACAGCCTCTTTTTTAGCCATGTCAGTAGCATGAGCCACTCATTCTCCTTATTGTGATGGCATGCAAAGAGAACTGCAGACATTAATGTTTCTGGGTGATTACCCTTCATCAGTGCAGTTTACTGCTTACCTGCCAACTGTCAGAGCTTGTGAAATATATGATACTTTCTAAAATATACAGTGAATAATCGGCCTGATGTGCATATTAGTGTCTGCAGTTCTGTTTGCATGCCAACACAAGAACGAGGACGAGGGGTGCATTCTACTGACATGGCTTATAAAAGAGGGTGTTTGCATAATTGCAAACGAATCCAATATTATTATTAATATTCGAAAAACTCAGATTACATTTATTTTATTCAGCCATGTTGTTAGTTATTTGAATATGGCTAAGTCGGCCATTAATCGCTCTTATAGATGAAACTGACTGGCTTATCTGCTTATATTTATATCTGGCTGATCAGTGAGGCTACTAATATGCAGATCTGACTGATCGGCTAGGCTTCTAATATGCAAATCAGGCCGATCAGTCACTGCATATTTTAAAAAATATCATATAATTTCACTAGCTCTGACAGTTGGCAGGTAAGCAGTAAACTGCACTGATGAAGAGTAATTACACATACACTTTAGTGTTTGCAGTTCTCTTTACATTCCATCACAGGAGCGAGAATGAGGGGCTTATTCTACTGACATGGCTTATAAAAGAGGCTGTTTGCATAATTGCAAACGAATCAAATATTATTATTAATATTAAAAACACTCAGATTACATTTAAATATATATATATTTATATATATATACAAATATGTGTGTGCTTGTGTATGTGTGTGTAATATATGTATTATATATTTAAAGAAAAAACATTGAGATATGCAAGACAAATTTAAATTCAAGACATTAAATTTACACAATAAGATATAAGTGATGACTTACAAAACCATAGAAAATGAATTTAAAAAAAAAAGAGTTTGGAGAAAATATAAAAAATAGGCCGTTTAATAGTAACAAAGTGAATATGACAACTTACTGAAGTTAAAATGTTAATAACAATAGATCCTTCTATGTACTAACGAATGAAACTCCTAATTTAAAACTGAATGTTAAAATAAAAAGGAAAACCATTACAAATTTAATGGAAATAAGTACCTTTATCAATATTGCAATGTTAAACTAAATAATATATGCAGAGGTTACAGTAGCAGCGATGTAGTCGGGCTATTTCCTTAGATTTACTGATATAGGAATATCGAAACCAAATAACACAAAATACAAACATTCCGGAAAAATCTACAAAGTGAAAGTGTTTATCATTCAATCATTAAGGAAATCGATAACGAAAACATGCAATTAAAATAAAAAAAGAATTGTTACAGAAATATGCATAACAAAAACGATGTACTGGAAATCAAAGAACACCTGAGACAAGAGATCCTAAATCGGAAAGAATCCGTCGATATAGAAAAACAAAAATTAATTGTTTGATCAAAAATAGTTCGACATAAAAATAAAATAAAGTATCACG
Source organism: Eledone cirrhosa (assembly GCA_964016885.1). Taxonomy (NCBI): domain Eukaryota; kingdom Metazoa; phylum Mollusca; class Cephalopoda; order Octopoda; family Eledonidae; genus Eledone; species Eledone cirrhosa. The sequence goes on along the minus strand of OZ024741.1, from coordinate 383,269,323 downwards.
AATTAGGTAAAAATATAATAGAAGTCAATGGATTGACAGCAAATGAAAGACAACGAAGGAGATTGATCAAAGTAGGAAAAAAACCAGATAAACAATCGTTGGAGGCCATATCAAAGCATTATCCCAGACACTACAACACGCAATCAAATAGCTCATGTCAGTTTTTGTTTTAGGAATAGGAATATATGTGATATGTTCTATCAAACGCTTGTAGTTAAGGTTGATGTTCAATCTGAAACATCTGTTTATGATAGTTAACAAACAAGCAAAAACATGTAACCAAACACTAAATGAAGTGAAAATAGCTGATTGGCGAATATAATTTTTGATCCCCCAAAATAAAGAAACCACCCACACTAAATCGTACGTAGGGAGCTTTCATTTGGTGCATTGGCCGTATCGGTAGAGCGTCAGACACCATGCTTTGCCACATAGAGTTATAACCCTTTGCGTTCTGAATTTAAATCCCGCAGAGGTTAACTTTGCCTTTCATCCTTACGGAATCGATAAAATAATGCACCGGTAATGTACTTGGGTAATTGATGGCATTGTGTCAAAAGTAGAAACATTTATTAGAATTATGTCCCTTTACGTTCTGAATTCAAATCTCGCCGACGTTAGCTTTGCCTTTCACCATTACGGGGTCGATAAAATAAAGTACAAGTCATGCACTGGGGTCGATTTAATCAAAGTTTCCCTCCACCATCATTTCTGGCATTGTGGTTAAATCAGAAACCATTATTATAGAAAAGATCGATGCAAGTACTTATTTGAATCTTTTACCCATCATTGACCTCTATAAAAATAATAAAAAAAACATACACACACACAAAGAGCAACACACGCATACTCAAGTGAGTCAGTTTTTCTCAATGTGATATTGCCGCTAGCGAATAAGAATAATAGAAAAGCAAAAACACAACAGATTCCTTAACACACTAATGTTATAGTAAATAGAATTGTTAGGGACAGTGTCTACACGAAATAAAGTAATCTCTTTCCCGAGCTACGCCACATAGTAGTGCGCATTAGGTTCAGTAATACAAGACATGAATACAAACGCAGAGCTCCTAACACTACTTATAGTAAAATAAAATGATCGTTAAGCACAGTGTCTAGACGAAATAAAGCCATCACTTATAAAATATATATAAGTAAATTAACGTCTTTTCATTACATTTAAATTAAATCTACCTTCCTTTCGACCGATCTTTTAATACCTTCATAGGGATACTCCCTCATACGCACAAAAAACTTAGAATACACGGACCCCCCCCCCCAATGTTACACAAAACCCCCAATTTTACATATTAAAGTTAGTTTGGCGCACGTAATTTGAATTGAAAAGATATACATACAGGTATTAAATTCAAAAATACTAACGACCCTAACAAATAAAAAGCCCTGCTCAAGGCACAAATAAATTGCTACAGCCGTCTCTGGTGAGGCCCCCACTGCAGAGGGCCTGGGGAAATTGCTCCCTTTGCCCCCTATTAAATCCTCCTCTGCCAGCTAACCCACCAACCAACTAACCAGTCAACCAGCCAGCCAGTTGAAGAAGTCAACAAATAAATTTCACTTCATTTTTCATTTACACAAATTTAAAGGATTCTTCATTTCAAACGTCATCAATCATAGAGCAGTGTTTTCTCAGCTATTAATCAAAAAGCTAATTTGAAACAGAAAGCTCTCAGTTAGTCGAATCATAGATATTTAGTTTACATATAAAAGATATTAATAGCGATTTATTTGCTTTAAGCATGACCACTATCAAAAGAGTTTAATCGAACGCCATATTAACTGACCTTTCGCGCAAACATAAATAAATTTCCTAAAATCGCTATTATTCAACGTGTCACTGTTCGTTTCATTATCTAAACATCTGGGTGACAGATGATGTTTCTAGTATCTACGAAAGAGTAAAAATAAAGGAAAGTAGAACACAAACAGTTCAAAGATAAACAAACAAACAAAAAGTTTATAATTTATTTGAAGGATTAGTATAATAGCCAACTGATAAAGAGTGAATAAAGAGCAAAGACTTAGGTTGGTGGAAGGCTGGAATTAGATTTTACAATAGAATACGTCAAATAGCTAATCAAGCAAATATTTGTAAATACGCATCTTTCTCTCACTCTGCTCCTCTTCCTCTCACTTTATATATATATATATATATATATATATATATATATATATATATATATATATATACATATATATATGTATGTATATACATACATGTGTGTGTGTGTGTGCGTGTATGTATGTATATAAACATTATATAGTATATAGTATAAAGTATAGAGTACAAACATATATATATATATAAATATATATATACAAGCACACACACACACACACACACACACACACACACACACATATATATATATATATATAAACTTTATTGCTATATTAGAATTGTTTGAATAGCAATCAGCTTCGAGTACAATGATAAAGACCGATACCCCACTGTTCCTCAACATCTCCTCAGATATGCCAGTTTATATGTGCAAAGACACATTCAAATTAAGTGAAAAAAGGCTTTGTACGAGGTCTATCCCACTCTCTGAACATCGAATGCATTTGCCTAAAAAGAAGGACTGGTCTACATCATTTGACGCAAACGAAGCTTCTGTTTTTATATCCGTGCGACCTTCTCCTAGAGAGATGACTTAATGAGGACTAGGAGTCTCTCGCTCCACAAAAAAAAATAAAACAAAAACTTTATTGGATGGCCGTTGACTGTCCTGAGTTCCTCCGCCCTTTGATGTGTTTTGTTTTTTGATTCTGCAGAGTGTCCAAAATCATCTTCCTCACCAAGCAAGCTTGGTGGGTTTACCGGTTTAGTCGCCGACGACCCGACCATGCACGGGATCTAGTGGGCTACATGTTACCAGTAGCGCTGAAAAGTGTGCTTTCCGACGTAGATGAGTATAATAATTGTTTCTACTTTTGGCATAAGGCAAGCAATTACCCCAGTGTATTACTGGTACTTTATTTTATCGACCCCGTAAGGATGAAAGGCAAAGTTAACCTCGGCGGGATTTGAACTCAGACCATAAAGGGACGTAACTATGCTGGTCATAATAATTGTTTCTATTTTAGGCACAAGGCCAGCAATTACCCAGTACATTACTGGTACTTTATTTTATCGACCTCGTACGGATGAAGGGCAAAGTTAACCTCGGCGGGATTTGAACTCAGATCATAAAGGGACGTAAATCTATTCTTCAAAGCATGGTGTCCGACTCTCTACCGATTGGTCATAATAATGATAGTCAACCATTAAAATGATAGCAAAAATAGGTTATAGTACTTCTGAGATGAAAAATATGAGACACAGGCGTCTGCGAGCAATCGAACATATCTCATGTCTGAACGTTTAGCTGCAGGTTTAAAATCTATAAAGACAGAATTAATGTTCAGTGAGTCTTTAACGTATTTGTTTACTTATAATCACTGTCTTATATCGCATTTCCCTACTATATTCACCTTACTCAAGACTACTATATATAGGTAATGCCATTTGCTGACACGCATGGGAAATTAAATACCAATTCTGCAGAGGTTTACTAAAATGTGTCTCATTTTTTACGGTCAAAGTCACTGCTGTTTCTAGAAGTTTCTCGTTTGATTGGCTCCTTAACACTGTACACCCTCTGAACTTCGTTCTTCAGCACGCTACCTTTCAAATCTTCGAAGTTGATCTGAAAGATCACTAGCTATAAAGCCAAACAGTAGAATCTTGTAAATCGACTAACGCCACTCTCCGCAAACATTTATGCTTGTAATCAAGAAGCTCACATTCTAAAAACCTATAAGTGGCACTGTCATTTATGTTATAGTTTTAGTAGTTGTATGAAAGTCTAAGTTAGTTCGTCTACACGTTGAACCTCAACAAGCCGAGGCTCTATATTTACTGCTAGGAAAATGTAACCCTTGCTTAGAAGCTCTGAACAAAATGTAAAAGAAGAACGCAGAGTTTAGATATAGAAAAGCGGCTGGCATTGGAATCACACATATAACAAGCAGTAGACAATACAATAGAAGTAGATGTAACTGTCGGCATTACTCATTTCTGAAGAACCAGAAAAGAAAAGCTTTCTTTTTATATTTCATTACAATGAAATTCATAGAAGTAAACGAAATTTAGCTAAACTGCTGTAACCGAATAATTTAGTGCAATTTTTGTGTATCTGCATTTTTTTGTCGTGACATATTGTCATGTCGAGAAAGAAAAAAAGTATTTACATGTATATAGAGTTGTATAAGTACATACAATACATACAAATATACATACACACATACATGCCGTAAAGTGTGTGTTGTAAACACACATCCAACGCACACCACCCAGGCGCATATATATATATATACATACACACACACACATATATACACATTTATATATAAATAGCTGCATTACACCTGCTTAAATAAAATGTGGCTGTGGTAAATTTGTCGGTTAGCGTTAGAAAAGAAAATAGAAACAATTCAACGTTGTAAACTTTTATCGATAGGCATCAAATTGATATAAGTTTCAGCTGTGGAGTTTTTATTTGTGCATTTACGTCAATTAACAGCAACCAGAGAAGCTAGAAAAATACCCAATAAATCCTAACAAAAGGAGATTGACTCTTTAAGATCAGTATTCGGCAGCACATTTCTACATCCTTGTCATAACCACAATTATTACTACGATACTGTGTATATTCAGATCATTAAATACACATGATTTCTATATACAGTACAAATATATTTAAGATTGGTAGAAATACGATAAGTGCTAACGTTGGAGCCTTTACGCAGTCACTTGATTTGTTACAAAAGCGACCAAATCTTCCTCAAATCACACAATACTGACATACAAAATCATGACATATTACGTATTATTTCTATATAATTTCTATTGCTTAACTGTATGAGATGGTTAACAGTTGAATGTCTATGATCAAAGTTCAGCTGGGCCAGGTCTGACCTTGAGGTAAACACAACGACAACATAGATTTAAAATATTTATTCTTTTACATTGATGAAAATGGTTATCTTATGAAGCAGATGCGTAGTTATATGCCTGAATATACGTATTATTATTTAGAGCTTAGTCTGTGTGAATCACTACGTTGAGCTTTCACATTTTCGATCCTCCGGCGAATATAAACTAACAGTAAGATTATTTCTTATATTCACCCTATACGTGTCTATTCGGATACATGTTGAAAGCAGTTTTGCTTCCATATAGTTAGGTACATAACAATGTATAAAAACCGTTGAACATGGAACATATTCTACGGATAAAAGGAGTTTCTATAGAAAAAGTTTGTCTAGAAGAATTCTCTTGAAAAGTTCTCTGAACTAATCACTCATTCAGTCTCCACCTCTCCCCCCTCTCTCTCTCTCTCTCTCTCTCTCTCTCTCTCTCTATATATATATATATATATATATATATATATATATATATATATATATATATATATATATATATATATATGTATATGTATATGTAAATATAAGCATAGTTTCTGGCATTCAGCCAGTAGTGTTAATAGTATTAGTATTTTAGTATTAGTTCTAGTCCTTGTTATATGAAAAAAAAAATATTGTTGTGTCTCAAATTCTTTTTAACAAATTGAATAACATATTTTCTTATAATTGAAATACACTACCTTTAAAAATAGATACTCTCAGTCTATGGTTTTACATGAATAACCATATCAACGTGAAATTTGTTTGTATGTGTATATTTCGTCAAATACAAACCACATACATTTCTATCGTCTGTTCGTGATCAATTTCTGTAACGTTATTATAGATTTTATGATTCTTTGATAAGCTAAGCTACAGACGAACTTAGTTATTGTTTTGAATAAGATTTGTCTCATTCTCTTTCAGTGAAATGCTGTGACGAAAAACTTTGTCCTGATTTTGTGTTGTTAACTAGCTTAAAAATCGATAATATTTCCACTTAAAATAGAGCAAATCGATAGAAAAAATACCCAGAGAAATTAGTAGATAGACATTATTTATCTCTAAGTAGTCGCTCGTCTGAGAACAAAAATCTAATAACATCATTGATGATGAGAAAATGTCGAGAAAAACGACAGAAAAAGAAACATTGTGAAATGTTCGATAGGTATAAACATTCAGAAGAATCAACATTAAAATTAATAGATACTCTGGGGGATATATTATTTGTGGTGATACGACAAATAAAAATGTATGTTATCCGAGAGAGTAATACTCTAAAAACTGTGAACATGTAATAAAATACAGAAAAGGAAAGAAAAGATGACAAATAAATAACCATACCTAATAGATTTTTTATTTGATCAATGTTTTTCTAAAAATATCATTTCGTAAATGCATGTCAGAATACTTTTAATTCCCACATGTTTTACGTTTGTTTTCAAGTCAATTAATAAAATATCAGCATTGAACGTGAAATGTATGCAAATAATTAAAAGGAAGTGATATAAAAGAAGGAACATAGCAAATACATACAATCATATGTTAAATATAAAGCATGCATGAGGTTTAAATATTGAAAATAATTCCCAAATGTAGAATGTTAATTAATTCCCAAACGTTGATATTGTTCAACACAAGGTTAGATTTATTCGAGTAAAATAGTGATTAATGGCATACCATACTTGATCAGATCGTTCCTGTTTCAGGCACAACGCTTCTAGATCCTGTGGATTATTTTCCTTTTTAAAACATTAGGACAGTTTTGAGCGATAATCGGATGTTAATCCTTGCAGGTTGGGTGACTGGATGGTGACTTGTTCATTGTTTTCAGTACCTTATAGCAAAGTAACAATTCTAACGCATGTCTTTAAAAAATCTACTATCTCAGGGCCTTCGTTCAGTATTTAAAATACTATATTCACTTTAACAGAGCATACAATTTGGATTCGAACAAAGGCTATAATACCATATATGGCTTGTTTATAACATTATATATACATATATATATATGTTTTTAAAGAATAACCGAAACATTTCTGATATCCCAACAATATTGAGTAACTTTACATCAAAGACCCTTCGGAGGAACCATAATTCGAACGCTTGTATTCGGGATCGTATTCGTTCGGTCATTACTCAAGATTTACAAGCATAGATAAGGGTTGGCATGAATACCGAATTGAATAAATCGAGTTTGGCTTTTACACCTGTCTCCATTCTGATTAGCGAATACTAAAATGTGCGCAATAATGCACCAGCTCATGCAATGCTTGCACTTAATTCAGATTCCTGCTTTCCATCACTCGTGGACACAGATTTTCCTGAAACTCTCCATCTGCGTCAGCGGAACTCTACCCACAGGTAGAGTGCACTGCGCAGGCTTCCACGAGAGGACAAGTGTCATCGTAGCAATGATGTTCATTTGTATAGCACTCGGCATCATACTTGTCAAGTCCATATCGGTGATCCCTTTCTGACGAGGTATAATACCATGTCACCTACAAATTACAGCCACCTCATCTTACACTGGCCAGTAGTCATATCATTTCCAGCCCGACTGCGCATGACAATCATGTTCATGAAGATTATACAGTCCGATTCCCACGGAATGGTTATGATTTAGTACCATTTATCCGAACACAAATACTAGGACATTGGGTTAGAGATATCAGGGCCTCAAAAAACCTCAATGCTGACAATCGAACATTGAATTTTTGAAACCACTTGAAAGGTACGGGATTATTAAATTCATTGACTGTAATCAGATGATTTGAACACATGATAAACTCCCATATATCGTAGGATTTATTGTGAGCTGATGGGTGAACATTTAGTAGGATTTGTGAAAAAAGGCAAGAATTAATTTCCAAGAGAGATCAATTACATTGTTTCACAAGCTTGTTAATATGAGGAATACAGAATGTAACAATATCTTAAAAGTACATAGCAAACCGTCCACCGTCCATGCAAATATTTTAATCTTCTTCTGAGTGTACAGAGTTGCCCTGTCCTACGTAAGATCTGGCCAGCACTCAATAACCAGGGGCCACCCTTAACATAATGTTTTTTTCTATTTAGTGATAGGATTACATTTATCTAATATGTGTTTTGTTTTAAGAATACAGAGAGGAGTTTTGTGGCAGATTTAGCCTTATCTTTCAATAACTTTGGTATAACACACAGGTTACTCATAATTGTATGTTTTCTATATTAGTAGGAAAATACCATGCAGAAAACAAATCTATATCACCGTGATCATTTACTAAACATAGAATATATTGACAAATACAATATTGTCATTGGAGGCGCCCATAAAAGAAACAGCAATGTCCCAGTAAAATATTTCACTTTAAATTGATGCAATCCCCCTTTCGTTTTCACAATCAATAGTTCTGAAAAGGCATACAAATTACAATGTATGACATTATTGGCAGTATCGGTAGAGAGTCGGACGCCATGCTTTCCAGCATAGTTACGTCCCTTTACGGACTGAGTTCAAATCCCGCCGAGGTTAACTTTGCCTTTCATCCTTTCGAGCTCGATCAAATAAAATACCAGTAATGTACTGGATAATTACTGGCCTTGTGCCAAAAGTAGAAACAATTATATTTGTATAAACATATCAGTTTCTTGAGCTAGGAATGGATCAGAAAATATATGCTATTTTTAATGTTTCTTACAATAGTAGAATTTCTAATGTGATATATAACTGATATTGCCCTGAAGAATAACATTTCAGCATAATTTTAAAATAATATTTATTATTAAAAACGGTGACTCCTAATGCAAAACGGTGGTGAAATACTTTACATCATAACTGAAATCCACCAGAAGTGATAAATACATTAACAACAAAATACCTGGTCATAGATATTCACTAATAAGAGATAAACATTGCGAAATTCCTCTCGTATTCTATAAAACCAAAAAGCAATATATGATTTCATATGCGGTCGTTTATTCATTATTTCGTAATAGCAAAATATTTACAGTAGAATATGTTAATTTGCACAAAATATATATTGTTTATTTGTGTAGCTTATGCAAGGTTAAGAAATGTGTTTAACGTGTTAAACTAAATTACACCCTAACACAAACGCTGACACACACACACACACGCGCACACACACACACACACACACACACACACACACACACACACACACACACACACACACACACACACACACACACATACACACACACATACTCTCTCTCATACATGCACACATATGTATGTGTGTGTGTGTGTGTGTGTGTGTGTGTGTGTGTGTGTGTGTGTGTACGCATTGTATCTCTCTCTATATAGAATACTTTGTCTGTCTGGCTGTCTGTTCCTATGCATTCTCTAACGGCTGAACCAAATCAAATCAAATTTAATAGTATTAGACCTGGGGGTTACAACGTGTAATTTTTATTTTCATTTGGATTAAAACGATATAAGATTTTATCTAAAATAATATTTTTATAGTCAACTATAGTAAACCACCACCACGACTACGACGACTCACATTTTGTAAATGAGTGTGAATGTGTCTGTGAGTGGGTGCTTTTGTGCGTTCGTTATGTATGTTAGGCCTCTGAGAATTAAACACACGCACATCCATACATAAATACACATAATGCGTGTGAGTGTATGTGAGAGTGCAGACGTCACATTTTGTATGTGTATGTGTCTGTCAGTATATGTATGTGTATGTGTCTGTGTTAGTTTATGTATGTTAAAGTGTATGTGTGTGAGAGTGTATGTGAGAGTGTATGTGTGTGAGAGTTTATGTGAGAGTGTATGTGTGTGAGAGTGTATGTGTGTTGACTGACATAACGATATTTTCCTTAGTCAACTAGAGTAAACCACCACTACCACCACCATCTACACATACAGATACATATGTGATGACAGACAGGTGAGCCTGAATGTACGTCTGTGTGTGTTTGTCTTAGTATATGTATGTGAGAGCGTGTGTGAGTGTATGTGAGAGTGTATGTGTGTGTGTGAGTTTATGTGAGTGTGAGTGTATGTGTGAGTGAGTGTATGTTTGATAATTTTTATTTTGTTTGGATTAAAACAATAGGACGTCACATTTTGTATATGAATATGTATGTGTCTGTGAGTGTGTGTGTTTGTGCATTCATTAGGTACATTATTAAATACACACACACATCTACACATGCATGAATATTGTTAACACAATGAATATTATTGACCTTAATCTGCTTCAAGATTGACAGATTTTCATTTCTAAATTCTATTATCATTGTAATTTCGATATTTTTAAAAATAGAATATAGATATTTTGAAATAATTATAAGAAAAAAAAACATTTCGTCATATTTATTGTTTACTAATCTGAATAAGAACAGCCGTAAGCCGGGCAACGCCGGGTAATTCAGCTAGTACTTAATAATATACTGTATGTTTATTTAAAAACATTTTGAATGCCTTTCGCTATGAATTTAAAGTTGTGACTGATGTCGCATATCCAGCGTCAGCAAAAAGAAAGGGAAGAAATTTGGGCATGATCGTTTATCACTTACTAGTGGTTGTCAAGACTACATATCCCTTCCCCTTTGCTGTAGGCTATAGAAACTGGATTCTTATGGAATTTCAATTATGTTCATGATCTGTTGAAATTCATTTTCATAAAGAGCGTTTGCTGGCCCCAGCATTTGACAACAGATGATGTCACCAGGATCGTGCGTGGCA
>OZ024741.1:383250278-383258448 GCA_964016885.1 Eledone cirrhosa | reverse complement strand
CAGGATCGTGCGTGGCATGGCCCCAGAAATGTATATAGTGTTTTCAGGCATAACACTTTGAAGGATTTTGCCAGTCCAGCCTCCTGTCATTTTACTTAATATTAATTAACACTGTTCCCGCACCACCAACATGATGAGTTGCGTAACGTCGAGCACTTTCCTACTGTTACATGCTGTGTAACTATACGGAATGAATCGATATATCAGGTGATGAAACACCACCAGAGTTAAAGCAATATGTATGTAACACACACACACACACACACACACACACACACACACACACACACACACACACACACACACACACACACATACACACACACACACACACACACACGCACACGCACACACACACACACATGCACACACACACACTTATATATATATAAAATGCAAACGTCAATAGTTCAGCAACTATGGTTAGATGGAATTCCATTGTCCAAAAGTCAAAACCCGATGGAGCGCATACAATGTTTCAGTTTAATTCTTTCTCCCATAACAGCGTCAATATGATTTAACATTGTACGTTATAGGGTTAAAGAAAACAATTGCTTCAAAAACTATTCTGGATAGAAAGAAGTGCGATTGAAATTCTGATACATACAAATAATCAAAGATACACAAACATTAAAATGCACATACGATCATGCTTTCAGCAAAATTCACCAAGTTTGGCAAAGTACCACAGATTCCATTAGATGATCGCCTTTTATTTTAACAGTCTCTGAGAGAGAGAAAAGGTAATATGAGATCACGAACAATTTAAACTAAGAACATAAAGTAATGGTGATAAATATTGTAAAGCAATTTAGATTTTCAAACACTCACTCAAGCACACCCAATCATGACCCTCAAATTTATGTATATATATATATATATATATATATATATATATATATATATATATATATATATATATATATATATATATATATATATATAGAAACACACAGATACATGCGGACACACACATATATACATGAATGCATCCGCACCCAACTGTGAGTTAAGGGTGCCAACTTCACCGATGTTGCTCAATGAATGACTGGGACAGACCAATTCAGTTTGAACCAGACTGAACCAGTATCAGAGTTAAAAATACATTATGAAGAGAGAAGAAACATTTAGATATAATTAGTAATAAAATGTATCATACCTAAACTGTTCCTAAATTCCTCGACTACGTAGTTTCGTGGCATAAACAAAAACAAGTGTGGGGACACCTGGAAAGCTTCCATTACTCATACTTCTCGCCTTCTTCACTACCTCTTCTACGGCCTCGATATGAATACCCCCTCCGCCTCCGTGGTATTTTCTTCGTGGTTATAAGAGGCTTAGCTCGGTTTCTCGACCGTTATATCGCGTGACTATCTCCCCCTCCGCCTTTTGGGATTCTTTCTCACGTCGTGTAGACGCGTTCTTGAGACTAGTAAAATGAGGTATCCTCTTGATAAGTCGGCAGACCTCGCAAGGACTCTATATCTTTGATATATTGTTTTTGTTTATGCCACGAAACTACGTAGTCGAGGAATTTAGGAACAGTTTAGGTATGATACATTTTATTACTAATTATATCTAAATGTTTCTTCTCTCTTCATAATGTATATATATATATATATATATATATATATATATATATATATATATATATATATATATATATATAATCTACTTTAGTATTCGGTGGGGTGGTTTGTTTCCGAGATATAGACTTCTCATGTGTGATCTATCATTTTAATATGTCTCTCTCTCTCTCTCTCTCTCTCTCTCTCTCACATACACACACACACACACACACACACCCTCCTCACTCCAACTCTCACACCTACCCATCCTCGCCTCCCTACCATTCCGCTGACTGCTGCTATGCCCTTCCGACCACTGTCTCAGCACCAACTGACCACAGCACTTCCACTGCTGACCACTTCCTGTTGCGCGCGCACCCCACATCTCTCCTCTTCCGACCACCGCTTCTTGGATTACCCACACGCGTTTTGACTTCCAACCAAAATCTCCATACATCCGTGTAACTTACCACTTTCAACCATCCTCTAACACCATCACCTATATAACTCACCCACACACACATCCCAAAACAAATTTTTTTATCCACACGCCACCCACACCCACAACACGCTTAAACCACACACACGTGCTTCCCACCACATATTTACATCCTCAGCCCCCTGATTCCTCTCCCCCCACCCCCTATCCACACACGCACAGACCCTCCGACACACAAAAACACCCCCCACACACACCTTCCTGAACATGCAACCCCGTTCTTCCCCCAACCCTCACTTTCACATACACACACACACACACACACGCACACCTAACCACACACACCACCTTCAGCCCTCCCCGCTCGGACACCCCGTCTCCCTCTCCCCTCTCCACCCGCCTCCACCTCTACTCACCCCACACCCTTCCACCACCTGTTTACCCCCCTTTTAATTTCAGTTTATTTTGATCATGCCTTTATTTTTAAATGTTCTCATTCCTTGTATTTTGATCATGCTTTATTTTTATTTATTATTTATTATATTTTTGTCTTTATTTGTTAATTTTTCATTCGCACCGTTTCCTTTCGCTATATGTCTCTCCACCACTCCCCTACACACCTTTTGAACTCTTACCTGAAGAAGGGCTTATGCCCGAAACGTCGTCCTCCACCTACCCCCCACTCTCCTGAGCGTGAATCTAATAAACATTTGTCGTACTGCCTCTCTGTTCTGTCCCTGTTCAATTTTTTATTATACAAAACACACGCTCACACGGCCTCCATCCTTGGAACAACTTAACAACCGGCTCAACCCCGATCTAATCCGCCGTGACCTTTCTCCGAACTTTACACACCTTCCCACACTTTGTCTTTCCTTCCACGCATTACCTCTGTTTGATTTTGTTACCGTACCCCTTTTTTTCCGTATATGATTCTTTGCCTGTGTTCCTACAATTGTATTCCATGATTTTTTGTTCACGATCGCCTGTGTCATTACCTTTATGATATTTCTATGAATTTTTGTTCACGATCGCCTGTGTTATTACCTTTATGATTTTTTGTCTTTAATTTTCCGGTGTTTACTCCCCCCCTCCCCACGTTTTTCTGGTTCCTTTTCCCATCCCCGTCTCTGCCTATCCTTCGCACTCACCCCTTCGTTCACTCCACCCCGCCCTCTTCCCCCCCCCCCCCTGCTTTCACCCAACGCCCATCATGGCCAACCTGAGATCCTTTCTCCACCAACTCCACAATCGCCTCAAACTTTTCCTCACCCCCCTCCTTCCACCCTGCTATCTCCCATCCGCCCTTCAACTCTCCTACCTTCTCTTCGCCAAAACCCGGCACTCCAGCCACATCCATTTCCTCAGCCACTGCCTCCGCCTCCACCTTATCCCCCTTGGCTTCCGTCTACACTTCCACCCCTCCCCCGCTGCCTCCCCCTCCTCGCAACGTATCCTCACCCGATCCTCCCGCCTTCTGATGCGCAACTCCATCCGCGCCTCCCGTTCCACCCTCCGCCTACTTGACCACCAACTGACCCCCACCCTCCTCCGCCTTTACTCCACCTGCCACCCCCTCCTCGCCCAAGCCATCCTCTCCTTCATCCACAACCTCAACCACAACCTCTTCTCGTTCCTCAGCTCCACCAAAGGCCGCAAGCTACACTCACTCCTCCCCTCCCCCCTCCCATCCACCACCATCCGCCCATCCCCATACGCCCACCACTCCCCACCTCTCCCCCGACCGCCACCCCCACCCAACCTCCACCCCTCACCACACCCTCCCTTCCCTCCCCTAACACCCAAACCCCACCCCTTGTTGTCACCATACCCCCTGACCTCCCCCTCTCCGCACCTGAGCGCTCACTCCTTAGTAGAGGCCTTCGCTTCATACCCCACACTCCGCTCAGCGACGAGTTCCGCACCCGAACGGAAGTCGAGCGATTCGTGCGACGCACTAAGCTACAGGCACATTTCGGTCAAACGCCACCGGCTCCGGACGCCCCAGACCCATTTCTCGCCCTGGGCCGACGACCATCTTCTTGGACGCCGGCCCCAGGGCAATTTAGCACCCTGGACGCCTTCGTCGATGCCAGCCGTAGCGCAGTAAATCGTTTCGACTTCCGCCACCGTTCCAAACGGCACAACATCTCACGGGGCGAACTCCTCGCTCTCCGCTCCCTCCGTAGCCGAGATGACATCGTCATCAAACCGGCGGACAAGGGAGGCGCCGTGGTGGTATGGCGCGCGGACCTCTACAAGGCCGAAGCCCTCAGGCAGCTCTGTAACCCCCTCTTTTACCGCCCTCTACCCTCCGATCCCACCCCCCTCTACCAACAACAAGTCTCCTCCACCATCAAAGACCTTATCGCCTCCTCCCTCCTCCCCCCACCGCTTCCCACCTCATCGTCCGCACACCCCGCACCCCCACCATCTACTTCCTCCCCAAACTCCACAAACCCGACAACCCCGACCGTCCCATCGTCTCCGCTTGCAACTGTCCCACCGAACTCATCTCCGCCTTTCTCGACTCCCTCCTCGCCCCCCTTGTCACCACCCTCCCCTCCCACATCTCTGACACCAACCACGCCCTGCGCCTTTTCGACTCCTTCACCTACCTACCCGGCCCTCAGCCATTCCTCTTCACCCTAGACATCAAGTCCCTCTATACCGTCATCCCCCACGCCGACGGCCTTCGCGCCCTCAAACACTACCTCGACCTTCGCCCCTCCCCCATTCCCTCCACCCCCACCCTCCTTCGCCTCGCCGAGCTGGTCCTCACCCTAAATTGTTTCTCCTTCTCGGGTGAGTTTTACCAACAGGTCACGGGGGTAGCCATGGGCACAAGAATGGGCCCGAACTATGCCAACCTTTTTGTTGGCCATGTTGAGGCCCAAATCTTTGCCCAGTACACCGGCCCCACGCCCGAACTGTACGGTCGTTACATTGACGACTGTATCGGAGCCACGACCCTCACCGAGTACAGCTCGACTCCTTTCTCTCCTTCTTCTGCTCCTTCCACCCCTCCCTCCACTTCACCACCTCCATCTCCACCACCCACGTCCACTTCTTGGACATCTCCGTCGCCTTCGACCCCTCCCACCACTCCCTCGTCACCTCCGCCTTCTTCAAACCCACCGACTCCCACTCTTACCTCGACTTCACCTCTTCCCACCCCACCCACACTAAACTCTCCATTCCCTACTCCCAACTTCTCAGGATCCGCCGCCTCTGTAGCCGAGATGCTGACTTCGAGTCCCAAGCCCTTTCCCTAGTCAGCCATTTCATCCGCAGAGGTTACCCCCCCTCTCTCGTCCACACCGCTCTGCTATCCCCCGCTCTACCACCCTCACCCCACGCCACCGCACACCCACCCACCGTCTCCCCTTCCCCATCACCTACCACCCCTCCACCTTACCCCTCCACCGCACCATCCGCCGCCTCTTCCGACACCTCCAGTCCGACCCCTCCACCTCCCACATCTTCCCAACCCCACCACTCCCCTCCTTCAAACGCGCACGCAATCTCCGCACCCTCCTCGTCCACAGCTCCCTACCCCCCAACCCACGCTCCGTTTCCCCCCCCCCCGGTTCCTTCCCCTGTTCTAGGCCCCGCTGCAACACCTGTCCCCACATCACCAACACCACCACCTTCCAGGGTCCCAACGGCCACTCTCTCTCGGTCCGGCATGCCTTCCGCTGCACCTCCTCCAACCTAGTCTACGGACTTCGTTGCACGAGGTGCAGCGCGACTTATGTCGGACAGACGGGACGCCGCCTGGCGGACCGAGTCACGGAGCACCTCCGGGACATTCGTCTCGGGGGCAGTTCCCCCATCGCCCGCCGCTTTGGTGGCCCTGGACACTCCGCACACCATCTCACAGTCTGTGGCCTACTCCAGTGCCACGGAACACCCGCCCATCGCCTCACGGTCGAACAACGTACTATCTTCCTCTTACAGACCCACACTCCCCCCCGGCCTGAACTCCCCACCCTTATTCCTTTAGCGTTCGACCGCCCCCCCTCCCCCACTTATCCCCCACTAACACCACTAACACACCCCTCCTTTTCACCGCCCACCCCACACTAACAATACTAACACCTCCACTCCACCCCTCATCTAACCACCCTTCCCCAACTAACATACTAACATCCCTTCCCTCCCCTCTTCTCCTCCTCCCCCCTCCTTATCACACGCACACACTTACACCACCCACCCCACACGCAACTAACATCACTAACACCCTCCATCCCCACGCACACGTACCCACACACCCTCGTACACCACCAACTCTACACACCCTACCCCCACCAACCCCCACTCATACCTGCATTCCACCCCTCCCCACCTCCCGTCTACTAACACCCACTAACACCTCCTCACCAAACTACACACACACCAGTACACCACACTCCCTCCATAGAACCACACACACCCTTCTCTCCCCACTCCACACTCACTCATCCCACCCACATCCCTACTAATACACACACACACACACACACACACACACACACACACACACACACACACACACACACCCTCCTCACTCCAACTCTCACACCTACCCATCCTCGCCTCCCTACCATTCCGCTGACTGCTGCTATGCCCTTCCGACCACTGTCTCAGCACCAACTGACCACAGCACTTCCACTGCTGACCACTTCCTGTTGCGCGCGCACCCCACATCTCTCCTCTTCCGACCACCGCTTCTTGGATTACCCACACGCGTTTTGACTTCCAACCAAAATCTCCATACATCCGTGTAACTTACCACTTTCAACCATCCTCTAACACCATCACCTATATAACTCACCCACACACACATCCCAAAACAATTTTTTTTATCCACACGCCACCCACACCCACAACACGCTTAAACCACACACACGTGCTTCCCACCACATATTTACACCCTCAGCCCCCTGATTCCTCTCTCCCCACCCCCTATCCACACACGCACAGACCCTCCGACACACAAAAACACCCCCCACACACACCTTCCTGAACATGCAACCCCGTTCTTCCCCCAACCCTCACTTTCACATACACACACACACACACACACGCACACCTAACCACACACACCACCTTCAGCCCTCCCCGCTCGGACACCCCGTCTCCCTCTCCCCACTCCACCCGCCTCCACCTCTACTCACCCCACACCCTTCCACCACCTGTTTACCCCCCTTTTAATTTCAGTTTATTTTGATCATGCCTTTATTTTTAAATGTTCTCATTCCTTGTATTTTGATCATGCTTTATTTTTATTTATTATTTATTATATTTTTGTCTTTATTTGTTAATTTTTCATTCGCACCGTTTCCTTTCGCTATATGTCTCTCCACCACTCCCCTACACACCTTTTGAACTCTTACCTGAAGAAGGGCTTATGACCGAAACGTCTTCCTCAACCTACCCCCCACTCTCCTGAGCGTGAATCTAATAAACATTTGTCGTACTGCCTCTCTGTTCTGTCCCTGTTCAATTTTTTATTATATATATATATATATATATATATATATATATATAAGATGAAAAGATGGTTAAAAGAGTTCCATGTATTTTATTAAGCGCATTTCAAAAACAAATATCATCATGCAATAACATTTGTGTTTTCATCAGATAAAATAGGAAGACATGATATGAAGTTTAAAAACACTTGTGGATAGTGCAGTTTTAAATCAACATATGATATGTTGATTTAAAACTGCACTATCCACAAGTGTTTTTAACCTTCATATCATGTCTTCCTATTTTATCTGATGGAAACACAAATGTTATTGGATGATGATATTTGTTTTTGAAATGCGCTTAATAAAATACATGGAACTCTTTTAACCATCTTTTGATCTTGTATATTATGTATACTCCAGTCCTACAAACTGTAGAGGGCTTCTTATCCGATATCTGCATTGCTTTGTTGTACTACAATAAAACTCACCTCCTACATATATATATATATATATATATATATATATATATATATATATATATATATATATATATATATATATAAGTTATTCCGGGTTGAATCGGGGGTAACCACAGTAAGTAAGGTACTCAATACATAGCAGAGTATAACAGTTTTAATATAGATGAGATTCTACAGAACTAGAACTTTTTCATTCTTTAGAAATCATCAGGAATCTGGCTTTCCAAA
>OZ024741.1:383165278-383247778 GCA_964016885.1 Eledone cirrhosa | reverse complement strand
TAATAAATTACTGACCTTCCCTGTTTATAGTTGTTTACAGTATAGTATATACATAACTATAAATAGTATCTTTAATATTAACTGCTCCATACTGTTGCGCTAACATACATTAAAATTACCAGTATGCTGATCAAAGACTACCTTCCTATGTCTACTAAGAACATACCAATACCATCTAAATATACATATGCAAAATTATTGATCAATAGTGTCAACTCCTTTATCAATAGAGTGAGCTGACATTCCATTATGATAACAAAACTGATGATACTAACAAATTTGACTATTTCGGCTTTAAAAGCTTTAAAAGCCCTCCCCACAACACATTATTAAACTCTTTTGAAAATGACCTAATAAAACTAGTTAAGAACATTAAATACAAAAATCATCGTAATAGAAACAACATCTTCTTAAACAAACTTAACTCCACTATTAAAGGATTCAATACAAATAATAAAATTATAGTACATGCAGATAAAACTAATAATATATATAGCCTAGATTATGATACATATAGAAAATGTATATATAAAAAACTACATAGGAGCTATAGGAAAACTACTATTAGAAACCTAGAAGACATTAATTTGGAAGGCCGTCGTATAGTGTGTAAATTGGGACATAAGAGACATAA
This sequence comes from Eledone cirrhosa, assembly GCA_964016885.1. Taxonomy (NCBI): domain Eukaryota; kingdom Metazoa; phylum Mollusca; class Cephalopoda; order Octopoda; family Eledonidae; genus Eledone; species Eledone cirrhosa. The sequence goes on along the minus strand of OZ024741.1, from coordinate 383,247,144 downwards.
ACAGCCATACACCCCTAACCCCCCAACATTCTTTTTGAAGGACCATAAGGAAGATTTCATTAATAACCCTTCGATAAGACAAATCTGCCCTTCCAAATCTGACATTGGTATTATCAGTAAGAAAATCTTAAATAAAATCATCCCACAGATTAAGCGCAAAATATATCTTAACCAGTGGGGAAATACAGGTGAAGTTATTGAATGGTTTAAGGATATTAAAGAGAACAAAAATAAAAAATGTATACAGTTTGATATCAATTCATACTACACCTCTATTTCCCCTATCCTATTAAATAAGGCACTTATTATGGCCATGAACAATAGTGACCTGACTAGATCCCAGATTGATGTCATACTTGCGGCCCGAAAAACCATAATTACATTTGAAGATCAATTATGGACCCACAAGGACACGCATAACAACTTTGATATAATTATGGGATCTACTGACTCGGCGCAGGTCACTGATTTGGTGGGCCTATATCTACAAAATGAAATCCATAAAGACCTATCATACCTCAACGGTGGCTTATACCGCGATGATGCACTACTCCTTATAGACTATAAACAATTTAATATAGAAAGAACTAGCAAACTATTACATAAAATTTTCCAAAACTTCAACTTATGTATCACCATAGACAAAAACACTAAAAATGTTAACTTCCTTGATGCTACCTTTACCTAGACTCTAAAATATATACACCCTTTCATAAACCTAACGAAAAATTAATTTATGTAGATACCAAGTCTAACCACACTAAATCCATATTAAACTCAATCACTAAAGGAATATCTAATAGAATCTCTAATCTATCTTATAACGAAACCATATTTAACAATAATTCACAATACTATAATCAGGCATTAGTTAAATCAGGCCATAATAATGGGATTGAATTCCTACCTATAAAATCACATAGTTACAGCATTATTTCTCAAAATATGGCCATGAGGAAAAATAATAATAAGAATAATAGCCACCCTTACTCTAATACGAAGGGTAGTATCAAACTTAACTTGCACCAAAGTAGACACCAAAAGAATATTATAAACAGAAATACCTGAATAGATATTATAAAAAACAAAAATAGAAGAACTAATACATTTTTCAATCCCGCTTTCAATCTAAACGTCTCTACCAACTTACCTAAGGCTTTCTTCTCAATCCTAGAAAAAAACTTTCCATCTGGCCACAAAAACCATAATTTTATAAATAAAAACACCATTAAAATCTCTTATCCTAACACACCTAATATAGCATACCATATAGCTAGTAGTAATAAAAGAAAGATTAATACTTATTTTCAACAAATTAAAACACAGCAGGAGGTTAACTTTCAGAACAACCTAATAACTACAAACCCTAATAGCAATAGTAATAATAGTAATAACACTAATGAAATCAATAACATTAGGAACGACAACCATCATAGCCCTAATACTAACCCTAGCAACATAATAACCGACAAGATAACAGCCAAAATAAATGTAACTGTAGATCAAATGGAACTTGCCCTTTAGGTAATAACTGCTTAATCAAAGACATCATTTACTCCTGCACGGTCAACACTAACAAATCTTCTAAAACGCATATAGGCTCTACTTCGAACTGCTTCAAGACGAGATACAACTCGCACCTACACTCTTTCAAAAAACCCAATCTAGCCAACTCCATTTCACTATCTACATACACTATCTGAAAACTATGAATAGAACATATACACTTCAATGGGAAGTAGTAGGTAGGGATGCATCGTATAAACAACCTAATACATTTTGTAACCTCTGTCTCCTAGAGACCCAGACTATAATCTTTTCGAATCTTAACCTCCTAAATAAAAACTCGGAAGTGTTTTGCATCGTGTCAGCACCGCTTCCTACTCTCATTCCATAGCTTTAAACCTAGTATATAACAATGTCAGATTTGAACTCATCACCACCATTAGCACTTCACCTCTAAGACTTGCCTTCCACCCCTGCATCACACTCTTTGATCCACCCTTTCCTCTACACAAATCATTCTTATCTCTAACATTATACTCTAGAAATATTCTTATAGTCACCACATGTTAACATAATTTCTTTAGATTACTTATAATTATATAGTGATTGAAATATAATATAATATATATAAACTTTAAATATTAAATGTAACACTGGATTATATATATACATTTATAATTAAATATATAAATTAATAACATTGTATATAAAGGATTAATTTATTAACATAAGGGATTTATCTAACTTAAATGTAATATGGAACAATGAATTATATATACACATATAATTAAATGTATGAATTAATAACATTGTATATAAAAGATTAATTTATTTACTCAAGGGATGTATCTAATTTATCATGCAAACAGCTATACGTTATTCCATATCTTGCCAAATATTGGGTAGCTAACAATCTAATGAAACCTTTAATATATTATGAGAGAGTAGACTGTATTTAAAATTAAATATAAATATATAACATTTTGTATAAGGGATTCAATTATGACACTATATAATATTGGGTATACAACAATCTAATGAAACCTTTAATATATTATGAGAGAATAGACTGTATTTGAAATTAAATTAGATATAAATATATAATTTTATATAAGGGATTCAATTGAGGCACTATATTATGTATATTAGAGCAAGGAATTTAATTATTATAATGAGTTAGTTACCTCCCCTTACGCATTAGCTCCCCTTAATTCCATATCCACTTCCGGATATTAAACATTTGAAAATTCTCGCAGTAGAACAACTCTAATCCATAAATATGAATACAATAACACCAAGTTACAATCCATTACTATAACAAACATTCAATACAAATATAACTTAACATATGTAATGTATGTGAAATCTGTAACTTTCATATTCTACACACATACAAATTTGAACTATACAGAAAATATCATCGCATTGGCTCCACCATAATACACTAACATATTCGCTTAAAGTGCTTGTATTTTATGTAATAGCTTTCCATACAGTACTCATATATGCATGATACATTTGCTTATTCCATTCCGTTATATATGACTAACGCATGTACTATCTCTTTAGTTTAATTATTAGACTATTCTCTTGTATTATCTGTCGCATGTATTCCACACTATGCATTTAATTTTAATTTTAATTTTTAATTTTTAATTTTTAATTTTTAATTTTTAATTTTTAATTTTTAATTTTTAATTTTTAATTTTTAATTTTTAATTTTTAATTTTTAATTTTTAATTTTTAATTTTTTCAATTTTTAATTTTTAATTTTTAATTTTTAATTTTAATTTTAAACTTAATTTGAATTATTGTACAATTCTCGTATAATATATGTCGCATCCATTCCACCCTGTAAACATGAAACTGTTGTCCACAACATCAATATATATGTATCTGTATGATTCCACAGTTGAATAGGAGGTTAACTATAGGTACAAATATTGATAATGCTCCAATTGTCAGCGATTAAATGTTTTAAGCATAACTTTGATACTTGTGTAATCTCTCTCTCTCTCTCTCTATATATATATATATATATATATATATATATATATATATATATATATACATATACATATATATATACACACACACACACACACACACACACACACACACACACACACACACACACACACACACACACACACACACATATATATATATCTATATATATAATGTAGGAGGTGAGTTTTATTGTAGTACAATAAAGCAATGCAGATATCGGATAAGAAGCACTCTACAGTTTGTAGGACTGGAGTATACATAATATATAAGATCAAAAGATGGTTAAAAGAGTTCTATGTATTTTATTATGCGCATTTCAAAAACAAATATCATCATGCAATAACATTTGTGTTGTCATCTGATAAAATAGGAAGACATGATATCGTCTACATTATGTAGACGATATCAATATAGTTATAAGAACACCCCCACTAGAGAGCACTAACAAGTTTGATTTAGAACGTAGCACGATGGAAAGCATCCAGCAGATAGCTAATTCCATACACCAGAGTATAACTGTAACTATCGACTTCCCTTCCAAACACCCTAACAATAGACTACCTGTATTAGACACAGAACTCGGATTAACACTATAGACGAGAGAGCCCAAATTCTCCACTCACACTATGCTAAACCCATGGCCTCCAAATACTTGATACTCAAAAACTCAGCAATATCCAGTAGTGCTAAGTTTAATATTCTGATCGCAGATTTGGTACGAGTGATGAAGAATGTGTCCCGCGTGTGCGACCCAACAGAAATGGAAAGACACATCCAACACTTCATCAACCGCATGCAGTTCTCTGGCTACAACCAAAGAGACAGAGTCAGAGTATACGAAGGAGCCATGGAAAAGTATAAGACCCTCATAGAACTGGACATGAAAGGAATTTGCCCATTCTACAGGAGAAAATCATGGAATAGCTTAGATAGGGCTAGACATAAGATAGGGAAAGCTACCTCATGGTACGACAACCAGAGATACCAGAGTGTCATGTTTGTGGACGCCACCCCTGGAGGGAAATTAGCTAACCAGTGTAGAAAGGCCCTGAGAAAGACCCACTTAAAAATGAAGGTGGTAGAAAAGCCAGGAACCACCATAAAATCCCTGATCAGCAAAACATACCTTTTAAGAAAACCCACTGTACCAATAGGAAATGTATCATATGTAAGGTGAATCCCCGAATAAACTGTAAAACTAGAAACGTAGTCTATAGCATAATATGTACAGAGGTAACTTGCAGAAACATGACAACAACATACATAGGTGAGACAGCTCGTAGCATAGGTGAAAGGATAGACCAACACTGGGGGGAACTAAAAGGACGAAAAAACGGGTCAGTACTATATGAACATGCTAGACAACAACATGACGGTAACATAGACAACGTAGAAATTAGAATAATATCTAAACATAGAAATGACCCAGCAGATAGGCAAATCAGAGAGGCCAGTGAAATAGAAATTAGAAGACCAAGGCTAAACAGAAAGAATGAATGGAATAACAACAACACCCAAACAAACAACACTGACCTAAGAGAAGTATAAATAAGTAAATAAAATAAAATAAATAAATAAATAAATACATACACAAGCACAATAACAACAAGCACATAAACACACACTAGTCACCCATCACACAGCAAACAAAACACTATACACACACGCAAACGCATGCGCAAAGAAGACAAAATAAAATAAACAAACAAGCAAATAAATAAATAAATATATAGACAGACTGAATAAAAATGGCGTAGACATACAATACAACAGGAGGAAGATATAACACCACTGACGATGTTGCAGATGTGCAACGAAAGATTTATGATAAACTATATATATGTGTTTGTGTCTATATTGTATCTGTATTATTTTTGACCGTCGGTCAGTCAATGGCAACATTGAGGACCGAGTAAGTTAGATTACCGATATAAAAGACACAGAAGCGGAAGCGAAAACCAACCAAACAGTGAGTGTGTTCTGTTATTAATTCTGGCAATATTACACAAATATGACCCTCCCCAAGTATAACAATATATATATATATATATATATATATATATATATATATATATATATATATATATATATATATATATATATATATATATATATTTATATATATATATATATTTATTAAATAACAGATTAAAGTTTAAGCTAACAATCGCTGCTTTCACCCTTAACGGGATCTTCTGAAACTAACAAAGTCAATCTGTAAACGCAGAACTGGTTATTTCAAAAAACTTTGCAACCGGCGGAAGACAGGAAGACGATACTTTGGTTCGTGGAAACGTTCGGTGGCTAAGAACGGGAAAAAACGAATATAATACGTCATTAATAGGAGCAGTGAAAAACAATTACGCGCAAAGACAGAACCACGTTTATGGTATAAAAGAGGTCATAGACTAATGTTCTCTTAGGGTGCATAGAGACGTTCTCTGGCAATGAACGAAAAAAAACGAAGATAATACGTCGTATGTGGAGCGTGGAGAACAAAAGCACGCAAAGACAAAACCACGTAAATGGTATAGCAGAAGTCGTAGACTAAATTCTAACTAGGAGGCCGAATGAATCTCCGCTACAGAGTTAAGAACAAAGTAAATAAATACAATACAGAAGTAATAGAAATAAATAAATACATACACGCAAACAAATACGTACATACACAAGCATACGCAAAAACTTACCATTGGTAAACAAAACCACGCACATATAAATATGTGTGTGTGTGTAAGCGTGTATACAAATAAATAAATAATTATATAAACGTATATAAATAAATACGTATATAACAAGCGCACAGACATACCTACATGTAAGTACACGAATGTTCGGAGACGTAAGTCAACCAAAACATGAAGTACACATAACACACGCCCTACATACGTACGAACCTGCATACTCACACAGACGCAAAACTCCCGTATACACATAGCCGAACCATATGTACCAGAATATATAAAAAAATGATACGCCATAACAGTCAAATATACGTACGAGAAGGTATACGTACCTTCACAAAACATACGGATAATATATACATATCTATGCAAATAAGTAAAGGTATAAACAAAACATATACTTAGCTCCCACATCGAGACGTAAAATATCCACGTATAGATCGTACTATCCGTTAGGGTATAACGTGGGGCTGTAATAAAGGAAGGTTTTGTGCAATTTATGTTTACAAGCCGAAATTGCCTCAGATTTTTTGTTTAAGATTATGTCTGTGGCGTAGAGTATTTCCAGGGCCTCAGCGGCGCAGAGGTCACATGGTCTTTTATTTCCGTTATACGATCTAGCCCTAGCTAGGATCTCCCAGTGTAACTTATATGTGGTGTGGTTGTCTTTTAGACTCCAGATATAAGCTGAAAGTGACGTCATATTCCTTCTTAGAGGGTAACGAAAAGAATGGGTATGCATGTAAAGACGCTGCTTGAATCTATTGGCAGTTAACCCTATGTAGGCCCTACGGGACGTGGGTGTTACAACCTTACATTTGTAGACAATGTTACTAGAGAGGCATTTCCCGGATAGGGGGCAATCAACCCGATTCCTACAATTACAGTTAGTACTAACTACAGGGTTGCACGTGTTCATACGGCTAGGTAGTTTAGCTAAATTTGAAGCTGTGATGTTATGTGCAAGGTTAGGAGTCGTAGAGTAAGACATTTTAATAGTATTTCTATTAAAAATGTTACTATATTTATGTGTAGGGGAAAATGCTTCGTAATAAGGGAAAGAAAGATCTTAGCTAATGGTGTGGCCACCTCCATATTATATGGTGGGTTATACCAACAAATGCGACGGGATCTATTTCTTCTAGGTCTATTTTCGTGCTCTGTATATGCTACCTTATCGACAAATCCACTTCGAGCAAGACTTCATTGTAATAAGTGGAATGGTCGTTGAAAATACGCTCGTTGGTGGAAATACGGGAAAGCCTCAACAAAACGTTTCTTACCAGGTTCTTGGTTATGCTGGCAGGATGGTTGGAATGCTTACTTATGTAATTAAGCGTATCATTCGGCTTTCTATACGCGTAATACAACTCATTCAATAAGTTGAGGGTAACGTCGAGGTAATTAACGACCGAGAGATTGGCCAAAAACCTATATAGAGAGGTTGAAGCCTTTAAAGAAGGCTGTGAGTTCTTTTCTGAACCTGTCGCAAGCACGAGGTCCGCACTTAGTCATGGTCAAAAGACCATCGTCACGGTACAAACCATCGCCCGCGTTGGGGAATTCGTCCTTGATAGAGAAAAGAAGGAAAAGGCCGATAAGATCAGTAACCTCTGCAGAATCACTGGCGCCCATACTCACTTCGAATGGTGTACTATTGGATTTTTAAATCCAAATAGAGTCGTCGAAATTAATCACCGACTTTCGGGCATTGAGGATGAAATCAACTTCGAAATCCTTAACCACTGTGAGTGTTTTAGCGAAATTGATAGCCCTAAGGAGAAGTGGTAAGGTGATGGAGGAGTAGTAATTGTTGATGTCGAATTGAATAAAACGGCAATGTTCCTTGTTACATATGCCGTTGAACCAATCAATCACCGCGAAGGTATTGTTCCACACTGCAAGCCGGGGCCAAACTTCTAATTTCAGGTATAATTCTATCAAGAATCGTCTTACTAAGTCTACCTAAATCGAGGAACCAGTAGGACCCCGACGGCTGAGCTCAAGCCGTTTCGACGGCTCATTCTGGACTAAGTTTAGTCCAGAATTAGCCGTTCCTATTACCCACTCTACTACCCTAAGTATTGAGTACTTTGGTGCGTTATGGTCCACCTGGTTCCTTACCACATTTCTTTCGTTATATATATATATATATATATATATATATATATACATATATATATATATACACATATACACACACATACATACTCATATACATATATGTATACATACATATACATATATATATATATATATATACATACACATATATATATACACATACATACACATACAAATATATTTACACATACATATATATATATGTGTATACATATATATATATATATACACCAATACATACATACATATATATATATATATACATATATATATATATATATATATATATATATATATATATATATATATATATATATATACAAACATATATACATATATACATATATATATATATACACATATACACACATATATACATATATATATATATATATATATATACACACATATATACACATATATATATACACACACACATACACATGTATATACATATATATATTCATATATACACAAATACATATACACACACATACACATATATACACATATATACATATATATATATATATATATATATATATATATACATATACACACACACGTATATATATAAATATATATATATATATATATATATATATATATATATATATATATATATATATATATATATATATATATATATATATATATATGTATATATATATATATATACACACACACATATATATATATAACTTTGAATATTTGAATAACTTTGAAATGTTTTGGCAAGTATTGGCCCAGGCCATGTCTAACTTAATAGTACCACCTGGTGAAGTCTTTCAACTCAGGATTTGGGCACCATGGCCCATTCGAAAAGAGAATTACTGTTTGCGGAGACATATCCGGGTGTGGGTGGTTTATCCGGGATTACTTGGAGGAATTTGTACAAAGACTTCTTGAATTTTGTGTGGTCAGTTTCTCGTTTGACGTGTCCTGGTGTGATGTTGAAGAGAGCAGGGCCGATTGAGGTGAAATAATTGTGCCGTATTGTTGTTATGTGTTGCGATTTAGATTTTTGTCTGGGACAGATAGCACGGGGCCCAAGCCTTGGGTGTATTTTGAAGGTGATGCCAACATCATTTGGGCAGTGCTGATGAAACATTTTCCACATCATGCAGATAATATAACGCTCACGGCGACGTTGGAGTGAGTAAAGTTTCAGCTTTTCTAGTCGACCCCAGTAGTCAAGATCTGACATGCCATCTATCTTTTTTGTGATTGCTCTTAGAGGAGCTTCAAGTTTCATGATACTTTGTTTCGTGTGGGGAGACCACAGTGGACAACAGTATTCAATGTGTGGTCGGGCAAAAGTGGAGAAGAGAAGGATAATGGTGTGGGAATCTCTCGACTGGAAGGTTCTGAGGATCAGGAACACATTCTGCGGGCCATGTCAACTTTGCTGCTTATATGCGTGGCCCAGCTTATGTTGCTGTCCACGGTTACTCCCAAGTCTCTGATGTTGTTAGATGCCACGAGAGTTTCACCGGAGGGAAGGGAGTACGGGTGTTTCAGAGCATCCCCTTTTCCAAAGTGGATCAGTTCGAATTTGTCTTCGTTCAGTAACATGTTGTTCTTTTCCGCCCATTAGGTAACAGCCAGTAGGTCTGACTGAAGGCTTATCCGGTCATCCACGCCATTGATGACCTTTTGGAGCTTGGAATCATCAGCGAAAATTCTAATGTTGCTGTGTTTGATGATGTCAGTGATGTCATTAATATAGATGATGAAGAGAAGTGGGCCCAACACAGTGCCTTGTGGGACCCCACTACTGACTTTGGCTGGGCTGGATTTGACTCCTTCGACTACAACAAGTTGGGTTCTGTTTGACAGGAAGCTCTTGATCCACTGCAGCAGCTTTCCAGTGACACCAATATTGGACAGCTTTCTCAGTAGAATGTTGTGATCAACCCTGTCAAAGGCCTTGCTGAAATCAAGGTAGATAACATCAGTGTTGGAACCCTCTCCCAAGGCTCTCAAAATGTCATCAAAGTGATGCAGTAGCTGCGTCAGGAAATCCCTTCCATTACGGAATCCATGTTGGTTGGAGTTCAGCATATTGTTACTCTCAAGGAAGTGAGTCATTCGCGATCTCACCACTCTCTCAAATACATTAATGATATGAGAGGTGAGTGAGATTGGACGGTAATTTACAGCAAGGGATTCGTTTGCTTTTTTGAAAACTGGGACAACAGACTGGGATAGAAGGTTTTCTGGCACATATCCAGCATCCAGTGAGTTCCGCCACAGATTGGCAAGAGGAGATGCAAGTTGGTGTTGACACCCCTTCAAGACACAAGCAGGGAACATATCGGGACCTACTGCTGAATTATGCTTGATTTCCTTTATTGCCGCTAAGACATCAGGGGCGCCAAACGTTATGTCCGATAAGGTGTAATGGGGAGTAACATCGCCGATACAGCCCAGATCAGCCATATAAGGATTGCTGAAAACAGAGCAGTATTGTTTCTGCAGTATCTCACCTATGGCTTTAGCATTGTCTTGAAGAGTGCCATTTTCATCAATTAGAGGGCCAACAGTAGAGCCAGTGATTTTGTGTTTTATAAATATATATGTATATAAATGAAAATAGAGAAATTAATGTGAGCAAGAAGCCAACAGTATTTCATAATATAATATATATATATATATATATACATATACACATACACATACATACACATATACATACATATATATACTCACATACACACACATATACATATATACACATATACATACATATACACATATATATATATAAATATATATATATATATATATATATATATATATATATATATATATATATATATATATATATATATATATATATATGTGTGTGTGTATATATATATATATATATATATATATATACATATACACACATACATACACATACACATACATATATATATATATACACATATACATACATACACATACAAATATGTACAAATATACATATATACATATATATATATACATGGTGGCTACCAACACGTTTTCGAGTATAGGCACTATTTTATATCCATGTAGGAGAACCCCTACGGATGCGCTGAACGAGTGTGACTTTTTAGTCCAGCCAGCGACTTGAAAACTCTGGTACAAACACTACACTTGTGACAATTAGACACATAGTGCTGGGCCCATGGTACCATTTGAAGATAAGTGCAGAGAGATCTCCAGATATAAAGCAATGCCTGTGCCTTGAAGCTTTTATAGTGAGCAAAGACACTGCACAAAGCCAGTCCCACTCGTAATTCGGCCGTATTTCGGGCTGTTTGTTTGTTTATTATTATTATTATATATATATATATATATATATATATATATATATATATATATATATATATATATATATATATATATATATATGTATATATATATATATATATATATATATATATATATATGTATATATGTATATATGTGTGTGTGTATATATATATATATATATATATATATATATATATATATATATATATATATATATTTACTGTTGTGAAATATTGTGGCTTTTTGGGGTTGTAACTTCTCTGTTTTTTAGCCTAGGAAAAAAATATATATATATGCCTACGTATATAATTACATGCATATATGTAATTATTTTCTTTTATTAATTGAGTTCTTTACACGAGGAATTAATATTGGTTTTGAAATAACTAATTAACCCGCGTGTGTTTTATATTTTACTCTTAATAATTCGGCCGGAGAATTATATTCCCATTTGCCCTATATAACATAACTTTATGCATTTAGTGCGGTTATGAGAAGCGGTTCTTATTAGGGTACAACTTCCGATTTAGCCTAAGAAAATATCTATATGCGTGTGTAATTTATACAAGCATATATTTATTTTTTTATTTTCAATTGAGTTCTTAAACACGTTGGATTGATAATGTTTTCAAAAAAACTAATTAACCCGCGTGTATATTATTTTTTTTCCTCATTTCGTGGATCGTGGGTTGTCTCCCCTTCCCGCTTCGTGTCGCTATGATAATTCCTCAGTCAAAAACTGCTGGAATTTCAAATTTGGCGGTCATTCGAGGTGAGAGAGAGCGACTTCACGGACAGGATTTTTGACAGCGGTAAGAAATTGTTTTCTTATATCAATGTTTAATGGGCTTCCACTGATGATTTATAAGGGCCCACCTAAATATACTCTTACATGAATATATATTAGGCTTCTACATAAACTGGAAACATTCTCCCAAAATTGTAGAAAACTTATAATGAAACAATTGTTTGGAAAGAGAGATATACTTTAACTTTAATTATATCTCATAAAATAATACAACTGGTTTTTCCACATTATACATATTGTTAGCACCCCAAACACTTAAATTGGGTTTATATTTTAATATAACCTAATGTTTGTTGAGTGAGATGGTTACCAGTCAGAGTTTAGCTTTAAACTATCTCTGTTATTGTATTAAAAATATATATATATATATAAATCAGGAAAGAAGAGTGACACGGTTTGCTATACAAAAAAGTTTTTTAATCTCATTGCTGACAATTGTTTCTCTGAACTGGTAGGTCTAGAGATCGCTTCCTGCTTGTTTTCACGTCATTCGATCACCAATACATAGTTGTAATCAGTCAATTCATTGGACCTTGTGAGAATAAAAGGGATATACAGGCATGGCTACTATATATAGTAGTAATGACATTCAATCAGGACAATAACAACAATACTAACAATACTAGCAATAAATTATTTGAAATAATCACAACATCAATCTAGCTAAGAAACAGTATATCTACGACTTTAGCGTGTAAATCTAGCTGACATGAGGCAGATGTATAAAATTGACATGTAAAAGCTTTCATGGGGTGACATATATAATACACCCCATGACAGCTTTTACATTTCAATTTTGGTATCTATGGTGCTTCCATAGGCGGTATGCCTGTTGAGCACTCTATGTTCTTACAGAGCAGTGTAAGAAAATTTGCTCCGAAAGCATTGCATGTGTCCGAAGAACCCACATTATAGAATCAGGCAGATCCATACAATGATCATGTCTCGAGCTATCTGCCGGCGAAACAATTGCCACACACACTGATTTTTCATATTTTTATATTATGCATATATATATATATATATATATATATATATATATATATATAATATATATATATATATATATATATATATATATATATATATATATATATATATATATATACATATAAGGAAATTTCGCTCTACATGGCTGAATACAATAAATGTAATCTGAGATTTTCGAATATTAATAATAACATTCGATTGGTTTGTAATTTTGCAAACAACCCTCAATATTATAGCCATGTCAGGAGAATGAACACTTCATTCTTGCTCTTATGTTGGCATGCGAACATAACTGCAGACACTGATGTTTCTGGGTATCAACCTTCATCACTGTTGACCTGCCAAACTGCCAGAGCTAGTGAAAATATATGCTATTTTCAAAAATAGACCTTGATTGATCGGCCTAATTTGCAGAATAGCAGACTGATCAGCCAGTATGCTAATATACAAACAGAATTAGAGTATAGAAACGATCCATCGAGAAATAAAAGCCCCCTCATAGAAATTGTCATGAAAGTAATTTGCCCATTGTGCAGGAGCAAATCTTGGAATAACTTAGATAGAACTAAACATAAGACCGGGAAAGCCACTTCATAGTATGACAACCAGAGATACCAGAGTATCATGTTCGTGGACGCTACCCCTGGAGGGAAATTAGTTAACTGATTTAGAAAGGCTCTAAGAAAGACCCATTTAAAGGTAAAATCCAGGAACTACCATACAATCCCTGATCAGCTAAACATTCCCCTTTAAGAAAACGCACTGTACGAATAAGTAATGAGTTATATGTAGAATGAAACCTCAAATAAATTGTAAGACTAGAAATGTAGCCTATAGCATCAGATATACAGAGGCTCATTGCAGAAATATGACATACATAGATGAGACAGCTGGAACAATAGGAAAGATATTAGACCAATGCTGGGGGGAACTAAAAGGACAAAAAGACGGTTCGGTACCATATTAACACGCCTGGAAAAAAACACGATGGTAATATAGACAACATAGAAATTAAAATAATATCTAAACATAGAAATGATTCAACAGAACTAACAAAACCAAAGTTGAAAAAAAAATAATGAAATAACAACAACCATACCCAAACACACAATACTGATCTAATGTAAATATAAATAAATATACATAAATACAGTATCAACAAACACACATAAACACACACTAGTGAACACTGATAGAGTACAAACACACATAGAGACAGACATGAACACATACACACACCAAACAGGAAACACACACGCAAACGCATGCGCAAACAGAGACAGAGACAATAATAAATAAATTAAGTAAATAAAAATGGCGTAGATATTACAATATAACGGGATGAAACATAATCGTAACAGTGATGATGTCACAGATGTGTGACGCAGGAACTTTGATAGATAATGTATATATAAATATTCATATCTGTATTTTTAACCGTTGGTCAACCAAAGACAAACATTGATTGCCAGATAAATTAACTATAGAGATATGAAAGATGCAGGTGCGAAAACCACTCCAAACCAAAGTGTGATTCATGATTATTTGTGGCAATATTATAACAATGTGACCCTCCCCAAATATATATATATATATATATATATGTATATGTTATATGTATATATATATATATATATATATATGTTATATATATGTATTATATATATATTATATATACATGTATATATATATATATATATTATATATACGTGTATATATAAATATATTTTATATATATATGTATATATATATGTATATGTATTGATGTATATATTGATGTATTGTATATATATATTTATATATATTGATGATGATATATGCATGGTATTATATTTTAATACATATTTAATAATTATTTAAATACGTTTTAAAGATTAATTCTTTTAAAGTTGTAACAAAATATTTATAGAATATCTTACATTAAAATTAAAATTTATAATAATCTATAATGAGTTAAATTAAATTATATAAATTTATAATTAACTTAAATATGTGATTTCTATAGAAAGTAATCTATACTGAATAATCTAGATTATTAGATAAAACATAATCAAATACAAGCGATATTCATTGTTTATGTGAATAGATTTGATTTCTTGTTTTATCTAGCATTTGAAAACAACTGTTTTTTTATATTCCTCTCTATTTGGTGTTTTCTTCTTTTTCTTCTCTTTTTCTTTATCCCCCTTCGTTTCCTGTTACTCTGCCCACATCTTCCCTTTCGTTTGTCTTTATTCCTCTTTTCTTTTTATATATTACTTTTCTTCTTTTATTCATTCATCCATTTATTTTTTTAATCATTTATTTATTTATGTATGTATTTCTTTCTTTCTTGCCCTTTCCTCTTCTTTCCACACCTTCTTATATCTCTAATTTGCTGTACGTCCTTTTCTTCTTTAAGTTCATCATATTATTTGTGGTATACAAAAGTTGAGATTTGATGAAATAAATCACTGCCAATACTGGAATTGAATAAGAAGACCGTAGCGGTATGTCATATATCAAATCATATATTTTGTCTGATGCAAACGTACTTAAACAACACAGTACTTTTGAAATATATATAATAAAGTATATATTTGGATTATGCGAATATTTTTCATTTGATAATATTAAAAACTCCAGGAAAACCAGTGTTGAGTGCTTCTAATCTATTGTAAAATTGTATTCGTTGAGTAATCAACAAACCATACTAATATTTGGTCATATCTATATGTATATATATATATTTAATACAATAACAGAGATAGTTTAAAGCTAAACTCTGACTGGTAACCATCTCACTCAACAAACATTAGGTTATATTTAAATATAAACCCAATTTAAGTGTTTGGGGTGCTAACAATATGTATAATGTGGAAAAACCAGTGGTATTATTTTATGAGATATAATTAAAGTTAAGGTATATCTCTCTTTCCAAACAATTGTTTCATTATAAGTTTTCTACAAGTTGGGAGAATATTTCCAGTTTATGTAGAAGCCTAATATATATTCATGTAAGAATATATTTAGGTGGGCACTTATAAATCATCAGTGGAAGCCCATTAAACTTTGATATAAGAAAGAAAATATTCTTACCGCAGTCAAAAATCGTTTCTGTTAAGTTGCCCCTTCTCGCCTCGAATGACCGCCAAATTTGAAATTCCAGCAGTTTTTGACTGAGGAAGTATCATAGGGACACGAAGCGGGAAGGGGAGACAACTACGATCCACGAAAGGAGGAAAAAAATAATATACACGCGGGTTAATTAGTTTCCTCGAAAACATTATCAATCCAACGTGTTAAGAACTCAATTGAAAATAAAAAAAATAAATATATGCGTGTATAAATTACACGCGCATATATATATTTTCTTCGGCTAAAATCAGAAGTTGTACCCGAATAAGAACCGCATCTCATAATCGCAGTAAATACAGAAAGTTATGCTTTAAAGGGCAAATGGGAATGTAAATCTCCGGCCGAATTAAGAGTAACATATAAAACACACGCGGGTTAATTAGTTATTTCAAAACTAATATTAATTTCTCGTGTAAAGAACTCAATTAATTAAAGAAAATAAATGTATGCATGTAATTATATATATAGGCATATATATATTTTCTTAGGCTAAAAAACACATATATATATATATATATATATATATATATATATATATATATATATATATATATATTTAAAAAATAGAGGTGTAACACACGAGTTGTGATATATTAGTAAAAGGAAAAAAAAATGCTGACAAATTTTTCCCAGTGAAAAATAGTTTAATTAGTAATAAGTATTGGTTAATATTCAGTTTTAGTTTTAGTTTTAGTTTTACGTGACATTCAACAACCAACCAAATCGTAATACCTCTGGAGCCACTTTTTTCACATAAAACAGGAAGAAATTCCAAAACTGATCAAATTAGAGCAAACATCACGTGCGCTCTATCTCAAAATTATTTTTGAAAAGGATTAGAAATGCGCAACCGGTAAAAATTTTAAACTAAAACTGAATACTAACCAATACCTATTACTAATTTATACTTATTCCTAATTAAACTATTTTTCACAGGGAAAAATTTGTCAGCATTTTCTTTTCCTTTTACTAATATATATATATATATATATATAAATATATAAGTATGTATACGTACATACATTTATGTATACATACGTACAGTAGTATGTATATATATATATACATACATGCACACATATATATATATATGTACGTATGGATTCACCGAACATTTATTATAATGCTCGGTGTGTTTGTAAACAAACATCCCGTATTAAGCCGTAGTGTCTAGCAACCATCTTTGCTCGTTTGTTCAACACTGACAAAGGAACGCTGTACTAGTTTCAAGCTTATTAGCTATCGTCAGCAACGTATACCTTCCTGCCAGTTGATTGAACGTCTGAAACTATATACTTTCCTTATGCATATTAACGGCTGAGTAGCCCAATTTGCATATCGAGTGGGTTAATCGGTCGGCTGCACCGAAAACGATAAACGGAAAAAATGAAACGAAATTTCATTTCCCACTCTTAGTACAGCTTTTACTTAAATATAAGTATGTATACGTACATACATATATGTATACAGACGTACAGTAGTATGTATATATATATATATATATACATA
Organism: Eledone cirrhosa; assembly: GCA_964016885.1. Taxonomy (NCBI): domain Eukaryota; kingdom Metazoa; phylum Mollusca; class Cephalopoda; order Octopoda; family Eledonidae; genus Eledone; species Eledone cirrhosa. The sequence continues at coordinate 383,229,111 of OZ024741.1, read as the reverse complement.
CGTGCACACATATATATATGTACGTATGGATTCACCGAACATTTATTATAATGAGAGAGAGAGAGAGAGAGAGAGAGAGAGAGAGAGAGAGAGAGAGAGAGAGAGAGAGAAATATACACGGGTGTATATGATTGTGTATAGAAGATTATATTAATAAGAGGAATTCCAACTTTGTCTGATTTACTCGTTTTATTTACAATCCTTTAAAATTTATAATGGTATTAGAATGAAATAGTATGACAGAATATTAAATGTTAAGTGTTAATTGAACAAGTACTTTCATGCTTTCGCAATCTTCAGGTTCATAATATGTGGTGACAGTCAAGTTTGCAATTTTCAACTGTTGAAAATTGCAACCTTGACTGTCACCACATATTATGAACCTGAAGATTGCGAAAGCATGAAAGTACTTGTTCAATTAACACTTAACATTTAATATTTTGTCATACTATTTCATTCTAATACCATTATAAATTTTAAAGGATTGTAAATAAAACGAGTAAAGTAGACAAAGTTGGAATTCTTCTTATATATATATATATATATATATATATATATATATATATATATATATATATATATATATATATATATATATATTCATAGGGATATATGTATATATATAGACATATATTTAGACTTAGTCACAGATACATATATGATTGTGGCTACCTTTCACGGTGTGGCTAAATGAAAAATTTAATCAAGCAAATAATTATTAATCAGAGCTATATATAAAATTGCAAGTTTGAAGAATTATTAGATATAATATATTCAGTCTTTCTTCACCCTAGTCCGTAGAAGCAACTAGATAAATAATTATTTAAACGCAGCTATAAGTATAAAACGTAACTTTGGAGAAATAGTAGGTAAATGATACAGACTATTTTCCGCGAGGAACAGTCAGATAAAATCTATCCAGTCCTTTCTCTTAGCCCGTAGAAATTAACTAGACAAATAATCAATTAAACGGAGCTAAGTCTAAAATATAAGTTAGAAGAAAAAAAGCATATAAACTTTACCAAAATTCCTCTAGTCTCGACTATCGATAGTTTCGCTCGTACTTTATGGATATGTGCGATCTTGGTATTATCCATGAGGCTTAGAGCTTATCAAGAGACCCCCATCAGGTTTGGATTAAAATGTCTATAATGATTCCGCCAGAAATGAATTCAAAAATTGCTAAGAATCATCACGTGGCTAGTGGTCAAAGTAGAATGTTGTGAATGGTGGCCAGGTAGCAAGTAGGCTGGCTGCTAGAAAGAGCAGTCAGATACATTTTATAGCTCCGTTTAAATGATTATTTATCTAGTTAATTTCTGCGGACTAGGGTGAGGTAAGACTGGATATATTTTATCTAATAATTCTTCAAACTTGCAATTATATATATATATATATATATATCAGAAGATCCCGTTAAGGGTGAAAGCAGCGATTCTTAAACTTTAATCTGTTATTTTAATAAAAATATATATATATATATATACAATTGGTGTTGGATGCTTAAAGCGTCCGTATGCGGTAGGCCGTTTGAGCACTCGATGCTCTCATAGAGCATCGAGATATCACAGAAAAAAAGAGAATCAGTGTTGCGACGAATGGAATTTTTTGGACATATTATAATCGTTTCTCTGGTGACCAGTTCGAGGCACGATCTATGCGATGATCGAACCTGACTCTGAATATCTGCGAGGAAAATCGGACTAGGAAAATCTGCTTCGAAGAATCAAGACGTATCTGAGGACCTTGCGATTTTCAGAGTTAGGTTCGATCATCACATCGATCATGCATCGAGCTGGTCACCAGAGAAACGAATTTAATATGTCCAATAAATTCCATTCGTAGCAACACTGATTCTCTTTTTATCTGTTATAAATTTAATTTATAAATTGGAGTGAAAACAACTGGTGCGTGTGTTTCTTATTGGCAACATGACCCTCCCAAAGCATAACAATATATATATATATATATATATATATATATATATGTATATATATATATGTGTGTGGGGGTGTATGTATATACGTGCACAATGTTCACCGATTGTATACCGAAGAAAACTGGTGAGAGTACCCAGATCACGGGCCGGCTGACTGGGAAACATATGTAACCAGGTTGAACATTGTATCTCATATGTAACACCTCCATTTATATATATATATATATACGTTTAAATTTGCTTGTTTATCACTGGGTAGAATTGGCCAATCTGCAATGACTACCGTGATGTCATGGACGGAAAACACACAACGTTACGCAACACATTCATTTTGATGTTGAATCCTACTGGTGCTGTGGGAACAGAGTTAAATATGTTTAAATAAAATTACAGGAGGCTCGGCAGGTTGAATTATCTTAATTATTTATTCCTGCAAATACTATGCACATTTCAGTGGCCAGGTTGCGTATGAACCTGGTGACATCATCAGGTGTATATTGCATAATAGTTGTATAGCAAAGGAATGAGGGTAAATATATTCCAAAAGGCTTTAAGGGAAAAGGCAATGAAGAAAACAGAGAAGTAAATAAGTGTGTTTTTGTTTTTGACTCAGAGGTGATAGAGAAAATAAAATATAGTCAATAAAAAATAACAAAGAAGTAGTCTTAGTAACAATTTTGGAACTCAAAATGAAGTGTGTGTGTATTAATGTCGATATTATGTGTGAGTGTAAGTGTATGTTTAAATATGTATGTTTTTAAGATATATTGAGTAAAGTATCAAAGTTAGTGTGTGTTATGCCTGTGGCATGTGGTATTGGACTTGTATGTGTGAGTGAATCTGTTTGAAGGTATTTACTCTACACGTGCGTTGACGTTCATTTGTGTGTTTGTAAAGTATCTGGCGGTGTGCTCGTATATCCATGAGATGTGTGGATTTGTATATGTGAGTGTATGATTACATTCTAACGTGTGTATGTATGTTGAAGTTTATATTGTGTACGTGTTAAATATCTAACTGTGATTTGTATGTAAGCGTGTACATATTAACGAGTTAGTCATATAGGTTAAAGGAAGTATGTTTAGTGTCTATTTGACACAGCATTCTAAAGAAAGATGTGTGGGGCATTAAGTTTAGATGGGTGAACAGTTTGTAATGAAAAATAAAATTTTCTGTTCTCTACCCCAGCGCAAGTCAGAGTTCCCGGCACAATGTGCGAGTTCAACGACACTGAGCTGGCGTGTGGATTAGCCTGTGGATCAAGGGAAGTATTAGAGATATTGAGAATCCTAGTTACACATCTAACAATGACAATATTCAATAAAGTATGAATGCATAAAATAATATTGAGTATATATTATAAAAAATATTGTCGTTCTGTATGACTCTTAAATTTTGGTTTACACTGTGAAACTCTTATGAGAAGAATATAGCAAGTAACCAAGCTGAAACGAAGTCTGTTTTTAAGCAAATATATGCCCTAAGAAGTGATCAAATATATATCTAAAATTCAGAAAATATTTTGTAACTGTGGTATATTTGTCTAAGAATTTCAGGTGGCCTGATGATCATTTACTGTTGAAATGTTACTAAACAACAATAAAGAATCTAGCAGTTATTTCAGAATTTAAATTCTACAAAAAAATAAAATAATCAATGATAAAACTACTGGAAAAAGCTGGCGAGAAAAAAGAAAAAAAATGAGTTCTACGTAGTCATATACAAAATCAATACAGAGAATCAATAGAAAATACAAATGTTTTTTCACCGAACTTCGTATCACTATGAACTAAATGTTACACGTAGTAACAATTGATTCAAATTACTTAAATTTCTCGAAACTCTTCCATAACTATCAATATGCCAAACCATTATTTTTACTTAACACATTTGATTCCCTCCTCTCTGAGATATCTAGTACGAAATTCTTTCTAAACTAATATTTTCGATCAATATATTATTTCGTAAGTTGGTACGTACCATGAGAGTGGGCATACTCGCTCCTTGTGGGGTACATTTGAATATGATTGACTACTTCATTTTTTCGATCCTAAATGATGAAAGAGAAAGTTGACTAGGGTAGATTTTGAACCCACACAGAAAACAAAGAGCCTGACCAGGTACCACAAATGATTGGGCCCGGCGTTCTAAAGATTCTGTTAATGCAACATCTGTAGTGTTTAATATAATTGTTTCTACTTTTGGCACAAGGCCAGCAATTACCCAGAGCATTACTGGTACTTTATTTTATCGACCCCGTAAGGATGAAAGCAAAGTTAACCTCGGCGGGATTTGAACTCAGATCATAAAGGGACGTAACTCTATGCGTCAAAGCATGGTGTCCGACCCTCTTGATTTCTAATTCAGATACAAGGCTAGCATCTTGTGTGAAGTGTCTATAATATTGACCGCAATATTTCACTAGTACTTTTTTCATAGACACCAGTAGGTTAGAAATCAATGTGAAACACTACGGTATTTGAACTCAGAACGTAGAAAGCCGTAACTAAATATTGCAAGATATTACTAATCTAGCAACCTTACCCAAAGTAATAGTCATCCTTCTAGCATTGGCAGAACGCCAGCAATATTTTAGGGAAAGGGAAAGTCGATTATATCGAACCCAGTTCTTCCATGGTACTTTATCTTATCACTACCGGAAGAATGAAAATCAAAGTTGACCTCAGCTAGATTTACAATCAGAATATAAAATATAAAATTGTAACTAAATACTACAAATCATTTTGTCCGATGGTCCAGCGATACTGACAATTGTTTCTACTTTTGGCACAAGGCCAGCAATTAACCAGTGCATTACGGGTACGTTATTTTATCGACCCCGTAAGGATGAAAGGCAAAGTTAACCTCGGCAGGATTTGAACTCAGAACGTAAAGGGTCACAACTTTATGCTTCAAACCATGGTGCCTGAATCTCCACCGATGCTGCCAATTCACCGCCCTTCCCAAAATAATATAATAAAACTAATTTGAGTTTTATTCTTACCTGTATGGACCCGCAACTCCCCAGAGAATCAGAGGGGTGCCATATTGGCATACGACGATCCTAGGGCATTTTTAAGCCTGACGGATCCCATCTCCTCTCCAGGTCTGAATACAGCAGATTTCTTCCAGAAAACGATAGAGAATGAGAAAAAGGAACCAGTATTAGACTGGTACATTTTATCGCCCTTAAATGGATGATAAGCCAAGTTGATCTCGATGGTATTTGAACTCATGGAAGAGAGAGTTGGAATGAACCCTGCAAAGCATTATAACCGACATTCTAACGAATCTTCCAATTCGCCGCCTAAATTCACTTTAATAACAACTCTTATAACATGTAATTTACTGTAAACTAACTCTGGTTTTTAATAAAGACCAGTTAAAGTATCAGTGTTAACAGGTATTGTTTACAATGTTGCATTTAATCGCGGTTAAATGAAGGTAAAACAAAATATACAGATTCATCTGTATACATCTTCTTCTTCTTTTTCTTCGTCCACTATTCCTGAGAGGGTACGTGGGAGCACTGTCATGAAATACACCCTCCAGCGGGTTCTGTCTGAAGCAACCGTTTTAAATTGATCCCACTATATCATCGATGTTATCCAACAATCTTGCTCGGGGTCTATCCCCGCTCTCCTACAGGTTACTTTTGCCCATAAAATCTGTTCAGCAATTCTTTCCTGTGACACACTAACCACATGCCCGTAGTATCGGAACCGTGATCTCTTAATGCGGAGAAGTTGCGGCTGTACCAGGAACGAATCTCTGATTTCCAAGCTACGCACTCTGTCGAGTAATGTTATTCCAAACACCGTTCGATAGAACCAACCCCATTTCGGCCACTTTGATCCCCGTTCGTATTCTTTTGCGCATTATCCAAGATTCATGAGTATTGGTTGGTATGAATATCGAATTGAAGATTTATTTTGGTAAAAAATTTACACTAATATTGCTCTTGATATTGTAATACATTTTGCCTTGAAATATAAGTAGACTTAAATTTAACAAGAAAACAAGAAACACAATTGCAAGATTCTCGTCTTTTAAAGGAGATTGTATTAAACTTATGTATACCCTACATTATATAGCTGAATATCTTTAAACATATAAATAGGAGGTAGTTTTATTTCAAAAATATACAAAAATATTTTCATTTCTATTACAAAAGATAAGTTTTGCGATTATTGTTTATTTATAACGTAGTGTGTACAATTTTACAAAACAAAAATAACAAAAAAGAAAGAAACGAGCAAAAGAAAACAAGAAAAAATAAAGCAATCGACCGTATAGGAATATAGTATATATAAACGATTGATGTTTGAAGAGATATAAAAATTAGGTCTTTCTTAATATTTCGCTCTTTTGAATTAATAACTGATAAGAAAAACGTAGTTGTACCCTACGCACACAGGCAGGCACTTACATACACATACGGATGCACACACACACATACACTCACACATACACACACAGACACACACACACACACACACACACAAACATATATATATATATATATATATATATATATATATATATATATATATATACTCTGTTTGATAATTATTTATTATAAATATATAATTATCAATGTTTTAAACATTTGAGCCACTAGATTCATTATGTTCGATGCCCCGTTTATCTTTTATTGCACTTTCTTTCTTCTATTACTTCTTTACATTATTTTCCAATTCTGAGTTCAAATCCCCCCCCCCCCCAGGTTAACTTTGCCTTTCATCCTTACGGGGTCGATAAAATAAAGTACCAGTAATACACTGATAATTTGCTGGCCTTGTGCCAAAAGTAGAAACAATTATTTTCCATCACTCAATCTATATTTTCCACTTCACGCTCCAAGCAAATTTATACTGTCTTCTCCTACAGTCACATGAAAAATACATAAGCTTACCTAAGTGCATCCGAGGTTACTCTCTTTACTCATTCTGGAACAGTCGCACCACTGGTCACTCTGTAAAACAGAATATTTTGCTATCTGTAGAATTACCTGTTGATGACACGTTGTATTCATAGTTTGCCAATAATCAATTTTCCATAACAACTGTGGTTAGCAATATTTTCGGAGGATGAAACCAGAATATTTTGGTTCAGGAAGAAGAATCAGTAAGTATCTCAAGTCTTTCTTTGTTTTGATCATTATCCACCTGTTCGATGTATATAGGTACCGCTCTCCTATAATTTCATCATATATATATATATATATATAAAAGGTATATATATTGAGTTAGGAACTCAAAATAGTCTCTTTCAACAAAATAGCTCTAAGAAAGAGATATTTCCGAGCCGTATGCTATAATAGAATATAGAAGAGAAACGAACACAGATATATACATATATATGTTCAAATCGCAAGGGACAAGATTCGCTAAGGTGAAAAGAATACTAACTATAGACAATAGGGTTTGCCTGACTCAATTGAAGAATAAATCAAGAAAATAAATACAAATCGGAATTGTGGTAACTACCAATCACCCAGACAACTTGGTGTTGTTTCGCAATGTTAATTTTTCTTTTTCTTTTCTTTTTCTTTTCTTTTTCTTTTCTTTTTCTTTTCTTTTTCTTTTCTTTTTCTTTTCTTTTTCTTTTCTTTTTCTTTTCTTTTATATATATATATATATATATATATATATATATATATATATATATATATTTATTAAAATAACAGATTAAAGTTTAAGCAAAGAATCAATGTTTTTACCCTTAACGGGATCTTCTGAAACTAACAAAGTCAATTTGTGAACGCAGAAGGGAATATTTCAAAAGACGTTGCAACCGGAGGAAGACAGGAAGACGATACTTTGGTTCTTGGAAACGTTCCCTGGAAAATATTCATTTCTGCGTTCACGAATTGACTTTGTTAGTTTCAGAAGATCCCGTTAGGGTGAAAGCAGCGATTCTTTGCTTAAACTTTAATCTGTTATTTTAATAAATATTTGCTCTACGGTTCTTATACATATGATATATATTTATCCTTATCGAGCCCTCTTTGGATTTTAGTCTTGAAATCTTTTATTATTACTATATATATATATATATATATATATATATATATATATATATGTATGTGTGTATATGTGTGTGCATGTGTGTGTGTGTGTGTGTGCGCGTGTGCATGTGTCTGCATTTACGCCTATCAGTCAGAACTGGTTATCTGTTTTTCATAATTAGTTCCATAGAATGTAACCAACGTTTAGTATGGAAGCATATGAAAGATATAGACAGGAATGTAGGTACAGGTAAAATGGAAAACTTCTTATTTATAGAATACGCACACATTATCGAATATCTTATTTCTTTCAATACAAACACATATACAAACCATCACCATTTTTAGCAATATATCATGTTTTTCTCCACAGTTAGTTAGATCTGCGTCACTACCCCCCCCCCCCCCACTGCTGAGTGGGACAAAACAAAAGTAAACGCTGACCGAGCAATAGACAATGAAGTCAACCAGTTATATTTTGAAGTTTAATCCCGATACAAAAATGGTTTCTTATATAGGCACAAGCCTAGCAATTTTGGCGAGTGGAAAGCCAAGTGCGTGATTCGTAGTTTATTTTATCGACCCCGTAAAGATGAAAGGCAAAGTTAACCTTGGCAGGATCTGAACTCAGATCATAAAGGGTGGTAACTCTTTGTTGCAAAGCATGGTGTCTGACACTCTACCGATACAGCCAATCCACCGCCCTTAATCCCGATACAATAATTGTTTCTACTTTTGACACAAGGTCAGCAATTACCCAGTGCATTACTGGTACTTTATTTTATCGACCCCGTAAGGACGAAAGGCAAAGTTAACCTCGGTGGGATTTGAACTCAGTCCGTAAAGGGACTTAACTTTGCTGCAAAGCATGGCGTCCGACCCTCTGCTGATTCTGCCAATCCACCACCCTATGCAATCTCGATACAATAATTGTTTCTACTTTTGGAACAATGCCAGCAATAACCCAGTACATTACTGGTACTTTATTTTATCGACCCGTACGGATGAAAGGCAAAGTTAACCTCGACGGGATTTGAACTCAAACCGTAAAGGGACGTAACTATGCTCGATACTATAATGAAACTAATTAAAGCAAGGATGTAGTAATGATTTATTGATTTCATCTTCACATTTTGTTAATTATAATCTGTACATTCTGGATTATACCTTTACTATCGTTCACAATTTACTAAATATGGGGGTGAGGGAGCAAACATAAAGATGTAGCCAGATAGGTAGCACTGTTGCCAGACAGAACGCTAACATGTGGTGTTAATTAAAACAACAATAAACAACGATTTAGTTCTGCTGTCAACCTCTGAAACGCATGCGAGCCATAATCGAGCTGCTATATGGTATATGAGGATCGAGTCATCTTTCTATCTCATTTTTTCAGCCATCTATGATTATATTGTCGAACATATCCTTTATTTTTATATCCTTTACTTTTATATCAAAACTTTTAAGGGGATTTGGTAGCCATTACAAGTAGTTCCATTCACCACATAAAACACCGTACAACTTTAAGGTAGTCATCGTAATACAAAGCTCTATTTACGTTTAATCCTTAGTGTTATCAAGGTCGATAAAACAAGTATTGATCAATTAATGAGAGAATACATAGTCGTTTATACCTTTTCACGATATATAGTGTATTTTTGTGCTTAAGTAAGAAATCATTATTTCCTTACTACACAAATAATTATATATAACATTCACTATTATTTCTCCATTTCAATTGAAGTAATACGAGAATAGGAAGGAATAATGAATTTATTGAAGCATATAACTGCGAATGATTTGTCGAAGCGTGTAATAGTGTAAGTAATTTGTGAGATTTGTCAATCGCTTGTGAAGAGGAGAATATATTCACACACTTATCATATATGTAACTTTTGAAGTGTTTCTAAAACCTATTTCCTCTCTCTCCAATCTCCATCCATGCGTTTCGTAATCCGCACATATAATCGTATCGAAGTTATAAGTACCTGACTTAAACTTATCTAAACCCCGGTGTCACCAATTGCCTTCTCTCAAATCATCTAGTATTCAGTATATCCACGCTTTCACTATTGTCTTGTCGATGGCATGTATGATCAGATTTCTTTTGAAATGTCAATTTCTCCATCTCATTCTTTCTCTTTGTTTGTTGGACTCCACGTCTTTCTTTATTCTGCCCTCTCAAATATACATAATCACAGCAATTGAAACCGATACACAGAATATCTGTCTACCAGTTCTTGTCTTTCCCATATACAGTCTCTTAGTATTCCTACAATGAATATGCCTCACACACTTTATAAGCCACTCATAAATACAAACAGAAATGAATTCTTCTAATATACATTTCTCTATATATCTCAATATAACTTTGTAATAATAACATCTTGATGTCGATTCCGATGAGTGTATCTCGAGCCACTGCGTTCTACATGCAATTTGAGTTCGACTGATGCAGGTGTGGAAGTCTACGAGTGATGGAAGGCAGGCGGCTGAAATAATTGCAAGAATTTCAGGTGCTAGTGCACTATTGCTCTAGCTTCATCATTTGGTCATCAGAAGTAGGGATGTAGGTGTAAAAGTCAAACTCACTAACTTCAATTCGCTATTAGATCTAACCCTTAAATATGTTCATAAATCTTGGGTAATGACCAAAAGAATACGATCACGAATATTAGTGGTCGAAATGGGGTTCCTCTGAAGGGTCCTATGGTAATGTTACTCGATACAATACATAGCTTGGATATCAAATACTCGCTCCAGTTAGACCCGCTACTTCTCAGAATTGAGAGACCACAGTTCCTATACCACGGACGCATGGTTATAATGCCCCAGGAAAGAATCGCTGGATAGATTTTACGGGAAAAACCAACCGAAAGCAGATGCAAGGTAGTTCCGAATCAAGGTATTTGGATAACATCTATCATCTTGGCTGGTTTTGCTTGGGCATCAGTTGGAGATAGTTGCTCTGGACAGGACACGCTAGAACGCGTTCTTCACCGACGAACCTCCCATCAATAAGACGGCAAAGAAGAAGAAGAAGAAGACGAAGAAGAAGAAGAAGAAATAAAACATACGTAACGAGACTAGTACGCCTTCTTGAAATACAAGTTAGTACCCGTTGTCACGCTAAAATTAAAAGCTATATCCATAATTTAATTACAATTGATATTTTATAAATTGAACAAATGCTTTATCTCTTTAATATCATCTCAGATTGATTTTAACTAATTTTAGTTTCCTCAGAATTTCTTTTTAAGTAATACCATACTTAATTATCATAAAGCCGCAGATGTACCCATATACAATATGTTTACGTATAGGAAACAAATATTTAGCCAAGCATTGAACAATATTAGCTAGAAAAATTGCGTTTCCATGTTAAAAAAATCTTGGAGTTGATTTTGAATTTGATTAAAAACATAAAGGATTTAATTAAATAAGTCTGTCGAAGCATTAATATCCTGTGTGAACTCTAGAAACGTACATATATGAAATTAAATTGTTCATTAATTATTGTATAAATCAAAAAGGAGGATGACGGTAACTATGAATACATAAATATTTTTATTAATTTTTAGGAGAACGAGTGGGGATAGCGTCTAAAGGGCATATGCAAAATATTAGATTTATTATGAGATCTTCTACGCCATGCTGCCCTCAACGAGGTCATAAAGCATGGCTTGGATGCTGCAGGCTTCCTCTTCCAGCTCGAGCCGGTTGAGCTGGACCGAAAGGACGGCAAAAGGTCAGACCGTCTGACCATCTCGTTCCGCGGTGTCAAACCCCACTTCTGGGATGCCACTTGCAGTGACACTTTCTCCAGTCTCCACCTGGTACAGTCTGCAACTAACCCAGGTTCGGCTGCACGTCGGGCCGAGGAGGGCAAACCCTCCAGTCACTCTCCGGTCCCTCTCCGGTCATTCTGTGGTCTCGCTTCAACAGGTTTGCGGTCGTGCCATTGGCAGTGGAGACTTCTAGTGTCCTTGTCTCTAGGGCCATCTCCCTACTGACCATCATAGGCGCTGAGCTGGCCAGCCGCAGGTGTGAACCTCGCGAGATGGAATGCCTCTTCCAGCGCATCTCCCTTAACATCCTCCGGGGAAACTCCTACTCCATTCTGTCAGCAGGGACTGTGGTGAGGCCATCACACACGCCGGGCCCCATTTGCTCAACATACAGAGGGATTGGGAGGGCGAGAGAGATGGCGGCGATGGCAGTGGGGGTTCGGCTCTTCCACGTTCTGACCGTATCCTTGTGGTTGTAATATAGTTTATGTTATGTTGTTATGGTGTTATATATTTTAGACCACATATCAAGCTAGTATATACATATTTCCTATCAAATCTCTGGTTAAAGACGTATGCCTGTAAATATGATGACTGTCAGACTGTCACTGAATAAAGAAAGGAAGAGGGAGGAAAAGAGTGCATGATAGGGCCTCTGTTGAAGTAGTGCGGTTACTACTACCACTATTACTGGTTGTTTTTGTTTAGAAAGATTAGTTAGTCTAGATCTGATATGCTACCGTCTAGATATAGTCCTCAACAAAGATCCCTGTCACAGGTTCTGTAGATTTGGATGGAGAATAGGCACTTCACTATTTAGGTGTAGTGACAGAAATGCACAAACGAGAAAGGGATTACTCACTAGGCCCGGCCCGGCTGTCAGAATGCGTTATGAACTGAATCTCATTGGGATGAAGGATTTGATTCAATAATTTTTGGCTGAAAGATAGGCCTTTGTGGTTGGTGCAAATTTATACTACAAAAGATTCCAAATTCAGAACTTTCCATGATGAAATCACTGCAGCGTTAAGATAGTTAAGGCTGAGTCACATATTTAAATGGGAGACTTCAGTGCACATGTTGGCATGAATACCAGACATGGAAAGGAGTGATTTGAAAGAACCATGATCTCTATCAAATTAGAGAAGTTTATTGGCGTTCTGTACTATTAATATGCTTCCTAATATGAACACCTTCTTCCAACTCAAAGACATCAATAAATATACATGGTATACGGGGAATCAGGGATAGTGATGAGGAATTCATTTTGTTATTGTCTCTGATCCCGTTGATTCTGTGCTCACAATCAAGATCTCATCTGAGTAAAGAAGGGAGCCCCCAAAGCTTGGTTTGGAAATAAATCCTTGGATTTTCGGTACAATCATGCGCGAGTGTGTCGTAGGAGATACCGTAAAGGCATCCAAAGAATTATTAGGTTAAACTGGAATCTAAATTCAGATCAGCAAATTATTTTTGTAGAACGTCCACGCCTGCTATCAAGGACGCATTTGTGTTCTCCACTCTTCACAGAAGTGCATCTTCGCGGAGTGGATAGAATACTTTGCTGATCTCCTAAACGCGATCACAACAGCATCTGATGTATACGAGGTGCATCTAGGAGCGATAACGAATCTCTAGGGTGTAGCGATCACAAGCGCAATTAAAGAGCTCAAATGTGGTATTGACTCTGGGAAAGATTAAATTCGGCCTAATATTTAGAAAACCTTAAATACATAGTCAATCCGATTAAAGCTGCTAACTTTCCGAATTGGGATATGATATCTCCGATAGTACGGGCATTCGGTTAGAACGTCTCGGGAAAGAATTGCTGGACAGATTTTTCAGGAAAATCAACCGGCACAACGTCTGGGTGTAGACCCCGAGCTAGATCTCTGGATAACATCCATGAGATTGTCTGGTCTCACGTGGGGCTTCACTCGGATCAATTGGTGAAGGGCTGCTTCTGACAGGATCTGCTGGGAGCCAGATTAAGTCATTAGTTACTTTCACCCACGACACTTCCATGACAAAGAAGAAGAAGAAGAAGAAGAAGAAGAAGAAGAAGAAGAAGAAGAAGAAAAAGAAGAAGAAGAAATACTCTTTTAAGAAGAAATATTCTTTTAGATGTGAGTTCAAAATTTCCAGAATCTACTTTGCGTTTTATATCTTGAGGTCAATAAATATGAATCATCAATATACTTGGTGCATTTAATCGATTATTCTATTTCCTTTACATATTCACCAGCCATGTGTCTATGGAAAGAAAATCAATATTAAGACACAGCTGGACAAATCAATATCAGTCTAGGATTCATTTCGCATGATAAAACAGTGAACTTTTGCACTGTCCCGGGCTCCTAGCCAAAACACTTAACTCTTGTTCCACTCAATATAACCATCTAATTAATCATTAACCTACCTTTATTTTTATTAAAAGTAGGTGTATTAATTGTAGTCTTTTGTGACAAATGAAACAATATAATTCTATAAAATGTATAATGCGTACGTTAGTTTTCTGTATCCTAACATTGTATTGCCCAATACATTTGAATATCACTCATTGATAAAATTATTTTATTTTTATCGCGGCTCAAAAACACATATTTAAGCGAGTAGAAATATATTAAGTTAGTTTCTATGTATTTCTTCATCAATAAGAAATATATCTGTGAAATACATTGGCATCCATACGAAATCCAATCCACATTTCTGACTAGTTTGTTGAGAGATTAGCTGAGGGATTAAGTCATTAGCTATTAACTATTCACAGGGAAACTGGAACAATATATCTATATATATACTAAAACTCTGTAATTGCTTGTTTGCTTGTCTGTGCATAGTGGGAAAGGGTGCAGAGTGGGAAAATACTTTGAAAGGAAGTTGCCGCTGAAACAATGGAATAAAACAAGTTTCGCGTAAATCGGACCACGAGCTCCCGAGATATGGAGTTTAAACAAAGAGAGAGAAACATAGGGAGAAAGAGAGGGTCGTTGTGACAGAGTATATTGAAAGAGAGACATAGAGAGAGAGTGAGCTGACAGAGCAGGAGAATGGAAGAGAGCTGGTGGTGTTGTTTTGTATATATATATATATGTGAGTGTGTATATATGTGTGTGTGTGTCTATCGCCAGTGTATACAGACACCGACACACACACACACACACACACACACACACACACACACACACACACACACACACACACACACACACACACACACATATATATATATATATATATATATATATATATATATATATACACACATACATATACACATACATATACACACACATTTATATATATACATACACACACGTATATATATGGGCCTTTCTGTTTCATTTGACATTATATACATGTCTGTGTATATTTTAGTTATTTAAACATTATTTTAAAGTAAACATGATTTAAAAAAAATATGTTGACCAACGGGTCACGGGTGGTCTAGTTATCTATATATATAAAACTGTGGTTGTCTGTCTGTCTATCGATTTTTGGCACACATCTCCTCTTAGAATCTCTCATGGAATTGCACCGAAATTGCTATACTTGTACATTGAGCCGTAGCGAAGACATCGGAAAAAAAATATTTCAAATTGACTCACCCTATGTGACGAAATCGAATATAATGTATCGATTTTTGAGCGTAAGTTATCAGTTATTTCCCTTTGTTCTGTTTACATTGAGCGTCTTACGTAAAAAATTACGCTGGCTTTCTCAGCGTTTAAAATGACATTAACACAATACACGAACATTTGTCGAGCCAGCAAAATATTGACCTGCAAAATTCATCAGTTCGAACTCTAAGCTTCCGTTTTGCTTCATTTCCATTTAAAAGCATTTTAAAACAATATTTTTACTTGAAAACAAGTCTATTTAAAGACTACGTAAAACAAGCAAATATTTCGTCGTTAGGCGTGCAGACAGACAGTCGTGCAGAGAGGTGATATACGCGTGCAGACAGATAGTCGTGCAGAGAGGTGATATAGGGGTGCAGACAGACAGTCGTGCAGAGAGGTGATATAGGCGTGCAGACAGATAGTCGTGCAGAGAGGTGATATAGTCGTGCAGACAGACAGTCGTGCAGAGAGGTGATATAGGCGTGCAGACAGACATAACTGATAATTTGGTTACGCTAATGTTTTTCTCTGCGTTGCAGTGTTTACATTTTCGATCTTTGTTAATAAATAACCAGTGCAGTTTCTATCCCCAGCATCCTCTTTTGTTATAACATTGGGGTTATCGTTATGTTTTCTTAACTTCATAAGGCATATTGTTGGTTGAGGGAATATTAATCAAAAACACCACATGCAAGTCTGCACAGTAGACACTACAGTTTTTAAGCCAAGAAAGAAACTTAACATTGTAACTTTAACACAGCTACTGAGCGACCCCGAGCAACGCCGGGCTTTACTGCTAGTTAGTTATAAAGAGAATGTCCCACGAAACTGCCATACACTTCATACATTAAACTAAGCATTAGTGAAGTCACAAGTATACCATGTGAATCACTGGTACTTTATTTTATCGACCCCATAATGTTGTCAAGCAAAGTTAACCTCGGTGGGATTTGAGCACAGACTGTAAAGGACCGCCGTAACACTATGCTGAAAAGCATGGCGTCCGACCCTCCACCGATACTACCAATCTACTGACATATTTCAATGTGTAAAGCGATAAAGGAATGCTAGGAAAATAGTGATTGTTTTCATAGGCAAGTTTTAATTCAGTAACATACACACAAAAAAGTAAATGAAAAATATATCAAAAGTCAATACATGTCAGTTCAACTCGAAGCAATATTTTATCCAGCGACACTTCTTCTTCTTCTTCTTCTTCTTCTTCTTCTTCTTCTTCTTCTTCTTCTTCTTCTTCTTCTTCTTCTTCTTCTTCTTGAGAGGATCATAGGGATAGCTTCCTCAAGCACTCCTTCCAGGGTTTCTTCTCAGAAGCAAGCGACTGCAACTGATCAGGTTGGATCCTCAAGCGAAACCAGTCAAGCCCATTGATGGGTCTCCTGCCGGTTGCTTTCAGCCGTAAAATTTGTCCAGCAATTCTTTCCTGGGACATTCAAACCACACGCTCACAGTATTAGAGCTGTGATCTCTCAATTTGAAGAAGTAACGGCTCTAACTGGAGTGCTTCTCTGAGTTTTGCACTCTATCGAGTAATGTTTTTCAAAGGACCCTTCGGAGGAACACAATTTCGGGGGCTTGCAAACGTGATCGTATTCTTTTAGTCATTTCCCACGCTTCGTGTCCATAGGTAAGGGTTGGTGGAATAGCGAATTGTAGGTAGAGTGTTTGGCTTTAAAACCCACCTCGCTTCTTCTGATTACCGAATCCTGAACCTTAGGAAGATGAGTGTCTCCGTTTCACAGCAGTTTCATTACAGCTACGCCGTACTTCGCATCAATCCTATCAAGTGCAAGTCGGAGATCATCATTTGTCGAGTTAAGTAACACCATGTCATCTGCAAATTCTGACCGACTTATTTTACACCCGTCAGTCATGATACCACTTCCAGCCCGGCTACACATGTCATTTCTTTTCAATTCTGTCAATTCTGTTCATGAAAATAATGAACAGGAGAAGTGACAATACGAATCTCACATTGAATGGTTTCTATTTATCACCATTTATCCAAACACAAATACTCGGTCATTCGTATGGAAATATCAGGACAACAAGACGCTAATCATCGATCCCATACTCCTGCACATTATTCAACGGCAGGTCTCGAGGAGCGAGAATATACCTCTTGGCAATACACCCACGATTTCTCGAAAATCTGCCGCAGTGTAAATATTTGGTCGGCTGTTCTGCGATCAAAGCGAAAGCAGCACTGGTCATCAGCTGACTTAGATTCGACAGGAAGGCCCCTTGGTTCAATCAAGAGGTTAAAGATGCCATCCGAGCAAAAAGGACGCCTACAAAAACAGTAAAAGCATCAAAATTAAGACAAGGCGGAGGACTTTAGAGTTAAACTAGAATCTGCCTTCAGATCAAGAAATAAAGTGCATATTTCACAATGTCTAACTTATCCATTAAATAATTTCCTAATGAATATATTTTCGTATAAAAGCGCAATATTTTACAGATCTAAAGGAAGCGAGGCAGGAATGGGTAGTATTCATGCTTTTTGTAAATTATTTCAGAGCCAAACTTTTATGCGGTGAATCCAGACAGGAATTGAAACTACAAATTCCCTAAATGGGAAGTAATAGCAGGTTAATGCTTTCTTCATATTGTGCATTCAGAAACGTTAACATTAAATAATTATCATTCTTTAACCCACATTCACTGTAGCACTAGAAATGTTTACATGATATAGTTATACATAATATATAAAAAAGAGAAACGAATAAATATTTACTATGGAAATTAAATTTCGTTACAACTAGGAATCTTAGAATCACGGCATTTTTTCCATCCGAAAATGCTCCCAGACCTCTTTCGTTTCAATCGAAATAATAAAATAATGTTTCCATTAGTTTTTCCATTGCTGATAATATCTAAGGGCCGCATATCCTGGCAGAAAGAATAACGTGAAATAAAGTGTCTTGCTTAAGGACATAACGACTCGCCCAGTCCAGGAATCGTACTCAGAATAGTGTGATTGTGAATCCAATTTTCTAACCACTATGCCACGTGGAGTATGATTTGGGGATAAATATAAAGTGATTTTGGGTATGTTTATAGCCAGTAATCTCATTGTTTTCCCTTCAAAGGAAAATCTTTCTACCACTGCGCGATATATCAATAGTAAAGTAAGCTATAGTAAAAATTAACATAAATTATTCCCAGATATGCGTCAAATAAATACCTAGACCATGAGGGATTCACCTATATTTCAGCGGAGGAGATATATATTTTCGGACCCATCTGTCCGTTCCTCAAATTTAAGACGATTTTGTACTAATCATTCATGGGTAATACTGAGTCCATTTAATAAATTATATGGCTTACTTTAATAACTTTATGCTAGCTTTACCGGGAAGGATGTTCAAATACCTGTCATTAGATTATTGACATTAAATATATATTAAGATCTCTATAGATGTTATGCCAAATAGTCATCAAAGAGTGTGTGGTTAGCCAACATCTCATTAACCTCCTCAGAGAATCTTATTCTACCTTTCATTAATTTTATAATGTGCAGATGAAAAACATACCACAAAAGGATCATATAATTAATCCATGATTATAATTTCTGCTTTGCATTAGGGACGGAATTAAGCCTTTTATGACCTATTGGGCAATGAGTGTCATCAACTAGAAACCAAAAAGGTATTGCAACGAATCAATTGTCTTTTTTAATAAACATATACAGATATATACCATTGAGTTAATGGATTCAGGGTAAACACTGACTGCACAAGTTGTTACAGAATGCATGTGCAATAATTAGGCTTAATTCATCAGGCATGGAGTTAATGTCTGAACGATGTTTCGTTATAAATTCACGCATGGAAAGGGGCCACAACCCTGAGAATAGGGTTAATGAAATTTTTTAATGGAACTAATTTTTGTTTAATAATGTGGATGCTTTTGATGCGTATGTTTCTGTGATTGTGTCTTCTGTTGTTTATATATTAAGTCATTTAATAGTGTGGTGTATGTTTCAGAAAACTAACTTCTGTAACGTGCAGAGTGTGATGTGGCACTTATAATGAATGTAGTACCACTGTTTGTTTTGACTGGGTGTCTGGAGTATGTGATTTTCCAGAAAAAGATTTCTGTTGGGGTAAAAACAGCCCTTGAAGACCTCGTTCCTAGAGTTCAGTTTTTATATTTGGAATGAGTTAAAGACTGACGTTTCTACTGTAGCAGATGGAACATGTCTTTGTTCCTTGTATATATGGTCTGGACAATACTAGGATCATCCATCATATAATAGCCAGGATTCCTTTCTGATTTAAAGGAGATATTTCAGTACCA
Source organism: Eledone cirrhosa (assembly GCA_964016885.1). NCBI lineage: Eukaryota > Metazoa > Mollusca > Cephalopoda > Octopoda > Eledonidae > Eledone > Eledone cirrhosa. Next base: position 383,209,431 of record OZ024741.1, on the reverse strand, counting down.
TGGCCGAGGTTGTCTTGATTGCAGGGAACGTAAAGGAAAGTACATGTGAGTAGTGTCTTTGTATAAACTGATCTTGTACCATACTCACTGTTCTCTGCTTGTTTGTTGGTGGAAGGTGTAAGTTTGTGCTCATATACAGATTTAATATAAACAATCTTCCTTAACGCTGCATGAGTATCATCTATCTTTCTCAGGTTTGTTTTTAACATTTATTTTCGATCTCATGGAAGTCCCATAGTAATATCTCATCTACGCTGATCTCTTAAGTTCTACTGAATATAACCCTCTTAAAAATAAAAATAGAAGTAGAAAGACTATCTGGTTAACCGCCCTTACGCCTTTAACATAAAAATGCCATGCTGGAAAGATGTCCTTAGTTCTGAAAGATGAGCAGTTCCTCCCACTATATTTAGGTATAGAAAAATATACAATTGCCGCTCCTTCCATGAGATCGAAAAACTGTTAAAACCAAATCCGATGAAGTTCCATATGCTCATACTGGTAAAGAAAAACTGCCCTCAGCAGTTGAAGAGTAACATCAAGTCCACTGTATATAAGACAATAGTTAGACCTATCCCCACCAACCTTGCAGAGAGAGGTAAATCACATATGGTATGGTACCATATCTATTTAAACAACGATTCTACTCACATGACTATTCGTTAGATACGCTACAAAGATGACCATCAGGACCCTGGCAAAAACGCTTGGGAGTTATATGATATGAAATGGAGAATCTTAGAAAAGTCAAGATCATACATCAATGGAATACAGAGATGTTTCGTCTGCCCCAGTAAAAATTATAGGGCTTGAATACATCGAAACAAATATATAAAGTCTAAAAACGAGGTGGTCAAGATTTGTTTACAACCTTTGAGACGCCTGCTTTTTTCATGGAAGCACTACAGCCCAGACATCCAGTCAGCACAAACAAATGTGCTTAATCCACGAAATCTCTGAAATGAATACTCTTCTCTGAATGATACCCAAGTTACAGACTTCCAAAACATACACTACGTGATTAATTAAATTGAATTATAAATAAGAGAAGGAAGAGGGACACAGGCTCAAGAGTCAATACGTACAGAAGTAAAGAGAGAAGGAACCCTTGACGGACCGATCGGGAGAGCCGAAATGGGTCCGAGAGGTCGCCATTAACCTTGACCACCGAGAGTGTGCCGCTGTGCATTGCAGCGATCCAACTTCTGAAGACAGGGCCGTAGCCAGCTGCTTTGAGAACAAACTCCAGATACCGATGGTCGACACTATCGAATGCTTTCGATTGATCTAAATTGATCAGTGCCCCACCAAAGCCAGGTTTACACCTTACCCTCTCTGTGATGTATGGCATGATGTGGAGATTGTCGTGTATGGACCTCGACGAGAAGCGCCAATCTCTTTGCTAACACCTTGGCCAAAATCTTAAACTCTGTGTTGAGCAGAGTTATGGGCCTGAAGTTGTCTAATGTGTCCCTCTTGTTCTCGTATTTCCTTATCAGCGTCACCTCTCCCCGGCGCACAGAACTGGGAATATTCCCATTCTAATGCCAGTTGCAGTAGAGCGCGTCGAGAAGATCGGAGAACAAGTGAGGCATATTTACGTATAGCTCGTAGAACAGGCCATGCTAACCGGGTGACTTGCGCGTCATGCAGCCGACAAGGGCGTCCTAAATTTAGGCTCAAGTAATCGGTCTTTCGCAACGCTCAGCGTCGACCGTCGAGATGCGCGGCAAGCCGTCTAGGTAGGGACTGAAATCCGCTATTCTCTCTGACTCGCCACTCTCCCCGAACAACCGAGCAAAGTGCTGGCGAAAGGCCTCACATCCGCTTGGAATCGCTTATCTCGTGTCCGTCTCGGTTCGCCAAAGACCTAATTGTGGTTTTATTACCACGCTGCGCCCCCGCCACGCGGGTCCATCTATCAGCTTTGGATCCCTCGTTTCTCAGTGCACGCGCCTTAGCTCTGACAATGCAACCTTCGGGTTTCGCATTGAAGAAATGTTTTATGCCATTCTCGCCGCTAGCACGTCAGTAGCAATGCCACTACAACTAGGCTCATCTAACTTATCTACCAGCTCCCACTCCTTTCTATTTTTTTCTAACGCTAGCTCTTTGATGAACTTTATCGAAGTTACTCTAATCTCTCTTTTGAGAGCCCTCACCATCTGTTGTTGATGATCCCCCTGTCAACTTTTGCTCAACTAAATTGTTGACTCGGTCCCTGTTAACCTAACGTTCCGGAAATAACATGTTCAGCTTCCAGTAACCCGGTCCCAACCTACGCGTTTTATCTAGGTCGACTAAACAGATCACAAATTTCTGATCTGAATAGGCGACCGTTTTAAAAAGTGGGCAGCCTACACTATTTCTATCTATCTTTCTAATGAAGATCCTGTCTATATACGATCTAGATGACCCTATGGGGTTGGTACACGTCCACACTGGCGTATTGGGGAAATCCAGTCGATACCTGTCAGACAGTTGGAACTGGGTGATCAGGTGTTTGAGGCTTTTGCACCTCCCGCTAACAGTAGAGGGCGAGACGTACCCAGAAAGGTTTCCAGGCGCCTAAAGAAGTCCGGTCGTCCGGCCCCAGTAGGGGTGTAGACAGCCAGCTGTCTAAGGGCACCACCTTCGTTACTGATCACATCCAGCACATGCAACTTACCGTCCAGGTCCCGGAGGATCGACCTTACCTCGAGATCCAGACCTTTCTTAAACGGCACTGCCACTCCACCTCCCATTCCCGGCCTGCTAACAGATGCGAAGATCTGAGAGTCATCTAAAAGAGAGAGGGAAGGTTTACATACCTACTCGGGTCTTGTGAAGGTCAGGTGGTTCGACCTCCATTGTCGGTGGGGTTTCTTTTGGGAACCCTTTAAAAGTCTTGATGTGGGTTTCACGTTGCGTGGTTCCCACGTCTTGAGGAAAGCTCTCTCGAATTTCTTTGTAGAAATCGAGCGACATTCGCACCAGAAGCAAATCTTTTGGCACGCAAAATGTGTTCAATTCAAAAATCTCCCCCTCTGTTTGAATGTCCTCGCTTCGTGCTAAGAGGGCCATCAGTTTATCGTTGGCCCTTCTGACAAGCACGAAGTTTTAACATTTTGTTGGTGTGGTTTTATGTGTTTTCGTTTTGGTGACTTTGGTGGTGATGGTTTTGGTGGTGTTGTTTCGGGTATGTCTGTGTGCGTTGTAGGTGTGTTGTCTGCAATTTCAGGTGTCTGTGTGTTTATTTGTTCTTGTGTTTGTTTAGGTTGTTTGCGTTTCGGGGATTGTGGGGCTGGTGTTGATATTGATGCTAGTGTTGATGTTATTGGGGAAGTGTTTGCGTTAGTGGTGTCTGTATATTTCGATGTGTATGTTTTTGTGTTTTGTTGGGCTTTTTTTTTTGTGGGTTTTCTCTTTTGTTTTTTGGCACTTTTGGGTTTTACTTCATCTTCACTGCTGGAAGACAAAGGGTCTGTGGCTGAGAGTTTATATGTGTCTGTATGTGCATTTATTGTTTTGTCTATGTGTATAATTGGAGGGGTAAGAGGAGTGGGAGAGCTTTCCTCGTTTTCCCCTTGGAATGGTTTCGGTGCTAGTTATGGTCCGACTGTTTTTATGTTGGTGGGAGTACCCGTGCATTGTTGGTGTTGTTTTTGGTGGTGGTGGTGCTGCAGCCTTTCGTGCTGACACTGGTGTTGGCAACAAAAAAGGTTTGCGACCCCCTGCATTTTTGAGCTGAGGGCAGAAGGCTTGCAGATGCGTTGCTTCCCCGCAGATTGTTGTCCCGTCCTGCAGGCGGACAAAATCCAGTATGTTGTTGATGTCCTCTAGTTTCATTTGGAGAAAAATCGCCAAATCCATTCCGGTCCCAGCTTCTCTCTCTGTCCTTTTGATATTCAGGAGGGTAGTGTCTGTCCCCTCCTCGATTACGCATCCCAGGGGCGTCCATATGTTCATTCCTGGTGGGAACCTGCGAATGCGGACCTTCAATGTCCTTTTGCCCATGTAGGACGGGTGCATGATAATGCGTTCCCTTCTGTAGAGATCATCGAGTGCATAATAGCATGGGCCTCGGTTTTGAACAGTACCGAGATGGTACCGAACTGCTTGGACCTTGCTTTATACTCTATGTCCCTTCCGATGCACTTCAAAGCAGCCTCGACCTCTGCTTGGCTGGCAAGTTCCACTTTGCGTGTTTGCACTGAAATGCATCGAAAGTACACCGTCATCGTTTGCATGGCCGCTATTGCCCCGTCCGGGATGGTAAGGTTTGCCCAGGACTTCTCCCGTTTAATTAACCTCCACGCCTGGCCCAACCATTGTTCCTCATCGCTAATATCAACATTCAATAAGCGCTTTGCTTTCGCTGCTTCCGCTGCAAAGGTGGTGCCTCTGTTGCTCTTGTTGATGGTGTTGTCGTTCTTGCTGTTGTTGTTGTTGTTGTTGTTGTTTTGTTTGTTGTTGCTGTTGCCACCGCCATCAGTTTTGAAATTGAGGCTGTCGGTCTTATTGTCTTTGTTGATCTGAGTTGTTGTTGTGGTGGTGGTGAGGTCGTTTTGAGATGGTACTGCTACTATCACAGAAAGGGGCGGTTGTGATGGTAACTTTTGTGTTTTGTCTTCACATTCAGTGGAATGGTCGATAGGCATGTCTGTAGTAGTAGTAGTTTTAGTAGTAGTAGTAGTAGTAGTAGTATTTCTAGTAGTAGTACTAGTTGAGGGGAGATCTACAGTGGCTGTTTTTGAACTTTTGACCTGTACGTTGTTTACCGTTTCAAAGTCGAAAGTTTATATATTTTTGTTGGTGGGGAAGCGATTTTTTTCGAAGTTTTTATAAAGAAATCTGAATATTTAGGTTTAAAGCCCGAATATTGACAGGTCTCTCGTGTTAACGACAAGAAACATGATACTTTAAAACAGCTTAAAATTACGAACTTTTTCCTCCGCAGAGTTGTTCGTCCAATAATAATAATAATAATAATAATAATAATAATAATAATAATAATAATAATAAAGTTTAAGTTTTTGATTTTTAACATATTTAAATCAATTGTGAAATAACAATTCTTAGTACAATGATGCATAAACGACCGAATCAAGTCTCATAAAATTTCGGATCCATATTATATTGTTATATCGCTCAAATATTCAATTTTGTATTATATATTTTGTATTCAAAAAGAAAATGGTTATAAATGGAAGAAAACACCCTCTGTCTACACTATATAGAACAGCCAAATAACAGCAATTTCACCAACACCAGAAACTTGATACACCACCTACCCCATCACACTAAATATAACAGCCAGATAACGGCAATTTCACCACCACCACCACCAAATCCCAGCATCATAAAAATAATAACTATTATTACTGTCTCAGGTTTTAACAAAATGTTTAATTCCAATTTTACGGGAATATGTCAACACAATATATATTAAACATACGCGACACAAACTCATAGATACTACATATCACAAAACTCAGTAACGACAACGCCACCGCCGCCACCACTCCATCCATCATTGCTACCACTATCCCATCACCGCCGCCATCACTCCTTCATTGCTACCACCACTATTCCCCTGTTAACTTAAGAAAGGGGAAGGTGGCGGTATCACTAGACAAGGGAGAGGCTAGCAAAAGATATAAATATATTGACTTAATTACCTGGCCACCGGCCAAACGTCAACAACTATGGCACTGCTGGCTCCCCCCTTCCTCACCAACAATATAAAAAGCCCCAGCACCACCGCCGACATAGCCAACAACAATAACAGGCAACTTCAGCAAAAAGTATATTATATTATTGTAATGCACTGGGTGATTGCTGGCCTTGTGCCTGGAGTGGAGACAATTATTAATAATTTCATTCTTAAGCTACGCAATGCTCACATTAAGGAACCACTCATGATAATAACAATTTTAAAAAAACAACAAAAAGAAAACCCCGTGACAAAGAAATACCGGGATGGCGGCCGGCGGGGAATAGCCGTGTCTCTAGGGGAGAACGACCCATCTAGTCTTGGTTGACACTCGTTCTAGAAGTGGTAACACGAAATGATTACCCCTTTGCGGATAAGGATAAAACGCGACAAAATAAAGTAAATGTCTAATGATAAAATCTCATACCGGATCGGCCGTCACCCGGGTAAAAAAGGGCCGCATCCCTCAGAGAGGAACCAGACTGGGGTCTAAAAATCAGCTAATGGTTCAAACCTTCCCATCACTTCGGAGCTGGAGACCTCCCATAACCGGAATACTCCTACTGTTGGCCCTCCATGCTCACCACGAAGAAATCCAAAGAAAAAGAGAGAAAAATGGTCAAGGGAAGATAATAAAGAAGTCCTTGAGGCTTTCTACACTGCCATGTACTATCCATCAAATACATCGAATACAGAACAGACATATATCAACTGGAAAAAGAAACATCCCGAAAACCGAGGCTATATTGACAGTAACAAACTAGCCAATATACGAAGAAATATTGTAAGAAAAAAGTTACTAACTGATATAGAAATTGATCAGATCAAGCTATTAGCACAAAGTCAGCGAAGGGAAAATGAAACATGTGTCAGTGAAAACGAGGTAAATTGTAACACTTCGAATCCCAGGGTTGGGGCGGAATCACTGGCAACAGAACAAATTAAAGAAAGGATCGAAAAAGTGGAGGGAGTGGATGCTCAAGATGAAACTCCAAATGAAAATAATGAGATCGTAAATGATAAAGAAATGAATGAGAATGAACTTGCCAACTTGAAGGATGAAATTATGATCGAATGGATGAAAATGAAAGAATCTGACATGGGGCAACGAGACACCTTCCCTAAGATCCAGAAGTCCAAACAGAACCAAAAGATAATACACAAGACTAACATAATTCTCAAAAACATTATCATCACAAACAAACTAAACATTACTGATTTAAATCATCTCTATTATGCATCGGCTAAAGTCACCACTCATTTATGTGGAGTGAAGATGAAAAAACAAAGGAATTCCCACAAGAATTCTACTTGGCAAGAGAACATCAATCGCCAAATAAACCTTCTCCGATCTGACATAGAAATGTTAACAAACTATAAAGTAGGTGAACATATTAAACAAACTAAACTTAGAAAATCGAAAAGAAAGTACAGTATAAAATCAACAAGTGACATAGACATGCTGATAGAAATAATCAAGCAAAAAGTGTCGGCCAAAGCTGCTCGTATAAGGCGCTTTGAAAAACGATCTAGATTCTATAAGGACAATAATATGTTCAAAAACAAACAAAGAAACTTCTACAGAAAAATTGGTAAGTCAACAATAACTGCTAAATCAATAGCACCCAAGGAGGAAGTGCAAGAATTCTGGGAAAAGATCTGGACCGAAGAAAAAGTTCATAACATACATGCCCCATGGAGAGACAGACAAATGAAAGATACAGCTCACCTTGAGGAACAAATATGGGAAAATATAACAGTTGAACAGTTGCGCTTTGCTCTAAGAAAAACCAGCAAATGGAAATCCCCAGGAAAAGACAAAATACAACATTTTTGGATAAATGCCTTCACAGAGTCTCATGAGCTGTTAGCCCAACTTTACAATGAAATAGTTAAGGAGCCAGAAAAGACACCATCATGGCTAGTTAACGGCATTACATTCCTGCTTCCGAAGAATGATGAGACAAACAATCCCCAAAATTACAGACCGATAACTTGCTTGACCACAATGTATAAAATGTTAACATCAGTCCTAACTGAATACACATATGACCACCTGATAACAAATTTCCCATTGAGCAGAAAGGGTGTAAACGAGGCTCATATGGCTGTAAGGATCAGCTTTTGGTTAACAAAATGATACTGGAAGATTGTCATAATAGACACAAAAATCTATCGATTGCTTGGATAGATTATAAAAAAGCATTCGATAGTTTGCCACACAGTTGGATTGAAAAATGTTTAGAGATTTTCAAAATATCCCCCGTTGTCAGGAGGTTTTTGTCATTCAGTATGAAGACATGGAAAACGACACTCCTTTTGAATAGTGAAACAAAATCACTGGAAGCTGGAGAAGTTAATATTAATTGTGGAATTTTTCAGGGTGACTCTTTATCACCGCTTTTATTCTGCATCGCACTTATACCATTAAGTAAAATTCTCAATGAAACAAAACATGGATATAAAGTCTATGACAAAACCATTAATCACTTGTTCTACATGGATGACCTGAAACTATTTGCAAAAAATGATGAACAATTGCAAAGGCTATTATCCACTGTGGAACAGTTCAGTGATGACATTAAAATGGAGTTTGGACTAGATAAATGCGCCAAAGCAACGTTCACCAGAGGAAAGCTGCTGAGGAGTTCAGGCATTAATCTTGATCGGAGGAACGTGATAAGAGAACTTGATCAAGAAAAAACTTACAAATATCTAGGTGTTTGTGAAGGAGACGGAATCAAGCACTCGACAATGAGGGAAAGGATAAGGAAGGAATGTTACCGCAGAGTAAGAGCAATCTTAAGAACGGAATTGAATGCAAGGAATAGGATCGATGCCATAAACACGCTTGCCATACCAGTAGTAATGTCATCAACTGGTCAAGCACAGAGATCCGTAGGCTCGATATAAAAATTCGAAAATTCTTAACCATGCACAGAATGCATCACTCTAAGGCAGATATAGATAGAATATATCTCCCTAGGAAAGAAGGGGGACGTGGGTTAATCCAGTTAGACATTGCGTTGAAAACTGCAACAATTGGATTATCTACATATATAAGGGAATCACATGATTGGATGATCAAACTCGTTTTGAAACACGAAAGCATCAAAAGATCATATTCCATTACAAAAGATGCACAAAGATACAGTAATGGACTACAAATTTCAGAAGTCCCATTTACTGCTAAAATGGAAAACACAGAAAAAGCAAAGCAGGTAAAAGTAACTGCAAAGAAAGAACTGCTACAGAAACTGGCTAAGAAATGGCAAGAAAAGCCTCTGTATGGAAAATACCCACAGCGAGCTAACAATCCTGATGTTGACAAAACTTTAACCCATCAGTGGTTGGCATCCTCTGGACTGAAATCGGAGACTGAAGGACTGATTATATCAGCACAAGATCAGTGTCTGCCAACAAAAAATTACCAAGCCAACATAATAAAAAATGGATGCAGCCCATTATGCCGTGTCTGCAAAAGACAGCCAGAGACCATTGACCATATAATTTCAATGTGCAGTCCTATAGCTCCAACCGAATACCTAAACAGACATGACAGAGCTGCACAATACATACGTTGGATAATGTGTAAGCATTTTGACTTGCCCCATCAAAAGAATTGGTGGGAGCATCAACCACCTCCCATACTTGAAAAAGATCACATCTCAATCTTGTGGAACTTTAGCATCCAAACAGACCGAAAAATAGATGCAAATAGACCTGATATATATTGAAGGACTTTAAAAAGAAGGTATGACTGCTAATTGATATGTCCGTTCCAATAGACAAGAATGTATCTATAAAAACATTTGAAAAATTGAGCAAGTATAAGGAACTGGAGATAGAAATTGGAAAAATGTGGAAATTGAGAACTAAAACAATACCAGTAGTTGTAGGCGCTCTGGGAATGATACCTAAGGGGTCTAATGATTACTTATCGCAAATCCCAGGAAACCCGCGTATAGGAGAAATACAAAAGATAGTACTAATGGGAACTGCCCATATGCTAGGGAAGATTCTGTCAATATAAGTACATCACAAGTCTAAACACTAAACATGCATGTGTGAGTATGTATGTTCTTCCTTGAACATGGCGGACCTTGTTGTCTCTTGAGGTCACTGGTTGTGACTTTGTGATAACTCGTATGAACATAAAGCAAGATGAATGCAACTGTAATAATAATAATAATAATAATAATAATAATAATGTTTTCTTTATTTACCACAAGGGTTCACATAAAGTAGACATTAAGGACAGTACAGGACAATACAGGACGGTACAAATGGGCATTTCTGCGTGTAAAAAAAACAGAGGTTGAAATAAAATAACAAAGAAAAATTCCCCAATAGGGGGGAGACTTCCAAGGGACATTTGTGGAGAAAGCCCATTAAAAGACCACAGTGGCCCTGACCACCAGGGTAAGTGCCCTCTCCCAGTTTTCCACCCTTAATTTACAGACACATACTCAGAGAAGGCCCATTCATTCGGGCCATACTTGCTTCTCTCACCCATCTTTCAACAAAATGCTGGGAAGAGAGCACTTCCCTCTCTACCCTGATTTTCATTTTCAAATGAAATTTGAAAAAGTTAATCAGGGCATCACCGAAGTGGTAAGTGCTCGTCTTCAGCCCTTTCAAACGTGTCCACCATACTATCTCTTTCGCCATGGCCACCAGACAGATAAAAACTGCCTGCTCTTCCAGGCTAAAGGAAGGGGGCGGGGCAATCCTCACGATGGACTCAGCTGATAGCTGGATCCGTCCTACACGTGACAGCAGGTGTTCGACATAAACCCACAAGTCAGCAATGCTCGGACACTGGACGAGTGCGTGCAGGACGGTTTCGTCGCCCTGCGCGCATCTCGGACATGCCCGGCTGACGGCACCTCCATGCCTGTAGAGTTTATCCCGAACTGGCAAAGCTCCTCGGTAGCACTGCCATGCCAGGGATTTCTGGAAGTTGTCCATAGGCCCCGGCCCGAAAGTCCTTCCGAAGAGATTGGCTAGTTGATTTTCGTCGACGCCTAGAGTTTCTCCAAGTACGTCGTCGCTCTTCCCCTCCACTAATCCCCTATAGAACGCCAAGGTGGAGTTTCCACCTATCACATTGCCCGATTGGTCGAGGGCTGTGAGCGCCTGAAGACATTCCAGTCTCCAAGCACTCCCTCTCGGTCTTCGCTTGACCCAGGACTGCAGCTCCGTCAAGGAGACGAGCTGGGGAAAAACGTGTCTTGCAAACGGCGACCACACCTGATCACCGTCGAGGAAGAGGTGGAGATGTCGTAGCCTGAGCGCGTGTCTGCGCATCATCAGCCACGGCATGCCCAGTCCTCCACGTAGCGGGTGTTGACAGCAGATGGACCGCCTGACCATCGGAGCGCGTCCCTTCCACAAGAAGCGAAAGAGCAAACGCTCCAGCGCAGTCAGGCGGGGCTTAGGACAAGGTACGACGGTCAGGCGGTAGTAGATGACGGATGCGATGTACGCATTCGCCACCTCCGCTCGACCTTTCAGGGATAGCTTCCTCTCGGCCCATTTCTGGGTGAGAGAAGCCACCCTGCTCGTCACCTCGTCCCAGTTTTTGTCCGTCTGGAGGTCTGGACCGAACCAGACCCCTAGCAATTTAACCGGTCCGTCCGTCCAGCGCCCGACGACGCTGTTGGACGGCATGGACCTGCCTCTCCAGGTGCCGAGCTGTAGGCCCACTGAATTTTCCTGGTTGATCATTGCTCCTGTCACCGCTTCGTATTCTCTTAGTGTAGTGCCGATCGCCTCGATGTGTTTGGCGTTCGACACCACTACGGTGACATCGTCGGCATATGCTGACACCGATCTTCCGCATCCTAGTTTGCGCGGGACCCCCCTCAACGTCTCCAGTTTGTGCAGTAATGGCTCGAGAGTCAATACGTACAATAAGGACGAGAGGGGACATCCTTGGCGGACCGAGAGCATGATGTTGAACGGTTCCGAAAGGTGACCGTTCACTCTCACTACAGAGCAGATGTCGCTGTGCATGGCAGCGATCCAGCCTCTGAAGACGGGCCCAAAGCCAGCCGCCCTCAGGACTGCCGTTAGGTAACGATGGTCGACCCTATCGAAGGCTTTCGACTGATCTAAATTGATCAAAGACCCATCCGTGCCAGGTTCCCTAGCTACCCTCTCTACGATGTATCGCATGAGGTGGACGTTGTCGTGGATGGATCTGTCGGGAATGGCGCATGTCTGTGCCTCTCCCACCAGACCACCAACGACAAGCGCCAACCTCTTTGCTAGCACCTTGGCCAAAATCTTGAACTCTGTGTTTAGCAGAGTTATGGGCATAAAATTATCTATGTTATCCCCCTTGTTCGGGTCCTTTCTCAGCAGCGCCACCGCTCCTCGGCTCACAGAGCTGGGAATTCTCCAGTTCTGTTGCCAGTTGCAGTAGACGTCCGCCAAGAGGCCTCCGAACAAGTTTGGCATTTGTACGTAAAGTTCATAGGGCAGACCATCCAAACCAGGCGATTTACCCCTTGTGCAACTAGTCATTGCATCCCGTACTTCAGCGGTTGTTATCGGCTTTTCGCAACACTCCGCCTCAGTTGCCGAAAGCCGCGGCAGTCCGTCGAGGTAGACACTAAAGTCCATCCCTCGATCCGGCCCGCCACTGCCCCCGAACAGTTGAGCGAAGTGTCGCTGAAAAGCTTCACACATTTGCCCGGGATCGAGTAGCATGCGCCCGTCGTTGTCCACCAAAGACCGGATCGTGGCTTTGTTGCCACGACGCGCCTTCGCCACTCGGGCCCATTCAACGGCTTTCGTCCCTTCGTGTCTGAGAGCACGCACCCTAGCTCTGACAACGCAGCCTTCGTGCTTTGAATTGAAGAATTGGTCAAGGGCCAATTTCGCCGCAAGTACGTCGGTCGCGATGCCTTTGCTAAGCGCCTCATCTAATTTTCTAACTAATTCTCCCTCTGCTCTATTTTTCTCTATTGCTAAAGTCTTACTAAACCTAATGGACTCTATTCTAATTGCTCTTTTCAGAGCAAACCACCACTTGTTGTTGACGATGGCCCACGTCAACGCCCGCTTAACTAGTTCGCTAATCCGGTCTCTGTAGGCCTTGCGCGCTGGTAAGGACGCGTTTAGCTTCCAGTAGCCGGGTCCTCGTCTATGAAGCCTATCTAAGTCAAGCACACAGATCACGAATTTGTGGTCCGTGTAGCTGACTATCTTGAATTGTGGACAGCCTATGCTAGACCTATCTATTTCCCTACAAAATACTCTATCTAGATATGATCTGGATGATCCTATGCGATTTGTCCAAGTCCACATTGGTACATTCGGGAAATCCATTCGGTACCTGTCAGACAGTTCAAAACGTCTGAGCAGGTTGGTGAGACTCTTGCACCCTACTTCCCTACCCACTAATCCCACACAATCCCAGCGTGCATCTAAGATCCCGTTCCAGTCGCCCACTAACACTAAAGAGCGGGACGTTCCAAGAAAGGTCTCCAGACGCCGGAAGAAATCAGGCCGCCCTGCTCCTGTCGGGGCATAGACGCCCACTAACCTGAAAGCTTGCCCGTCTCCGCTGGTGACGTCCAGAACCACCAACTTAACTTCTGGGTCCAGGAAGATGGCCCGTATGGCAAGATTCAAACCTCTCCGAAAAAGCACAGCAACTCCTCCCCCCGATCCCGGACGGCTGGGAGATGCGTACACATCGTAGCCGCCGAAGATCGGTGCGAAAGCCTGTGCTTCGGAGATTCTGGTCTCGCTGATGGCCACTACATCTATGTTTAGTGACCTGAGGTCGTTGAGCAGGTGGCCCTGCTTCCATGACGACCCCAAGCCACGCGCATTTATGCTGCCTATTCTGAGTGAGGTCATGTTGAAAAGGAGTGGAAAAGATGGGAAAGACCACTTACCTTACTTCTCGTAGGGGAAGGACGGCTTTTCCATCCTTTTCACTGCTTGTGGCCTCCTCAGGAAGGATGTCCTCATAAATCCTCCTGGAGAGTGCTTGTCGGAAGTCTCCGATGTCTTTGGGGAATTTTTGTTTTAGTGTCTTGTACGTTTTTTGTGTGATGCGAGTGATTTGTATGTGTGGAGGTGGTGTGAATTTTGGGATTGTTGTGTAGTCTTTTTCTGTGATGCTGGTGTTGTGTTGAATGTAGTGTAATAATTGCTTGTTGTTCAAATTTAATGCTGTGTAGTGTGTATCGTTTTGGTTGTTTTGTTTTGTTTGCGTTTGTTGTGGGTTTGTTTCTGTTTCGCATTTTGGTGACCTTTGTGGTGTAGGTGATGGTGGTGTTGGAGTTAATGATGGTGATGGTGTTGGTGTTTGGGTTGATTGGGTTGGTGATGCTGGTGTGGATGGTGGCATATCTGTCCTAACTTTTTTGTTTCTTAGTTTATTTGTTTCCCTCTGTATTTTGTTTTTGGAGGGGGAAGGAAGAGAATCTTTTCTTTTTTGGTTTCTTTTTTTTTTTCCGGATATCGTTTCCCACTCCTCGTCGTCACAATCTGTCTCCAGATGTGATAGGCCGGGGAGTGGAAAATCCTCCACAGCCGTTAGTTTTGGTTGTGGTGTGGTGGATGGTGTAGGCGCTGGTGCTAGTTCTGAAGTGTTGGGTGGTGGTGGTGTTGGTTTTGCTGGTGGTGGTAGTGGTGTTGGTTTTGCTACTGTTGCTGGGGTTGTTGCTGTTATAGTTGCTTCTGTTGTTGCTGCTACAGTTGTTGCTGCCATCTCTGCTACTGGTGGTGTTGATGGTTGTGTCACAGGGGTGGGTAGGAGAAGTGGCCTCAACCTTTTAGTCTGAGGGCAGAAAGCCCTTAGGTGGGTTCCTTCACCACAAACGACACACCTAGGTCTTCTGCCCTCGACAATTACCGTGAGGTGGTTGCCGTCAGTGAGGTCTATTACCTCTGGGATCTCCTCAATGCTTTTTTGGTCCGCTTGGATCAGGAGCTCCATCCCAGATCCGGACCAGTTTTCCTGCTTTTCTTTTGCTACTGCTATTATTTTCGTGTTCGTTTCGATGCCGGCGAGGACAGCCGCTATTAGCCAGGGAATTTCGATGGCCGGTGGAACGTGGGTCACCCTGATGTTTACGAGTCTCTGGCCACAATAGCTTGGGACGAGTGTGAGGTCGTCACTTTTTAATGGGGCCATGGAGTGTTCTCTAGCCTCCTCTGGTGTTTCAAAGAACACATCCACGGTTCCATACTTTTGCCCACGTCTGATGTGGATTTTTCTTGCACACACATGTCCCAACGCTTTTTGGATTTGGGACTCGGATGCCCGTTCCACTCGGCGCGATTTTACATTTATTGTTCTATACGACACGGTGCACAGGCGCCGATGCTCCATTTCATTAGGTGTGGGGGGGGGGGGGGGTGAGGCTGACCCTGTACCCATCTTTCTTTACCATTTGTTTGGCATTTTCTAAATCTTCTTGAGTTACCGTGAACGCTTCGAATTGTTTTGCTACGATGGCGAAACTGAGGGTCGGTTTTATAATGTCATTGTTGTTGTTGTTGCTATCGTTAATATTAATTTTATTTTCTGTTGTGGTGGTGGTGACGTCAGTCGTCTTTGGTGGGGAAGAGTCCATTTTGCTTGATTTCATTTCGATATCACGAGTTAATTTTTTTTTTTCTTCTTTTGTTTCTGTTGTCGCGGTGGTGGTGGTGGTGGTGGTTGTCGCGGTGGTGGTGGTGGTGGAGGCTTTAACACCTGCAGTCATTGGTAATGGCGGGAAATGAACGTCTGCCTGAGACAAATTTAAAATATTGCTACTGCTTATATTTTTTTTAGTGTTGGCAAACGTAGTAACATTTACAATGGTGGTGTCGGTGTGAGGTGTTATTTTGTGAGGAAGGCTTTCAGCTGCTTCGTGCAGAGGTGAAGTAGCCATTTTTTTTCAAAGAAATTTTTTGATAATAATAAAAGTTAAAATTTTGGGCACAAGGCCCCAATCTTTTTAGGTGTCCTTTTCGGAAAACTATGTATGTGTGCTTATAAACAGTTAACAATAAAATTTTCCATAAATGGCAATTTTTAAACAAACGGAAATAACAAACCTTTGCGGAGCTCACGATAATACGATTTCCTACGTAGGTCGCCAATAATAATAATAATAATAATAATAATAATAATAATAATAATACTTGTTTCTACATTAGGGACAAGGCCAGCAATTACCCAGTGCATTACTGGTACGTTAATAATAATAATAATAATAATAATAATAATAATAATAATATCTGAGATGGAATGTTGCTGAACAAAAAGAAATGGATAGGAAGACTAGGAAGCTATTGACTATCTACAACATGTTCCACAAGAGGAGTGATGTCGATAGACTCTACCTAAGGAGATCTGAGGGTGGAAGAGGTCTTATCAGCATAGAGGACTGTGTTCAGATGGAGAAAAACAACCTATACAAATACGTGAATGATAGTAAGGAGCCAATACTCAGAACTGTACTGAAGGAGGGGACAATAGGCCAGGGGATGTCCAAGGAGGAAGTAACATCAAGGAGAAAGAGCAGCCTTCAGGGAAAATCCCTTCATAGTACCTTCTTTGAGAAAACTGAATTTAGAGATTCACAGACATGGAACTGGTTGAGAAGAGGAGACCTCAAAAAGGCTACAGAAGGAATGTTAATGGCTGCGCAGGAGCAGGCCCTCAAACGAAGTGGTTGAAACACCATATTTGTGGAGGGTGAGAGGAGACTGTGGCTCACATTGTATCCGAGTGTAAACACCTAGCCCAGACGCACTATAAGGGCTGGAGACATGATGTGATGGGCAGGGTGATCCACTGGCACCTGTGCAAAGTAAACAATTTACCACATTCTGAGAAATGGTATGAGTATAGGCCAGAGGCGGTGATGGAGAACGATAAGGTGAAGGTGCTGTGGGATTTTAGGATACAGACGGACAAGAAACTGGAACACAATATACCTGAGCTGGTGGTTGTGGACAAAGAAAACAGATCGTGTCTGATTGTGGATGTAGCCTGCACATTCGACACGAGAGTGCAAGAGAGTGCATGGAGAAAATTAACCGATACCAGGACTTAAAGTGGGAGGTAAAAAGGATTTGGAAATGCCATGAAGTCAAAGTGATCCCGATTGTCATAGGCGCATTGGGGACTATCTCCAAAGATTTCCAGGGATGGTTAAAGAAAATCGGCCCCTTCACGCTTTTTGGAACGCTTCAAAAAGCATGCTTGCTGTGAACAGCAAGAACCCTCCGATACGTCCTGAATATCTGAGGCTGCAGGTAGTGGCTTGATATTCATTCCAACGTATTCCAATAGTATTTATGCTGAACTGGCAAGGCTCCTCGGTAGCACTGCCAGGCCAGAGATTGCTGGAAGTTGTCCATAGGCCCCGGCCCGAAAGTTCTTCCGAAGAGAATTGGCTTGTTGATTTTCCTCGACGCCTAGAGTTTCCCCAAGTACGTCGTCGCTCTTCCCCTCCACTAATCCTCTATAGAACGCCAAGGTGGAGTTTCCACCGATCACATTGCCCGATTGGTCGAGGGCTGTGAGCACCTGAAGACATTCCAGTCTCCAAGCGCTCCCTCTCGGTCTTCGCTTGACCCAGGACTGCAGCTCCGTCAAGGAGACGAGCTGGGGAAAGACGCGTCTAGCAAACAGCGACCACACATGAGCACCGTCGAGGAAGAGGTGTCGATATCGTAGCTTGAGCGCGTGTCTGCGCATCATCAGCCACGGCATGCCCAGCCCTCCACGTAGCGGGTGTTGACAGGAGATGGACCACCTGACCATCGGAGCGCGTCTTTTCCACAAAAGGCGAAAGTGCAAATGCTCCAGCGCAGTGAGGTGGGGCTTAGGACAAGGTACGACGGTCAGGCGGTAGTAGATGACGGACGCGATGAACGCGTTAGCCACCTCCGCTCGACCTTTCAGGGATAGCCTCTTCTCCGCCAATTTCTGGGTGAGAGAAGGCACCCTGCTCGTTACCTCGTCCCAGTTTTTGTCCGTCTGGAGGTTCGGACCGAACCAGACCACTAGTGACTTAACCGGTCCGTCCGTCCAGCGCCCAACGACGCTGTTGGACGGCATGGGCCTGCCCATCCAGGTGCCGAGCTGCAGGCGCACTGACTTTTACTGGTTGATCATTGCTCCTGTCACCGCTTCGTATTCTCTTAGTGTAGTGCCGATCGCCTCGATTATGTTTGGCGTTCGACACCACTACGATGACATCGTCCGCATATGCTACCACGGATCTTCCGAATCCTAGTTCGCGCGGGACTCCCCTCAATGTCTCCAATTTGTGCAGTAATGGCTCAAAGTCAATTCGTACAAGAGGGACGAGAGGGGACATCCTTGGCGGACCGAGAGCATGATGTTGAACGGTTCCGAAAGGTGACCGTTCACTCTTACCGCAGAGCAGATGTCGCTGTGCATGGCAGCGATCCAGCTTCTGAAGACGGGCCCAAAGCCAGCTGCCCTCAGGACTGCCGCTAGGTAACAATGGTCGACCCTATCGAAAGCTTTCGACTGATCTAAATTGATTAAGGACCCACACGTGCCGGGTTCCCTAGCTAACCTCTCTATGATGTATCGCATGAGGTGGACATTGTCGTGGATGGATCTGTCGGGAATGGCGCATGTCTGCGCCTCTCCCATCAGACCACCAACGACAAGCGCCAACCTAATTGCTAGCACCTTGGCCAAAATCTTGAACTCTTTGTTTAGCAGAGTTATAGGCCTAAAATTATCTATGTTATCCCCTTGTTCGGATCCTTTCTCAGCAGCCCCACAGCTCCTCGGCTCACAGAGCTGGGAATTCTCCAGTTCTGTTGCCAGTTGCAGTAGACGTCCGCCAAGAGGCCTCCAAACAAGTCTGGCATCTGTACGTAAAGTTCATAGGACAGACCATCCAAACCAGGCGATTTACACCTTGTGCAGCCAGTAATTGCCTCCCGTTATTCAGCGGCGGTTATCGGCTGTTCACGACACTCCGCCTCAGTGGCCGAGAACTGCGGCAGTCCGTCCAGGTAGACACTAAAGTCCATCCCTCGATCCGGCCCGCCCCTGCCCCCGAAGAGCTGTGCGAAGTGTCGCTGAAAAGCTTCCCACATTTGCCCGGGATCGAGTAGCATGCGCCCGTCGTGGTCCACCAAAGACCGGATCGTGGCTCTGTTGCCACGACGCGCCTCCGCCACTCGGGCCCATTGATCGGCTTTCGTATCCTCGTGTCTGAGAGCACGCACCCTAGCTCTGACAACGCAGCCTTCGTGCTTTGCATTGAAGAATTGGTCAAGGGCCAATTTCGCAGCAAGTACGTCGGTCGCGATGCCTTTGCTAAGCGCCTCGTCTAATTTTCTAACTAATTCTCCCTCTGCTCTATTTTTCTCTATTGCTAAAGCCTTATTAAACCTAATGGACTCTATTCTTATCGCTCTTTTCAGAGCAAACCACCACTTGTTGTTGACGATGGCCCCCGTCAACGCCCGCTTAACTAGTTCGCTAATCCGGTCTCTGTTGGCCTTGCGCGCTGGTAAGGATGCGTTTAGCTTCCAGTAGCCGGGTCCTCGTCTATGAAGCCTATCTAAGTTAAGCACACAGATCACGAATTTGTGGTCCATGTAGCTGACTATCTTGAATTGTGGACAGCCTATGCTAGACCTATCTATTTCCCTACAAGATACTCTATCTAGATATGATCTGGATACCCTTATGCGATTTGTCCAAGTCCACATTGGCACATCAGGAAATCCAATCGGTACCTGTCAGACAGTACAAAACGCCCGAGCAGGTTGGTGAGGCTCTTGCACCCTCCTTCCCTATCCGGTAATCCCACACAGTCCCAGCGTGCATCTAAGATCTCGCCCACTAACACTAAAAAGCGGGACTTTCCAAGAAAGGTCTCCAGACGCCGGAAAAAACCAGGCCGCCCTGCTCCTGTCGGGGCATAGACGGCCACTAGCCTGAAAGCTTGCCCGTCTCAGCTGGTCACGTCCAGCACCACCAACTTACCCTCTGGGTCCAGGAAGATGGCCCGTATGGCGAGATCCAAACCTCTCCGAAAAGGCACAGCAACTCCTCCCCCCGATCCCGGACGGCTGGGAGATGCGTACACATCGTAGCCGCCGAAGATCGGTGCGAAAGCCTGTGCTTCGGAGATTCTGGTCTCGCTGATGACCACTACATCTATGTTTAGTGACTTGAGGTCGTTGAGCAGGTGGCCCTGCTTCCATGACGACCCCAAGCCACGCGCATTTATGCTGCCTATTCTGAGAGAGGTCATGTTGAAATGGAGTGGAAAAGATGGGAAAGACCACTTACCTTACTTCTCGTAGAGGAATGATGGTTTCTCCATCCTTTTCACTGCTTCTGGCCTCCTCCGGAAGGATGTGCTCATAAATCCTCCTGGAGAGTGCTTCTCGGAAATCTCCGTTTTAGTGTCGTGTACGTTTTCTGTGTGATGCGAGTGATTTGTATGTGTGGAGGTGGTGTGAACTTTTGGGTTGTTGTCTAGTCTTTTTCTGTGATGCTGCTGTTGTGTTGGATGCAGTGTAATAATTGGTTGTTGTTCAAATTTATTGCTGTGTAGTCTGTATCGTTTTGGTTGTTTTGTATTGTTTGCGTTTATTGTGGGTTTGTTTCTGTTTCGCTCTTTGGTGACTTTTGTGGTGTTGGTGATGGTGGTGTTGGGGTTAATGATGGTGATGGTATTCGTGTTTGTGGTGGTGGGGTTGGTGATGCTGGTGTGGATGGTGGTATAGCTGTCCTAACTTTTTTGTTTGATATTTTATTTGTTTCCATCTGTATTTTGTTTTTGGAGAGGGAGGATGGGATTTCTTCTTTTTTGGTTTCTTTTTCTTTTTTTCTAATACTGTTTCCCACTCCTCGTCATCACAATCTGTCTCCAGTTGCGATAGGTTGGGTAGTTGAAAATCAATCCTCCACAGGCGTTGGTTTTGTTTGTGGTGGATGGTGTAGGCGCTGGTGCTAGTTCTGGCGCATTGGATGGTGGTGGTGTTGGTTTTGCTACTGTTGGTGGGGTTGTTGCTGTTACAGTTGCTTCTGTTGTTGCTGCTAGAGTTGTTGCTGCCATTTCTGCTGCTGGTGGTGTTGATGGTTGAGTCACTGGGGTGGGTAAGAGAGGTGACCTCAGCCTTTTAACCTGATGGCAGAAAGCCTTTAGGTGGGTTCCTTCACCACAAACGACACACCTAGGCCTTCTGCCCTCGACGATTACGGTGAGGTGGCTGCCGTCAGTGAGGTCTATTACCTCTGGAATCTCCTCAATGCTTTTTTTGGTCCGCTTGGATCAGGAGCTCCATCCCAGATCCGGACCAGTTCTCCTACTTTCCTTTCGCTATTTCGATTATCTTGGTGTTGGCCTCGATGCCGGCGAGGACGGCAGCCATTATCCAGGGAATTTCGATGGCCGGTGGAACGTGGGTCTCCCTGATCTTCACGAGTCTCTGGCCACAGCTTGGGACGAGTGTGAAGTCGTCACTTCTTAATGGGGCCATGGAGTGTTCTCAGGCCTCCTCTGGTGTTTCAAAGAACACTTCCACGGTTCCATATTTCTGCCCACGTCTGATGTGGTTTTTTTGCCCACACATGTCCCAAAGCTTTTTGGATTTGGGACTGAGATGCCCGTTCCACTCGGTGCGATTTTATGTTAATCGTCCGATAAGACACTGTGCATAGGCACCGATGCTCCATTTTATTAGTTGGTGGGGGTGAGGCTGACCCTGTACCCATCTTTCTTTACCATTTTTTTGGCTTCTTCTAATTCCTCCTGAGTTACCTGGAATGCTTCGCACTTTTTTGCTACTCTGGCAAAAGACAGGTTTTTCTTATTCTCATTGTTGCTGTTGTTGTTATCGTTATTTTTGTTATTGTTAATTTTAGTTTCAGTTGTGGTAGTGGTGGCGTCAGTGGTGTTCGGTGTGGCAGAGTTCATTTTGGTAGACTTCATTTCGATATCACGAGTTAATATATTTTTTTCTTTTGTTTCAAAAGAAATGGATAGGAAGACTAGGAAGCTATTGACTATCTACAACATGTTCCACAAGAGGAGTGATGTCGATAGACTCTACTTAAGGAGATCTGAATGTGGAAGAGGTCTTATCAGCATAGAGGAATGTGTTCAGATGGAGAAAAACAACCTACACAAATACGTGACTGATAGTAGGAGCTAATGCTCAGAATTGTACTGAAGGAGAAGACAATAGACCAGGGTATGTCCAAGGAGGAAATAACAACAAGGAGAAAGAGCAACCTTTATGGAAAATCCCTTCATAGTACCTTCTCTGAGAAAACTGAATTTAGAGATCCACAGACATGCAACTGGTTGAAAAAAGGAGACCTTAAAAAGGCTACAGAAGGAATGCTAATGGCTGCGCAAGAGCAGGCCCTCAAAACGAAGTGGCTAAAACACCATATTTACAAGGAGGGGGCTAGCCCACTGTGTAGGATCTGTGGAGAGAGAGAGGAGACTGTGGCTCACATTGTATCCGAGTGTAAACACCTAGCCCAGACTCACTATAAAGGCTGGAGACATGATGTGATGGGCAGGGTGATCAACTGGCACCTATGCAAATAAAACAATTTACCACATTCTGAGAAGTGGTATGAGCATAAGCCAGAGTCGGTGATGGAAAACGATCAGGTGAAGGTGCTGTGGGATTTTAGGATACAGACGGACAAGAAGCTGGAACACAATAGACTTGACCAGGTGGTTTTAAACAAGAGAAAAAGATCGTGCCTGATTGTGGATGTAGCCTGCCCATTCGATACAAGCGTGCAAGAGAAGGAGAGGAAGAACATTAACCGATACCAGGACTAAAAGTGGGAGGTAAAAAGGATTTGGAACTGCCATGAGGTCAAATTGGTCCCCATTGTCATAGGCGCACTAGGTACTATCTCAAAGAGTTTCCAAGGATGGTTAAAGAAAATTGGTCTCGCCCCGCTTTTTGGAACACTTCAAAAGGCATGCTTGCTGGGAAGAGTAAGAACCCTCCGATAGGTCCTGAATATCTGAGGCTGCAGGTAGTGGCTTTATATTCATTTCAACAAACTTTCCAGTTAAATAACATCAATGACTGAGACTCAAAGAACAATAATAATAATAATAATTGTTTCTACTTTTGCCACAAGGCCAGCAATTATCCAGAACATTACTGGTACTTTAATTTATCGACTCCGTAAGGATGAAAAACAAAGTCAACCTCGGCGGGATTTGAAATCAGTCCGTATCTCTATGCTGGAAAGCATGTTGTCTGACTCTCTACCGATACTGCCAATCCACCGCCCTTGATATAATAATAGTAATAACAATAATAAATATGCCAAGGTAACTCTGGAGAGGGGCACATTTGTGAATATCACTAATATCATCTATATATATAAAACTGAGGATGTATGTCTGTGTGTGTGAGAGTTTGAATCCCTAAAACTCGAGAAACACCCAACCGACTGTTTTGAAACTTTACACATGTAATACTTATGTTTCAGGGAGTGTTCTGAGCAAAAGCAATTTCAAATGTTCAATGCCGCAGGGACCGCATTAGGCGATTTAGCAATATCTCTCTATAATTCTCAGTCTTTCTCTTTTTAGATAGATACATACATATAACGTCACACCCATGTAATATATGTCTGTATGTCTGACTGACTGCATTACGTCACTTCCCTGAGGATGTCTGCGTGTGTGTGTGTGTGTGTGTGTCTGTGAGTTTGAATCACTAAAACTTGAGAAGTACCCAACCGACTTTTTTCAAACTTTATACTTATGTTTCAGGAAGTGTTATGCACATAAAAATTCAACTTTTTGACGTCCTAGTTAGTTGAAAAACTGCGTTTTTTCAGCATTTTAGGTTTTTTATTCAGTCATTACGTCAGACTTATTTCCTTGAAATTGTAAATATGTATTAGTCAGTCTCTTCTTCATACCGTGAGCAAAGAAAATCCAACTTATTTATGGCCTATGGCCCGCATTAGGTGAAAAACTTCATTTTTTCAACTTTTTAGGGATTTTTTGAGGCGTTACGATTTCCCCGAAATTTCAAGGCATATTATGCACATAAAAAAATTCATTTTCTTGATCCCCTAGGGCACGCATTATGTGAAAACCTGCAATTTTCCTGCTTCATCGAGGAAAATCTCAAAGATTATCCAGCCATCAGAGTATTCGGTTTATTTTCTTTACATATTGTCCACGCATACAGTTTTTCCACGACTAGGCCTGTTCGGGGCTCGCGTTCTAAAATACTTTATCCCGCGCAACGCCGCATACCACTGCTAGTGTTAGATATAAGAAACAGCAAAAAGATACATCAAACTCAAACATAAAAATACTTAGAAATCAACGAACTAGATATGCTTCAACACACACATGAAAGAGATAAACGAAAATATTAAGAAAGTCTACTACAGAAGAATGAGGTTAATACTCAAAATTGAACTCATTGCAAAGAATAAGATGATTGGCGTGAACACATTAACAATCACAGTAATGAGCTACAGCTTTAATATTCTGAACTAGACACTAACAGAACTGGCTGGAATAATAATGACCATATTTATAGTACACCATCCAAAATCAGACGTAGGAGTATTATACCTACCAACAACACAAGGAGAGACGTATGCAACTAGAAAACTCTTATTAAACAACTTTACAAAAATACCCAATAAAGAATAAAGGAAATCTAATACAAATACCCACAAAACCTGAACAAAACAAAAAGCTGTTCACGGTCTTAAAGGAAGCCAAAAATTTCAAATCAGAAACTGGACTAACAGATAATTGTGGGGAAAATGAAAACAACGAATAAACAAAAACAGAATTTGTGCGAGACATAAAATTTAAATATAAAACTGACATCCAGAATGCCATGTTAAACGATGGCAAGAGAAATCCTTACATGGCCAATAGCCCAAAAATCTAAATAGAAAGGATGAGACAAAGAAAACCCACAAAACCACCGACGAATGCGAGAAAGTTTTCCAGGATAGTTAAGCAGGGATCTTTAAAAATCTTCCCACCGAAGTTAACAAAGAACTTACTAGATCTACCAACTCATAATATTATAATATCATACAATTAAATCAAATTGTTTAGAACTACTAGTGAAGTCCTTTTTTTCAAATATAGCTAACTGTACCAAGGATCTCACACATTTTCCAATATATGTATATATAAATATATAACCGGCTTATGCGTCGAGTGTGTCAAGTCAATTGCAATCACATGATGAACAATAGTAAAAGACCTTTTCACGTGGCACTCCGAGTGTAATTGGAGAGGAAACCACGCTCGTGTTAAAGCAACTTCTTAGAACACTTTGACGCATATGTTCGAATATAATTCATTTGACGTAAATACGCCACAAATATAAATTTTATCAACACTCTGAAATGAGAGTGAGTTCTGATTTTAGATTCAGCTCCAATTAACTTTGAATCAAAGATGCATTCCCTTCATTTATACCTTCTGTATTTTAGCAACCTATATTTATGGTTTCTATGTCTGACACAACATAACGCATTTTTGTGTAGGAGTAGAGTCGATTTTATCCATACAATTGCTTGACTTTTAATTATTATATAGTCTCTGGGAAGATGAACGTCTAAAGTACTTAAATGTGATTATATATTGTCCTGTATTGTTTATACTACTCCAGTACTTGATAGCAATGTATAATAAGTACTTTTTATAATGTCGTAAAGCCAAATATTTACAGAAGAAAGACGAATATAGCTAAAGTGGATAAATAAATGGGCTAACACAAAAAATCGGTAGTTCGAGAAAAAAAATGGTAGTGTTAACAATCCATTGAACCTAATGGCAATTCCTGTCTTTATAGGTGATTTAGTTACTTGATTTAATATACTACTACTACTACTACTACTACTACTACTACTACTACTACTACTACTACTACTACTACTACTGTTTCGCCGCCCTGCTCGCATCTCAAACAGGCCCAGCAGACGGCACTTCCATGCCTGTAGAGTTTAACCCGAACTGGCAACGCTCCTCTATAGCACTGCCAGGCCAGGGATTTACGGAAATTGTCCATGGTCCCGGGCCCCAAATTTTTCCCGAACATATTGGCTAGTTGAATTTCATCGACGCCCAGAATCTGCCCAAAGACGTCATCGCTTTTTCCCTCCACTAAACCTCAATAGAACGCGAAGGTGGTGTTTCCACCGATCGATTCGCCCGATTGGTTGAGGGCTGTGAGCGCCTGAAGAATTTCCTATCTCTTTCCGCTCCATTTCATTTTTCGCTTGACCCAGGACTGCAGCTCCGTCAAGGAATCGAGCTGGGAAAATACGTGCCTAACAAACGGTGACCACACCTGTTCACCATCGAGGAAGCAGTGGAGATGCCGTAGCCTGAACGCATGTTTGCGTATCATCAGCCAAGGCAAGGCCAGGTCTCGACGTAGCGGGAGTTGACACCAGATGGACCACCAGACCTTTGGAGTGCGTCCCTTCCACAAAAACCGAAAGAGCAAACGCTCCAGCGCAGTCAGCTGAGGCTTAGGACAAAGAACAACGGTCAGGTGGTTGTAGGTGACGGACGCTATGTACACGTTTGCCACCTCTTTGCGACATTTCAGGAATAGCTTTCTCTCGGCCCATTTCTAGGTGAGAGAGCTCACCCTGCTTGTCACTTTGGCCCAGTCTTTGTTCGACCGAAACAGACCCCTAGTAATTTAACAGGTCCGTCCGTCCAGCGCCCGACAATGCTGTTGGACAGCTTGGACTTGCCTCGCCAGGTGACGAGCCGCAGGCCCACTGTATTTTTCTGGTTGATTATTGCTCCTGTCACCGCCTGATATTCTCTTAATGCAGTGAGGATCGCATCATGTGTTTGGCGCTTGACACCACTACCATGACGTCGTCTGCATATGCTGACACGGTTCTCCCGCAATCCAATTCATGCACGATACAGGTCAACGTGTCTAATTTGTGAAGTAATGGGGCGAGAGCTAAATACGTACAACAATGAAGGGAGGAGACATCCTTGGGGGACCGAGCGCATAATGCTGAACGTTTCCGAAAGGTGACCGTTCATTTTCACCACAAAACAGATGGCCCTGTGCATTTAAGTGATCCAACTTCTGAAGACGGGCTCAATGCCGGCCGCTCTCAGAACCGCCGCCAGATAACGATGGTCGAACCTATCGAAAGTTGTCGACTGATCCAAATTAATGTAGAACTTATCTCGCACCGGCAACGCTCCTCGGTAACACTGCCAGTCTAGGGACTTCTGAACGCTGTTCATAGGCCCCGGGCTGAAAGTTCTCTTGAAGAGAGCAAACTGCTGATCATCTTCGACGCCCAGGGTTTCCCCGAGAACGCCGTCGCTCTTCCTCTCCACAAGTCCTCTATAGAACGCCGAGGTAGATGTTCCACCGATACTAGTGCCCAGCTGGTAGAGGTCAGTTAGTGCTTGAAGACATTCCAGCTTCCAAGTGCTATCTCTCTGTCTTTTCCTGATCCAGTACTGCAGCTCCGTCAAGGCGAACAGCTGGGGAAAATGCACGACGGTTTGGTAACAGATGACGGATGCGATGTACGCATTCGCCACCTCCGCCCTACCTTCAGGGACAGCTCCATCACGGCCCATTTCTGTGTGAGAGAGGCCACCCTGCTCATCACCTCGCACCAGCTTTTCTTCATCTGGAGGTCCGGACCAAACCAGACCCCGAGCAATTTAACCGGTCCTTCCGTCTAGCGTGGGACGCCCCTCGTCGTTTCCAATTTGAGCAGTAACGGCTTGAGGGCCAATATGTACAAGAGGGTCGAGAGGGCACAACCCTGGCGGACCGAACACATGATGCTGAATACCATCTTAATTTTCGTAGAAATGTGAGGGGCCTGTTTCTTAAACAAACACAGATTTGGCCCCTAAGCGCTTCAAGTTGAGCAAAAAGGTCCAGCACACAAGGATACTGGTTTACTTAGCTTCAAAATGATATTAACATTTCAATGCAAAATGTTGAATAACAGAGAAAATAGTTACAGGAGCGAAGCGAACCAGATCTTGAAAGATGGAACAACAACAACAACAACAACAACAACAACAACAACAACAACAACAACAACAACAACAACAATAATAACAATAATAATAACAATAATAAACCAAAGGGGAATGATAACTAAGGGGTCTAATGATTGCATATCCCAAATCCCAGGAAACCCGCGTATAGAAGAAATACAAAAGATAGTAGTAATGGGAACTGCCCATACGCTAAGGAAGATTCTGTCAATATAAATACATCAAAAGTCTAAACACCTGATAATACATGTTGGATCTTGTTGGTTTTTGAAGTCACTGATTGTGACTCGGTGATAACTTGTATGAACATAAAGCAAGATAAATGAAAAAAATATAATAATAATAAAATTGTCAGAAAATCACAAAGCAACCATTCTTTAGGATATGACAATACATACAGACAGAGAGATCGAAGCCAACCGATCAGATATATTATACTCAAAGACCACAAAGAAAACAAGTTGCCTTCTAATCGATGTATCTATCCCCATAGACAACAATGTATCTTCCAAAGAAATAGAGAAACTCTCCAAATATAAAGATCTAGAGATAGAAATAACTCGAATGTGGAAAACGAAAACAGAAAACTACCTATAATAATAGGTGCTTTAAGAATGATTAAAAAACACACATAGACAAATACGTAGCCAAAACCCCAGGTCTTACAAATATATACAGCATACAAAAGATAGCACTACTAGGCACTGCACACACATTACGAAAAGTACTGTCAATACAATAGGAACAACAGCAGGAAAAACTACACTGCTTATAGGCGTGTACAGAGCTGCGCTGGGTAAAACAGTAATTATACCGAAATTATAGCGAAACCTTATAAAATGCCATCTTTTATAGTTAATGGTATTACATTCTTCTGAAACAAGAAGAAACAAATAAAACTATAACCTATATGACTATAACCTACTTAACAACTATGTATAAGATATTAACATCTATTTTGATTGAATAAATGTATAACTTCTCAACAGTAAATGACAAGTTACTCAAAGAGCGAAAATCTGTAAACGTGGGGTCTATGATTGTAAAGATCAGCTTCTCATAAATAATCATTTTGGAAGATTGTCATAACCAGCACATGAACTTATCAATAGCTTGGGTAGAAAATAATAAAAAGCTTTTGACTGTCTAGCACATAGTTTGATCGATAAATGCTTACAAACTTTTAAAATATCACCTACTTTAAGAAACTTTCTATCTGCTAGTTCATGGAAAACTACACTGATTTTGAATAATGAGAAGAAATCGCTAAATGCGGAGGATTGTTGAAATCTTAGGGAATATTTTCAGCGTATTTCTCTAACACCACTCCTCTTTTGTCCAGCCCAGATACCTCTATACGGACTTCACTGTAAAACACAATGTGGCTATAAAATATATAAGAAATTTAAAGATCATCATTTACATGAATGATTCAAATCTTTTGACAAAAAAATGACCAGTCGCTACAAGGCCTACTATCAGTTGTGAAACAGTTTCGTGTTGACAATAGGATGGAGTTTCGCCTTGATAAATATGAAAAGGCTACCTTTGTCATATGGAAACTATGAAAAACATCCGACGTTGAACAAACTTCTATAAAGGAGTTAGGGCCATAGGACGGACAGAAATGCTTGACGGGTGTATATGACGTCGATGGAATTAAACACTCAATGATTAGGGAAAATATCAGAAACGAATCTACTGCATGGTAAGGGCAATACGCAAGAAATAGTTTAACCCAAGGAACAGGACTGAAGCAATTAATACTTTAGCCATACCGATAGTAACTTGTAGTATCAATATTATTAACTGCTTAATTGCTGAAATCTGTAAACTTGTGAATGAATAAAGCAGACATAGAACGAATTTCTATACTAATACATGAAGGAGGTCTTGGACTCATACAACTTGAATTACTACTGGAATATGCCATGGTTGTCCTAAACTCTTATCTGAGAAACTCTGTTGACTAGATGCTAAAACTTGTTTTAAAACATGAAAACAGGAATAAGATTCACTACCGATACTGCCAATTCACGTCCAAATACATAATGTCATAGAATTAGATGAACTAAGAACTAACACAGAATAAGCTAAACACACGAAAACTCATATTAAAAGTGCAGCTTAAAATAACCTTACTGGTAAATGCCTAGAAAAAACCCTTCATAGTACATACCGAGAGAGATGGTGACAAAATTCTTACCCATCATTGGTTAGCGTCTTCTAGCTTAAGATCTGGCAAAAGATTTAATCAGAATCAATTCCCATCCCTACCAGAAGCAATCAGGGCAACAATTTAGAGAAGGGCAGCTGCCCAACATTTCGAGTATGCAACCAATAACCTGATACTATCCATCACATTGTCCCCATGTGAAGCCTTCTTGTGCCTCAGTCTATCTCAACAGGCATGATAAAGCTGTACAGTATATCGACTGGATAAGTTGTAAGAAGCTGGAACTACACCGTTATAAAGACTGGTGGGAATATAAACCACCTCCAGTGCTTGAAAATGATCGTATATCACCCCAATGGAACATTCTCTTCAAATTGACAGACAGATTGAGGAAAACATGCCAAACATTATATTGAATGGTTTCAGAAAAATCATGTCTCCTCATCGACATGACTGTCCAAATTTATATAAATGTATCTGTCAAAACTTTCCAGCAATTGAGAAAGTTTAAAGATCTTGAAATAGAAATTGACAGAATGTGGAAACCCGTGGCTGTAGGTGTCTTTGGAATAATAGCAAAAGTAGTTGATTATCTCAAATCCCCGGAAAGCTAAAAATGGAAGCAATTCAGAAAATAGTTCTTATATGTTACGAAAATTACTGTCTATGTAACTCCCAAATCATCTTCTTCCACATATCAAAACAACACCCTCTTTCATTAGAATAAGCATTTTCTTCGTGTGTCAAAACAACATCGATCACATTCATCAAATTGAGTTTTTATCTATACAAATATTACTAATTTTTGCGTACATTCTGTGAGTTTTCCTGTGCAATTTAATTGATCTCTTTTTGTTGAACGTTTTGTGTGAGAGTGATTTTTTGACGGGAAGTCACCTTATGCAGAAATAAAATGATTAATGAAACAATGCAATTATATCCCAAAATGACAAACCTCCACCTTCTTCAGGCTGTACAATACTTTTATCTGGAGCTTATTGATGTTTAGAAAAACAACAAATTGCATGTGTTTCGGTGTGTGATTCACATCCACACATCTCTTTCATGCGTTGGGTTAGTACTCAGTTTATTTCTTTTGTGTTTTTTATCCGTTAATTGCCAATCGGCTGGTAACGATGTAATACCATTAAAAGAATGAGGTCCGCCTCTTCTGGCCAACGGATCGGGATACCCAGAAATGTGACTTGAAGCCCGCATTTATTGTTATTGCTCCTGCTGTTATCTGTCATTTTCGTTGCCTTTTCTAGCTGTACATGGGAAACAATTCTCAAAAGGATTCTGCTCGTATTTATAACCCCTGAAATGTCTTCCTTACTGCATCAATTAAATTCCTCCCTCTTCAGAACAGTGAGTAACGTACAACTCTGGAAGAGCTCCTTTTAATTTCAACGAACTCGTGTTTTGCATGGATTGATCGCAACCGAAGACCATAAAGCGAACCACACGTTATTACATGCTGGCGTAATATAAGATATGTTCCCATACTACACAACAAATTTTAAGACAAGCCATATGAAAACACCACCCCCATTATCATAAGCAAAAAATATGATACACGTTTTTATCAATATATTAAAACCTCGGAAAAGTGTTGCCAAGGTAGATGGAATTCACTTATGTTAGACTCTTAAAGGTCTGAGTAATAGTGCAACGAAAATTTCAACGAAATAATGTTTTAAATGACACTCGAGTTTTGGTATGTATTCTGATAAATGTGAAAAAAAGGATCTTCAAAAATTAAATTGTATGGCATACAGAAAACATGAAATATAAAGAAAAAGGTAAAACCTCAATTTGCTAGAGAAACCCTATAAACCTATTTGGATTCAGCACAAGAAATGCTATTCCCAGAAAACGAACTTAAATTTATTATTTCCGAATATATTTTATAAGTCTTCATGTACTGGCAGAGTTAATTTAAAATTGTATATTGCTATTTAGAATAAAATTAATTTAAAGGAAATGGGTTAGTTAGTGAACATTTTTATAAGCATATAAACATTTAAAATATCGATTGAAAAGATCGATCCGTTAAATGCGTATATGCGAATAAGATTTCCAATATTCATTCCATTAATTTAAATGCATGTAAAAAATATATGTTTATTCTATATAACAATTTAAAATTTGAGATTAACTCTACCGATTCTCGTAAATTTCAGTATTAAATTTCATACATGTATGTAAGTGTGTATATGTGCATGTGTATCCATAGACATCTCAAAAAAGATAATTAGATCTTTTCTCTTTCTTCGTTAAAAAAATTATTTTTAGATATAATCTAAACAAGACAACGTTTAGCAGATGGAAAGTTTCTTTTTCAGATAATCAGTTAATTACGGATTCTAAAATAAACAGCATTATGTCTAAATTTTAAAAGTAACCTGACACTCTTTTGACCGATTAATTTCATTTCAAATTTAATTTATCCAACCACACTAAATATTCACTTTTTAACTATTCGACACATATTTTCGTTACCTTCACCGCTAGCTTAGATTTAATGTTCTCATCTCAGATTAAATTCTGACCACAGCTCTCACGACGTTTCGAGACGTCTGATTTTCTCGGCTTCATCAACTCATTAATAATCTCAAATCACATATGAGTATTAGAAACATCCTTTATATTTCATTCTTTTTTCAGGTATTCTTTTTGC
Organism: Eledone cirrhosa; assembly: GCA_964016885.1. Lineage (NCBI taxonomy): Eukaryota > Metazoa > Mollusca > Cephalopoda > Octopoda > Eledonidae > Eledone > Eledone cirrhosa. The sequence goes on along the minus strand of OZ024741.1, from coordinate 383,176,816 downwards.
TTTTAAATAAATAAAAATACATATATTAGAGGTACCTCCACAGGCACATAGGCACCATAATCACATAAATATGATCAATGATCATAACGAAGTAGGTGTATATATATATCATAGATATAAATGTATATATATTATATTGTTTATTATCATTATTACTACATTACGAGTTCATTCTGAGTTCATTCTGAGTTCATTCTGAGTTCAAATCCCGCCGAGGTTAACTTTGCCTTTCATCCTTACGGGGTCGATAAAATAAAGTACCAGTAATGTACTGGGTAATTGCTGGCCTTGTGTCTAAAGTAGAAACAATTATTACTACATTACGATATATATATATACATACATACAAATACATATATTTAATTTATGCGTTTATATGTTTACATATATATATATATATATATATATATATATATATATATATATATATATATATATATATGACAGTCGATTGACGACATTCGTCAAATCAGACCGAGGAAACAATGTTTCCATTGGTCTTTCCAATTGCTAATACTATCTATCGGTCGGAACTCCAGGTAGATGGAGCAACGTGAAATAAAGTGTCTTGCCCAAGGACATAACGCATCGCCATATCCAGGAAGCGAATTCGCAACCTTACGATTGAGAGTCCAATTCTCTTATCACTCAGCCACGCGCCTTCACATATATATATATAACCACAGATTAATATGGTTCATTGATTACTCAATGAATATAGTTTTACAATAGTTTAAAAGCACTCTACAATAAAGTTTTCTGGAGTTATTAATATTATTCAGAATATTAATAAATGAAGACATTCACATAATCAAAATATATGTTTTATTATATATATTTCGAAGGTACTGTGCTGTTTTTTCACTACGTCCTCGTCAGATAAAATACCTGAATTGATGTATGACAAACCTCAACGGTCTTCATGGTCTAATTCCAGTATTGGCAGTGATTTATTACAACAAATCTCAACATTTATATACCACAAATAATAACATGTTAAACTTAAATTTAATGAAAAAGAGGATGTGGAGCGAGATATAGGTATACGGATAGTTTAAATACGATACTTTAAATATAGGTATAACAATAGTTTAAATACGAATAATGTATAGAACACCTAAAAATAATAATGATAATACGAATAGTTTAGGTTATAGAAATAACATTGAATTGAATTGTAACTGTAGAGGGAAATCTGAATGCTCTTTAGTAATTGCCTTGACAAGAATATAGTATATAAATGTACCATTGAGACAAATAATAATAATACTTATACCTACATTGGTGCCACTTCACTGAACTTTAAGTTTCGCTTTTCCAATCATAAACATTCATTCTCTAATTCAGATAAACAATTTTCTACATGATTATGACAATTAATATGGTCTTTACACAATTTCTTGGAGTAAACCAACATTTCTGATTCCTATCGGAACGCTTCCATTTCACCCTATTGCAATCTTTGCAATTTGGAAACTCTATTAATGATTATAAATTATGGTAATTTAATTAATAAGAAAAATGAATTATTCGGAACTTGGCTACATAATTCTGGAAGAACCTTTCAAGCATTATACACAAAAATACTGACTATGAAGAAAAATATATTGACTATTAATAATTCTTGAAATATTATTATTATTATTATTGATGTTAGTTAACTGGAAAGTTTGTTGAAGTGAATATGAAGCCACTACCTGCAGCCTCAGATATTCAGGACGAATCGGAGGGTTCTTGCTGTTCCCAGCAAGCATGCCTTTTGAAGTGTTCCAAAAAGTGGGGCGGGGCCAATTTTCTTTAACCATCCCCGGAAACTCTTTGAGATAGTACCTAGTGCGCCTATGACAATCGGGACCACTTTGACTTCATGGCAGTTCCAAATCCTTTTTACCCCCCCCCCCCCCCCCCCACTTCAAGTCCTGGTATCGGTTAATTTTCTCCCTCTCCTTCTCTTGCACGCTCGTGTCGAATGGGGAGGCCACATCCACAATCAGGCACGATCTTTTTTCTTTGTCCAAAACCACCTGGTCAGGTCTATTGTTTTCCAGTTTCTTGTCCGTCTGTATCCTAAAATCCCACAGCACCTTCACCTGATCGTTTTCTATCACCGACTCTGGCTTATGCTCATACCACTTCTCAGAATGTGGTAAATTGTTTACTTTGCATAGGTGCCAGTGGATCACCCTGCCCATCACATCATATCTCCAGCCTTTATAGTGAGTCTGGGCTAGGTGTTTACACTCGGATACAATGTGAGCCACAGTCTCCTCTCACTCTCCACAAATCCTGCACAGTGGGCTAGCCTCCTCCTTGTAAATATGGTGTTTCAGCCACTTCGTTTTCAGGGCCTGCTCTTGCGCAGCCATAAACATTCCTTCTTTAGCCATTTTAAGGTCTCCACTTTCCAACCAGTTCCATGTCTGTGGATCTCTGAATTCAGTTTTCTCAAAGAAGGCACTATTAAGGGATTTTTCATGAAGGCTGCTCATTTCCTGGTCTATTGTCCTCTCCTTCAGTACAATTCTGAGCAGTGGCTACTTACTATCAGTCACGTATTTGTGTAGGTTGTTTTTCTCCATCTGAACACAGTCCTCTATGCTGATAAGACCTCTTCCACCTTCAGATCTGCTTAAGTAGAGTCTATCGACATCACTCCTCTTATGGAACATGTTGTAGATAGTCAATAGCTTCCTAGTCTTCCTATCCATTTCTTTTTGTTTAGCAACATTCCATCTCAGAATTCCCACACTGTACCGAGGAATAGACACAGCTGGGGAATTTACTGTACTTATGGCATTCCTACTGTTCAGATGTGACTTTAGTACGCTCCTTACTCTCCGAATGTATTCAGATCTTATCAGTTCCTTCATTTTTTTGTTCTCGATGGCATCAGCCTCCAGAACACCTAAATATTTGTATCCTTCTTCAGTGTCAATTTCCTTTATCATCTCACCTGTTGGTACCTGGATTCCTTAGCTTCTTCTCAATTTACAGCTCTTCATCACAAGGACTCCACACTTACTAATACCAAATTGCATACATATATCATTACTGAAAATACGGACAGTGTCAACAAGCACATCCAACTCCTTCTCACTCTTCCCGAAGAGCTTAAGATGGTCCATGAAGAGAAGGTGATTGATGGTAAGCTCTCCCTTTCCCAACTTGTATCCTGCTCTCACTTTTCGCAGTATAATGGTCAGGAGCATCAGGGCAAGGACAAACAACAGAGGGGACAGATTATCTCCCTGGAAGATAACTCTCTTGATCTTAAAGGCTCCCAAGGATTCTCCAGCTGATGTTAACTCTGTTTTCCAGTACTCCATACTTTTGCTCAACACCTGTCTGATGTTATCTGCCACATTGAAGATCTCTAGGCTTTTGGTGATCCAAGAATGAGGCACCATGTCAAATGCCGTTTTGTAGTCTATCCATCCCATGGCAAGACCAGTGTGTCTCCTCTTGCAATTCCTCATTACCATCTTATCAATAAGTAATTGGTCCTTTGTACCACGGAACTTCTTTCGGCATCATTTCTGTTCGTCCGGTAGCAAGTTGTTTGTGTGGAGGTGATGGTAGATTTCCACAGACACAATGCTTGTCAAGTGTTTCCACATTACGGACAGACATGTGATAGTTCTATAGTTGGTAACATCATTACCCTTGATTGGGTCTTTCATTATCAGAACTCTGGTACCTTTTATCAACCACTCTTGTACCTCAAGCAGTCATTGAACATGGTTGTCAGTTTCGGGTGGAGGGATGTTAGATTTTTAATCCAATACACCATCTGGGCCTGGTGATTTCCAGTTGTTTAGATTTTTGGCCTACCCCATAAGAGTTTCAACTGTGATACTCAAATCAGTTTGTTGGTGTGCCTGTTCACTAATCTCCTTTTGTACTGTCCACACTGCCTGGTCATTATGTTTAACATCCTGCTCCCATATTCCTCTCCAGAATGTCTTAGTTTGTTCCGCCTTAGGGATCAAGTCGTTGCCTCTTTGTTTCCCTTCAAGCTATCCAAACAACATCTTCTGGTTGTTATCAAACATGCGGTTCTGTCTATACTGACTGACTCTGCTCTCGTATCGCCTAACTTTTGCACTCTTTGCTACAATGCGTTGCTTCAGTTCCTCTATGGTAATATTAAGTTTTTCCTCCTAGTTTTGTACTTTATTTCCAGTCTATATTTAGTGTCTATGTTTTTTAGTGTCCCATTCAGTAGGGACTAAAGCTTTCCAATGTCATTTCTCATTTCCCTGATTTGACCATTCAGTCGTTTCTTCCACCAAGGTTCTGATCTTTCTTGTTTGTTGTTTCCTTATTATTTATTATTATTATTATTATTGTTATTATTATTATTATTATTATTATTATTATTATTATTATTATTGGCGACCTACGTAGTAAATCGTATCACCGTGAGCTCTGCAAAGGTTTGTTATTTCGTTTGTTAAAAATTGCCATTTATGGAAAATTTTTATTGTTAACTATATATAAGCGCACATACATGTTTTCCGAAAAGGACACCCCAAAAGGATTGGGGCCTTGTGCCCAAAATTTAAAATTTTATGATTATCAAAAAATTTCATTGAAAAGAAAATGGCTAATTCACCTCTGCACCAAGCAGCTGAAAGCCTTCCTCACAAATTAACACCTCACACCGACACCACCATTGTAAATGTTACAACACTAAAAAAAATATAAGCAGTAGCAATATTTTAAATTTGTCTCAGGCAGACATTCATTTCCCGCCATTACCAATGACTGCAGGTGTTAAAGCCTCCACCACCACCACCGCGACAACCCCCCCCCACCACCGCGAAAACAGAAACAAAAGAAGAAAAAAATAAATTAATTCGTGATCTCGAAATGAAATCAAGCAAAATGGACTCTTCCCCACCAAAGACGACTGACGTCACCACCACCACAACTGAAAATAAAATTAATATTAACACAAATAACGATAGCAACAACAACAACAATGACATTATAAAAACCACCCTCAGTTTCGCCAGAGTAGCAAAACAGTTCGAAGCATTTACGGTAACTCAGGAGGATTTAGAAAATGCCAAACAAATGGTAAAGAAAGATGGGTACAGGGTCAGCCTCAACCCTCCACCTAATAAAATGGAGCATCGGCACCTATGCACCGTGTCGTATCGAACAATAAATGTAAAATCGCGCCGAGTGGAACGGGCATCCGAGTCCCAAATCCAAAAAGCTTTGGGTCATGTGTGGGCAAGAAAAACCCACATCAGACGTGGGCAAAAGTATGGAACCGTGGACGTGTTCTTTGAAACACCAGAGGAGGCTAGAGAACACTCCATGGCCCCATTAAGAAGTGACGACTTCACACTCGTCCCAAGCTATTGTGGCCAGAGACTCTTAAAGATCAGGGTGACCCACGTTCCACAGGCTATCGAAATTCCCTGGCTAATAGCGGCCGTCCTCGGCGGCATCGAAGCCAACACAAAAATAATAGCAATAGCAAAAGAAAAGCAGGATAACTGGTCCGGATCTGGGATGGAGCTCCTGATCCAAGCGGACCAAAAAAGCATTGAGGAGATCCCAGAGGTAATAGACCTCACTGCCAGCAGCCACCTCACGGTAATTGTCGAGGGTAGAAGACCTAGGTGTGTCGTTTGTGGTGAAGGAACACACCTAAGGGCTTTCTGCCCTCAGGCTAAAAGGTTGAGGCCACCCCTCCTATCCACCCCAGTGACACAACCATCAACACCACCAGTAGCAGAGATGGCAGCAACAACTGTATCAGCAACAACAGAAGCAACTATAACAGAAACAACCCCAGCAACAGTAGCAAAACCAACACCACCACCACCCAACGCTTCAGAACTAGCACCAGCGCCTACACCATCCACCACGCCACAACCAAAACTAACGCCTGTGGAGGATTTACCACTCCCCGGCCTATCACAACTGGAGACAGATTGTGACGACGAGGAGTGGGAAACGATATCCGGAAAAAAGAAAAGAAACCAAAAAAGAAAAAAATCTCTTCCTTCCCCCTCCAAAAACAAAATACAGAGGGAAACAAATAAACTAAGAAACAAAAAAGTTAGCACAGATATGCCACCATCCACACCAGCATCACCAACCCCATCAACCCAAACACCAACACCATGACCATCATTAACCCCAACACCACCATCACCTACACCACAAAAGTCATCAAAATGCGAAACAGAAACAAACCCACAACAAACGCAAACAAAACAAAACAACCAAAACGATACACACTACACAGCATTAAATTTGAACAACAAGCAATTATTACACTACATCCAACACAACACCAGCATCACAGAAAAAGACTACACAACAACCCCAAAATTCACACCACCTCCACACATACAAATCACTCGCATCACACAGAAAACGTACATGACACTAAAAAAAAAATTCCCCAAAGACATCGGAGACTTCCGACAAGCACTCTCCAGGTGGATTTATAAGGACATCCTTCCTGAGGAGGCCACAAGCAGTGAAAAGGATGGAAAAACCGTCCTTCCCCTACGAGAAGTAAAGTAAGTGGTCTTTCCCATGTTTTCCACTCCATTTCAACATGACCTCACTCAGAATAGGCAGCATAAATGCGCGTAGCTTGGGGTCGAAATGGAATCATGGACACCTGCTCAACGACCTCAGGTCACTAAACATAGATGTAGTGGCCATCAGCGAGACCAGAATCTCCGAAGCACGGGCCTTCGCACCGATCTTCGGCGGCTACGATGTGTACGCATCTCCCAGCCGTCCGGGATCGGGGGTAGGAGTTGCTGTGCTTTTTCGGAGAGGTTTGGATCTCGCCATACGGGCCATCTTCCTGGACCCAGAAGGTAAGTTGGTGGTGCTAGACGTGACCAGCGGAGACGGGCAAGCTTTCAGGCTAGTGACCGTCAATGCCCCGAGAGGAGCAGGGCCGCCTGATTTCTTCCGGCGTCTGGAGACCTTTCTTGGAACGTCCCGCTCTTTAGTGTTAGTGGGCGACTGGAACGGGATCTTAGATGCACGCTGGGAATGCGTGGGATTAGTGGATAGGGAAGGAGGGTGCAAGAGCCTCACCAACCTGCTCAGGCGTTTTGAACTGTCTGACAGGTACCGATTGGATTTCCCGAATGTGCCAATGTGAACTTGGACAAATCGCATATGGTCATCCAGATCATATCTAGATAGAGTATTTTGTAGGGAAATAGATAGGTCTAGCATAGGCTGTCCACAATTCAAGATAGTCAGCTACACGGACCACAAATTCGTGATCTGTGTGCTTGACTTAGATAGGCTTCATAGACGAGGACCCGGCTACTGGAAGCTAAACGCGTCCTTACCAGCGTGCAAGGCCTACAGAGACCGGATTAGCGAACTAGTTAAGCGAGCGTTGACGGGGGCCATCGTGAACAACAAGTGGTTGTTTGCTCTGAAAAGAGCAATTAGAATATAGTCCATTAGGTTTAGTAAGACTTTAGCAATAGAGAAAATAGAGCAGAGGGAGAATTAGTTAGAAAATTAGACGAGGCGCTTAGCAAAGGCATTGCGACCGACGAACCTGCGGCAAAATTGGCCCTTGACCAATTCTTCAATGCAAAGCACGAAGGCTGCGTTGTCAGAGCTAGGGTGCGTGCTCTCAGACACGAAGGGACGAAAGCCGTTCAATGGGCCCGGTGGCGGAGGCACGTCGTGGCAACAAAGCCACGATCCGGTCTTTGGTGGACCACGACGGGCGCATGCTACTCGATCCCGGGCAAATGTGTTAAGCTTTTCAGCGACACTTCGCACAGCTCCTCGGGGGCAGGGGCGGGCCGGATCGAGGGATGGACTTTAGTGACTACCTCGACCGACTGCCGCGGCTCTCGACCACTGAAGCGGAGTGTTGCGAAAAGCCGATAACAGCCGCTGAATTGCGGGAGGCAATGGCTGGCTGTACAAGGGGTAAATCGCCTGGTTTGGATGGTCTGCCCTATGAATTTTACGTATAGATGCCAGACTTGTTCAGAGGCCTCTTGGCGGACGTCTACTGCAACTGGCAACAGAACTGGAGAATTCCCAGCTCTGTGAGCCGAGGAACTTTGGCGCTGCTGAGAAAGCATCCGAACAAGGGGGATAGCATAGATAATTTTAGGCCCATAACTCTGCTAAACAGAGTTCAAGATTTTGGCCAAGGTGCTAGCAAAGAGGTTGGGGCTTGTCGTTGGTGTTCTGGTGGGAGAGGCGCAGACGTGCGCCATTCCAGACAGATCCATCCACGACAATATCCACCTCATGTGATACATCGTAGAGAGGGTAGCTAGGTAACCTGGCACGGGTGGGTCCTTAATCAATTTAGATCAGTCGAAAGCTTTCGATAGGGTCGACTATCGTTACCTAGCGACTGTCCTGAGGGCGGCTGGCTTTGGGCCCGCCTTCAGAGGCTGCATCGCCGCCATGCACAGCGACATCTGCTCTGTGGTGAGAGTGAACGGTCACCTTTCGGAACCGTTCAACATCATGCGCTTGGTCCGCCAAGGATGTCCCCTCTCGTCCCTCTTGTACGTATTGACTCTCGAGCCATTACTGCACAAAGTGGAGCCGTTGAGGGGCGTCCCGCGCGAACTAGGATGCGGAAGATCCGTGTCAGCATATGCGGACGATGTCACCGTAGTGGTGTCGAACGCCAAACACATCGAGGCGATCGGCACTACACTAATAGAATACGAAGCGGTGACAGGAGCAATGATCAACCAGGAAAATTCAGTGGGCCTGCAGCTCGGCACCTGGAGAGGCAGGTCCATGCCGTCCAACAGCGTCGACGGACGTTGGATGGACGGACCGGCTAAATTGCTAGGGGTCTGGTTCGGTCGGGACCTCCAGACGGACAAAAACTGGGACGAGGTGACGAGCAGGGTGGCTTCTCTCACCCAGAAATTGGCGGAGAGGAAGCTATCCCTGAAAGGTCGAACGGAGGTGGCTAACGCGTACATCGCGTCTGTCATCTTTATCCGCCTGACCGTCGTACCTTGTCCTAAGCCCCGCCTGACTGCGCTGGAGCGTTTGCTCTTTTGCTTTTTGTGGAAGGGAGGCGCTCCGATGGTCAGGTGTTCCATCTTTTGTCAACACCCGCTACGTGGAGGGCTGGGCATGCCGTGGCTCATGATTCGCAGACACGCGCTCAGACTACGACATCTCCACTCTTCCTCGACGGTGATCAGGCGTTGTCGCCGTTTGCTAGACACGTATTTCCCCAGCTCGTTTCCTTGACGGAACTGCAGTCCTGGGTCAAGCGAAGACCGAGAGGGAGCGCCTGGAGACTGGAAAGTCTTCAGGCGCTCACAGCCCTCGACCAATCGGACAATGTGATCGGTGGAAACTCCACCTCGGCCTTCTATAGAGGATTAGTGGAGAGGAAGAGCGACGACGTACTTGGGGAAACTCGAGGCGTCGACGAAAATCAACTAGCCAATCTCTTTGGAAGAACTTTCGGGCCGGGGCCTATGGACAACTTCCAGAAATCTCTGGCCTAGCAGTGCTACCGAGGAGCCTTGCCAGTTCGACATAAATACTACAGGCATGGAGGTGCCGTCAGCCGGGCATGTCGGAGATGCGCGCAGGGCGACGAAACCGTCCTGCACGCACTCGTCCAGTGTCCGAAAATTGCTGACTCGTGGGTTTATGTCGAACACCTGCCGTCGCGTGTAGGACGGATCCGGCTATCATCTGAGTCCATCGTGAGGATTGTCCCGCCTTCTTCCTTTAGCCCGGAAGGGCAGGCAGTTTTTATCTGTCTGGTGGCCATGGCTAAAGAGATAGTACGGTGGACACGTTTGAAAGGGCTGAAGACGAGCACTTACCTCTTCGGTGATGCCCTGATTGACTTTTTCAAATTTCATTTGAAAAGGAAAATCAGAGTAGAGAGGGAAGTGCTCTCTTCCCAGCATTTTGTTGAAAGATGGGTGAGAGAAGCAGGAATGGCGCGAGTGAATCGGCCTACTCTGAGTATGTATCTGGAAAACCGGGAGAAGACACTTGCCTTGGTGGTCAGGGTCACTGTGGCTTTTCATTGGGCTTTCTCCACAAATGTCCCTCCGAAGTCTCCCCCCTATTGGGGAATTTTTCATTGTTGTTTTTTTTGTTACATCCTCTGTTTTTGTTTTTTACACGCAGAAATGCCCATTTGTACCGTCCTGTATTGTCCTTCACTGTCCTTAATGTCTACTTTATGTAAACCCTTGTGGTTAATAAAGAAATCATTATTATTTTTATTATTATTATTATTATTATATATATATTATTATTATTATATATATTTTGCCTTACCTTAAAAATTGTATATCGCTTTTATATAGTAAATTAATCTCATGATGAGACTCGGTATCCTAAGTTTGGTTTTAGAATGGTCATTGTGTAACTAGAAATTTCTCAATTTGCGGTTTGAAATATCTTTTGGCTTTCAAATCACTTAATTATCTTAAATGTTCACATACGTTGAACGAGTTATCCTCCTTTGTTTACATTCTTCGTAAATAATTTTGTTCTGTCCAAATGGATTGATAATGTATATTTAACATGATTTATTCAGATTAATAATATATGAAAAATCCTTAAAGGGAAACTATATATAATAAGATGTAATTACAGAAGTAAAATCTAAATAATAATACTTTTAAGAGTAAATATAATTACTAATTGATCCTGTAATGAAATGACAACCATTGAATTGAAATGATTTTATATTGAAAATAGAATAATTCAGATAATAATTCTTAACATTCATATAAAATACATATAATTCTTTCTACCTTTTGGCACAAGGCCAGCAAATACCCAGTACATTACTGCTACTTTATTTTATCGACCCCGTAAGGATGAAAGGCAAAGTTAACCTCGGCGGGATTTGAACTCAGAATGGCAAGGGCCGCAACTCTATGCGTCAAAGCATGGCGTCCGACCCTCGACCGATACTGCCAATTCACCGTTTTTCATATAAAATACATATAATGATGGTGATATATGCATAGGTTTTAGTAAATATCCTTATACATATTTAATAGGTATTTAAACTTGCTTTAAAGATAAAAATGTTTTTGAATATTGTAACAAAATATTTAGTAAATATATTAATTAATCTATGCTTCTGATTACTGTAGAAAATATTTTTATATTGTTTAATCTTGATTTAATATATTAGTATAATTAGCATAAACATAACCAAATACAAAAGATATTAAACAATGTCATGGTATTTGACTTAATATTTGAAAGCAACGGTCACACATCATTTCTTATTCTTTCTTTCTTTGTTGCCGTTACCTCTTTCTTCTTCTCTCTTCCCTTTTCTTCCCTAACACGTATATTTATGCATTTATATATTTATGTATGTATGAATTTATTTATTCTCTTCCTGCATTTCCTCATACTCACCCCCTCCTTATACCTGTATCTCGCTACACATCCTCTTCTTCATTAAATTTAAGTTTATCGTGTTAATATTTGTGGAATATGAATATTGAGATTTGTTGTAATAAATCACTGCCAATACTGGAATTG
>OZ024741.1:383102778-383152778 GCA_964016885.1 Eledone cirrhosa | reverse complement strand
GACCATAACGCTCCAAAGTACCCAATACTTAGGGTAGTAGAGTGGGTAATAGGAACGAGTAGTACCTCGACGGCTGAGCTCAAGCCGTTTCGACGGCTAATTCTGGACGCAGTCGAAACGGCTTGAGCTCAGCCGTCGGGGTCCTACTCGTTCCTATATAAATATATATATATATAGGATCAGAGCAAACAGCACGGACACTCTATTTCAAAATTATTTTTGAAAAGCATTTAGAAATGCGCAACCGGTAAAAACTTAAAAACTTAAAACCACAACTGAATACTAACCCATACAATCACTAATACTCTTTTATTCCTAATTAAACCATTTTTCAACTGTGAACAATTTGTCAGCATTTTCTATTCCGTTTACCAATATATATATATATATATATATATATATGTAAGTATGTATGTATGTATACGTACATACATATATGTATACAGACGTACAGTAGTATGTATATATATACATACATGCACATATACATATGCACGTATCAGTTTACCGAACATTTATTATAATGCGCAGTTTGTCTGTTTGTAAACAAACAAACAGCCCGAATTACGCCGTACAGTGTTTAGGCAACCACGTCACCTTTTTGTACAACACTGACACAAGAACGATGTACTCGTTTCAAGCTTATTAGCTACCGTCAGCATCGTATACCTTCCTGCCAGATGGTTGAACATCTGAAAGTATATACTTTCCTTATGCATATCAACGTCTGAGCAGCCTAATTTGCATATCGAGTGAGTTCAGTCGGCCGGGCACACCGAACACGATAAATGGGATAGAATGAGTTGATATATGTGTATATATGTGTGTGCATGTATGTATATATATACATACTATGTACGTCTGTATACATATATGTATGTACGTATACATACATACATACATACATACACACTTACATTTAAGTTAGTGCCGTACTAAGAGTGAGAAAAGAAATTTCGTTTCATTCTATTCCATTTATCGTTTTCGGTGTGCCCGGCCGACTGAACTCACTCGATATGCAAATTAGGCTACTCAGCCGTTAATATGCATAAGGAAAATATATACTTTCAAACGTTGAACCATCTGGCAGGAAGGTCTACGATGCTGACGATAGCTAATAAGCTTGAAACTAGTACATCGTTCCTGTGTCAGTGTTGAACAAAAAGGTGACGTGGTTGCCTAAACACTGTACGGCGTAATTCGGGCTGTTTGTTTGTTTACAAACAAGCAAACCGTGCATTATAATAAATGTTCGGTAAACCGATACGTGCATATATATATCTGTGCATGTATGTATACATATATACATACTACTGTACGTCTGTATGCATATATGTATGTACGTATACATACATGCACACTTACATTTAAGTAAGTGCCGTACTAAGAGTGAGAAATGAAATGTCGTTTCATTCTATTCCATTTATATATATATATATATATATATATATATATATATATATATATATATATATATAACTATATTTCGTTTTTGAATTTGTTTAGGAAGACTCTTTATCTGAAATCGTGTGTTGACCGATATTGTTATACTTTGGGTGGGTCATGTTGAAAATAAGAAACACACGCACCAGTAGCTTTCACTTCAATTTATTATAATAAATTTATAAATTTAGGAATTTATAAATGTCTTGTTGGTTGGTTGGTTCCACAAGCAGATAGTTGATTATATATTGTCAAAGTTCTTTCGTCACACATTATGTGACCTCTTTAGTGACTGGGGATTATTTTCTTTGTTTTTGTGCCTCTCCTTTGTTCTGTCCTACGCCATTTTGTTTCTGTGTGTGTGTTGTGTTCTCAGTCTGCGCATGCGCCACATCCGTGTGTCTGTGTGTGTTTATATTTGTTTATTTATTTGTTTATTTATATGTTACCGGTTGGTTGTTTGTTCTATGTGTGTGTGTGTTTTCATTTTGTCCTTAATTGTAAGTTGTGATGTTGCAGGTCCCATTTGTTTCATTATTTACCATTTTTTCCCATTTGGTTCTGGCTCCTCTATACACTCTGATTCTATCTCTCTGATTGTAACCAGAGAACTGCATACGGTGGATGAAGTGCTGTGTCTCTCTAGTTCTTCGGGGTTGCACATGCGGGACACGTTTCTCATCACCCGTACCAAAATCCGCAATCAGTATGTTGATTTTGGTATGGTCCGAACAGCTGAGCTTCGGTGGATCAGATGTTTGGAAGTCATGGGTTTGGCATAATGGGAATGGAGGATTTGTTTTTTGTTATTAATGGTATCTAACCAGAGCTCTGTGTCTAGTACAGGTGATCGATGGTTGGGGTGTTTACTTGGGTAGTCTATAGTAACTCTAATACTCTGGTGGATGGAGTTAGCTATTTGCTGGATGCTTTCCATTGTGTTTTTCTCTAGTTCCTGACTGTTCTCTAGTGGGGGTGTCTTAACTACGATGTTTATATCGTCAACGTAGCGGGAGTACATTATCAGGGTTAAGGGGTCTTCTAATTGTTCTTTAAGTTTAAGTTTAAGTCTACTGTCCCACCATACCATGAATAAGTTATCTATGTCGCTTGCAATGCTAACACCAATGGCTGCTCCTTCCTCTTGGGCATATGTTTTTCCATTAAATTTGAACATATGTTCCTTAAGGGTTAGTTTTATGCTGGCCCCTACCGCATGTGCAATCATTTTCTTCAGTTCATCGTGGTTTTCGGGTGTCCGTATGGCTCTGGTCCACCCGTTCCATCTATCTGTGTGGGTTTTCTTGGCCATTGAGGTAATGGTAGGTGGTCTGCCTCTTGCTGGTCTTGTAGGGCACAGGTTGCTAAGGTCATATGTGTCTAGGTAATTATTACTATAGGTAAGTTTAAGTAGGAGTCCCAGCTCACTGGTATCAATCCCACGGAACTCAACATTGCTCTCACTGATCACTTCTACGCATTTCTCCACAGCAAAATCCACGTCAATAGATGGATACAGGGACACAACATCCATACTACCTATTATGCAGTTTGTTAGGTCCCTAGATCGGTTAACCTCGCCGATTCTGCTGAGGAGGTCCTCGGTGCTGTCACATACATCTGGGGACATTTCAATGATGGGGCGTATCATCAGAGAGAGGAAGTAGGACAGTCTGTAGTTACTAGCAATGTTAGCCCCACTGACAGCCGGGTCCGCCTGCCAGAGAGCCGTGAGCGCCTGGGCACACACGGTGTGCCAGGCGCCCAGTTTTCTCGGTCTTTGCTTGACCCAGGATTGCAGCTCTGTGAGTAAGACGAGTCTGGGAAAGGCTCGCCTCACAAACGGGGTCCACACCGGTTGACCGGAGAGGAATATCTGAAGGTGCCGTAGCCTTAATGCGTGTTTACGTATCATTAGCTACGGCATCCACAGCCCTCCTTTCGAAGGGTGTTGACAGCAGATGGATCTCCTCACCATAGGAGCCCGCTTCTTCCAAACTCAATATTAAGATAGTAGAAAGACCAGGTACCTCCGTAAAAACACTTATTAGCAAGACATACCCTTTCCAAAGACCCCCATGTATAGATAAGAAATGTATAACCTGTAAAATAAACCCCCATATTAACTGTAAAACTAGAAATATAGTGTATAGCATAAGATGTACTGAAGGACAATGTAGAGACAAAAATATAGTGTACATAGGTGAGACAGCTCGTAGTGTAGGGGAACGGATAAATGTACACTGGCGAGACCTTCAAGATAGTAAAGAATGATCTGTACTCTACCAACATGCTAAAATAGAACATCAGGGTAAATTAGAGAACATAGGAATAAAAATAGAATCTACACACAGAAAAGACGCAATGTTTAGACAAATCACAGAGGCAATAAACATAAAAGAATTACAACCAAAATTAAATAGAAAATATGAGTGGAACAGCAACATCACAACTTACAATTAAGGACAAAATGAAAACACACACACACATAGAACAAACAACCAACCGGTAACATATAAATAAACAAATAAATAAACAAATATAAACACACACAGACACCCGGATGTGGCGCATGCGCAGACTGAGCACACAACACACACACAGAAACAAAATGGCGTAGGACAGAACAAAGGAGAGGCACAAAAACAAAGAAAAGAATCCACAGTCACTGAAGAGGTCACATAATGTGTGACGAAAGAACTTTGACAATATATAAACAACTATCTGCTTGTGGAACCAACCAACCAACCAGAAATTTATAAATTCCTAAATTTATGAATTTATTATAATAAATTGAAGTGAAAGCTAGTGGTGCGTGTGTTTCTTATTGGCAACATGACCCGCGCAAAGTATAACAATATATAAATATATATATATATATATATAGTAATAATAATAAATTTGAAGACTAAAATCCAAAGAGGGCTCGATAAGGTTAAATATATATCAAATATATAAGAACCGGAGAGCAAATATTTATTAAAATAACAGATTAAAGTTTAAGCAAAGAATCGCTGATTTCACCCTTAATGGGATCTTCTGATATTATATGTAGTTGAAAAATGAGCAAAGATATATATACAATGTTCACGAAATTCGTTATATTTACTCAAAGGTCTCAGGCAACCGCTCACCCACCCAATAAATCTGATAGATTGCAGTAATATTATTAGTACCAGTAGTTCAGCATGCACACATTTTAGTTAACAGCAAATACGGTGGATGTGTTTTGATAGAGATACGTTATATATCCTCTGTGCAACATCTTTCACAGCTACAAATATTAAATTTGCAGTGTTCAGAAATTTACATATTATCAGTAGATAGTTACACAGTCGGGCAAATTGCACGTCTTCAGCAAGTGGCCAATATCAATACTTTGGTTTATTTGCTGCAGCGCTTACCACTTCGATAATGAATCTAGCAGTTCATGCCGACCTTAACTTGACATCTAATGAAAATAGGGAAAGACCTATGTATTAACAAAAACAGGCGATATGGTGCTTGAACCCACACTGTGGAATTCACGCGGAAATAAAACTCAACTAGTATATTGTATATATGCCTACATACATATCAAGATATATGCATATAAAGGCTGACACGCATATAAAAGCTGACTTGTAATACAAAGTCGAACATTTATTACTCAATATTTGAAAAATATAAACAATATATATATATTTTTTTTCCAATTACAACCCACCCGTCCTCTCGATCTATCTCGTTTCTCATTCTATCTTCTGATCAACAACTAGCGTCCGAAACGTTAAGACCCTCTTCCTGCTATATCAAGCGTTGACCTAAATATATATATATATATATATATATATATATATATATATATATATATATATATATATATATATATATATATATATATATATATATATATATATATATATATATACAGACATTTATATCTGTGTATATACAGAATGGATAAACGAGACTGCACTAATGTGCATATATATTCATTTTTAATATAATATAACATATATTAATATGATATAACCTCACACACTACTAATTGCGTTCGCTTTGTAATGCAACAATCAGCCTATCAACTGCACAACTGTTATTTCATTGAGCGTTTGACCGTGTAAACTATAGCCGGTAGTCACTTCCGTAATCTATATATTATTTACACGCATCCACGAATTGTATTTGTCTCATGTATAAGGTTAGAACTTTTTTCACTTTTTATATATTAATAATGTAATGAGTGTGTTAATTGTTCGATTTTGACTTGAATATTAGCACTTGCATTTATCTATGAATTTCTGTATATATATATATATATATATATATATATATATATATATATATATATATATATATAGTTGTTGTAGTGTTGCAGGTAATTGCGTCCGTAGGCGGTATGCCGATTGAGCACTCGATGCTCGCGCAGAGCAGAGTATAGTCTTATAAAAAACGAGGAAACAGTAATGCATCAAACCACAATTTATTAACATATTATATATGTTTCTCCGTCAATCAGCTTGAGGCAGGAATGCAGAGTCGAGTTCGATCTGTAACAGATCCTGCCTCGAGCTGATCGACGGAGAAACATATGTAATATATTAATAAATTGTGGTTTGATGCATTACTGATTCCTCGTTCTTTATAAGAGTGTACACACACACACACACACACACACACACACACACACACACACACACACACACACACACACACACACATATATACATATATATATATATATATATATATATATATATATATATATATATATATATATATATATATATGTATGGGATAACAAGTTATCATTATAGGTAATCCAGCTAGAGGTTGTGGGTACTCTGCGTAGTGGATAGTTTTAACGTACGGCTTTGTTTGACTCAACAAGATGCTTCCATAGTTATGTAGCGAGTTCGCGGTAATTTCTATGTAGGTTATACTTGGTTAAAGGATGAAGAGTAACATTGTTGGGTGTACAATACGGGCTTTATTTAAAGTACTGACAATTGTTTCTTTGATCAGGTGAGTCGAGAGTTCGCTAATTGCTTGAGGTTGCGTAATTCGATCTCCAATACATTATTTACCTCTGGTCAACACATCAAAGTACGTAGATATGATAGTAATTCACTCGGACACAAGATTTATATAGAAAAATAGTGTATAATCTAAACAATAACATCAATAATAAAATAGCGTATAATCAAAACAATGACATCAACGAAACAATTGTCAGTACTTTAAATAAAGCCCTTATTGTAAAGCAAACCATGTTACTCTTCATTCTTTCACTATATATATATATATATATATATATATATATATATATATATATATATATATATATACGATATTAATAAATGGAAACTATATTTATAAAACCATATTTATTTCATTATATATATTTCAAGGATACCAAGTTACATTATGGTATGCCTTCATCAGACAACATACAATATATAACAGTTTTATAAATAGACATTGACGTGCCCCTTTAAAAATTGACCGGTGTTTTTGGAGGCCATCAGGATAGTGATTTGTTTACTTTAGTAAGTCATAGTGTTAAGAGTAAGTAAAAAGATGGAGAGAGGGAGAGAAACGTGGAGAAACAATTTAAATAAAACTTTTGCATATATATATATATATAGTAAAAAATTGAACGGGAACAAAACAGAGAGGCAGTACGAACAAAGGTTTATTAGTTTCAAATATATATATATATATATAAAGAAAAAAAGATGAATCGAATATGTAACTGGAGTCTTATTTAAAAAAATATATATATATTTATTTGGTTCCTTTACCGGTTTCGCAGTTCTTCTGCTTTTCAAAAGTAGAGTTGAGATGGAGGGTCTGTGGTTTTTCTCACATATGTATGTGTGTGTGTGTGTGTGTGTGTGTGTGTGTGTGTGTGTGTGTGTGTGTGTGTGTGTGTGTGTGTGTATGATTGAATTTGTTTGAAAATGAAGGGTGGAGTTCTTTTCTTTGCTGGCGCTAATACTAGTTGTGTGTTCTTTCTATTACTGTCTTCCATAATTTCAGAGGTCCCGTAATAGCACATTACAGAACTGATAGAATCAGTAAGCTATTGAATTCGCTAATAGTCTACAACCTATAGAACATGTTAGTGTTGGATATTTATAGATGTTACGTAATCCTCTGCATATAACGCTTCTAATAACTGTTATAGACGGATGATTACAAAGAAACGGAATTCCGTCCAGAAGAGAGATCAGTGTAACAACTACCTGATAACCTCCATACAACCTACTAACTACTAATTGTGTTCTCTCTGTAATAAAACGAGCAACCGATCAATTGTTATTTCATTGACCGTTTGAACTATAACTGGTACTCACTAAATAAATTCAGTGACTACCGTAATATATATATATATATATATATATATATAAAGAAAAAGGGATGAAATCGAAAATGCAACTGAAGTCTTATTTTTTTTAAAATATATATATTTATTTGATTCCTTTACCGGTTTCGCAGTTCTTCTGCTTTTCAAAAGGTGAGTTGAGATGGAGGGTCTGTGGTTTTTCTCACATCTGGTTGGTCTCTAAATGTTACTTGTTTTATATGGAAAAACTGGCTCGAAAACCAAGTTTTTCGAGAAGTAATTTGATTGGTTTGTCAATAATTATAATAAATTTCGCGCCAGTTCGCGTTACAATAGTTCTTCAAATAAGAGAGGGGGGGGGGGTTGTCACAGGTTGTTTTTTCATATATGAGTGTTTGAATTTCTTTTTACTTGAAAAAATGAGGCTCACGAAGGCTTTTTTTGGGTTGGTTATAAATGAAATTTGGCTGTCACGTGAACAAGTTTTCATTACATTTTTGCGCCCTTATTTGGAAAACTATTCTGTAGTCTATAGTGAATGTTATGACGATGGAGAGATAGTGGTCAAGGGAAAAGGGATTGGGAGAAATGTTCTGGTTCAGTGAATATGGCCAGCTGTCAGAGTTCAGGTGTCAGAGTTCAGATTTTCTATTGAGACTGAAGATATGTGTTTATTTGTGTGCTTGTGTGTGTGTATATGTGTGTGTGTGTGTGTGTGTATTGGAAGATGATTCTATTAGTAGAGATGGGGGAGGGAGTTGTGTGTGTGTGTATATGGGTGTTATGTGTGTGTGTGCGAGTATGTTAGATAGAGAGAATATATATTTTTTGTGTGTGTGTATATATATATGTGTGTAGTGGTTCTATTAGTAGAAATGGGGAGGGTGTTGTAGGTGTGGGGTTTTTTTATGTGTGTGTATGGGTGTTATGTGTGTGGGAGTATGGTTAGCATGTTAAGATGAAGAGAATATATATATATATATATATATATATATATATATTGTGTGTGTGTATGTGTGTGTGTAGGAAAATGATTCCTTTAGTAGGAATATTTTTGAATGAACATATTTTCCTGACTTTTTCGTGTTTGCTGTTGTATTGCCAGTGCAAACGTATGTTTAAGGTTTATTTAGTTCGGGTTTTTATTTTCTAAAGTAGGTGTTATGTGTGTGTGTGTATGTCATATTGTGGTGTTGACATAATGTATATTAAACCTTATTTAATGTTGGTCTATATTTTTGAATAAACATATTTTCCTTATTTATTCGCATTTGTTCTGTTGTATTGTTAGCGCAAAGGTAAAATGGGAAGACTTGGAATTTGGGTGTCTTATTACTTGCGCAAATGTCTAGATGTGCACTTAGTGGTATTTGTCTCGTGGTTGGATCTCGTAACTGTTGGCGATGAACTGTCATTCTGTTTCTGAGTGTGAGTTTAGTTTGTCCTATATAATCTTCATTGCATCCTTTACATTTAATGGCATAAATTAGATTTTTTGATGAGCAAGTGAAGTGATTTTTTACAGTAAAATTTTGTCCTGATTTAAATGTATACGTGTTGCCTTCAATGAGGTGAGTGCAGGTTCCACAATTAGAGCGACCACATTTTTTGATACTTGGTTGTGGGTTTGTGGTAGGTAATTTGGCATTGGTGAGTAATGTTTTCAGTGATTTTGGTTGTCTTTTGCTTTTAATTATTTTGTGTGTTTCAAGGGCTTTTTTCATTCTTGGGTTTTGTTTTAGTAGTGGGATGTTATTGTGAATAGTGTTGTAAGCTTCCGCATTTCTTGGGTTGTGTGTTGAGATATATGATAGAATAACCAAGTATCAAAAAATGTGGTCGCTCTAATTGTGGAACCTGCACTCACCTCATTGAAGGCAACACGTATACATTTAAATCAGGACAAAATTTTACTGTAAAAAATCACTTCACTTGCTCATCAAAAAATCTAATTTATGCCATTAAATGTAAAGGATGCAATGAAGATTATATAGGACAAACTAAACTCACACTCAGAAACAGAATGACAGTTCATCGCCAACAGTTACGAGATCCAACCACGAGACAAATACCACTAAGTGCACATCTAGACATTTGCGCAAGTAATAAGACACCCAAATTCCAAGTCTTCCCATTTTACCTTTGCGCTAACAATACAACAGAACAAATGCGAATAAATAAGGAAAATATGTTTATTCAAAAATATAGACCAACATTAAATAAGGTTTAATATACATTATGTCAACACCACAATATGACATACACACACACACATAACACCTACTTTAGAAAATAAAAACCCGAACTAAATAAACCTTAAACATACGTTTGCACTGGCAATACAACAGCAAACACGAAAAAGTCAGGAAAATATGTTCATTCAAAAATATTCCTACTAAAGGAATCATTTTCCTACACACACACATACACACACACAATATATATATATATATATATATATATATATATTCTCTTCATCTTAACATGCTAACCATACTCCCACACACATAACACCCATACACACACATAAAAAAACCCCACACCTACAACACCCTCCCCATTTCTACTAATAGAACCACTACACACATATATATATACACACACACAAAAAATATATATTCTCTCTATCTAACATACTCGCACACACACACATAACACCCATATACACACACACACAACTCCCTCCCCCATCTCTACTAATAGAATCATCTTCCAATACACACACACACACACACACACACATATACACACACACAAGCACACAAATAAACACATATCTTCAGTCTCAATAGAAAATCTGAACTCTGACACCTGAACTCTGACAGCTGGCCATATTCACTGAACCAGAACATTTCTCCCAATCCCTTTTCCCTTGACCACTATCTCTCCATCGTCATAACATTCACTATAGACTACAGAATAGTTTTCCAAATAAGGGCGCAAAAATGTAATGAAAACTTGTTCACGTGACAGCCAAATTTCATTTATAACCAACCAAAAAAAAGCCTTCGTGAGCCTCATTTTTTCAAGTAAAAAGAAATTCAAACACTCATATATGAAAAAACAACCTGTGACAACCCCCCCCCCCCCCTCTCTTATTTGAAGAACTATTGTAACGCGAACTGGCGCGAAATTTATTATAATTATTGACAAACCAATCAAATTACTTCTCGAAAAACTTGGTTTTCGAGCCAGTTTTTCCATATAAAACAAGTAACATTTAGAGACCAACCAGATGTGAGAAAAACCACAGACCCTCCATCTCAACTCACCTTTTGAAAAGCAGAAGAACTGCGAAACCGGTAAAGGAATCAAATAAATATATATATTTTTAAAAAAATAAGACTTCAGTTGCATTTTCGATTTCATCCCTTTTTCTTTATACTTCCACTCGTGTAGGACACCTCGGTTATTTTTCATTTTGTAAAAAAAACCTCACTTTCTAATATATATATATATATATATATATATACCTATACGGCCCCTGGCCCACCACACAACTAATAATACTAACATCTCCCCATCCCCTAGCACCCGCGCACCCACACCCTCAACACGCACACACCCACCTGCACATGTATACACGCACTCACACTATTCACACACCCTACTACCACCACTAACCCCCACCCTCACATCCACATTTGACCACCCCACAACTAATATTACTGGCACAACTAATCCCCACATAATCCCCCTCACCACACACACACGAACACACAGCATAACACATACACTCACACACATCTACGTACACACCGATACACCACCCACTCCACACACACACACTACCACCACTAACCCCCACTCACACCTCCGCATTGAACCTCTCACCCCACCACCAGTAATAACAACACCCACGCTACCATCACACACTCATATCCAAACATGCACACACACACCATTACACCACACTCCCTCCCATCGTCCTCAACACCTTCTCTCTCTCCCCGCTCTAGCCCCCACTCACCAAACTCTCCCTCCACCTTTCACACCCTTCCCATCCCCTTCCCTATCCACCGCACCTCCGCACACACATACACACATTCCGCACCACATACTGACCTCTCTATACCTTTGAGCCACCACACTACTGCCTGCTATCACCTCCCTACACCCATATCCTTCCTCCTACTTCCTTCGCCCTGCCTTGACCCTCTGACCACTTCCTGATGCGCGCGCACCCCACAACTCTCCACTTCCTCAATACCATACCAGCATTTTACACCACTGGGTCATCGCTCCAGCTATCCATCCTGCCGCAATCAGGATCTCCAACATCTGATCCCACAATCCTTGGAATAATCCCAGCAACACACACACAAATACTTACACTATTTTCGCACCACGCTACCTTACACCCACACCACATATAAACACACACACACGTGCGTATCCCCACATAAACACACTCAACCTGCGGACTCAACACGCCCCCTCTCCACCGCCCCCTTTGACCCCTCTCAATCCACACGCACACACACACACACACCGACTCACAGCCCACCCCATCTACACACCGGTTTCCCTATTACTCGAACATGGAACCTCGTTTTTCCCACAACTCTCACATTCACATCCGCACACACACACACACACACACACGTACACCTACACACATACACACACACCACCTTCAGCCCTCTCCTCTCCATCCACCATCCATTCCCCACCACCCCTACACACCTCATGCCCTTTCACCACTTGTTTCTTGTAATTTTAACTTTTTTACTCACCGAAAAAATTCCTTTTCCCCCCTCCCCTTTTAAACTAATTTTTTATGACTTTCCACCACACCCCCACACAACATCTGAACCCTCTTGCTGCCCACTTTCTCCTGATGAAGGGCTTATGCCCGACACGTCGTCCGCCACCCCCACTCTCAAGCGTGAAACTAATAACTGTTTCTATTTTTGGCACAAGGCCAGCAAATATTCCAGTGTATTACTGGTACGTTATTTTATCGACCCCATAAGGATGAAAGGCAAAGTTAACCTCGGCGGGATTTGAACTCAGACCATAAAGAGAGGTAACACTATGTTTCAAAGCATGGCGTCTGACTCTCTACCGATACTGCCAATCCACCGCCCAAGCGTGAAACTAATAATAACATTTGTATTGCCTCTTCGCTTCCACGTTTTTTTTTTGTTTTCTATTTACTGTCGCAACTTTAATATATATATATATAACGAAGGAATCGTGGTAAGGAACCAGATGGACCATAACGTACCAAAGTACTCAATACTTAGGGCAGTAGAGTGGGTAATAGGAACGAGTAGGACCCCGACAGCTGAGCTCAAGCCGTTTTGACGGCTAATTCTGGACTACTTAGTCCAGAATTATCCGTCGAAACGGCTTGAGCTCAGCCGTCGGGGTCCTACTCGTTCCTATATATATATATATATATATATATATATATATATATATATATATATATATATATATATGTATAATGACCCGCCAAAAACCGGGTGTTATTTCCCTTGTTGGAAATAACACGTGACAACTAAATGATCGATTCGCTGCTGCTAGTATTTCGCCCCGTTCTTTGGTAGAACGAAATTCCTGTTGATGAAATGAATCCTCTGTTCGATCATAAATACCACGAGCTTGCCAGTTACGTAAGTCTGATATTTGATTTCGGATTCATAGAAACACTTTAAACGTATAACGTTTGATTTGTCCAGGTGTATTTTTTCTCAACCTGTTACTTTGGTATTGTGTGTTAGATTTTGCCTACCACAATGTTCAATTTTTCAAGCTATTTAAACGTATGTTATTACTCTAAGGATCTACCTTGTCGAGTGCTTTGCTAACTCATTCATATCGTAGGTCGAATTTGCTTGCACACCGCCAAAGATTCGATTTTACTAAGCCTCCAATTATATATATAAATAAATATAAATAAATAAATATATATATATATACACAAGTACAATAACAACAAACACATGTAAACACACAAGTTTTCATAAATAGAATACAAAAACAAAAACACATACACTCAAATACGAATACACACACCAAACAGGAACATACACACTAAACAGGAAAGGCACAAGCAACCGCATGTGCAAACATAGACAGAGACAAGAATTAAAAAAAAAATGGCGTAGGCATTACAATACAACGGGGGAAAACATAATAGTTTTACTGATGATAACACAGATATATGACGAAAGAAATTTGATAGACTATATATATATATTCATATCTGTATTTTTAAACTTTGGTCAATCAATGATAAACATTGATTGCCAGATAAATTACCTATGGAGATATAAAAGATACAGAAACGAAAATCCACCCCAACCAAACAGTGAGTGTGTTTTGTTATTATTTCTGGCAATATTATAACAATATGACCCTCCCCGAACAAATTGCTTCTGGCAGAAAGGACTGAAGAGAAAGGTGCCATAGTACGATCGAGAGCTTTGAATCCAATCGCGTAGAGAGATTGCGTGTTGACTCGACCAGTGACGAAGCAACGGGCCTTGATGCCTACAAGACTCTCCATAAAGACTTGCTCTTCCGACTTATGTGGCTTGGTGTGTGGGTTACTGGCGGGATTGAAATGTCACATGAGACACTGCCATCCAGGAAGATGAACTTTTGTTGGACACTCATACGTCGGATATCGACTGGAGAGTCCATCATATATATATATATATATATATACACACACGCACACACCCACACACACACACACACACTCATATATATATATATATATATATATATATATATATATATATAATAAAATAAGATGCTGAGGTTACATATATCGTTTAATCATAAGAATTATTTCTACGGTTCTCTATGAAATCCCGATGTCCTTCTTGCTTTTGCTGTTGATTATGAGAACGGTTTCCTCAGATGAAAATCGATATAGTTGATATGTCGCTGGCAGGAAAACACACATCTAAATGATTGTGCGCCCTGCATGCATATGCATGGAGGGCGCACAGGTATTAGGAAGTGTGTTTTCCTGCCAGCGACATATCAACTATATCGATTTTCACCTGAGGAAACCGTTCTCATAATCAACAGCAAATGCAAGAAGGACATCGGGATTTCATGGAGAACCGTAGAAATAATTATTATGATTAAACGATATATGTAACCTCAGCATCTTATTTTATTATTTTTAAAAAATTCTCGTTCGTAACTAAAACAATGATTGTTGAGAGCTTTCTCCTGCTTACTCCTGTTTTTACCAAAACAATCTTTTCCAAACACACACACACACACACACATACACACACACACACACACACACACACACACACACACACACACATATATATATATATATATATATATATATATATATATATATATATATATATATATATATATATATAAGTATGTATACGTACATACATATATGTATACATATATGTATACATACTTACATATATTTATACAAAAGGGCAACTATGGTTGCTAGACACTGTACGGCTTAATCGGGATGTTTATTTACAAACACACCGAGCATTATAATAAATGTTCCGTGAATCCATACGTACATATATATATGTGTGCATGTATGTGTATATATACATACTATTGTAGTCTGTATACATAAGTGTATGTACGTATACATACTTATATTTAAGTAACAGCCATACTAAGAGTGAGAAACGAAATTTCGTTTCATTTTTTTCCATATATATATACTTATTACTCAGTATTTTTTACATTAACCTTTACAAGCACGTTTCCATTTTTAACACCTCACGCGTTTGTAAGAGCAGACTTCTAATTCACTATAATCCTCTATTACTATTTAATACATCTACCTCTAAGCTTCATTACAAATGAAAGAATTATTTCGCTTTGCGCGTAATTCCTACCATTGAATTCATATAATTCGAATCTCTAAAGGTGTGTGTTTATTTTTAATAACAAATCTCAATCTATAATCATATGTGTATTAAATTTGAGTTCATTTCTTTCATATTTCTTAAGAATATTTATTTTTCACATTAGGCTTCTTAGTAAGTCCACCCTCAACTTGTCTTATGCATTTTATCTATTTATGTTTGCAAATATTTGCCGAAATATTCTATAAAAATTGCAAGGTTTTAAATATACTGCTTTTCATTACATATAAATTTACTGTTACTTTCAACAATCAATAAACACTTCCCATAATTTTTAATTTTGCATTGCAAACAGTTTACAATCGGAGACTTATACTTTCTTCATTTTCTGTTTACCTTTAATCCTTTTTCTACCCCTTTCTTTATTCACACACGTAATATTTAAATGTCTGACTTTGTAAAAATTAGATCTTTTTCATTTTATCTCATTTAGTAGTCAACAAACCATTAAAAGTCCGGACATTTGAATATCATGTTATCTTAGTATATTAAAGAAAGAGTTTTATATATATTGTATTAACAGTGTTTGACATGATTCTCTCGCTAGAAATGTTTACAGTTCATGAACTTATAATGATTTCAACGTCCGTAAATATTTGAAATAAACTTTACTGGTTTCTCAGCATAATCCGTTTTTCTCATTCAAATATTTAGACACATTTCAATACAGACATTTTTCAGCAGAAGTTTCATTTAATTTACCGTCGTTTTTAATACCGTTATCAGAAAAGTGAAATAACCCCTACGTAAAGTTTAAAAAAATGAATATTAGTTTCATTTAACTTCCAAAGTGTAAATATTTCTCTTTATCTGCACCACAATTTACGATACAAGAGTGATATCCATCGAATTCTATTAGCTTCAGTGAATACTTGGCTTCAATTCAAAGTCTCTCTTGAATTATCTGCGGGATGTCATCATTATATTCAGTACGTTTCTCATTATTACACAATTCTTTATCTTCCTGCACTGTGAAGAAAAGGACTTATAATTCATATTATTCATTTTACGAAAAGCAATGATTTTTAAAATTCTACAAGAAATTATGATGGAGAAGTAGTACAATTTCTCTTTTCTGTTTCTTTTTAGTGTAGATCTGATAATTGAATACAGCGTTATATATAACTTGAAAGGCAAGGCAAACGTGTAATAAGCTCCCTGAAAGTATCGCACCCGATTTCGTGTTGATTAATTTCTTCTTCTTCTTCTTCTTCTTCTTCTTCTTCTTCTTCTTCTTCTTCTTCTTCTTCTTCTTCTTCTTCTTCTTCTTCTTCTTCTTCTTCTAAATCCATTCTAGCATTGCAATCACAGTTGAACATTCCTGAGAAAGTTTCTCCACAATTCACGATTTTCCATTGCTCTTGGCAACTGTTCCCTACTGAGGTTTATACCGTCTGAGAGTCATCGATGAAGGTTGAAGCAGGTCTTTCGCTACTGCGACTCCTGTCAGATCGTTCCCATCATAGTAGCTCGTTTATAACTTCAAGCTTACTTCTCCAGTAATGTCCAGCAAAGTGTGCAGTTGTAGCTGTTTTATTGGGCAGGTTTCAGTATAAACTTTCATTTCTTACATGACCCCACCAGTAAATAACTTTTACAGTCCTAACTATTTTAGTGTATGTATAATCTAGTTTCTTCTCAGTGGTCTATATACCTGATCCATATAAAAACACTGACTCAACAGATGTTCTAAATAATTGTTTCTACTTTCGGCACAAGGCCAGCAAATTACCCAGTACATTACTGGTACTTTATTTTATCGACCTCGTAAGGATGAAAGGCAAAGTTAACCTTGGCGGGATCTGAACTCAGATCGTAAAGAGATGTAACTATGCTGGAAAGCATGTCCAACTCTCTACCAATTCTGCCAATCCACCGCCCTATATGTTCTAAATAATGTTATTTTGATAGTATCGGTAGAGGGTCGGATGCCATGCTTTGAAGCATAGAGTTACGGCCCTTGCCATTCTGAGTTCAAATCCCGCCGAGGTTAACTTTGCCTTTCATCCTTACGGGGTCGATAAAATAAAGTACCAGTAATGCACTGGGTAAGTGCTGGCCTTGTGCCAAAATTAGAAACAATTATTTAGTATTAGTATTAATTAATATTTTGATAGCATTATTTAGTTTTAGTATTAATAAATATTAAAGCTAAGATAAGTAACATTTACATTGTTTCTGGGAATAACCTTATGTAGCTTTGTCTGCAAAAGCAACTTCAAATCCATGTCATGAGATTGTAAATGTGTAACATCTAGGTGAAATGACACATCAGCCAATTTTTAATAAATTGTAAACAGACCTGTTAAACTGTTCGCTCCCGTTAAACGCTCAACGTGTCCCTCTATAAAATATCTAGAGTTTATTATAACTGAAAATAGAATTTGTGGACGCCCCAATGAAGGTATGTATAGAGCCAAATCTTAAGGGAATTTCAATGTAAATCATTTGCAGAAGATGCAACCCCAGAGTACAGGGATAAATTGAGGCGATATGTTTTTGATGTCGTGGACTTTGTAATTGACACTGGTGGAGTTTTCCATGTTAGTGTATTAACTAGATTCATATAATATAAAAGGTGTGACAAAATATATGACGTCCCTGTAAAATTATATTCCAGATAATCAGTTGAATCCTGTGACAACTTTGCAAATTAATCCAAAACTCGATTAAAATATGAAACTAATATATTCAATTATTCAATTTTAGTTTTACAAAGAAGTGATTAAGATGCCACCGAAATGATTAAACGCTTTTAATCATGATTGTCTGTATCTAACTCGGAGAATATTGATTTCCACCAGTGAACATTTTACAAGGATGACTAAAAATATTTAAATTCTTGAAAATTGGCAGTTAGTCAATATATAATGTCTTCCTGACGTAAATATAAGTTCATGACTAACAGCATCACCAGGTTGAACATAATATGGGCTTCGAGATGTTTGTTTTCATAACAACACTCTATTCTAAACTAACCATGACAATATTTGCCAAATATCCATAAAGAATGATTACATTGAGTTAATTCCAATCTTATCTATTTTAGAATAAAACTTTTAAATACTAAATATTTATTATCCATTTAATGAATATGTATAGTTTGTAGTAATATTGAGGAAGTAATTCACTCACATATTTTTCATATATTAATGTTATCTTAGATCTTAGTGAGGCATTTGTTGAAGCAAAATGATAGATTAATTCGCCGTAGAGTACTAAAGGTTTCAGAGATTTGCTTCATATGTATAAGAAATACCACTCGGTCTTTGTTGGGGATATTGCTATGTAGGGATTTCATGTTCACGATGTAAACAAAATGTTGAGGATGTGAATAGCGTTTGATAGGAAAAGGTAGAGTAGCAATAATGGAAGGTAGGTTTTATCACATAATTGGTGAGAAGTGCAGTGGATATCAAAGGGCAGAAAAGATGGGGTGATTGGACAGGTTGGCTTCGTATACCTCGAATGAGAACAAATAATAGAGATACGAGGGCAGTTTATGACTGGGCTATTAGCGAATGAAGGAAAGATTAGTGATTTAATGGTTCATAATAAAAATATTTGGTTTTCGAATATGTTTCGTTCAGATAGCCTGCATGACGGTTGATATTGGAGCTCATCGGATAGACTGTACCTGCTTACAAAAAGTCAGACTTGTCGCATATTGGTACATAGGGATTATATATATAATTGGGAACATTGCATGTTCAGGAATTGGTGAGGTGATTCGAAATATGTTCAAGTGTTGTAATTTCAGGTGCACATATATTGACATATATGTGCACCTGAAATTACAACATATATGTAAGTAAATTCGGGAAGTGCGAGTTTTGGTGATATCTTAAGATTTTGCTAAGGAAGGGGGATTTTATGCCTGCGAAAGGAGATTGAAACAAGTTCAAGGTTTATATAGACAGAATTTTCTTTTGGACAGGCAAAGAAACAAATATTTGGATGCTATATATTTCCATATTGCTCAGGCAATTAACATTTATGACATGAACTGTGCAATGTTGGAATTTCTGCAGGTCAAAGTTGATTTGAGTTTTGGGGTCCTAATGCTACTGGAGTCAATGTTGCCTTTCATACGTCTGTGGTCGATAAAATAAAGGACCAGCAATATAATGATCTAAAGGTAGTCAACTTTTCTCACCCCAAAATTTGTTGGCCTTCTGCCTAAATAAGAAATCAATATTTTTGAAGAAATGCACGCAGTTTTTAAGGCATAGTTGAAATGTATTTGTCATTAGGCAAATTGAGTTGTTTCAGTTCGCTATGATGTAGATACTTTCATATATTTTTTACCGGTCAATTTACTCGCAATGATTTATGGGACATAAAAGTATTAACTTGGAGTTGATATTCTATAAGGGTGAATTAGGACCATTTGAAGTCCCAGTTTATCATGAAAATAATTTGCTCCGCAATATTGTGTTTGATTGGACTCTGATAAATGTATCCAGCGTCTAAATGATGGTGTTAAAGCTTGTGAACGTTTAAGTCTGACACGCATTTAGGCTACTCTAGAACCTCAGAATGTGAAGAGACAGGAAAAATACCCCACGAATGTTCATCCCTAGACCTTGAAGGTGGAGTGCGCGATTATATATCGAAGCGAAAGTATGAATGTCAATTTCGACCTCGGCCGGATCTGAATTTTAAGCGCAGCGATACAGAAACAATGCGTAATTTTACCTTACTTTCTAATAGAACCGATTCGCCGATAATACGCTGTTAATATTCATGTTTTATCACTAAACGTCTCACCTGTACCCATATCATCTTTAATCTACGCTTCAATGAATCTTCTCTATTTCTTTATCAGAACACCGATATTCTCATCAGAACCCATCCACATTTACCACTCCACTTACAGCCGCTTTCAACTACACATACATTTCTTTCTCAATAAGACTATTCGAATTATCTGACAAATTTATTAACCTCATAATATGTATCGTGTTTATTCCTTCTCGCTTTTCGTATTTCATAGTTGACTATTTATCTGTCTCTCTCCATTTGACAACTAAATTCACTTATGTCCACTTGTATAAACATCGGCAAAAAACTCATTTCTGCAATTAGATAAACAACAAACATAACACCATACTCATTTGAAACCCAATTAAATCAGTCGAAATTTCAATTAAATTCATTGACCATAGTCTTCTCACAAATTTTCTGTTAATGTCATGTCATCACACTGTGTCAATTATTTTTCCTGTTCTACTGATTTATAATATATTAAACATATATCACAGACTTTAATATATAGTAACGTTGCTTACATATTTCTAGCGAACCATTGAAAATGTAAAGACAATTTTGAAGGTGACAGTAATATAAGTTATATTTATATATATATATATATATTAATATATATATATTGTTATACTTTGGGAGGGTCATGTTGCCAATAAGAAACACACGCACCAGTTGCTTTCACTTCAATTTATTATATATCTATAAATTTATAAATTTACAAATCTACAAATCTATAAATTTCTGGTTGGTTGGTTCCACAACCAGATAGTTGTTTATATATAGTCATAGTCCTTTCGTCACACACTCTGTGACCTTTTCAGTGACTGGGGATTCCTTTCTTTCTGTGCCTTTCCTTTCTTCTGTCCTACGCCATTTTGTTTCTGTGTGTGTGTTGTGTGCTCAGTTTGCGCATGCGCCACATCCGGGTGTCTGTGTGTGTTTGTGTTCATTTATCTATTTGTTTATTTATTTACATGTTATTGGTTAGTTGTTTGTTCTATGTGTGTGTGTGTTTTCGTTTTGTCCTTAATTGTAAGTTGTGATGTTGCTGTTCCACTCATATTTTCTATTTAATTTTGGTTGTAATTCTTTAAATATACACTAGAGAACAGTCAGGAACTAGAGAAAAACACAATGGAAAGCATCCAGCAAATAGCAAACTCCATCCACCAGAGCATTAGAGTTACTATAGACTACCCAAGTAGACACCCCAACCATCGATTACCTGTACTAGACACAGAGCTCTGGTTAGGTACCATTAACAACCAAAAACAAATCCTCCATTCCCATTATGCCAAACCCATGACTTCCAAACATCTGATCCACCGAAACTCGGCCATTTCGGACCATACCAAAATCAACATACTGATTGCGGATTTGGTACGGGTGATGAGAAATGTGTCCCGCATGTGCAACCCCGAAGAACTAGAGAGACACATACAACACTTCATCCACCGTATGCAGTTCTCTGGCTACAATCAGAGAGATAGAATCAGAGTGTATAGAGGAGCCAGAACCAAATGGGAAAAAATGGTAAATAATGACATAAATGGGACCTGCCCCTTGTATAGGAGCAAATTTTGGAATAGAATAGAAAGAACTAGGAACAAGGCCAATAGAATAAACGCATGGTATGATAGCAATAAATACCAGAGTGTAATGTTCATCGATACAACCCCAAGAGGCGAACTAGCCTACAAATTTAGAAGGGCCCTAAATAAACATAAACTCAATATTAAGATAGTAGAAAGACCAGGTACCTCCGTAAAAACACTTATTAGCAAGACATACCCGTTCCAAAGACCCTCATGTATAGATAAGAAATGTATAACCTGTAAAATAAGCCCCCATATTAACTGTAAAACTAGAAATGTAGTGTATAGCATAAGATGTACTGAAGGACAATGTAGAAGCAAAAATATAGTGCACATAGGTGAGACAGCTCGTAGTATAGGGGAACGGATAAATGAACACTGGTGAGACCTTCAAGATAATAAAGAATCACCTGTACTCTACCAACATGCTAAGATAGAACACAAGGGTAAATTAGAGAACATAGAAATAAAAATAGAATCTACACACAGAAAAGATGCAATGTTTAGACAAATTACAGAGGCAATAAACATAAAAGAATTACAACCAAAATTAAATAGAAAATATGAGTGGAACAGCAACATCACAACTTACAATTAAGGACAAAACGAAAACACACACACACATAGAACAAACAACTAACCAATAACATGTAAATAAATAAACAAATAGATAAATGAACACAAACACACACAGACACCCGGATGTGGCGCATGCGCAAACTGAGCACACAACACACACACAGAAACAAAATGGCGTAGGACAGAAGAAAGGAAAGGCACAGAAAGAAAGGAATCCCCAGTCACTGAAGAGGTCACAGAGTGCGTAACGAAAGGACTATGACTATATATAAACAACTATCTGGTTGTGGAACCAACCAACCAACCAGAAATTTATAGATTTGTAGATTTGTAAATTTATAAATTTATAGATATATAATAAATTGAAGTGAAAGCAACTGGTGCGTGTGTTTCTTATTGGCAACATGACCCTCCCAAAGTATAACAATATCGGTTTCAACACACGATTTCAGATAAAGAATCTTGCTAAACAAATTCAGAAACGAAATATATATATAAATATAGTGAAAGAGTGAAGAATAACATGGTCAACAGTACAAGAAGGGTTTTATTTACTGTATTTACAATTGTTTATTTACAGTATTTACAATTGTTTCATTGATTAAGTTGTCTTAAAATTGCTAATAACTTGAAGTTGTGTCACTCAATTTCAAATACGATGTATGCTTAACCAAGTCATCAGAAAACGGAGTATTCACAACCTCTAACTGGATTACCTATAACGATAACTTGTTATCTCTTATATGTATATATATATATATATATATATATATAATATATATATATATAAATATACATTGTGTCTAGAAGATTATATTAATAAAAGGAATTCCAACTTTGTCTGATTTACTCGTTTTATTTACAATCCTTTAAAATTTATAATGGTATTAGAATGAAATAGTATGGTAGAATATTAAATGTTAAGTGTTAATTGAACAAGTACTTTCATGCTTTCGCAATCTCCAGGTTCAGATTGTGTGGTGACAGTCAAGTTTGCAATTTTCAACTATATATATATACATACACATACATACACACTGCACTTGCAGTACAAATAGACAGGGAGAATCACAGACGTTAAAGGCGCCCAAAGTTAACATTTGGCAACACTTTCAGTTTGAGCTGGAATCCGATTTCATATCAGCAAGTTAAGTATCCTGGGAGACCATTGCCGACTTTGTAATAAGAAGCCTTCCTCCACAACTGCTATTAAGAACGCATCAAGGGTACTCCTTTCTTAAGAGATGTGCATCCTTGTGAGGTGGAGAGAATACTTTGCTGATATCTTAATCCTGATCGCAATAGCATCTTCAGAGGCTGAGGAGGTGCATATGGGAGCGCTTATTGGTCTTTCAAAGGCCGGAGTCCGAAGAGCAGTTAAAGAGCTTAAATGTATTTGAGCCGATGGGAAAGATGAAATCCGGTCCGAGGTGTTAAAACCTTATATAGAGAAAGTATTCTCTGGCTGATTCATATGTGCCAGGTTGCCTGAATCACTGGAAAGGCACCTAAGCAATTGGAAGTGATGATTCCAATTTTCAAAAAGGGGGACATGAAAGAGTTCTTCAATTACAGGGGATCTCCTTATTCAGCCTCCCAGGTTAAGTCTATGGTAAGTGTCTGGCAAACAGATGGGAAATTGTCAAGTCCATATTATCTGATGAACAGTGCAGTTTTCGCCCCGGATGCAGAAACGACCAAATATTCACACTGCGACAGATTTGCGAGAAATTGTGAGAGTATTGCCAAGAGGTATATTGTTGTTTTATCGACTTTGAAAATGTATATGGCTGCATTCCTCGTAACCTGTTATGGAGTATGAGATCCATGGTCATCTTCTTGCTGCCGTGATGTCTTTAAACGAAGGCTCGAGTATTTGTGTTCAGATAAATGGTACTAAACTGAGAGTATTTAATGAAATGATTCGCACCGCCGCCACATCACCTTGTCGTGGGAAGAGAGCTTAACATTTGGATAGAACGGTACGAGAGAAACGGCTCCAGTACCGGTAGTTGTTTCGTCAGGTCCAACCAAACTCGGATGGTCAGTCCATGCATAAACAAACTAAGAATGTGGAAACGAGCGCAACATGAAATGATTAAGCATAGACCCTTCATCCGAGAGCGTGGACCCGTTAAACACGTGGCCAGGGGAAACGGGGCGAGAGACCCTGGTCAGCAATTGCGGATCGTCTCGATCCGCCATTGCGCGCAGCTATCGCCTCGTGGTAGAAACACTGGCCTGGGTCTTCAATGTAGTAAGGTTGCCGGACCGTCTGAAAACACATTTTTCTTACCATCAATCCTGATACCTCGCGGAACGGGTAATGTTTCGTACTCGACTTCGGTTCATACACTCCCCTAAATGCGCTAATCTGTTAATTGCGGCTCCTGCGAACATTGATTCGGGAATTCCAATCCCGAACGGGGAGCCGCTGTTGCACTGCCGCCATTGCCCTAGACAGTTTTCCTCACCGGCCGCTTGGGGCCAACATCAGCACGACCACCATGGGGTCCGTCCGTTCTTCCGGTGCCGCTGGTGCGAGAGAAAATGCGGAAACCTCCACTGGATCAGGGTACATGCGGGCTGCTGTTCTGGAGCGTCTCTCTACCTCGGCCCCACCGACCCCCCCTCCTCCCGCACGTCCCGAAAGGCACGTCTGCAGCCGGCCTATCGCCACATCCTCTGGAGTATCGCAGCACATGCGCCACTGACATCCGAAAGATTCGAACGCCAGTCGCATTGCCAGTTACAGTAGCGAACTGGAGAGGAAGAGAGTAGTGCGAGCAGGAGAACTAATAGGACCCGAATCCCGCCGAAAGGAGAAGGGATGTTGGTCGGAAGCTGAGATTTAATCCCTGAGGGTGAAAGGCGAGGAATTTATGAGGGAGGGCGTCCGATTCGTGAATATAGCCCTCGAACGCCACCTTCCCGCTAATACGCGCAAACAGATTAGCGACAAAACACGCAACCTGGTAGGCAAAGGCAGGTCGCGCACCTCGGCGAAGATACACGCAGAGACACATGTATATGTACATAGAGATGTATATATATAGATATATATAGAGATATATATATATATATATATATATATATATATATACATATATATACATATATATATATATATATATTTATATATATATATACATACATCTCCCATACAGCTCTGAGTTTTTCATCCACAGTGTATACTGATTAATGTTCAGAGCCATCCTTGTCATACTTGTGTAGCACCCATCCAACATCTAAGTGAGTTTCTTGGTCAGTGTCCAAGTCTCAGACCCGTACAGCAGCACAGACTCCACTACAGCAATAAAGAGGCGGATTTTCAGGTCTTTACTTCCACACCGATCTCAAGCTGTTGCACGCCTCCCAGGCTTTGCTCTTCCTCTCAACCACATCACCTTCCGTATTGCCAATCTTTGCTCCCAATTACAGGAAGTCCTCAACCAATTCTAGCGGCTTCCCGCCTACATTAGTAATCCCCTGTGGCTACTCAACATTCTCTACCAGATGTACTTTGTTTTAGTCTAATTCCTTCTCAGCGCCAGACTCATCGACACAGTCTCAACCTCCTGCATCAAATCCTCTACTTCCTTCACTGTATTTGTCACCAAAACTATGTCGTCGGCAAATTCAGTGTCCAAAAGTCAGCTCAAAAGTGACACAGAGGAGATTGAGGTTAGCTAGACATGCTCACCGACATGCAGAGTTTACATTGCACTCAATGCTCCTCTGGGAGCCCCTACAGTGATTCACTGGAAGAGGAAGACCAGGGTTAACGTATGTCGATGCCCTAAGGACAGACATTGGTCTGCTGGAGACGCAGGACATGGCAGCGATAATGAGGGACAGAGACCACTGGAGAGAACACGTCCATGGATCTCGGGAATTTTACCCGCCCTAGATAGATATACATCTATATATATATATATATATATTTATATGTCTATGTGTATGTGGAGGGAACTTTGGCTTCTCTAAAGGGCTGCTACTAAGATATTCTCTGGCTTTATATTGTGCAACAATTCAGATTTCACAGGACAAAGATATGTTGTATCGAAACACGTGTCAGAATTACTAATAAATGAAATATTGAACATCAACTACTTTACTTCAGTGACTTTTCAACAACCCTTGACCATATATTTATATATATATATATATATATATATATATATTAGAGAGAGAGAAAGAGAGAGAGAGAGAGAGGGGGGGGGGGGAGAGAGCGAGAGAGAGAGAGAGGGTGGAACTGTTTCCATTGGACATTCCATTGTCGGTCGAAGTTCCAGGTAGATGCTTCAATTTTTTTCGGTGAAATGTAGTTGGCCGAGATCTCATACTACATTGTTTAGGATAGATAACACAAAAAGTTTCGTCCGACGGATTAACAAATTTAACATATATGTATACAAGCAAAATGAAAGACTGACACTGAGCTGAAAAAGGGGCAAAATTAACGAGAAATAATATAGTAGAAAGTACCTTACTTTGAAATAAATGTCAGAAAGTTGAACACTCAAGTTACATGTCATTACTCACATATTCCACAAGAGATTCGGAATATATTTTCGAAAATATAAACCTGGCTCATAAAAAAAGATATGCAATGATAGAGTGTTACGTAGACAGTGCATATTGATGATTGTGTGTCTCCAATGTATATTGCCACTAGAAGATCAGCTACAAAACAATTTCAGTTCTGTAAGCTTTATTTGAAATATTAGAGATATTTAGAAAAACAATAATTGTAAATGTGTCAGCATAAAAGAAATGGAAGGGATATAAAATGAATTCGAATTCATCTTAACCTGTTATGTGTTAGATTCATAGTAAGAAAGAAAATCTTTATACGCTCTTTGTTTTCTTTAGAAAGAATAAAACGTATATTATATAAAAAAAGAAGTGCATTTGGATTGCAATTATTTCTAGGAAATCTTGGAAAACGCAACAAAGAGAAGTAATTATCTTTGTTTTAGATTTTGAATAGTGAGACTAAAATAAAGCAGGGAAGTACAATAAGTTATTAACCGTATTTCGAGAAATGTTCATCTCCTTGTGGAATTCTAAAAACCAGAGATAGAAATTTTATTTCGAACAAAATGTACTTTTTTGTTTTCTTAAAATCAACTATTGACTAAAACAAAATAACCAATGAACTTTAAGTAATATATGGAATCGTATGGTAAACATGTATCTATAATATCTAAGAATTGTGTCCCTCTTAATGATGTTGTAAATATCTCACCAAGTCGATCAAGTGACAAAAGTTAAGAAAGATTTATCATTCATCACTCACTCCCTTGAGAAGTATATAATATACATACTAAACTAGCGATTGCAATAGAACATTATTACTAAATATTATTTAAAACAAAATCAAATAGTGAGTGGATTGGCTGAACATTTATAGTGGACGTCATGATAAATGGGTTCAGTTCCTTGGTTCTTACTTCAAATGATATTGGAATCTAATTTATCTAGGATTGAACTCGTTATAGGAGGGTTTGGAATGAATCCCAAACCAGTAATTTACTAAAGGATCATTTATTTTGATTCTATCCTTAATGCACAAGTGTCTGTGGTCTTGTGTAAATGTAATAAGTATTATATATAATATTCTAAGGCCGCGAAATGGATGATGTCATAAGGTACAGAAAGCTGTACCTGATTTAG
This sequence comes from Eledone cirrhosa, assembly GCA_964016885.1. NCBI lineage: Eukaryota > Metazoa > Mollusca > Cephalopoda > Octopoda > Eledonidae > Eledone > Eledone cirrhosa. The sequence goes on along the minus strand of OZ024741.1, from coordinate 383,124,498 downwards.
GTTAATTCAACCAGGTTGTCTCTGTCAAATCGATCTATTATAGCCTCAGATTTAATACATCTGTACTAGTTCCCATGTAATCAATAATAGATTACTGCTACAAATTTATAACATTTGATCTGTGCGAGAAATTGCTATTTAATCTAAAATCTTCTCAAAATACTGTAATTTATTTTCTCATTTATTCCAGCAACAAGTTACCTGGGAACATCAATAAGACAATAAAATAACCGGACTAGTTCTCCTTTTAACAAAATGAGGAACTTATAACATGCAGATTGTATCTAAATAATGTGTTGATGGTTATATCTACATAATATAGATTATAAAAATGTATATATGGTTTCTAATCTAGATACAAGGCTAGCAGATTGAGGGAAACGAAAAGTAGATAAAATCACCTATCGACCCCAGAACTATTGAAAGCAAAGTTAATCTCGATGGAAAACAAATCATAGAATGTTGGAAGTCGTAGCTAAGTACCGCAAAACATTTTGCCACTTCAGAAAATATATGCATAAATGGCTTTTATTTTTTATATGTAAAACGTAAGAGCAGTTAGAAGCTGAACTTTTAAAACTGAATCAGATGAATAAAATGTACCATTATTGGAGATAGAATTACATAAAGAATATTTATTGACTTTGAAAAGGTGGTAGTCATATAAGTTGTAATTGTGCATAATGTAGACTGACAAACTACAACATTGAATAATGTTAATATTACGTTTTTATATTTGAATTGAATTGAGATAATATTTAAGGTTAGTCCTGAATAAAAAGATACGATGAAGGTGGTTAACACTGTTTTCAATCTGCCTACATTTCAAACACTACTAATCTAAAGTTTTGATTTGATGAAGAATGGGCTATTAAAAATAGCATGTCAAGTGACATCGTAGAAGCTGTCTCATAATTTCATGAACTAATATCTTTGCTACAGTCTTTTTACTTTGATTACATACCTAGTTTTTAAATGATTACAGAAATAAACAAAATTGCAGTCGATGTCATTTTGATCAATTCTTATTCTTACGATGAGTGATGAGGAAATAGTATAGAGAAATTGACATATCAAGCATTATTCTAATTTGATTCTGAATGCCGCCTGTAATGTAGAAAGTTGCAAAGAAATTAGAGCTATAAAAATGAAGAAAATACGCTTCTGGGTTCGGAAACAATTATTCTTAATCAGTATAATCTATTAAAATAATAGAAAACAAAGTAAACTTCATTGCATTTAAAATGACACTTTGTTTATATTGCTTTGTCAATCAGACTATGCTTTATAGCATTTGGAGACTTGGCAAGTTTCGTCTGAATTTACGAAATAGTGAAATGTTTAGAGGCACACACACACACACACAAAACACACACATATATATATATATATATATATATATATATATATATATATATATATATATATATATATATATACACACATATATATATATATATTTATATATATATGTGTGTGTATGTGTATGTGTCAGAGAGAGAGAGAGAGAGAGAGGGGGGGGGGGATTGTGTGTGTGTCTGCGTGTGTGTGTACGAGAAAGGCATATTATAAAATATTAAAACTTGTATTAAACTTAAAGACATGTTTCTTGTTGGCTGAAGCGTGCATTTCTTCGATTAAACTCGGTATTGAAGAAAAGCCGGATTAGAACATGTTATCTTACATCCTGAAGTCAATATATATTTGTTGTTTAGATGGAATAGAGACTTAGAATATATGTTTCTGAACATTAATCAAAATATTGACTAGATTCACTTTGAAATTCAGTTTACTGTCGCGTGTTTATTGTTCAGGTTGAAACATATGGGAATGCCCGTAACCAGCACATTTCAAAGAATTTATTGCGAAGATATATTGTTTAGTTAAAACGAGTTCTTCGTATGGTTTCTTGCATGTGATATAATATAAGATATTTTCACAGACGCATGCGCATGTACACACGGGCTGAGACCCCAAAACACGCGCATGTACACACAGGCGGAGACCCCCAAAACACGCACACATATGTATGTATGTATGTATGTATGTATGTATGTGTGTATAAATATATATATATATATATATATAAGTTTATCCCGAGTTCAATCGTAGGTAACCACAGTAAGTAAATTACTCAATACATAGAGTATAAATATTTAACATAGAAATGATTTGTACAAGAATAGAATTGTTTTATTCAGAAGAAATCATCAGGGCTTCCTGAAAATTCCTCCCGAATGAAACCGTTCTAGTTCTGTAGAAACCTTTTCTATATTATATATATATACTAGCAGTATGGCCCGGCGTTGCTCGGATTTGCTCTAGGGTTGATATATATTTATCCTTATCGAGCCTCGTGAAATAAATACGTTTGTTTATATTTTGTTATTGTGTATTCAAAAATATATGTACACGAATATATAATTATATATATATATTTTGTTTCTAGGGAGGGTAAAATTCCCGAGATCCATGGACGAGTTCTCTCCAGCAGTCTCTGTCCCTCATTATCGCTGCCATGGCCTGCGTCTCCAACAGATCAGTGTCTGTCCTTAGGGCATCAACATACGTTAACCTTGGTCTTCCTCTTCCAGTCTGTCCATGTAGGGGCTCCCACAGGAGCACTGAGTTCATTGTCAACTCTGGATGTCGGTGAGCATGTCCAACGAATCTCAATCTCTTCTGTGTCACTTTTGAGCTAACTTTTGGGAGGATCCCATACAGCTCTGAGTTTCCCATCTTCAGTGTATACTGATTAATGTTCAGAACCATCCTCAGCATTCTCGTGTAACACCCATCCACCATCTGAATGAGTTTCTTGGTCAGTGTCCAAGTCTCAGACCCGTGTAGCAGCACAGACTCCACTACAGCAATAAGGAAGATGGTGGGGTTGAGAGGAAGACCAAAGCCTGGGCAGCGTGCCACAGCTTGAGATCAGTGTGGAAGTCGGACATTCGTAAGGACCTGAAAATCCGCCTCTTCACATACACACACAGACACACACACACACACACACATATATATATATATATATATATACACACACACACATATATATATATATATATATATATATATATATATATATAAACACTGTACGGCGTAATTCGGGCTGTTTGTTTGTTTACAAACAAATAAACCGAGCATTATAATAAGTGTTCGGTAAACCGATACGTGCATATATATGTGTGTGCATGTATGTATATATATACATACTACTGTACGTCTGTATACATATATGTATGTACGTATACATACATACTTACATACATTTAAGTAAGTGCCGTACTAAGAGTGAGAAATGAAATTTCGTTTCATTCTATTCCATTTATCGTTTTCAGTGTGCCCAGCCGACTGAACTTACTCGATATGCAAATTAGGCTGCTCAGCCGTCAATATGCATAGGGAAAGTATATACTTTCAGACGTTCAACCATCTGGCAGGAAGGTATACGATATTGACGATAGCTGATAGGCTTGAAACTAGTTCATCGTTCCTGTATCAGTGTTGAAAAAAAGGTGACGTGGTTGCCTAAACACTGTACGGCGTAATTCGGGGTGTTTGTTTGTTTACAAACAAACAAACCGAGCATTATAATAAGTGTTCGGTAAACCGATACGTGCATATATATATATATATGTGTACATGTATGTATATATATACATACTACTATACGTCTGTATACATATATGTATGTACGTATACATACATACATACTTACATTTAATTAAGTGCCGTACTAAGAGTGAGAAATGAAATTTCGTTTCTTTCTCTTCCATATACATATATATACATATACACATATATATATATAAATATATGTATATATATATATGTATATATATGTATATATATATATATATATATTAGAAAGTGAGGTTTTTTTTACAAAATGAAAAATAACCGAGGTGTCCTACACGAGTGAAAGTATAAAGAAAAAGAGATAAAATCGAAAATGCAACTGGAGTCTTATTTTTTTTTTAAATATATATATTTATTTGGTTCCTTTACCGTTTTCGCAGTTCTTCTGCTTTTCAAAAGGTGAGTTGAGATGGAGGGTCTGTGGTTTTTCTCCCATCTGGTTGGTCTCTGAATGTTACTTGTTTTATATGAAAAAAGTGGCTCGAAATGCCAGGTTTTTCGAGAAGTAATTTGATTGGTTTGTCAATAATTATAATAAATTTCGCGCCAGTTCGCGTTACAATAGTTCTTCAAATAAGAGGGGGGTTGTCACAGGTTGTTTTTTCATATATGAGTGTTTGAATTTCTTTTTACTTGAAAAAAGGAGGCTCACGGAGGCTTTTTTTTGGTTGGTTATAAATGAAATTTGGCTGTCACGTGAACAAGTTTTCATTACATTTTTGCGCCCTTATTTGGAAAACTATTCTGTAGTCTTTACAGTGAATGTTAAGACAATGGAAAGTTAGTGGTCAAGTGAAAAGGGATTGGGAGAATTGTTCTGGTTCAGTGAATATGGTTAGTTCGCTGGGGTGTCAGAGTTCAGATTTTCTATTGAAGTGAAGATATGTATGTTTATTTGTGTGCTTGTGTGTGTGTATGTGTGTGTGTGTGTGTGTGTGTGTGTGTGTGTGTATGTGTGTATTGGAAGATGATTCTATTAGTAGAGATGGGGGAGGGAGTTGTGTGTGTGTGTATATGGGTGTTATGTGTGTGTGTGTGCGAGTATGTTAAGATGTTAATATTTTGTGTGTGTGTATATATATATTTTTTTAGGAAAGTGGTTCTATTAGTAGAAATGGGGAGGGAGTTTTAGGTGTGGGGGTTGTTATGCGTGTGTATGGGTGTTATGTGTGTGGGAGTATGGTTAGCATGTTAAGATGAAGAGAATATATATATATATTGTGTGTGTGTGTATGTGTGTGTGTAGGAAAGTGATTATTTTAGTAGGAATATTTTTGAATGAACATATTTTCCTTATTCGTGTTTGCTGTTGTATTGTCAGTGCAAACGTATGTTAAGGTTTATTTAGTTCGGGTTTTTATTTTCTAAAGTAGAAGGTGTTATGTGTGTGTGTGTATGTCATATTATGGTGTTGACATAATGTATATTAAACCTTATTTAATGTTGGTCTATATTTTTGAATAAACATATTTTCCTTATTTATTCGCATTTGTTCTGTTGTATTGTTAGCGCAAAGGTAAAATGGCAAGACTTGGAATTTGGGTGTCTTATTACTTGCGCAAATGTCTAGATGTGCACTTAGTGGTATCTGTCTCGTGGTTGAATCTCGTAATTGTTGGCGATGAACTGTCATTCTGTTTCTGAGTGTGAGTTTAGTTTGTCCTATATAATCTTCATTGCATACTTTACATTTAATGGCATAAAGTAGATTTTTTGATGAGCAAGTGAAGTGATTTTTTACAGCAAAATTTTGTCCTGATTTAAATGTATACGTGTTGCCTTCAAAGAGGTGAGTGCAGGTTCCACAATTAGAGCGACCACATTTTTTGATACTTGGTTGTGGGTTTGTGGTAGGTAATTTGGCATTGGTGAGTAATGTTTTCAGTGATTTTGGCTGTCTTTTGCTTTTGATTATTTTGTGTGTTTCAAGGGCTTTTTTCATTCTTGGGTTTTGTTTTAGTAGTGGGATGTTCTTGTGAATAGTGTTGTAAGCTTCCGCATTTCTTGGGTTGTGAGTTGAGATATATGATAGAATATTGGACGTACCTTGAATTTGTTTCTGTTTCCGTAATTCATCAATGCCTATTGCTTTAGCCCTTTCTATTCCATTATTTATTAGTAATAGTGGGTACTCTCTCCCGGGTAGAATTTCCTTTAATTCTTGAAGTCTTTTATTTCGCGTTTCATAATTGGAGACAATTGTGCAAATTCTTCTTGCTAGGTTAAAAGGAATGTTCGTCTTCGTGTGCTTTGGATGGTTGGAGGTGAATAGCAGATATTGTTTGGAATCTGTTGGTTCGTAGTGTATGTCAGTTTCGATATTTGTGTCTTTTTTTAAGATTAAGATGTCCAGAAATGGGAGTGGATCTTGGCTGTATACCATTGTGAATTGGATGTGGTTATTGATGCCGTTTATTAAGTTTTTGAAATCCTTCAGTTGGTCGAGTGTGTGGGACCAAAGAATGAGGCAATCATCCAAGTAGCGTTTCCAATTCTCTGATAAATATTTGTGGAAGTTCAATCCGTATTTTGATTTGGACTGTTCATATATCTGGACTTCTAAGTATGTCATGACTAAGTTGGCATAAGTTGGAGCGGCTTTTGTACCCATCGCAGTCCTCGATATTTGCTTGTATGTATTGCTATCGAAATCAAAAAAGTTGTTCTGTAGGATAAATTTTAATCCCTCGGTGATGAAGCTTTTTTCTATTCTGTCAGGTATCTCATTGGGATATTTCTCTAGCCAGAATCCTATTGCTTCTAGTCCGTATTGGTGTGGGATCGTTGTGTAGAGATTCACTACATCGAAAGACACAATAATAGTGTCGTTGTTGACATGTTTGGGGAGGTGGTTTAAGAGGTCCAGATCGTCTCTTACAAGGCTTGGTATGTGTTTCAGTATTGGTTTCAGTAGTATGTCTATAAAGTTGCTCAATCTGTGTGTTTCACATTGTGGGCCCGCTACAATTGGTCTTAATTTAAGGTCTGTGGGGTATTGTCTGTTCACGCAGGCTGAGGTGGATTGTTTACAGGCATCGTTGATTATTTTACACTTGTGGATCTTCGGAAGTCCGTAAAGGTTGCTGGTTTTGTATTCAAAATTTGTTAAATAATCGCGTTCCTTTTTAGTTAGGTCTTCCTGGTATCGATAAATCAGTGTGTTTAAATTGGTCATTGTTTTTGATTGCTGGTAGTTTTTTACTCTTTCGTAGTAATTAGTATTTTGTAAGAGAGAGAACATAGAATGTTTATATTTTTCAGCCTCCATAATGACAACAGTACTTCCCTTGTCCGCTTCCTTAATTATATTGTCCGTATTGTTTTTTAGTTCATGGATAATCTCCCATTCCCTTCGACTTGTGTTGGGTTTGGGTTTAGGTTGCGGTAGTTCATGGTATGGGAAGGTAGCTATGTGGTCACAAAATTTGTCCAGAACTCTGCTTCTACCTTTTGTTGGGTTGTAGCTGCTTTTATTCCGTACAATTGATTCGTCGTTATTCTCCTTGTCAAAGAATTCCTCTGTGAGACGTAATTTTCTACAGAAGTGTGAGATATCGTCATTTATCTCGTTGGGGTTAGGGTATTGTGGTGTTGGTGTGAATTTCAGACCTTTGGAGAGAATATTAACTTGTTGGGCTGAGAGGTTTGTATTTGAAATGTTAATTATTTTCGGTTTTTCAAAATCGGTTTGTGCCACCGGGTGTCGTGAGTCCTGTAGCCTTGGTCTAAAAAATGATTTTTGTATATATATATAGGGATTAACACAACAGTTAGTTCACCATACCGGGAACAATTGTTTTACATTAGCGGATCTTCAGCTCGGAGAGTCGTCCCATGGACTGAGTGCGCTACCACTACGGATATTACCCGCCAGTGTTCTACCCCTCTCTCTCTCTCTCCATCGTTGTAAAAAAACATTCTGGATTATCTCCCTTTCCCTTCTCCTCACTTTTGGTTGCCCGTGTCTCTCTCACTTTCTCCTGTCTATGTGAGAGGCAGCACGATTATACCAGCTCTGAGTCGTAGCTGACCACTAGGCTAAAATCTACCAGGCTAGCCACAACTTACTTTCCCTATTTTTCCACGGTTACTTTCTTCCACGTTTCTTTCACCTGTGTCTTCCCACGATGGGATCTGTACACTTTTTTCTCCAATTTCTTTCTTATTTTTCCCTTCCTTCCTCTCTCCTCACCCGCCTCCCCTGTTCTTCCTCCTTTCCCTCTCTTTCCTTTTCTCTCTCCCTTTTTCTCCCCCTTTTTTCTCTCTTTCTCCTTTTCCACCTGGCCTTTTGATTAATAAAAGGCCTCGGGCGCACCCGAACTACACCGATGTCCTGTAATTCAGCACCGAAACATTGGTACGGGAAACATTTACAGCTGACGATGGAAACTCCTTTCTTCCTTTCTCCTCCTGTTCCGTCCTAACCACCATCCTAAACCTTGTTTTTAGTAACCACACAGCTCCTTTCGTTTCATAAATTTATATATATATATATATTTTTTTTTTTTTCCCATATCTTATGTTAACTATTTTCCCATTTTGACGCTATAGTCACATATATGTTATGGAATACTGTTTGCTTCTCACTACAACAATTTCTATACTTTTCATTTATATATATATATACATATATATAAAAGAAATACATAAGCACCCAGAAGAAACATCAAAGTCACAAAGCGAGAAGTCCCAGGGTCTTCTTCTTCTTCTTCTTCTTCTTCTTCTTCTTCTTCTTCTTCTTCTTCTTCTTCTTCTTCTTCTTCTTCTTCTTCTTCCCGAGTATTGTGAGAGCAGAGTCCTTAAACAACCGTTCCAGTGTGTCCTCTCAGAAGTAACCGTATTCAAGTGATCCGGCTGGATCCCCACATGGACCAGCCAAGCTTATGGATTTTATCCAACAATCCTGCTCGGAGTCTGCACCTGTGACTCCCGCCGACTGATTTTTCCCGCAAAATCCATCCAACAATCCCATGCTGAGACAGTCCAAGCATATGCCCATAATATCGGAGTCTCGATCTTTCAACAGGAGAAGCACTGGTTTGAAGTAGGCAAGGTCAGTCATAATAAAATATTATTATCATTCCTAATATATCAAACGTTTAACTGATATATTTCATTGTATTGTGTCGTTTACTTTGTTATTTCTGTTTACCTTTTGTATATTCACACACACATGCACACACACACACAGACACGCACACACATATATATATATATATATATACACACACACACATATATATATATATATACACACACACACATATATATATATAATAAGATATATATATAATAAGATATATATATATATGATATATAACATATAATATATATATATATATATATATGTATATATATATTTATTATTATTACTATATATATAGGAAAATGTTTGACCCCGACGGCAGAGCTCAAGCCGTTTCGACGGCTATTTCTGGAGTATGTATATATGTATATATATATATATTAAAATAACAGATTAAAGTTTAAGCAAAGAATCGCTGCTTTCACCCTTAACGGGCTCTTCTGAAAAATATTTGCTCTAGGGTTCTTATATATTCGATATATATTTATCCTTATCGAGTCCTCCTTGGATTTTAGTCTTCAAATTTATTATATATATATATATATATATATATATATATATATATATATATATATATATATATATATATGTATATATATATATATATATATATATATATATATATATATATATATATATATATATATATATATATATATATGTATATATATATATATATATATATATATATATATATATATATATATATATATATATATATATATATATATATATATATATATATATATACATATATATATATATATATATATATATATATATGTATATATATATATATATATAATTACCCGCGCCTTGCAGATTTTCACATATTTTTTTCTGGTAAGAAAATGATGATTGATTTTAAATCAGTGATATAATTTATGGAGAAAAACTCTGTATTTCAATATCACACAATGTAAAATGTAATGCATGAAAAATTGGAAATCATTATTTTATGTAATATATCAAATCAAAATTACATGATTAAATATTATTCTTATTTTGTTTCAAGTAAATAACTTTTTTGAGAATATCAATTCAAAACGTTTGTGAATAGGCATCATATCTTGTCATTTACCTATGGTTAAATTTCATCTAAATGGAATTGCAGCCGGCGTTTTCAGCGGGGGTTTTGTGCCCCCGGTGAACCCTTTGATTAAAATGAAATATACTTATCCAAGTACCCTAGGCAATGTAGTTTTACAATATATATATAGCTATGGGGGTCTATCTCCGAAACCATAGGAGTAGTTCGTGAACAAACAAACAAACAGACAGGAATACAACTTTATATATATAGATATATATAAAATATAATATAATATAATATTATATATATATATATATATATATATATATATATATATATATATATATATATATATATATATATATGTACATATATATATATATACATATACGAAAGGAGCTTTGTGGTTGCGAAAAACAAGGTTTAGGATGGTGGCTAGGACGGAACAAGAGGAGAAAAGATGAAAGGAGAGAGAATCCTTCGTCAGGTGTAATATATATATATATGTATATATATATATATATATATATATATATATATATATATATATTTATTTATATACATATACTTATATATATATATATATATATATATATATATATATATATATATATATATATATATGCAATATAAATATATATATATATATATATATATATATATATATATATATATAGGAACGAGTAGGACCCGGACGGCTGAGCTCAAGCCGTCTCGACGGCTAATTCTGGACTAAATTAAAGTTTTTATCCTGGTATATGAATAGCCGAGCATCTCAGGGGGTAATTCCATATATGGTAAAAGTGATTTTCACAAGGATTGGTCAAAAGTTTGTTGTTGAGACACATAATTCTATCATGGTAATTTGTGGAAGGAAGGTTAGCTGAACGTGCCAGTAGAAGAAAGAGGGAGAGGGGGTGGAGGAAACCCAGTCGTGCGTTGATAGTGCCAACTACAGCAGGGCAGGAGTTCAATGAAGTATACTAGGGAGGGGGAGGGGGAGGAAGTCGAAACAATAAGTAAAATAATATGGGGTAAATATATAGAAAAATACCGAGAATGTAACAAAAAAACAATTAAATATAAAAAAAACAATTTCTGGTTACTATAACCTAAGGACAGCTATCAAGTCTCTCACTGGTACTGCTAGACTAAAGAAAGGTTTACTAGGTGGGACGGAATTATAATGAGACCCTTTTAAGAGGTATTAGTAATCAACCGAGTATATCTTACGGTGACGGAGTCCAGAATTAGCCGTCGAAACGGCTTGAGCTCAGCCGTCGGGGTCCTACTCGTTCCTATTACCCACTCTACTACCCTAAGTATTGATTACTTTGGTGCGTTATGGGCCACCTGGTTCCTTACCACATTTCCTTCGTTATATATATATATATATATATATACATATATATATATATATACATATATATATATATATATATTTATATACCTATACTTATATACCTATATATATATATATATATATATATCGTTATATATATATATATATATATATATATACATATATATATATATATATATATATATATTTATATACCTATACTTATATACCTATACTTATATATATATAGAATATATATATAGGAAGAAGTATGACCCCGACGGCAGAGCTCAAGCTCTCGAAACGGCTTGAGCTCTGCCGTCGGGGTCATACTTGTTCCTATTACCCACTCTACTACCCTAAGTATTGAGTACTTTGGTGCGTTACGGTCCATCTGGTTCCTTACCAAATTTCCTTCGTTTTATATATATGTATATATATATACAAAGCGTTAAAACGACAACATTTTATTTTAGAACATTTACTTGATGACAATTGTTTCTTCCAGAGGGAGGTCTGGTATCATCGGAGCATAAGGAATGTCGAAACATATTACTAAAATCCTAGTCATTTAGAACATTTAGGGTACATAGTTGTTGTTAGTGTCATACGCATCATGTGGAGAGTCGGGAGTTAAAAAGATGTTCTGCTTGAAAGAACATAATTACAGGCAGCACTGGTTGAAAGTGTAATAGGTATAAGTAAAAAGTACAAGCAAAGAAATCACAAGCAAAAAAAAAACACAGGCTAAAAAGTTATAATCAAGCAAAATTGGTGTACAATGCAGGAGTCAATACAGTCAATAAGGCATGTATGAGGAAAGAGTTATAATGCAGTTGAAATAAACATATTTTGTGTTGGGTGATAATACATGTTATAATTATTATACATGTTTGAAATAGTGTGCAATTTGTTAGAGAGGCATGTGGTGACAATGTAGGTATTTGTTATGTAAGGTGTAATGCAAAGCACTTGTTAGAGTTGGATATGTGATTTTCATTGAGGTGTTTTTATGTTGTAGTTCGTATGTATATGTGTATGTTGTTTGTTACTCACAACTATTAACCATGGGATTATTGTGAGTCATTTATAGCCAATAGGTCGTTGTTTGTTAAATGTAAATTCCATTTTTTTGCTTGTACTTTTTACTTATACTTATTACACTTTCAAACAATGCTGCCTGTAATTGTGTTCTTTCAAGCAGAACATCTTTTTAACTCCTGACTCTCCACTTGATGCCTATGACACTAACAACAATTATGTATGCACCCTAAATGTTCTAAATGACTAGGATTTTAGCTGACGTTAGCTTAGTATAATTTGGTACCAGTGTTTATGAACCTTTCACGTGACGACTACATAGCCAACGATATAGGGCAAATCTCGCAATCTGATTTTAATGCCATTTCATCAAATCCTTCAGTCATTTATTATTCACTTTCTCGCTGTCAATGCGGTAGATACTGCTCAGGCTGACGCAGGGATGTTTGAAAGCTTCACTGAGACTGCACGTACACAAATAACAAATAGTCTGGACATGAGGATGTGGCGCTCTTTTAATCTGGGATACGTTTCACACCGTGTTTCTCGGTGGTGTTTCAGCCTGTTCCTTCGTGTAGAAGTGTGGCCAACTCACCGGTTTTCTTATATATCCCCCTTCGTCATAACGTCTCAAAACATATACCAGTTTACAATGTCGAATGATTTATGTAAATCGATGAACAGGACTGGTTTGCTCTTGACATTTACCTTAGAAATGTTGTTGGCAAAAATATAGCTTCCTGGACAAATATTGCTCTGTGACTCAGGTAGTGTGGTTACCCTCTATGATATTTTGTCGTCTAGTAAGTTATGTTTCCTGCAATTTCCTGGCGAGAAAATGCCTTTAGTTATCGCAATCAGTATAGTCAACTGTTGTAGAGCATGGTGATATTGAATTTTTCATATCCCGTGATTCTTATCACTGTATTTTAATTACTAGATTAGATTAAATCTCCCATGATTCGCGGACCATCAGCCAATTTTTAATATGTTGCTCTATTTACCATGTGGTTGTTGCTGAATTAATAATGTACCTATCTATCTGCTTGTTTATATGTCTATTCTATCTATCTATCTATCTATCTATCTATCTATCTATATATATATATATATATATATATATATATATATATATCTACCTATCTATGCGCCTTCTCTGTATATAAATCTGTAGGTTGAGGAAGATAAACAGAGGGAAGACGGAAACACATACAAAATGTGTTCCTGGTGTTGAGGGTTGTTCTATCCACGGGATGTAAAACAGCCCTGCAGTAGCGTTACCCCCCCCCCCCCCCACGCCCTCTAATGGGGATTTTATTTGTTTTATTTTGATATAGTTTATTGTTATTTATCATTGTGAAAGATTTTATGTAAAACCTCCGCCGTCACGTCTTATAATGTCTATAAATGTCCCATTTTTGTACGCCCCTGAGGCAAAAAAAGAAATATATCTATCTATCTATCTACCTATCTATCTACCCATCTATCTATGTATACATATATATAAATATATATATATATATATATATATATATATATATATATATATATATATATATATATATATATATATAGAGAGAGAGAGAGAGAGAGAGAGAGAGAGATCTACATACACGCATGCATATATAATGTATAAGCATATACACATACCCAAACACATATAAGTATGCACACACACACTCATATATATAAATATATATATATACTAACATGTATTGAAGGACACACATCAAGACATAAAGCATACCGTGGTAACTTCTCAATATTACTGCTATCAATATGAAATATATGAAACAGAATAAGCGAAACAGCGGAAATCTCTAATTAGATGCATATTCATCTAACAATTGAAGATTTCTATTCAAGAATAGTAATTAAAAAGACATTTTGTAATTTCAATGGAAGTTATTAATGCGATTTCATATAATACTGGGTTATATCAGTTCTTAGATTGATTGATATAGATATAGATACTGGACTATACCAGTTCCCAGATTGACTGATGTAAATGTATGTTTTGTTTATAAGTTGTTCTGAGTGTATGATATTTTGCTATTGAACTAGATGCCCTGAAACAGTAATTTTGATAGGAATTTCGCTGGAATCTTCTTTCACTTCAAGTACTTCACATATAGCTACGGAAAATTCATGAACATTTCAACGTTATAATTAACAGTAAAGCCTGTTTTTATGAGATATTGGGAAGGTCCTGGCTTTTCTTTAATCTAAGTAGGATTATCTTATCCAATATATCCTTACTTGTAGAGTGTAGTTAAAGGGGAAAATGTGTGCTACGTTTTGAGAATCTTGCAAAAAATGTAGACGATGCACATACGAACTGGCTAAGCGGAAGGAAAACTAAAAAATAAGCTCAGTTGCGTAATTTATCATGCATACTAGGACAAGAAGAAAAACAAACAAAAAATAAAAGCAACCTTTTTTCACGTATTACTACTTGCAGCTTTGAAACTGATCACTGGATATAGAAAACGTGATAAAACAATTTTAAAACTAAAAATATGGATTACTATATTATAGATGAAACGTTTCTCTATGAAGTTTCACCCGCATTGGCTGTCTGTATTGAATAGCAGACATCAGATGATTTAATAGCGTTCAATAATTGATTATGTTTGTAAAATTCAATTGATATTATTGACAGATATACAATCTTCTTCCAGAGAAATCAGCCAGTAAAAACCTTTTTTTACTGGTTTCATTGCCGATTGGAATGTAGCCAGCCTAGGTCATTTATCTGAAAAGTTTTAGAAGATTTTATCGAATCTAGTGATTTGTTTGGTTCTTAGTCTATCGACATCGGACGATTGAAAAGGAGTCTCAAACACGCACAATCACACACAACACACACCCACACACATATATATATATATATATATACATACACACACGTATATAAATAAATATATATTTATATATATATATGCATATGAATATATATATATATATATATATATAGGAAAAGGTTGAGGACCCCCACGGCTATTTCTGAGTCCAGAAATGGCCGTTGAAAGGCGTGAGCTCTGCCGCCGGGGTCCTGAACCTTTTCCTATTACCCACTCTACTAGGCAAAGTATCGAGTACTCGGGTGCATTGTGGTCCACCTGGTTCCTTAACACACTTCCTTCGTTATATATATATATATATATATATATATATATATAAATGAAAATCTGAGTTTTTCGAATATTAATAATTGTTTCTACTTTAGGCACAAGGCCAGCAATTACCCAGTTCATTACTGGTACTTTATTTTATCGACCCCGTAAGGATGAAAGGCAAAGTCAACCTCGGCGGGATTTGAACTCAGATCGTAAAGGGACGTAACTATGCTGGAAAGCATGGCGTCCGACTCTCTACCGATACTGCCAATCCACCGCATATATTCGATTTGTTTGCAATAATGGAAACAGCCTCTCTAAGTCATGTGATTAGAATGACTCCGTCATTCTTGCTCGTCTGTTAGTGTATAAACAGAACGGTGGTAGTGAATATATATGACATTTTCTGGAATATACAGTGACTGATCATCCTTTCGATGAAAACCCGACTAGGTCCGAAAATTGATTAAATGGGTGTTTCTTCTGATGTCTACATCATTTTACAGAAAAACAAAACACATAGACATAAAGACATCAGAAGGTTCGCGTCACCATTCACACTTAATGTGAAGACCAATGTAGGTAGAAAATTCCAGTTATGTCATAAATACCAACATAAAGTGAATCGCCATATAGTGAAAATAGGATACTCTTGTGCCAGTGATATTAAAGCCCATATCACCGGCAAAGTCAAAAGCCTTCCGCTTTACAGTTGCTTGCATGGAAGGCCAGAGCCATGCCCACTAGATCAACAGTGGATCACTTCATCAAGCAAAAGTGTACTCTACTAACTAGAAGCAACAAACAGAAGCCTGGAATTACGTTAGAATTTCTGCCAGCCGGTTCAAAATCCGATACCATAAATCAACCTTCAGACATCCTGAGAAAAAGCAAGCAATCCAGATCGCAGATCGTGTGTGGAACCTATAAAATAATGGTATACCATTTTTCATTACATGGTGTTTATTAGAAAGTTCCACCCCTATGTTAATGGGACGAAATTTTGCCAGCTATGTAACTCGAAAATGTGGAATATACTCTGACAAGTAGCGATATGGTACACGAATTTATATTAATTTTAAGGACTTTAATCTCCTTGAATTACTAACATTGCACAAGTTCCCCACACTCGTAGTTTTATTTATAGTTACTCCCTTTACATTTTTAAGAGATTTGTTTATTTATAGCTAAATTCGAAATTAGTTGCGCTTGAAGTACTGTCGTGTATTTAAAAAAAAAAAAACTTCAAATCAACCTGCCGAAGTAGCAATTTATATTTCATATAAAAAGGGGAATGCGGTGTACAACCCAATGAAACTGAACAACCAGTATATGTCAGTCGTGTAGCTAATTATATATATATATATATATATATATATATATATATATATATATATATATATAAAATTTCAGGTTATCAATAATGTAGTGATAATATATCGTTACGTTAGAGATGAACAGCGTACGTGCAGGTTTGCTCAACGAGTATAAATTATATTCCGGAGAAATGTAGAAAGGATGGATATAAAATGAAAGTGCTTTTGTTAAAAAAGGAATTTATTAGGTATTGACATATGTTTCTGTAACAGACCGAATACCTATGTATCGCTGCTTGCGTAATCATATAATGTTAGCAAGTATTCGATAGCAAATGTATAATCAGTTGTCACTTCTTCAGAGATTTTGGATAAACTGGATAAAATCAGAAAAATTGAAGTATTTATATTAGTAAAAGAGGAAGGAACAGAGGGGATAGAATATGACAGATGGTAAAATAATTTACTGCTAAACAAGTATATAATGGGTTTTTAATGAGAATACCATGAGTAAATCTAAATAAGAATTTTGGGAGTGCCAATTTTAATCTCTACTTGACCAACTGGACAGTGGACAGGGCTGATCATTTGGTGCAGTAGTATTAATTATAAAGTGTCAATTGGGGAAGGGGGAGATTTCGATTGCTACTAAATAACATCAATGCTAGTAGTCAGCTGGTATTTGCACTAGGGAATTGAATCAAGAAATCAGAAATCTCATTTTATCTATAGCAGTTTGTATTAAAAGGTAAATAATAGAAGAGTTGATAGAATTAAGACTAATAAAGAATGTTCATATCTATTTTGACAATCAAACGGGGATAGAGACAGGCGTTCAATCCTGGTAGTATTTATAATATGAAAATGTAGATTTTAAGCGATGGTTACAGTATAACGATCGCTCTATTCTGTTATTTAATAAAATGTTTTGGGATTTCATAATACAAAATAATTCTACATTACATAATTTACAAAATTCCTGTCCATTGGATATGGGGGGGCACCGCTATTATATCCCATTTTAGGTGAAATTGTTGGTTATTTTCACGCAGCTGCCAAGCCTTGTCTGCGAGTGTTGTTACATAACGCTGGTTTTCATGTTTTATCGAATAACGATGTCTATAAAGGCGTGATTTGAAGGAGGTGGCTGTAGATCCCACATAGTACCACTTCTGTCTATCCGATTCGATAGTACATTTGTATACGATGTTGCGTTCAAGACACTGATTGTTCAACGGACACATTCCTGGTTGGACACAGTTGCAATTACAATTTTGCGTTGTTGTATTGCCATGGATGGGTTGATGAGGTTGCTTATGTAGGACAGGATGTTGTTTGTTGTTTTGTGATGTTATAGCTAATGTTTTACGTGTATTGTTATGTGTTGGAAGGCGTTTATACAACCGTTTTGCGTTAAGCATTTTTATATGTTGTTCAATATTAGGGGCGGTTGAATATGAAAGTCGAATGGTGTTAGGGTTTAAGATTTTATTATATTTATGTGATGTTGGAAAGTGTTTTCTAACGAATCGAAAGAATTTTGAGGGTAGATTGGTTTTAATAGATTTGTTATAGACCGGGTTGTACTAGATATACTCCTTACATCGCCTTCTGTTTGGTGGTGTGCGACTATTATTGTGTCTTTTGCGGTAGTGTATGTATGGTGGTGATTCTGTGCTATTTCTACTCCTATGTGATTTATTTTGGGTGTTTTGGTGATCATTGACTATATACTCTATATTATCTAGGTGACCGGCTTTCCTAAGTGCATCATCATAATACTCGGCATGTTCTTTGAAGGTTTGTTGGTTGGACGATAGGCGGGAGATTCTAAGAGAAACATTTCTAGGGATGGATTTAATTATAGAGAGTGGATGGTTAGAAGTCGTATTTACATATTTAAGGTTCTCATTTAGTTTATGGAACGGTTTAATCGTATCTGTATTGAGATTGAAAGTAACATCAAGGAAATTGACCTCTTTGAGGTTATATTCAAATGTAATATTTAATCCTAGTTCTTTAAAAAGTTTTCTGATATTTTTACGCATCCTTTCTAAATTCTGGTTATTCATATGCTTAACTAATAGGAGCGCATCGTCACGGTAAATTCCACCGTGGAGATCCTTGAATTTTCCTTGTAATCTGTGGGTGATATAAATTCCCACAAGATCTGTTACTTCCGCCGAATCATTAGAACCCATAGTGATATCAAAATTAGAAGGTCTATCTTTGCGAACCCAGTAGCTATCATCGAATTTAACTATAGTTTTTCTCGCTTCCATAATAATTTTAATTTCAGCATCCGTAAGGTCGGAATTATCCTTAGCGAACGAAAGAGCTTCATGTAGAGTATCAGGTGAAATTGAGGAATAATATTCATCAATATCAAACTGAATAAATTTTGATTTTTTCTTATCAGTAATGTTGTTAAACCATCTTATTGCTTCATGAGTGTTACCCCATAGTTTAATCTCTACTTTAACCTTAACTTGGGGGATAATTCTGTCTAGTATATATTTGCTAATTTTACCTATATCAGATTTAGAGGGGCATATAAGTCTAATATTAGGGTTAGTATCGAAGTTTACCTTGTGGTCCTTCAGGTTGAAGGATGGTATAGCTGGTGTTAAGGGTTGCGTTCTATCGTCAATACAAAGTTTTTTAACAATATCACATGCCGAGTTGTTGATGTTTTTAAGTGTGGCTTCATTAGTTTTCCTAATATAAATACTTCAATTTTTCTGATTTTATCCAGTTTATCCAAAATCTCTGAAGAAGTGACAACTGATTATACATTTGCTATCGAATACTTGCTAACATTATATGATTACGCAAGCAGCGATACATAGGTATTCGGTCTGTTACAGAAACATATGTCAATACCTAATAAATTCCTTTTTTAACAAAAGCACTTTCATTTTATATTCATCCTTTCTATATATATATATATATATATATATATATATATATATATATATATATATATATATATATATATATATATATATATATAAATATATATATAAATGAGTGTGTGTATGTGTGTGTGTGTGTGTGTGTGTGTATTTATATATACCTGAAGTTTTGATTTATACAGTACTATGTTTCTTAAAAGACACGTGCTTGCGGCGTTGCGCTTAAGGGTTGAAGTTAAAACACCAAATTTACCGCTGTGAACGTCGTTAACACGAATGCCAGTGACGATTATGACACTGCATGAATAAAATCAATCGTTGAATAATCCTTGCTAAAAGCTATATTCTCTTTATTTAGATCTTAGATTTGTTGTGATGGGTCCTCCGTCGTTTTCGACAATACATGTCATTTGTTCGATTACTTGTACCTCCAAACCCTATATATACCTTGTAAATTAACTTATTTGTAATCAGCCTGAAAAACAACAGGACACGGCTGGAGCTTCAGATTATATATATACAGTTCTTATTTGCCACCGCACTTAGGAAATATAAAAAGTACACTCTGCTCCAAGCATTTCGCAATGTCATTTAAAAAAATTGAATTTAGGCATTCTCTTCCTGGCTTTTATTAACAATGATTTCAATTAATGATTATTACATTTCTTCTCAGTAAGTGTTAAATTTCAATTGGTTAAACATTATTTTTTGCTTACTACACAACATATTTCATCCTTCGTTTAAATAACTAACACCTCCTCTTTAGGTTTAAGACTGATTGATGGTATATGAAGTAGATTAGGTTGTTGTTTCTAACGGATAGCCACTATCTAGAGTTTCACTCTTCAATTCTTCCTGTAATGTGATTCTAAAATTCATTAATGAATAAAATATGTATCATGCGGGTCGGCTGAAACGTTCATAGGCTGAATATTATGGGGTGATGCTAGGCTGTGAAAACTTGTATGCATTAATTTCAACACTTCTTATTAATAACTGCATTGTTTCTTCCAAGGAATATGTTGAGAAATAAACCTCATTTGGTCATTCCATGAGAGTATCTTGGTCATCCTATGAACTGTTCAGCCGACCCTGGCAATTGACGTGACGACCGCAATAATTATAATTAATCCAGATTACATCACTTTCGAGGACAGAAAACGTCGAGCACTCCCGGAATCTACTAAACAATAGCAAAGATGACAACTGGACTTCTACGAATGTTTTTTTAATGCGATGTCACGCTGAAATCACATTTCATTAATCATTGAAGGGAAATATTATCTCCATTTTGTCGGACACGTTGACAAAACCGGACATGTTCCAATCATATTAGATGTTATAACTTGTGCTAATTCCAAACGAAAACATTTCTTTGAGAACCGAAAAACAAAATAGGAAATATGAACATTTCTTAATTAAACTAGAGACGGTTTTATAATATTCCCTTTCGCCATTGAAAAGTAATTTTGAGTGTAGTCTGTTTAATGATGATATTAAGTTAAATAACATTCATTACCCTTATAACCTGTTAACATCACTGTTTCAAAAGAAGAAACGACGCGTAATTTTTCTTTGTTCCATTCAATGCTATTAATGTTTAATAATTAAACGTGTAACTTTTAAAATTGATTAAGAATTCACTTCTAAAGCCTTCTTCCTTCTGTAATGAAGGCGTCTCTTCTCTTTTATATTGTTCAATATAATTCAAAGAGATTACAGAAAATAATTTCATATTCTTCGTTTACATTCTGTAGGAAATTTGCCATTATTTCATATTTTGTTTTTGTATAAATAGTATGCTACACTCAATAATGTGCTGAAACAAAATACTAAACACAAAAAAGAAAATAATTTCATTGAACTCAAATTAAGTTGCTCCCTTTCACTGGTCAAATTTTAATTCAATATTTAAAAATTGATGTTTCTTTCTAACTTCATAATATTTCGATTGAAGCCCTTAAACAATAATCAATATAAATCAAATATACACTAATTAATGTTTAAAAGGGTTAAAACCTAATATATTTAATAAAGTAGCTTATTTTCCTAATATAACGTCGGGTGATTAAATATGGGAAGTACAGTTAGATTCAATCGTCTTTTCATTCATTTCTCATTTCCCTCTCTTTCCTTCTATATAAACACATACACATACACTGCTTCCTCTTAGGCCTAATAATAATTATACTGCGTTGTTGCATCCCTGTGTTTGTGTTCTCATTT
>OZ024741.1:382965278-383095278 GCA_964016885.1 Eledone cirrhosa | reverse complement strand
TGAAATCCAGGGAAAAATCAATCGAGCCTTAACTCTGAATAAAATAAAGTTTAAATACTCATCCTTCAATTTTAAAAAACTACAAATGCTCTATATAGTCTTAAAGACTATTTCACGAAACCATTCAGTGGGGATGGTCACGGTTGGAGTCCTTCATCAGTAGAGCTCAAACACGATAACCCTAGAATCACTGCTAGAATATGCAAAAAAGGGAATTTAAAAGCAGGCTAGTTCACCTCGTGCGTAATTATGAAAATAAAAATACATGGAGAGACATGGCTGGTGACGTCAGAATGAGACGAATGTCTATTTAGAAGAAACAGCAGTCAAAAGACATTCCGAAAAAACTCTACAAAATGTAAGGAGATCAGCAAAATAACAATATTATCGCGGTTTTTAAAAAAGAAAAAAGACCGGGATTAGTCACAAATAATTTTAAACACTCTAGGAAAAATTCCGAGTATAAATATAAATGAAAGTATAGAAATTAATGTGAGCTTGTGAGCAAATATATATATATATTATATATATATATATATATATATATATATATATATATATATATATATATATATATATATATATATATATATATATATTTTATAAAGTGAGGTTTTTTTTTACAAAATGAAAAATAACCGAGGTGTCCTACACGAGTGAAAGTATAAAAAAAAAGAGATGAAATCGAAAATGCAACTGGAGTCTTATTTTTAAAAAAAATATATATACTTATTTGGTTCCTTTAGCGGTTTCGCAGTTCTTCTGCTTTTCAAAAGGTGAGTTGAGATGGAGGGTCTGTGGTTTTTCTCACATCTGGTTGGTCTCTGAATGTTACTTGTTTTATATGGAAAAACTGGCTCGAAAATGCCAGGTTTTTCGAGAAGTAATTTGATTGGTTTGTCAATAATTATAATAAATTTCGCGCCAGTTCACGTTACAATACTTCTTCAAATAAGAGGGGGGGTGTCACAGGTTGTTTTTTTCATATATGAGTGTTTGAATGTCTTTTTACTTGAAAAAAGGAGGCTCACGTAGGCTTTTTTTTGGTTGGTTATAAAGAAAGTAAAGATATGTGTGTTTATTTGTGTACTTGTGTGTGCGCGCGCGCGCGCGTGTGTGTGTGTGTGTTTGAATTTCTTTACTTAAAAAAAAGGTGGCTCACGAAGGCTTTTTTTTTCAGAGACCAACCAGATGTGAGAAAAACCACAGACCCTCCATCTCAACTCACCTTTTGAAAAGCAGAAGAACTGCGAAACCGGTAAAGGAACCAAATAAATATATATATATTTAAAAAAAAAATAAGACTCCAGTTGCATTTTCGATTTCATCTCTTTTTATATATATATATATATATATATATATGTATGCATACATATTTCGTTGATTTCGGTGAAAAATATGATATACTGACAATCAACAAGGATATATTTAGAAACACAGACAAACACACACACACACACACACACACACACACACACACACACACACACACACACACACACATATATATATATATATATATATATATATATATATATATATATATGTATATATATATATATATATTCGGTATACAAGGATGCCATTCACTTCCAGTACTGAACGTCACATTACTTCCTAAAAGCAAGGATGGCGGAGTATATTATTGTGGATTGGCAGTATCGGTAGAGGGTCGGACGCCATGCTTTGACGCATAGAGTTACGGCCCTTGCCATTCTGAGTTCAAATCCCGCCGAGTTTAAATTTGCCTTTCATCCTTACGGGATCGATAAAATAAAGTACCAGTAATGGACTGGTTTAATTGCTGGCCTTGTGCCAAAAGTAGAAACAATTATTAATAAAGAGAAAATGTGCAATTGAAGATGATAGGATTCTTTGTTAATTGAGCCGTTATACATATTTCAATGACGATAGATATCGTGATTTATTCAGAGAGCAACAATTGATTAAAAGGTAACATTTCCGGGACAATTTTTGGTGGAAAGGAACGGACTAAAAAAATGTGTATGTTTTTGCTTTGAGTGTCCACTCACTTCTAACTTTCAGATCATCCTAACAGCCCTGCAAGGTCACAGGGGTGTGGGTGGCTGACTACAAGCGAGAATATCACCAACTTTATTTACTCTCTATCTACCAGTCCCCACCACCTCGGTCGAGAACTCGATATGGTCAGTGGGAGTTCAGACCAACCAAAATTTATTTACTGCTAGCTTTGATGACCAGCAGAAAAGTTTGTGCATTCGTAACGGCTATCCGTTTAAGGCGGGATAATATTCAGACTATCAACTCCAAAGTTACCTACTGCTATGGTAAATATAACTTATCATAGAAAATATTAAAGGTTTCACAACCCGAAAATCCAATCAGATTCTAGATTTCAGACGTTAAGAGTTAAAAGATAGAAGTCCAGAAAACTAGACAATAGTCAATATGCTAAGAATAATATTTCACTAGCAAAGTGTATATTCGTATTAGGGATGACACGAAATTCAAGTAGTGTGGCAATGTTGTAATGAGTTACATATAGAAATGTCATTGGCAGTAAGAAAGTTTGTCAAAGGAGTGTCACTATAAAAGATTAGATGTTGTCTTCCTGTTTACTCTACAACGGTACGTGATGCGGCCCACCCAGAGCCCCGGCGGACAGAATAGAGAAGGCGTTTCCTCGGAGGACGGCGAGGGTGACGCGCTGGAAGTGCCACTCCAACTCGCGGTGCTCACATTTGCGGCTGGCCAACTCAGCGCCTATGGTGGTGAGTACGGAGGTAGCCCTGGGGCCGAGTATACCAGAAGTCTCCACTGCCAAAGAGTCCACAGTAGGGATTGGGTTCAGAGCTGGATATTAACTTGTTATGACTCCCTATGGAAAAAAGCTGGCCTCTTGTCGAGAATGACAATAAAATATCTAATGTAACGGATGTAAACATTAAATAATCAAATACTTGGTATCCCGGTCAATCCGGTGGAGACCAATAATACATTGATAATTTAAGGAGAAATGTAATAAAAGTCACATATGAGTAAGGATCAACGCGAAAAATGGGAATATAAAGAGAGTAAAGGAAAACATATATACATAAAGGTGAAAAGAATTATAGAGAGAATGAATGAGAGGAAATGCAGGAAAAAAAATTGAAGGAAAAGTCCGTGATAAATGTCTGAGTGGAGGCGAGTTATAGAGAATCAGTTATAACCACAGACCTTCAGGTGTTTTGGTCCGTTAAGTTGCAGCCGGGTGAACCTCACAGGATGCCCGTGGCTATATGAGGCAGGTTAAGACGCGGAAGATCTGCCTTCCAGGTTGTTGCATGGAGGATAAGAGGTAGTTGTTGCTTTTGGTTCTCTCATTAATCCGTTCGAAAGTTGTTCCATAGTACATTTCCGTCACCGTTAGGTGTGTCCAGTATTTGGGATATCCTGGGTTGTAGTCTGCCTTACTTCATCAGAGTGGACTGTATGAAAAAGCGCTCAACATAGGGAGCTAAATACATTTGGTATATAAGGATGCAATTCACTTCTAACAATCAACGTCATATTACTTCCTAAAAACAACGATGACGGAGTATATTAATAAAGAGGAGTGGATACTCAATGCAAAAACACTCATTTTTTAAGTCCATTCCCTTCCTCACAAAATTGCCTCGGAAATGTTACCTTTTCATCAAATTCTGCTCTCTGAAGAAATCATGAAATCTATCGTCATTGAAATATATATAAGGGCTCAATAAATTAAGAACCCTAACATCTTCAATGTCGCATCCTCTCTCTCTCTCTATGTATATATATATATATATATATATTTGAAATCTATCTTCGCTGAAAGTCAGTATTGTATATTTTTGACCGAAAACAATGAACTAAGGAGTAATCATGTTAAAGCACTTCACCTCAGTTGTACCTATTTAACTGGTATTACATAGATTAGTATTCGACAGAATATTGGTATGTAAGTATATACGAAGAGATTGTTCTACCTTTCCATACTTTATTTATCAAATAACATCTGCTATGTACATTTCATCGGCGTTTGACAAAGATTACGTACATCTACCATGTCATCATCAGTTAGAAGTTAAATATCTATATATATTATATACTAACTATGGGAGATGAGATGCTGGTTGTCCGAAAATCGCTCAGAATACGGTATATTACGATAGTGAAATTCATATTCATTCTAAATGGGGGTGTGTGGATATAGAATGTAGCAGTTCTCATTGCGTGCTCGTTATATCAACAGTCAAGATGTTTTGACCTTATATTTGATAAGTTCTTTTATTGTCACGCTTTTTCGACTATTTCTCATGCCCCTACAGCTGGTAATAAACAACTATGTATCTTTATATTTTTATGTTCCACTGTTTCAGTTAATGGAAAATGTTTTTCTTTTGTTAGGTTTAGTGGTGTAGATTAGCCAGATACCCTTTACGAGTGGTTGTGAGTGCAATTAACTGTGTCCTCTGAGTGTTCCTATCTGGCGTCATTCCGGCGAAATCCCGATCGAAACAGTATGGCATCGGTCGGTCGGTCGGTCGGTCGTCTGGTAACTGATGCTGCAATAGGGAAAACTTGTTACTTTATTAAATTGGTTATGACTGTGAGATTTATAATATTAGATAAGTAAACTGTAAACATATAGACTGCATGCGAAGTGTTAAGACGTATAGGAGAAAGGTAGACGGAATAAAATTGATTAGTATGATATTTGAACTAAAAGTATAAGCCATTAGGAAATAGAAGAGTAAATACTCATGTATATATATATATATCGATGTTCGAACTTACATGTAGTTCCCAGTATCAATTGTAAATAGAAATAAAAGCAGAAATTCTGACCTAAAAATTATATATTTCAGAAGTATTTATCATAATTTGGGGAGAAGTAAAAAATAAGCTGGGTTTCCTCTTCATTAGGCTAACCCATTGATGATTTCTATGGCTTCAGTTATACATAGATCCTATATATTTCCATAAGCCCCATCCCTGTATAGATACGGTGTTTTGATTATCAACCACGACAAGTAGTGCTCTATATTTTCATGTTTAAGCTACTATATCAGCTCAGATAGGATCGTGTTCTTACGTTTCTCTATTCTATTAAACGCGTGGTAATGGCTATCCCACCTAGCCTTAAGGCTTATAGTGGTCACATTTATGTTTATATATAGATTTTTACTAATATTGACTTTACCGTCATATAAAATAATTTTCTGTAAGCACTTATTTACAAGGAGGCAAGTCTCTGGGTTTCTGCAGTTACACTCCTCATTTGCTGTGGGGTTTGTATTCATTTTCAGGGTGGGTGTTGGTGAGGCTCTTTGCAAGGTCAGAGTGTCTCATGTCATGGCATTAGGGGATCGTCTTGAATGAGATGTTATTAGTGGACATATCTATTTTTTTACTTAAGTTGTTCGAGTTGTGTAGGTTACGTGTCATGTTATTACTTTAACATGTTCCTTACGAGTTCATAGTACACTGTTAAAATTAACGATCACTGTTTAACGGCGTGTATAATTCTAATCTTGCCCCGGGTTAGATGTTGGTGTCAACATGCAGGTATGAGTGCCTCATTGAGTATCCTTAGTATCCGGGTAAAACTCGCTGTTCACTACTACTTTAAGAGTACAGGGGTCTGTGGAATGGTCAACCACTTGCATATGTATATATATATATATATATATATATATATATATGTGTGTGTGTGTGTGTGTGTGTGTGTGTGTGTGTGGTTGTGTGTGTGTGTGGGGGGGGTGAGTGTTAGTGTGTGTGAGTGTTAGTGTGTGTGTATATACAGAATACAAACACGCATATACTCAGACACGAACACACACCAAACAGAAAACTCACACACACACGTATGAGCAAACAGAGACAGAAACAAGAATAAATAAATAAAATTTAAATGGCGTAGACATTACGATACAACGGGGAGAAACATTAGTTCCACTGATGATATCACAGATATGTGACGAAAGAACTTTGATAGATAATATATATATATTAATATCTGTATTTTTAATCGTTGGTCAATCAATGATAAACATTGATTGCCAGATAAATTAACTATGGAGACATAAAATATAGAGAAGCGAAAACCAATCCAAACCAAACAGTGAAAGTGTTTTATTATTATTTCTGGCAATATTATAAAAATATAACTCTCCACAAATATAACAATATATATTATATGAAAAAGAGACTGTTTTAAATGTACATACTCTATTTATGGTATATATATGTGTATGTATGTATAATAATTCTGGCATATATATATCATGCATTTGTTTAATAAGTTATATACGGCTATTAGTAGAAAAGAGAACGGGAGGGGAAGGGTATAGGAGATTGTACTGAATGACATCTTCTGTGCTTACTAAAGCTCAATTACTTAACCTTTATTTTGTTATAATTAACGATGCTGACATTTAAAATTTCTTTCAAGAAAAGCTAGTTTATCAAAACGATAATATCAGCGGATGTTAAGGAACTAACATAAATATTTCTACACACACCCACACACGTGCACACACCTACACACGTGCACACACCCACACAAACACACACATACATACACACTCATATATATACACACTCATATATATATACACATATATATATATGAAAAATATCTTCTGCTTCACCGATATTCTTAGTAATCTATTATTTTGCTTGTATCTATATATATATATCATCAACTCATTGAAAACTCTCTTAGGTGTTTATACTCAAACAAACACACACACACACACCTACACACACACGCATACACACGTATGTACACACGCACACGCACACGCACACACATATGTAAACACACACATATATATATGTGTGCGTGATTGTGTGTGTATATATTATGTATATAATATATATATATATATATATATATATATATATATATATATATATATATATATATATATATATATATATATATATATATATCAAAATTATCGGTGGCAAAATCCTGTAGACTTTGTAAGTTAGAACTACTACATATTTTAAGGTACGATGGGAGGCTGCTTAACAGCAAAATAGAAAGATCTATTTTCTGTAGACATAAAATAGCTACTAGATTCACAAACTTCAAACCACCATGAATTGAACCAGCAATCCCCAAATTAGTACTGAAGCACCTAGATTTTAACATATAGAATACACACCATCGCACTGCTATTAGCTATCATACGGCCAACTGGTCACTGGATCATAAGTCTCTGAACATTTCTTTCACCCTCTCTTCCTGAAACAACATCAACCCCATTAAGATAGAACAATCAACAAAACATTTACAACAAGCGTTTATCAAATGTCGCGTTATCCCTAGCCCATAAATATCATACATACATCCAGCAATTAATCTCTAATTTATTGTCTCTTTTATCGGACTCTCTACACGTATCTATGTACATCTCAAATCTAGCTTCCCACCAACGAACCCTTATAAGAATACTTACTAAAAAAACTACTACTATGTACTTACACGCTCTCACCTATTTATTTGTTTATCCCTTTATATTTTCCATTCTCTCTTTTTCTTACTTTTTAATGTACCCTTTCTTATATTCTACTTTTACTTTTTACATCTGTAACTTCTCAACCTATTTACCATACATGTATTATTATTGATGTTATTGTTTAGATTATACGCTATTTTATTATTGATGTTATTATTTTAATTATACGCTATTTCTCTATATAAGTCTTGTCTCGAGTGCATTACTTTCATATCTACGTACTCTGATGTGTTGACCAGAGGTGAATAATGTGTTGGAGATCGAATAACGTAACCTCAAGCGATTGCGAAATCTAGACCCACATGATCAACGAAACATTTGTCAGTACTTTAAATAAAGCCCTTATTGTACAGCCAACCATGTTACTCTTCATTCTTTAACTATTATTACTCCAAGTATAACCTGCAGAGACATTACCGTTAACTCGCTGCATAAGTATGGAAGCAT
Source organism: Eledone cirrhosa (assembly GCA_964016885.1). Taxonomy (NCBI): domain Eukaryota; kingdom Metazoa; phylum Mollusca; class Cephalopoda; order Octopoda; family Eledonidae; genus Eledone; species Eledone cirrhosa. The sequence continues at coordinate 383,087,314 of OZ024741.1, read as the reverse complement.
CTTGTTGAGTCAAAACAAGCCGTACGTTAAAACTATTCACGACGCAGAGCACAACCTCTAACTGGATTAACGATAACTTGTTATCCCATATATATATATATATATATATATATATATATATATATTCAAGTATAAATTCAGCGAGAATCGCATTTCGGCGGTAGAAAAAGCGAAACGTAACGTAAATTCCGAGTCATGCTGGCATTATATATATATATATATTTATATTTTATATATATATATATACATATATATATATGGGTAAACATCTTTAAGTCGTTTGGAAGCCTCGACAATGCAAATGGGTAAATCTCCGGGTTACAAGATCCAGTGGTGGAGAGAGAGATGTAAGTGGGTGTACGTTGAGATGCGTGGTGTGTATAAGACGTGTAGAGGAATGAAGTAAAGAGTATAAAGGATAAAATAAAAATAACAACACGAGAGAGAGTTACCTTGGGAGAGATTTAGTTGTCCCTATATATTTCGGATTCACATCCATCAACTGGGGGATTTTTCCGGGGTGGGAATATATTCAAAACAACAAACAGCGGAGGACGCGTTTCGCACCTTTCCGACAGACAACCTTTCCCCCACCCCGGAAAAAAACCTCAGTTGATGGATGTGAACCCGAAATATATAGGGACAATTAAATCTCTCCCAATGTAACTCTCTCTCGTGTGTTATTTTTATTTTATCCTTTATACTTTTTACTTCATTCCTCTACACGTCTTATACACACCACGCATCTCAACGTACACCCACTTACATCTCTCTCTACTCCACCAGATCTTGTTACCCGGAGATTTACCCATTTGCATTGTCGAGACCTCCAAACGACTTAAAGATATTTACCTATTATTCCACAATGCTTCAAGCAAACTTCAATACTCTCTTATATATATATATATATATATATATCAAAAACACACTTAGATGTTTACGTTTATAATTTGCTTGTATATATATATATATATATATAATGAAAAATTTGAACAGGGACAGAACAGAGAGGCAGTACAATAAATGTTTATTAAATTCACGCTCAGGAGAGTGGGGGGTAGGTTATATATATATATATATATATAAATAATTGTTTCTACTATTGGCACAAGGCCAGCAATTACCCAGTACATTACTGGTACTTTATTTTATCGACCCCGTAAGGATGAAAGGCAAAGTTAACCTCGGCTGGATTTGAACTCAGAATGGCAAGAGCCGTAACTCTATGCGTCAAATATGGCGTCCAACCCTCTACCGATACTGCCAATCCACTGCCTTATTTATATATATATAAATAATGCCAGCATGACTCGGAACTTACGTTACGTTTCGCTTTTTCTACCCGCCGAAATGCGATTCTCGCTGAATTTATACTTGAATATATATATATATATATATTTATTTATTTATTTATATATTACTTATAACATCGATATTTTTTGTCTGAATGCTCTGTTAATAGCCGTAATAGAAATAAACTTATTGTCCGTAACGGTGGAAATAACTTTCATGCTTATCATCTAACACCGACTCTTACAATCATTTCTATATTTATTCGCTGGAGTGTTTTCATTACCAAGACAACATTTGCTTTGCATACACAATATTGTGTATCCAATCCCACAGGATAGCATACTCTCGGAAAATCCTGTGGGTGACATATGATGAGGCAGGCAAATATAAAACGAGAATTATTGTGATCGATATGATCAACAAAATATTTTTGTGGCGGTGCCCCAGTTTAGATGCTTTTGTATGTCTTAAAACCTCGAAAGGAATAAAAGAATATAATAATAAAATAAGGTTTCAGAATTTAACTTTGCTGTAGCCTTATTCTGTGTTTGATCCAGCTGTTTGGAACCTTAAGCAAGCCTGTTTTAGCATGTTTCTCGGACAAATATACCCCCTTTACTCATTCCATATGTTTTCAGTCAGTGTTCTATTGCCCTGGCGACAACACTTATGTTATGATGTCACCTCTCCTTTCCACCAAAACAATCGTAGATACTCAGTTAAAATGTCATGTCCAATACTCTTCTTCCTACAAAAGATTACACATATAGATACTCTCACAAATACACATACGTGCACACAGAGTAAGGATAGGAAGATGAGAGTTGTTGCCAGTGTGATGTGCTTATGTTTACACTAGCAGAGGTTCCAGGTGTTGCTGCTCGGGTACTAAATAGCAGTCATGTATCGCATTCATGTCAATACATTAGTGCTACTTCGAAAACTATACTTGTACAAAATCATCAGCTTTTTCCAAAAGGGGGTTCCTGTCCAAGGTGGTGCCCTACTCAATACGTGCCAATTCTGAGTGATCCAATGTAGAACGTAGGTAGGCAATGTGTCAAGTTTGGGAAAAATCGGTTGCGAACACCAGAATTTATGACGTTTTGTTGCATTGCACTGCAGTGCTTCAGTCGACTCCAAGGATGCGGCAAATGTGCGTTATCTGCTCCCGGGGGCCCTATAATAATATCTGTAAAAATGAAAGTGCCCATGACCATCCGGAGTACATATGTAATCTATGTCTTAAATACACCCCTGCTCGTAGTTTTCTAACGCTCTTGCGCAGGAGCTTTACGTTCAGCATCTTACGATCGTCTAATTGTAGCATCCATTGACGATTCATTTGCTTTTCTTCTTTTCCCACTCTCAGATTTCGCCATTTTTCGACCAATGGCGGATCGTTCCCTTGGAGATATTGTCTAACGAAAGAGGAGGTAACACACTAAGATGAGTAAAATGTTAACCAACAATTATTTAAGTTTCGCACATGTGACGTGATTGTCATGGTGATCCAGAGACAGCCTTCGTCTACCTAGGGGCTGCATTAAATAAAAAACAGAAACATTTTATACTCTCTCTCCTTCTCTCTTTCTCTCTCTCTTACGCTCTCTCTCTCTTTCTCTACAGAATGGAGAAAAATCAAGGACGCGCATTGTATATTTCTAATAGGTTGTTGCCTCGTTTTGGAGGACTGAGATGTGGGAGGAAGAAGGGGAGTAGAGGGAGGAAGGGTTTAACATAGAATAGTAGTATCTCCTCGTCCCCCTCTATCACTGAAATGTCTTCTCTCTCCTCCTCCACTGTAAAGATGTCCCCAGGGGTTCCATTATTGATTTTTATTGAAATCCAATTAGCAAGTCCTGTTTCTGAATATTACCTTAACATCTGTGTACAGTTTTATCATTATCAGATCACTGGTGTAGGCGCCATCTGGTTATACACTGATACACAGATACACAGATAGACAAGCAGACAGAAATGGCCATTTATTTAGTAGATTATATGTGATCTCATTGCTATAAAATATAAGCAACAGCGCCACTCATATATTGACACAACTGTTATATGTATATGCAAAACGATCTAGTTATACCAAAGTAGTAATATTGCTGGGACGAAATTACTCACAAATAAGAGAACCTCATTTTATTGTCCGAGAAGTGAAAGGTAAGCTCTGTGTTGGTGAAGGAGAATCAGGGTGTTATAATGGTTTCTCTGTTGGTGGGTTTTGCATCAATATACTTATGAACAGCCTGCATTTATCAAATTCCCGAAACAATGACGTTCGTGTTAGCTTTGATAAGTACTAATTTTACTGTGTCTTGCTAATATTTACAATAATTTCTAAACCTTTTTGACTGTATTGTAGCTGTAAGTATTCTACAATGATAGGGCGGATGAGAACAAATCGCTGGAAGGTTAAACCGTTATTTTTGGTTTCAAATAAAATATTTTTACAAGTTATGACAATGATAAATGATATCGCGTGTATAAAATCGTTTCTTTATATTGATAAATTACATAGCGATGAAATTAAATGTTATTAGCCAAGTTTCCTGCTTGTTAACACTTTTAGAATGAGTCAATAAATTGTAATCAAAGTTTGTATTCGAAGCATCATAATACATTTCTTTTACACGACTATATGACTAGAATTTTTAAAATAAAATATTAGCTAGTGTGTTATAGGAGATATAACGCTAACCACGCCAGAATTCATTTCATTTTCTAGGAGATATACGGCTCTAGTGGACAATGAATCATTATTATTGAGTCATTTTAGAATATTTATACATATATGATTTTCATGAATTATCTAAAATAGGGATAAATGCAATCTTTATATTTCTTTTAATATATCTCTACTTAAAAATTAAGTTATCTATACTTCAATATATTATCTTTCATAAGAGTCCATGGCATCCTGTATTGATTTCTACTTGCACAGTGTAGTTTTCCTCGAAGTATGTATAGTTGTGAGAGTACGAGAAGCTCTTTTTCTGAAATCATCAATTTGATTCATGAAATGTATCTAATCTATGAATGGAATATAAGAGATTAAACTTTTCCTTTAAAATGTTATTGCTTTCTTCATTCACTAATGCAACATCAGTCTTTGATCAATAGAAATAAACCTATCGCTTATTAACCCTATTCACCTGATCCATTTATAAAACCTTTATCACCAGTAGATTCCATATCTTTGTTTTCTTTCATTTTACTGGTGGAGAAGCACAGTTTTAAAATCTGAAGCTTATTAACTCATGCCGTATATATTTCACACTTGAAATGAATACAGGTAATCCAAACTTGAAGCAATGTTACACTCTATTTTAAAATTCCTATATCAGATCCATTGCAATTTTCCCTATTCCACACAGTGTTAATAATATTTAAAGAACATAATAGATGTATTAATAAATGAATTATAAGAAAGGTGTCAAAGGAATCAAAACTTCCAGAATCATTAACGAATATCCGTAAACAGTTTCAAGTATACAACTTCACTAAAGGTGAAATCCTTATAGGTGAGAGAATTGATAGCACGTGGCACATATCTCCTCTTGATTACCTGACGGTTCGAAATATTTCTTTCCCTATTGGCTACTTTGTGAATAAGTACTCTTCTGATATTCTGACACACGTCACAACATTCTACATAATCTTCACTTACCAATAGCTTGGTTGCGAAACAGGGCGTAAAATATGAAGACAGTTGTAATTCATTCTATTCAAATTGAAACAGATTTAGGCCGTTCAATAATATTCAGATGTAATCGCTTTGTAGTCTGTAACTGAACAGAGGTGGTTTAGACAACATTAATATTCCTTATCGGGATACACATAGAAACCCGATTAACTAATTGTCTGTAATAAAAATAAGCAACTACCCCATATATATGAAAGATAATTGTCAGGAATTAAATTTCCAACCGTTTCATATTCTCAAAAAACATGTTAAAAATAAATATTTTGTTACATATTCTTTGTTTTACTAGAGATGTGAAATTGACGAAATTAGTAGGCGTACATTTAACTTTCATATCACGTGTCACCACTCATACCGCTAATATTACGCAGAAATTAGAGATATTTTGATATATTTAATTGCCAGGTTTCGTAAAAATTGACGATTACATGCGAATTAATTTCGAGGCACACATTTACATTTTAGGCAACACGCTAACTGACGTATATCACAATCTGGTATAGTATGGTTTACAGAAGGTGTAATTTGCTAAAGACATGTCTTCAAGGAATTCTAGTAATGATATTTAACAAAATTCGTTATACATTGTTTAATAGATATTTCTGCAGGATGTAATGTTCCTACTAATCCTCTTTGAACATTTCTAAAATGGTTATAATACAACTAGTGGAAAAACGTGGCCGAGTTGTTAGGGTGTTAGACATATGATCATAATGCCAAGATTTGGATTGTGTTATGTATTCTATTCTTGAGCAAAACATTATATTTCAGGTTGCTCCAGTAGATTCAGGTGGAAATGAGTACCAGCGATAGATGAGGTCTTAACCTTACGATGGACAGGCGTCCTGTCGAGGGGAGAAGTTTGTACTCTCAGCCGCTTCACGCCACGGACACCGAGATAAGCACCAGCCTAAGGAGCCTCCGGGCACGTGACAGATTTTACGAGCCCGACAATAATCTTAAATGATTTTCATTATATAATGATCCATCAAGTGGCAATAATGTAATGGGTAATGAACTACCACCATAACAAACAGCTAAGTTAGAATATCTACTCCTGATGGACTAGCATACAAGGAAACGTAGTCTTCTCATCGTATGACATATGCACAATGGAGAAACAGGCTGAAATGTAGTTTTTTTCATATCTGTAGATTTACTATATTTAAAGCAATAATATTCCCGCAGCGTATATTTGAACTAAATTTAGATAGTGCTAAGAGATGACGTTAAGCTGCTTTCGTCTATAGTACAGAGAAATGTAGAAATATGGTACTTTACTGAGAAAATTTGTTAATGCCACACAAATAAATGTAGTATCTTTATATTCTTCAGGTGATATTTTATTTCATCGGGAGACATTGTCTTTTAACCTGGGAAAATATGGGATTATTTCTTATTATTAATGCAACTACATCAAAATGAAAAGAAAACGTGCTTTCAAATTTTTCTGTTCATTTCCGTTTTATTTAAGATATTCTCTGCCGATGGCGTTATAAATTTTAATAGGAAATTACGTTTAACCAAATTGCAGATATGAGGCGTTATTTCTTCACATTAATGTGATGCATGAAAAATAATATACTATGAGGAATATGTGATGTTTCCTCCTTTTTCTGACATAGCACCATTCACACGTCCATGAATAACATTGCGAATATGAATTGCTAATAAGTTTTACAATGGTTATCTTCTTCGATGCAACATAAAAATTGAACGCACAAAATATGTAAATGTCAAGCAGGGGTTATGCTTTATAAATAAATCATCTCAATATACCTCTAATATCACCATGCCATCTTGAGGAATTCGTGGACTTACTGAACAGTGAAACACTAAAGACACAGACACATGAATGACATCAAAGTCAGGATTAGATCACATTTGATCATAGGTCTACTCCTTCCTGGTTTATTTAAGGACTTAAATAAACCCAACAAAACAGAAATTACATCAAAATTCTTACACGTATATGTTTTTTACTTACATGGTGATCCGTTATGTACACACACACATAGGCACAGGCACGCACACTCACGTACAAGCACATACACATATAAGTATGTATATCAATATATGTATATATATATATATAATTCAAAAGAATCAAAGCTATGTTCAAAGCATTTATTCACTTACAATTGTTTCATCCAAACCTAGGTTTGGAGTATTCGGAGCATTTTTCAATGTTTGTACACATAATTGACCTCCTTTCCAACGCAAGAGACATACAGATCATATGTATATATTGATGTTCAGTGGAGTGACATATATTATATTATATTATTTCTGTATAGCAATTCAAATTCAAAATCAAAATCAAAATTAAAATTAAAACAAAATTAAAATACATTGGGCAGTTAACATAGATAATACAAGAGGATAGTTTGTTAGTCAGATGTAGTAGTTAGTGTATGCGTTAGTTACACGTGGGGCATGCACGTGTGTCTCATTTAGATGTGATTATTGTTTGTAAATTCTCGCAGCAGAATCAACCTATTCTATAAAATTGGATTAAATAACACTGAGCCGCAATAAGCTAAAATAATTTAATTTAATGCATCAACCATCCAATACGGAATCATCGTTACTTATGTGATGGATGTATATTACTTTTCCTGATGTGAAAATGGTGGTGGATACGAAAACCATAACTTTCTTTTGCTTCTCCTTTTTATTTTCATTTTTCTGCACACATACTTTTTTTATTATATACAAAAAATACCTTACCACTACAACCTCCATAATACTCTTACTTACCCGCTTAAAGTGCTTGTATTACATGTAACACCCTGCCGCACAATAATCATATATAAATGAGACACACGTGCATGCCCCACGTGTAACTAACGCATACACTAACTACTACATCTGACATCACTCCACTGTACATCAATATATACATATGTATCTGTATGTCTCTTGCGTTGGAAAGGAGGTCAATTATGTGTACAAACATTGAAAAATGGTCCGAAGACTCCAAGCCTTGGTTTGCATGAAACAATTGTAAGTGAATAAATGCTTTGAACATAGCTTTGATTCCTGTGAATTCTATATAACTGCTCTGTAGAACAACTGATGTTATTACATTGAGCTATTTATCTTACTGGTAATAGGGTAGTAATAAATTACTGACCTTCACTGTTTAGGGTTTAAAATATATATAACTATAAACAGTTTTAGTATATACATAACCATAAATAGTAACCTTAATATTATATATATATATATATATATTTATATATAATTCATTTTGAATTTGTTTTGCGAGATTTCTTATCTGAAAACGTGAGTTGAAACAGATATTGTTATACTTTGGGAGGGTCATGTTACCAATAAAAACACACGCACATGCGGTTTCCACTTCAATTTAATATACAAAAACAAGATGGTGTAGGACAGAACAAAGGAAAGACACACAAAATAAAAACCTAGTCCCTGAAGTGGTCACATAATGTCTGACGAAAGAGTTTTGGTAATATGTAAACAACATTACGGTCATTGAACCAACCAACCAGCCAACCAACGGGAAACTTATAATAAATCAACTCACATAATTTACCTTATATATGTGCATTGGGAGGGAAGTGTTGCCAATAAAAACACACGCACCTGTTGGTTTTCAATTCAATTAAATATAAATTTCTGGTTGGTTGGTTGGTTGGTTAGATAGCCAAGCTCTTTTGTCACACATTCAGTGACCTCCTCAGTGACTAAGATTTTATTTTGTGTCTATTCTTTGTTCTTGCCTATACCATCTTGTTTTTGTGTGTTGTGTGCTTAGTTTGCGCATGTGTTACCTCCAGGTGTTTTATTTATTATTATTTTTTTTTTAATTTATTTATTTACGTGTTTATTTACTTGTCATAGTTGGTTGTTTATTCAATCTGTGTGTGTCTGATTTGTTTTGTTAGTTTGCTTCTTTGTGTGTCTGTATGTCTTCATTTTGTCCTTAATTTCTAGTTGTGATGTTGCTATCCAACTGATGTTTTCTGTTTAATTTTGGTTGGAGTTCGTTTATGTTTGTCGCCTCTGTGATTTGTCTGAGCAATGCATCATTTCTGTGTGTGGATATAGTTTTTATCTCTATGTTCTCTAATGTGTCCCTATGTTTTACTTTGGCATGTTGGTGGAGAACTGATGAGTTTTTACTATCCTGGAGTTCTCACCAATGTTCATTTAACCTTTCTCTTATGCTACGGGCTGTTACACCTATGTATGCTATGTTCATATTCGTACACTGACCCTCAGTATGTCTTATGCTATATACTGCGTTTCCAGTTTTGCAGTTAGTTTGCGGGCTTATATATATATATATATATAGGTAGTTCCACAACAGTTAGTTCACCATACCGAGAACAAATGTTTCACATTATGCGGATCTCCATAAGGTGAAACATTTGTTCGTGGTATGGTGAACAGATAATTTTGTTCCCGTAAGTTTGTGATTTTTTAACAGTTTTTATTGCGAACTTAATGTAAAAACTATATTATTTTGTGTTTAAACACACCACACTTCTTTTGAAGAGGTCAAAATTAATCAGTATTTAGCCCTTCGCGGCTAAATCCAAATTTAAACTTTGCATCTAGCAATTGTTGAAGTATATACGTTGCAAAAAAAAAAAAAAAATTTGTTCCAGAAATTTTGTGATTTTTTAAAAACATTTTATTGCGAACTTAATGTAAAAATCATATTATTTTGTGTGTAAACACACCCCACTTCCTTTGAAGTGGTCAAAATTAATCGGTATTTAGCACTTCGGGGCTAAATCCCAATTTAAACTTTGCATATAACAAATACGTCCCGCCAAAAAAAAAAAAAATCCATTTCCATGCCGTGCATACGTTAAAAAAATTACCCTTACAGCAAGATACCTTCTCAACCTTTTCTTTCTTCGTCCAGCTGTCAACGTACAACCTCGCTTTCCTTTTCGTCTCCTTCACCGTCCCAAAGTCAAGCGAATGCTACTCCCCTCTCTCCTCCAGCAAGACGTGAGGCGACTGCCACTGATACAATTATTACAATTGATACATTTAACATCAAAGAAACTAGCAACAACCAGAGTAAAGTCTCGCTTTCCTTTTCCTCTTCTTCACCAAATAATAAAAATCAGACGAATGCCACTCTTTCCTCTTCAATCAAGGGCAGTCTTGAAGCGGCTGCTGCTGATACATTTAACAACAATGGAGATAGCAGCAGCAGCGGCAGTATTAACGATAACACCTGTGGTAGCAGTAGCAGCAACACCAACAACACCGTTTGTAGCAGTGGAAACAATGACGCTCCTGAAAAAGAGACCACCTCTTTTGCAAAAATAACTTGCAACATAGAAACAATCATCATCACAGAGGAGGAGATGGCGGTCGCATGACACGTTGTAACGAAAACTGAATTTTCAGTGTCCTTGAAACCACCAACCGACTTCCTGGTGGAACAAGAGCGACGCACAGTGTCGTACCGCATGATTGCCAGGAAATCGCGTCTTGTGGAGAAAGCCTCGGAGGCCCAAATCCAGAAGGCCTTGGGCACAGAAAACCCACATCACCCGTGGCAAGACATATTCTACTGTGTATGTCTTTTTTGCTACCACCCAGGAAGCAAAATCGCACTTACTCAGGACCCTACGGAGTAATGAAATATCTTCAGTCCCGTTTAACTGCGGGAAAAAATGGCAAAGGTCAAGGTAACCCAGGTCCCGCCCAACGTACCCGTGCCTTGGCTGGTCGTATCTGTTCTAGCGGGCATCGAAGATAAAACAACTATTCTGCAGGTACAGAAGTTGGGGAGATAGGACTGGTCCGTTATTGGAATGGAGATCCTCATCCAAACCGACCATGATTGCATCAGCACTATTCCAGACGTAATAGACCTCGGAAATGGCTTCCAACCTCCCATATCTGTTGAATAAAGGCGCCCAAAATGCTTCAACTGTGGATCAAAGTCTCACCTCAGGGCTTGCTGCCCACAGAAAATAACAAAGGCCAAGGTAACCCTCCTTCCAACGTCGGAACCGCGGCCATCAGAAACAGAGCAGTCAGCAAAAAAGTCGGGAGCTTCTACAGAGAGTAGGAAGACAACGTCCGTGACACCCACACCAAAGCCACGGACAACAAAACCAGCGATGGCAGCTGCAGCAACAACAACAGTTGCTATAGCTGCACCTGTGCCAGGAGCGGCAAAGCAGGTTCCACCAACAACACCAACAACAACAATAAAGACAAATGAGAGGGTAGAAATCATACCCCTCCCCGAAGTCGGACATGGAATATGAGGCGGCTGAGGAGTGGAAAACGGTTGTTAACAAAAAAACAAAAACAAAATAAAAAAAAACAAACAGAAAAACCACAGCTCCTCCCTCCAAAAGTGAAGGCGAAGAAAGAAGTATAAAGACTGCAAGGAGACTTGCAGCAACACCACCAAAATCACCATCACCACCACAAGCATCAACACCAACAACAACCACACCACCACCAACCTCACCAAAAAACACCAACATCACAAACACAACAAATCACACATACTCAACAGCAACAAGAAAACGGCAACAAAAACAACCTCCTCCAAAAAAGTACACAGCCATAAACATTGCACACCAAGGACTAATGGAACACATAAAACAGCACACAGATATTTCAGACGTAAATTACCACACTCCATCACCAAGAACATTAACATGGTAGAAATTGATCTCGGAAACTACAAACACTTAAAACAAAAATTCCCCAACGCAGTTGGGGATTTCAGGAAGTCACTTTCCAAAATATATCGTCTTGGAGACACCCATAACCAGCCGAGGGTACGGTTCTACTGTCCCTTCCCCACACAATCATGGTAAGTGATCCTTTCTTACTTGTCCCGTTCCTCATCCAGCATGGCCGTACTTCGAATAGGCAGCATAAATGCACGTGGCCTGGGGTCATCTTGAAAGCATGGTTACCTGCTCAACGACCTCAGTTCACTAAACATAAATGTGGTGGCCATCAGCGAGACAAGAAACTCCGAAGCACGAATCTTCGCACCGATGTTCGGCGGCTACGATGTATACACATCTCCCAGCTGTCCAGGATCGGTGGGAGGAGTAGTTGCTGTGATTTTTCGGAGAGGCTTGGATCTCACCATGGACCCAGGATCTTCCTGGACCCAGAAGGTAAGTCGGTGGTGCTGGATGTGACCGGCAGCGAAGGCAATGCTTTCAGGCTAGTAGCCGTCTACGCCCCATCAGGGGCAGAACGGCCAGATTCCTTCAGACGTCTAGAGACCTTTCTTGGAACGTGTTAGTGTTAGTGGGCAACTGGAACGGTACCTTAGATGCACGCTGGGATTATGTGGCACTAGTAGACAGGACAGGATGGTGTAAAAGCCTCAACAACCTGCTTAGACGTTTTGAACTGTCTGACAGGTATAGACTGGATTATCCGAATGTACCAATTTGGACATGGGCAAACCACATCGGGTCATCCAAATTGTATTTAGATAGGGTATTCTGTAGGGAAACAGATAAGGCTAGTGTAAGTTGTCCACAATTGAAAGTAGTCAACTACACGGACCACAAATTCGTGACCTGTGAGGTTGACTTAGATAGAGTTCATAGAACAGGGCCTGGTTACTGCGAGTAAAACTTACAGAGACCGGATTAGCGAATTAGTTAAGCGTGCATTGACAGGTGCAATCGTCAACAACAGGTGGTGGTTTACCCTGACAAGGGCTATTAGAGTAGAATCGATAAGATTTAGCAAAGGAGTAGTGATAGAGGAAAATAGAGTAGAGGGAGAGCTAATTAGAAAAGTAGAAGAGGCGTTTAGGCTGGCGGCGAGTCCGGCACTCGACCAATTCTTCAACGCAAAGCATGAAGGATGCGATGTAAGAGCTAGTGTGCGTGCTCTGAGACACGAGGAGACGGAAGCCGTTCAATGGGCCCGGGTGGTGGAGCGCGACGTGGCAACAAATCCACTATACGGTCTTTGCCTGATCAAAATGGGCGCATATTGCTCGAACCCGAGCAGATGTATGCGGCTTTTCAACAGCGTTTTGCTCGATTGTTCGGGGGGGGGGGGGACAAAATAGGAGTATGGACTTCGGTGCATACCTCGATGGACTATCGCGGCTCTCAGCGACCGATGCAACAGTGCTGCGAAAGGACGATAACAGCAGGTGAAATACGGGAAGCGATGTCTAACTGCACGAGGGGTAAATCGCCAGGTTTGGATATTCTACCCTACGAGCTTTATTCGTACATGCCAGACTTGTTCGGCGACCTGTTGGCAGAGGTTTACTGCAACTGGCAGCAAAACGGGAGCATTCCCAGTTTTGTGAGCCGGGGAAGGGTGGCGCTGCTGAGAAATGACCCATACAAAGGGGACGTTATAGACAACTTGAGGCCCATTACTCTGCTGAACAAAGAGTTCAAGATTTTGGCCAAGGTGTTAGCAAAGAGATTGGTCATCGGTAACCTGGTGGAAGACGCGTAGACATGCGCCATCCAGACAGATCCATCCACAACAACCTCCATCCCATGCGATACATCATAGAGAGGGTGGTTAAGGAACCTGGCACGGCTGGGACTCTGATCAATTTCGATCAATCTAAAGCATTTGATAGGTCCACCATCGGTACCTGACTGCAGTCCTCGAGGCAGCCGGCTTCGGGCGCGTCTTGAGAGGCTGCATCGCTGCGATGCACGGCAACATCTGCTCGATTGTGAGGGTGAATGGTCACCTGTCGCAGCCGTTCAGTAACATGCGCTCAGTCCGTCAAGGTTGTCCCCTCACGTCTCTCTTGTACGTACTGTCTCTCGAACCATTACTGCACAAATTAGAGACCATTAGGGGGGTGGGTACCTCGCGAACTGGGATGTGGAAGATCCGTGTCGGGTTATGCCGACGACGTCAGCGTGGTGGTGTCGAGCACTAAACATGTCCAGATGCTCGGCCCCACTCTCAAGGAATACGAAGCGGTGACAGGAGCAAAGATAAACCAGGAAAAGTCGGTAGGATTGCAACTCGGCACCTGGAGAGGCTAGTCCATGCTGTCCGATAGCGTTGTCGGGCGCTGGACGGAGGAACCTGTTAAATTGCTTGGGGTCTGGTTCGGCCCGGACCTCCAGATGGAGAAAATCGGGAGCGAAGTGACGAGCAGGGTGGCTTTTCTCACCCAGAAATGGGCTGAGAGGAGGATGTCTCTGAAAGGTCGGGTGGAGGTGGCGAATGCGTACATCGCGTCCGTCATCTGCTGCCGCCTGACTGTCGTACCTTTCCCCCGTCCAACTCTGACCAAATGGGAGCGCATTCTCTTCCGCTTTTTGTGGAAGGGACGTGCTCCCATGATTGAACGATCCATCTGCTGTCAGCACCCGTTGCGTGGAAGACTGGGAATGTCGTGACTAATGAGGCGCAAACCTGCGCTGAGACTCCGACATCTCTGGTGTTTCCTTGACGGTGAACAGGTGTGGTCGCCGTTTGTCGGACACTTTTTTTCCCTAGCTCGTCTCCTTGACGGAGCTCCAGTCCTGGATCAGAAAAAACCGAGGGATAGCGCTTGGAAGCTGGAATGTCTCCAGGCGCTCACCACACTCTACCAGCTGGGCACTCATATCGGTGGAACATCCACCTTGGCGTTCTATAGAGGGCTAGTGGGGGGGAAGAGCGCCGACGTTCTCGGGGAGATGTTTGCTCTCTTCAAGAAAACTTTCAGCCAGGGAACTATGGACAATTTCCAGAAATCCCTGGTCGGGCAATGCTACCGAGGAGCGTTGCGGGTTCGGGATAAGCTCTAGAGACATGGAGATGCCGTCAGCCGAGCCTGTCCGAGATGCGCGCAGGACGACGAAACCATCCGGCACGCACTCGTTCAGTGCCCGAGAATTGCTGACTTGTGGAGCTATGTCGAAACAGTTGCTGTCCGTGTAGGACGGATCCGGTTATTGAGTGGGTCCATTGCGCAGATAGCGCCGCCATCCTTATTTAAAGAGGAGGAAGGACAAGCAATCTTCATCTGCCTGGTGGCCATGACGAAAGAGATTGTGTGGTGGACAAGGTTGAAAGGGTTGAAAACAGACACTTTCCTCTCCGGCCAATCCCTGATAAACTTTTTCAAGTTTCACGTGAAGAGGAAAATCAGAGTGGAAAGGCAAGTACTGTCTTCTAGTAAGTTTGTTGAAAGGTGGGTGAAGGTGGCGAATCTGGTCCGAGTGAACTCTGAGTGTGCGTCTGTAGACTGAGGAGTGGGAAAACTGGGAGAGGGTGCTTGCAAGGTGGTGAGCGTGGCCCTGGTCGTTTGTGTGGTTTTCGCCATTAGTGACCCTCGGAAGCTTCCCCATTATTGGGGAATTTTTGTTATTTGAATTTTATTTATTTTACACTTTCCTGCCTTTTATGACCCTTTGAACGGCCAAAACCCACTTTGTATCGTCCTGTGCCTTCTGTAATGTTTTTCTTCATGTTAGCCCTTGTGGCCAATAAAGAAACCATTATTATTCTTATTTGTAGTAGTAGTATTATTGTTCGCGGTCTTTTGTGTGGTTTTCACCAGGAGTGACCCTCGGAGGTTCCCTCTTTTTGGGGAATTTTTGTTGTTTGAATTTCTTTTGGATTTCTAGCCCGATTTTGTTATAACCTGTTTACATGACGAAAGCCCACTTTATATCGTCCTGAACTGTTCTGTGCCGTCTCTAATGTTTTTCTTCATGTTAGCCCTTGTGGCCAATAAAGAAACCATTATTATTATTATTAATGTTCTTTGAGTCACACTTATTGATGTTATTTAACTGGAAAGTTTGTTGAAATGAATATCAAGCCGCTCCCTGCAGCCTCAGATATTCAGGATGTATCAGAGGGTACTTGCTGTTCCCAGCAAGCATTTCTTTTGAAGTGTTCCAAAATGCGGCGCTGGACTAATTATTTTAACCATCCTTGGAAACTCTAGTGGGCCTATGACAATCGGGACGACTCTGACTTCATGGCAGTTCCAAATCCTTTTTACCTCCCACTTTAAGTCCTGGTATTGGTTAATTTTCTCCCTCTCCTTTTCTTGGACTCTCGTGTAAAGTGGGCAGGCTACATCTACAATCAGGCACGATCTTTTTTCCTTGTCCAAAACTACCAGGTCACGCCAATTTTGTTCCAGTTTCTTGTCCGTCTGTATCCTAAAATCCCATAGCACCTTCACCTGATCGTTTCCTATCACCTACTCTGGCTTATGCTCATACCACTTCTCAGAATGTGGTAAATTGTTTACTTTGCATAGGTGTCAGTGGATCATATTATTGTCCTTATAGAATCTAAATCGTTTTCAAAGCGCCTTATACGGGCAGCTTTGGCCAACATTTTTTGCTTGATTATTTCTATCAGCATGTCTATGTCACCTTTTGATTTTATACAGTATTTTCTTTTCAATTTTCGAAGTTTAGTTTGTTTAACATGTTCACCTACTTTGTAGCTTGGTAAACTGTCTATGTCAGATCGGGGAAGGTTTATTTGGCGATTGATGTTCTCTTGCCAAGTAGATTTCTTGTGGGAATTCCTTTGTTTTATCATTTTCACTCCACATAAGTGAGTGGTGACTTTAGTTGATGCATAATAGAGATGATTTAGATCAGTAATGTTTAGTTTGTTTGTGACGATAATGTGTTTTGAGAATTATGTTAGTCTTGTGTATTATCTTTTGGTTTTTGATTGGAGTTCTGGATCTTAGGGATAGTGTCTCGTTCTCCCATGTCAGATTCTTTCATTTTCATCCATTCGATCATAATTTCATTCTTCATGTTGGCAAGTTCATTCCCATTCATTTCTTTATCATTTACGATCTCATTGTTTTCATTTTGAGTTTCATCTTGAGCATGCACTCCCTCTACTTGTTCTATCCTTTCTTTAATTAGTTCTGCTGTCAGTGATTCCACCCCAACCCTGGGATTCGAAGTGTTACAATTTACCTCGGTTTCACTGACACATGTTTCATTTTCTCTTCGCTGACTTTGTGCTAATTGCTTGAGCTGATCAATTTCTATATCAGTTAGTAACTTTTTTTAACTATATTTCTTCGTATATTGGCTAGTTTGTTACTGTCAATATAGCCTCGGTTTTCGGGATGTTTCTTTTTCCAGTTGATATATGTCTGTTCTGTATTCGATCTATTTGATGGGTAGTACATGGCAGTGTAGAAAGCCTCAAGGACTTCTTATTATTCTCTTCCCTTGACCATTTTTCTCTCTTTTTCTTTGGATTTCTTGGTGGTGAGCTTTGATGGCCAACAGTAGGAGTATTCCGGTTATGGGAGGTCTCCAGTTCCGAATTGATGGGAAGGTTTGAACCATTAGCTGATATTTCAACCCCAGTCTGGTTCCTCTCTGAGGGACGCGGCCCTTTTTGACCCGGGTGACGGCCGATCCGGTACGAGATTTTATCATTTGACATTGATTTTATTTTGTTGCGTTTTATCCTTAACCGCCAAGGGGTAATCATTTCTAGTTACCACTCCTAGGACGAGTGTCAACCAAAACTAGAGGGGTCGTCGTCCCCTAGATACACGGCTATTCCCCGCCGGCCGCCATCCCTGGATTTCTTGGACACGGGGTTTTTTTTTATTTGGTTTTTTAAATTGTTATTATCATGAGTGGTTTCTTAATGTGAGCACTGCGTGGTTTAAGAATGAAATTATTATTATTATTATTATTATTCGAGTCTCTGTCATTGATGTTATTTAACTGGAAAGTTTGTTGAAATGAATATCAAGCCGCTACCTGCAGCTTCAGGTATTCAGGACGTATCGGAGGGTTCTTGCTGTTCCCAGCAAGCATGCCTTTTGAAATGTTCCAAAAAGCGGGGCTGGCCTAATTTTCTTTAACCATCCTTGGAAACTCTTTGAGATTAATGCGCCTATGACTCTGACTTCATGGCCGTTCCAAATCCTTTTTACCTCCCAATTTAAGTCCTGGTCTCGGTTAATGTTCTCCCTCTCCTTTTCTTGCATTCTCGTGTCAAATGGGCTGGCTACATCTACAATCAGGCACGATCTTTTTTCCTTGTCTAAAACCAAAAGGTCAGGCCTATTGTGTTCCAGTTTCTTTTACGTCTGTATACTAAAATCCCATAGGACCTTCTTCTGATCGTTTTCTGTCGCCGACTCTGGCTTATGCTCATACCATTTCTCATAATGTGGTAAATTGTTTACTTTGCATTGGTGCCAGTGGATCACCCTGCCTATCACATCATGTCTCCAGCCTTTATAGTGAGTCTGGGCTAGGTGTTTACACTCGGATACAATGTGAGCCACAGTCTCCTCCCTCTCTCCACAGATCCTACACAGTGGGCTAGCTTCCTCCTTGTAAATATGGTGTTTCGCCTACTTCGTTCTGAGGGCCTGCTCTTGCGCAGCCATTAGCATTCCTTTTGTAGCCTTTTCAAGATCTCCTCTTTTTAACCAGTTCCATGTCCGTGGCTCTCTAAATTCAGTGTTCTCAAAGAAGGTACTATGAAGGGATTTTCATGAAGGTTGCTCTTCCTCTTTGTTGTTATTTCCTCCTTGGACATCCCCTGGTCTATTGTCCTCTCACTCAGTACAATTCTGAGCATTGGCTCCCTACTGTCAGTCACGTATTTGTGCAGGTTATTTTTCTCCA
This sequence comes from Eledone cirrhosa, assembly GCA_964016885.1. Lineage (NCBI taxonomy): Eukaryota > Metazoa > Mollusca > Cephalopoda > Octopoda > Eledonidae > Eledone > Eledone cirrhosa. The sequence goes on along the minus strand of OZ024741.1, from coordinate 383,068,696 downwards.
TCTGAACACAGTCCTCTATACTGATAAGACCTCTTCCACCTTCAGATCTCCTTAAGCAGATTCTATCGATATCACTCCTCTTGTGGAACATGTTGTAGATAGTCAATCCTATCCATTTCTGTTTGTTCAGCAACATTCCATCTCACAATTCCCGCATTGTACCTAATAATAGACACAGCTCGGGAATTCACTGCACTTAGGGCATTCTTACTGTTCAGATGTGATTTTAATACGGTCCTTACTCTCCAAATATATTCAGATCTTATCAATTCCTTCATTTTTTTGTCATCTGCCTCTAGAACACCTAAATATTTGTATCCTTCTTCAGTGTCAATTTCCTTTATCATCTCACCTGTTGGTACCTGGATTCCGTTGCTTCTGCTCAATTTACGCCTCTTCATCACGAGGACACCACACTTACTAATACCAAATTGCATACATATATCATTGCTGAAAATACGGATAGTGTCAACAAGTACATCCAACTCCGTCTCACGCTTCCCGAAGAGCTTAAGATCGTCGATGAAGAGGAGGTGATGATGGTAAGCTGTCCCTTTCCCAACTTGTATCCTGCTCTGACTTTCCGCAGTATAATGGTCAGGGGCATCAGGGCAAGGACAAACAACAGAGGGCTCATACTATCTCCCTGGAAGATACCTCTCTTGATCTTGACGCCTCCCAAGGATTCTCCAGCTGATGTTAACTCTGTTTTCCAGGACTTCATACTTTTGCTCAACAACTGTCTAATGTTACTTGCCATCTTGAAGATCTCTAGGCTTTTGGTGATCCAAGAATGAGACACCATTTCAAATGCCTTTTTGTAGTTTATCCATCCCATGGCAAGACCAGTGCGTCTCCTCTTGCAATTCCTCATTACCATCTTATCAATAAGTAACTGGTCCTTTGTACCACGGGACTTCTTTCGGCATCCTTTCTGTTCGTCCGGTAACATGTTGTTTGTGTGGAGGTGATGGTAGATTTCCTCAGACACAATGCTTGTCAACAGTTTCCACATTACGGACAGATATGTGATAGGTCTATAGTTGGTAACATCATTACCCTTGATTCGGTCTTTCATTACCAGAACTGTGGTACCTTTTGTCAACCACTCTGGTACCTCACCTGACATCAAGCAATTATTGAACATGGTTGTCAGTTTCGGGTGGAGGGATGTTACATTTTTAACCCAATACCCCTGCACACCATCTGGGCCTGGTGATTTCCAGTTGGTTAGTGTTTTGGCCTGTCCCTTGAGAGTTTCAACTGTGATACTCAAATCAGTTTGTTGGTGTGCCTGTTCACTAATCTCCTTTTGTACTGTCTCAATCCACACTGCCTGGTCATCATGTTTAACATCCTTCTCCCATATTCCTCTCCAGAATGTCTTAGTTTGTTCCGCCTCAGGGATCAAGTCGTTGCTTCTTTCTTTCTCTTTAAGCTGTCCAAACAACATCTTCTGGTTGTTGTCAAACATGCGGTTCTGGCTATAATGACTGACTCTGCTCTCGTATCGCCTAATTTTTGCATTCTTTGCTACAATGCGTTGCTTCAGTTACTCTATGATAATATTTAGCCTTTTCCTCCTATTTTGTACTTTATTTCTAGTCTATTTTTAGTGTCTATCTCTTTTAGTGTCCCATTCAGTAGGGACTCAAGCTTTCCAATGTCATTTCTCATTTCCCTGATTTGACCATTCAGTCGTTTCTTCCACCAAGGTTCTGATCTTTCTTGTTTGTTGTTTCCTCTGGCTTTTATGCCAAGTAATTTCCTCACCGCATTTTCTGTTGCTTTGAGGATATTGTTGCACTGGTGAAGGCTTCTCGCCTCAAGGTATGGGATGACTTTGTTTATCTTAGCTGTTGTTTCTTTTAACTTTTTCCTGTTTTCAAATATTAGGGTCATAGGTTTCCCACTATCATTGTTCATTTCATCTACCATTAAGTTTAGGATATGAACCAAATCTTGTTCTAGCCCGTCAGAATTCATCACCTCAATGGCCGTATCTTTGTTCCAGGTATTATTTATTTCAGCATTCAGATCATTGTCTGCTTCGGATGGTTCCTCCGTTCTCTCAACATCTTCACCTTCATTTCCCACTGGCTCATTTGCCTGTCATACTCCACTCTCCATTTCCAACCTAATCTCTCTGCTTAGTTCCTCCAGCTCGCTTATGCACCCATTAGTTCTTATTACCCGAGCCTGCCCGGCCAATCTTTGTTCATCTAATTTAAATAGACCAATCTCGTTCCAGATGTTATGCATCCGTTTACTATAGCCTTTTTCCTTGGGATTACTCTTCAGGTAACATTGCATAACATTTCTATTCAATTATTTCGTCCAGTTGGTCCCTTTCCTTCTTCTTCCTCCGTCACCAGCAGTCTTTTCTTTACGTTTTTCGTTGCTGCTGTGCTGTTTTGATTTTGATTTTTGATTTTTTGATTTTTTGACCGGGTCATCAAATCAGTCTATTTATATCTGTTGATGCCTTCCTCATTTAGTGGGAGTACTATGATGCCTGTCTTAGCAGGAGGTAGTGGGAGAGAATATCGGCGGTAGCGATAATGAGGCAGTGGTGGTGGTGGTGGTGATGTGCTAGTAGTACTTACCAGGAGGTAGTGGGAGAGAATAGCGGCGGTAGCGATAATGAGGCAGTGATGGTGGTGATGTGATCGTAGTACTGTAGTGATGGTGTTGAAGTAGAAATAGAAGTTGAGGTAACTTGACTAGAGTTTTTGGCGTGATAGTGGTGATGGTGGCGGTGATGGTGTTGGTGGTGAAATGATTTGCCTGTCTGTCCACTTAGCCATTTTCTCTTTTTCGACTATAACATTTCTGATCCAAAATTAAATATTAAATATTGGGGCCCTATGCCGTAATGTGATGCGCTGTTGCCTGCTGAGGGTAAAAAACTGTAATCTTATATTTCATTTGTAATAAGAATTATTCTATCACAGTTGTTTTAAATAAGTAAAAATCAAATACTTACGGGAGCGATTCCATAACGATATATATCCACCATGTGCGTTTTCTTCCCTTATTATTATTATTATTATTATTATTATTATTATTATTATTATTATTATTATTATTATTATTATTATTTCGTGACCATTCCGCACATGTGTGAAGACTACAAATATGCGGGGGAAAAGGTTCGTAACTTTAAGCTGTTTTAAAGTGTCATTTTTTGTATTTTCTTGTCGTTAACGAAACTTAAGGTACACATCTTGATTTAAAGAGAGGGATACCTCTCAATATTCGGGCTTTAAGCCCGAATATTCAGATTTATTTTTTAAAAACTTCGTAAAAAATCGCTTCCCCACCAAAAATAAAATTATGGAAATTTTCGACCTTGAAACGATAGATTTCACCAGTCATGCCTGTCATCCACTCTACTGGATGTGAAGGCAAAACTAAAAAGTTACCATCACAACCTTCTGTGATAGCAGCAGTATCATCTGAAAACGACATCACCACCACCGCCACCACCACCACCACAACAATAACAACTCAGAGCAATAACGACAATAACACTGACAGCTTCAATGTAAACACGTATGGCGGTGGCAACAGCATCAACAAACAAAACAACAACAACAACACCAATAACAACAGCAAGAATGACAACACCAACAATAAGAGCATCAGAAGCACCACATTTGCTGCAGCAACAGCAAAAACAAAGCGCTTATTGAATATTGATATTGATATTAGCGAAAAAGACGAACAGTTGGCCCAAGCGTGGAGGCTAATTAAACGGGAGAAGTCCTCGGAAAACCTGACCATCCCGGACAAGGCAATAGCGGCCATGCAAAGGAGGACGGTGTTATTTCGATGCATTTCGGTGCAGACACGAACAGTGGCACTTACCAGCCAAGCAGAGGTCGAGGCTGCTTTGGAGTACATCAGAAGTAACATAGAGTATAAAGCAAGAGGCAAACAGTTCGGTACCATCTCGGTACTGTTCAAAACCGAGGCCCTAGCTATTAAGTACTCGGTGACCCCCTGCAGAACGGAACGCATTATCATGCATCCGTCCTACATGGGTAAAAAGACAGTAAAGGTACACATTCCCAACATCCCACCAGGAATGAACATATGGTGGTTGATGAGATGCGTAATCGAGGAGGGGACAGTACCCTCCTGGATATCAAAAGGACAGAGAGAGAGGACTGGTCCGGAATGAATTTGGAGATTCTTCTCCAAATGAAACCGGAAGACATGAACAACATCCCGGATTTTGCCCGCCTGAGGACGAGACAACAATCCAACTAATCATTGACGGAAGAAGGCCATGCTGCTTCGTCTGACGGGAAGCAACGCATCTGCAAGCCTTCTGCCCTCAGCGCAAAAATGCAGGGGGTCGCAAACTCCTTTGTTGCCAACGCCAGTGTCAGCACGGAAAGCTGCACCACCACCACCACCAAAAACATCACCAACAAAAACACGGACACCAACATCAAAAACAGCCGGATCGCCACCAACACCAAAACCAATCCAAGGGGAAAACGAGGAAAGCTCTCCCACTCCCCCCCCCCAATTATACACATAGACAAAACAATAAACGCACACACAGATACAGAGACACTCACAGCCAAAGACCCTTTGTCTTCCAGCAGCGAAGATGAAGGAAAACCCAAAAGTGCAAAAAAACAGAGAAAACTCACAAAAAAAAATCCCAACAAAACACAAACACATACACAACAAAAAATACAGACACCACTAACGCAAACACTTCACCAATAACATCATCACCAACTGCAACATCGACACCACCTCCACAATCCCCGAAACGCAAACAACCTAAACAAACACAAGTACAAATAAACACACAAATACCTGAATTTGCAGACACCACACCTACAACAAACACAGACATACCCGAAACAACACCACCAAAACCATCACCACCACAGTCACCAAAACGAAAACAAATAAAACCACACCAACAAAATGTTAAAAACTTCGTGCTTGTCAGAAGGGCCAACGATAAACTGATGGCCCTCTTAGCACGAAGCGAGGACATTCAAACAGAGGGGGAGATTTTTGAAATGAGCACATTTTGCGTGCCAGAATATTTGCTTCTGGTCCGAATGTCACTCAATTACTTCAAAGAAATTCGAGAGAGCTTTCCTCAAGACGTCTGAACCCCGAATGTGAAACCCACATCAAGACTTTTAAAGGGTTCCCAAAAGAAACCCTACCAACTATGGAGGTCAAACCACCCGACCTTCACAAGACCCGAGTAGGTATGTAAACCTCCCCTCTCTCTTTTAGCTTGCCAACATGGCCATATTAAGAGTAGGAACTTTAAATGTTCGCGGCCTGGGGTCACCCTGGAAGCAGGGACGCCTGCTCAACGACGTCAGGTCGCTGGAAATGGATGTGATTGCCGTCAGCGAGACCAGAATTTCCGACACGCGCGCACTAGCCCCCATTTTCGACGACTCTCAGATCTTCGCATCTGTTAGCAGACCGGGAATGGGGGGTGGGGTGGCAGTGCTGTTTAGGAAAGGACTGGATCTCGAGGTAAGGTGGATCTTCCGGGACCCGGACGGTAAGTTGGTGGTCTTGGATGTGAGCAGTACCGAAGGTGGTGCCTTTGGACTGCTGGCCGTCTACGCCCCTACGGGGGCCGGACGACCGCACTTCTTAGGTGCCTGGAGACCTTTCTGGGTACGTCTCGCCCTTTACTGTTAGCAGGGGACTGGAATGGCATCTTAGACGCACTCTGGGATTGTGTGGGAGTAGCCGATAGGAGCGGGGGGTGCAAAAGCCTCAAGCACCTACTCAGCCAGTTCCAACTGTCTGACAGGTATCGACTAGATTTCCCCAATCTGCCAGTATGGACATGGACCAACCGAATGGGGTCATCCAGATCGTATATAGACAGGATCTTCATTAGGAAAATAAATAGAAATAGTGTGGGCTGCCCACTTTTTAAAATGGTCGCCTATTCAGATCACAAATTTGTGATCTGTACGGTCGACCTAGATAAAACGCGTAGGTTAGGACCGGGTTACTGGAAGCTGAACATGTCATTTCCGGCACGTAAGGCTTACAGGGACCGAGTCAACAATTTAGTTAAGCAAAAGTTGACAGGGGCGTTCATCAACAACAGATGGTGGGGTGCTCTCAAATGAGAGATTAGAGTAACTTCGATACAGTTCAGCAAAGAAGAAGCGTTAGAGAAAAATAGAAAGGAGGGGGAGCTGGTAGATAAGTTAGACGAGGCTATTTGTAGTGGCATTGCAACTGACGTGCTAGCGGCGAGAATGGCATTAGACCATTTCTTCAATGCGAAACACGAAGGTTGCATTGTCAGAGCTAAGGCGCGTGCGCTGAGAAACGAGGGAACCAAAGCTGTTCGATGGGCCCGCGTGGCGGAGGCGCAGCGTGGTAATAAAACCACAATTCGGTCTTTGGCGGACAGAGACGGACACGAGATAAGCGATTCCAAGCGGATGTGTGAGGCCTTTCGCCATTCACTTTGCTCGGTTGTTCGGGGAGAGTGGCGAGTCAGAGAGAGTACCGGATTTCAGTCCCTATCTTGACGGCTTGCCGCGCATCTCGACGGTCGACGCTGAGCGCTGCGAAAGGCCGATTACTTGAGCCTAAATTTAGGACGCCCTTGTCGACTGCATAAGGCGCAAGTCACCCGGTTTGGATGGCCTACCCTACGAGCTTTACGTAAATATTCCAGACTTGTTCTCCGAACTCCTCGAAACACTTTACTGCAACTGGCAGCAGAATGGCAGTATACCCAGTACTGTGAGCAGGGGAGTGGTGATGCTGATAAGGAAAGACGAGAACAAGAGGGATACATTAGACAACTTCAAGCCCATAACTCTGCTCAACACAGAGTTTAAGATTTTGGCCAAGGTCTTAGCAAAGAGATTGGAGCTTCTCGTCAAGGATTTGTTTGGGGAGGCGCAAACTTGCGCAATCCCAGCCAGGTTCATACACGACAATCTCCACCTCATGCGATACGTCATAGAGATAGGGTGTAACCCTGGCTTCGGTGGAGCACTGATCAATTTAGATCAATCGAAAGCATTCGATAGGGTCGACCATCGGTATCTGGAGTTTGTCCTCAAAGCAGCTGGCTTCGGCCCTGTCTTCAGAAGCTGGATCGCTGCAATGCACAGCGGTACACGCTCGTTGGTCAAGGTTAATGGCCGCCTCTCGGAACCATTTCGGTTCTCCCAATAGATCCGTCAAGGGTGCCCTCTATCTTCCCTTCTGTACGTATTGACTCTCGAACCTTTACTGCGGAAGCTGGAGCTGTAGCAGGGCATCCCGTTCGAACCGGGACGTGGAAAGGCGGTGTCGGCTTATGCGGACGACATCACCGTGATGGTGTAGAACACCTCAAAAATTGAGGTGGTCGGCACCTTATTGAAGGAATATGAAAGGTTGACAGGAGCCAAACTTAACCCGGAAAAGTCGGTGGGCTTGCAGCTCGGAACCTGGAGAGGCAAGCCCATGCCGTCCAACAGAGTCGTGGGGCGCTGGACGGACGGATCGCTAAAGTTGCTCGGCGTTTGGTTCGGACCAGACCTCCAGGAGGAAAATAATTGGGACGAGGTAACGAGCAGAGTAGCCAGTCTCACCCCAAAATGGGCTGGGAGGAAGCTATCACTGAAAGGTCGCGCGGAGGTGGCGAATGCGTACATCGCGTCCGTCATCTACTACCGCCTGACCGTCGTGCCTTGCCCCCGTCCGCGCCTCGTCAAGTTGGAACGGCTCCTCTTCAAATTCTTGTGGAGGGGACAAGTTCCCTTGGTGAGGCGGTCCATCTGCTGCCAGCACCCTCTACGCGGGGAGCTGGGCATGCCGTGGCTAATGATGCGCAGACATGCGTTGAGGCTACGACATCTCCAGATATTCTGCCTCAACGGTGAACAGGTGTGGTCGCCGTTTATCAGACGGGCCTTTCCACAGCACATTTCTTTGACTGAGCTGCAGTCCTGGGTTAAGAAGAGACCGAGACTGGGTGACTGGCACCTGGAATGTTGCCAGGCACTCACTGCCCTCTACCAAGTGGGCAATGCGATCAGTGGAACTTCCACTCTCGAGTTCTATAGAGGATTATTGGTGGGCAAGTGCGATGACGCACTCGGAGAAGCTTTGGGCCTCGACGAAGTCGAACTGACCAGTCTGTACCGGAGGACTTTTGAGCCGGGGACGATGGACAATTTCCAGAAATCCCTCGCTTGGCAGTGCTACCGGGGTGCACTGCCGGTTCGGGATAAACTCTACAGGCACGGAAGTGCTGTCAGACGGACCTGCCCAAGATGCGCACAGAACGACGAAACCGTTCTGCACGCACTTGCCCAATGTACTTGCATTACTGACTTGTGGAGTTATGTCGAACAGCTACTGTCGCGTGTGGAACGAATCCGGCTATCGACCGAGTCCATAGTGAAGATCGATCCAACGCCTTCCTTAGGTCAGAAGAGCAGGAAATTTTCTTCTATCTGGTGGCAGTTGCGAAAGAAGTTATATGGTGGACCAGGTTAAAGGGACTGAAAACAGACACTTTTCTCTTCGGCCAATCCCTCATCAACCCTTCAAGTTTCACCTGGAAAGGAAGGTGAGGGTGGAGAGAGAAGTGCTGCCCCCCAGTACTTTTGCTAAAAGGTGGGTGAATGTGGCGAGAATAGCTCGTGTGAATGGGCTACTCTGACCATGCGCCTATAGGCTAGCTAACTTGAGGAGAGGGGTGTTCTCCCTGGGTGCCCTAGAAGCGTAGGGTGGAGTACCCGAGTCACCCCAGAGTCGTCCACCCCCTATCGGGGAATTTATTTTATTATATTTATGCATAGTTTATTTTATATTTTTATATTTTCATTGTTAAATTAGTCTTGCCATTGTGCACTTTTACTCGACCTTATTGTAAACCCCCACTGTCCCTGTCTTTGTATTGTCCCCTACATGTCGGCCCTTGTGGCTAATAAATGAAATTATTATTATTATTATTATTATTATTATTATTATTATTATTATTATTATTATTATACATATATATACACACAATCATTTCACTCAGTCCTTAGGACAGATTTACCGAGCACAGCAGCCCTATACTCGGTGAGGTTTGTGGACTCTTCCTCTGTGGGTTTAAGCAATTAAAGATCAACTCTTGTAACCTCAGCCTGGACCAGCCATTTCAGTACAACTTCATTCACCTAGGATGTCTAAGCAATTTTTACTGAACCTTCATCATCAACTCGCCTCACACAACAGACGTAAAACTGGTGCCTATAAGGTTCCCGGACTCGAGTTTCTGCAGCACCAATGCAGCAGTAAGGTGCACTGCACCATATGTCTGCATATATTATGCAACAATGCACACACATATATATATATATATATATATATATATATATATATATATATAACACATATATTTACTGTTTCCCATTACCAAATCCGACTCGCATGGGTCTATCTAAATCTAAAGAAGCGGACACTCGCCACTGAACATAGAACCTTGTAGCAAAGTGAGAATTTCTTCTATACAACTATGCTCAGGAAACAAAAAAACATTGAAAACATTTGCATTCCGATTTTAATCTTATTTTTTCATCATAAAATGGGAATATTCGACGGTTATTTTATTTCCGTTCCCCTATATGATTTGTGGTTAACGATCAGATTCCTAATGTTTTGTTCTGAGATTTCGATTATCGATTGCCTATGAAAAATTTGCAAGAGAAATTGTTTTATAGGATGTTAATAGCATTGTGGTCAGCAACGTAGGTGGCTCAGTGCTAGTGTGAGTTACATAATTTCAGGGTCAGTTTTAGCATATATTTATAACTCTTGGTAGGCGCACAGCTGTTTCGACAGTCAGGAGACAATTCTCAACAGAATACGATCTTCGACAGGCTGTCATTTTAGTGTTATGCCCCTCCCCCACCTCCCTGGTGATGAACGGAATAATTTATTATTAAAGTGGTGGAGTTGTATAAATAGTTGAGGGCGGGCAAATTATTCGGTTATATCTCTTTTCATGCTTGTTTCATATTTGGTCACAGTCAATTCTATATTTTAAATTCCTCGGTTTATATAATTAATATTTGAAATATACTTTTGGGATTCCACTGTCTGCCAATGGGAACCAATTTGTTACATTCTGCCATTGTAAGGTATATTTTAAAAGGAATATGTGAAATTAGTTCCAAATATATTACTTGAAAATATAAACTTTAAACAATAAGAATTATTTTATGATACTCTATCTTTCAGAGATTGTAGAAGGGAAATTAATTTGAAAGTGTATGTGTGGGAGTTTAATATGAATATAGATTAATGGTTTGGGCTTTAAAGAATTGAAATACATTATCACTAAATAAATATATCCAAAACAATGAGTGGAATCAAGTGGTGAAAGAAGTGATCTTAAAATAGATCACAAACAAGTTCACAAAATATTTTCAGTCACATGCAATTGTAATAATTTGTATGCAACAAATAACACTTTGAAGGCGAAACACAATTAGTGTTGGTCAGCTGAGCGACGAAAATGTTGATTTAATTATGTTATAACAAAACAAAAACTACACATCCTCATGTTAATTCGTCATTATCTACTTATAAATATAGTTTGTCGTTCATATATGGGACAAATAAATGATTTAGAGTGCCGGTGGAAACTTCTAGAAACTTCTGAGTCGTTATGCAGCATAGAGTTACGGCCTTTTACGGTCTGAGTTAAATCCCGTCAAGGTTTGCTTTGCTTTTCATCCTTACGTGGTCGATAAAATAAAGTACCATTAATGCACTGGAATAATTGCTGGCCTTGTGCCAACAGTAGAAACAATTATATTTGCATTTTACATTGAACTACTTATCTTACTGGTAATAGGGTAATATACAATATTACCCTTATCCTATATATATATATATATAATTAGAAACAATTATTAAATGTTCGTTGAAACAAAATTTCAATGATAGACTACTGACAAGGTCTGCTACAAGTTAATGAAAATATATTGCAATCATTTTTTTCTATTGTTGAAACAATCCTGCTAACCGAGAGCTCTGTAAAGGAAAGCTAACTGTGCCAGGATTTTGAGTCAGCACATAAAGAAAGAACGTTTACAAATATCACCTCTATATGGTGTTGCTAATCTACCGCTTCAATTTATCTATGCATAATTATATATAACTTTTGTATATATAATGTTAAGTGTATAGCATTTACTTGTCTGAAATTGAGGAGTAGAGAAAAACGCCAATTGGCAGAGAGTATCATCGCAATTTCAAAGCAATTTCATGAAGAGAAAGAAATGGTGATAACTGTCACAGTTTTATTTTGCAACTATTTAAAAAGATGCTGTGCGTAATTTCGCTTTACACTTTCTTTATTGGTAACTATAATCAGCACATTATTTCCTTCGTTACATAACCATTTAAGACATGCCAACATGTAACATGAACATACCTCGTTGAGAAGATCTGACATATCCATTTCTTTCACAAAGTTGGCGTATAGACAGTCTCCAACACCACTGCATTTTCCATCAAGATTAGAAAATCCCTAAAGTGTGTTTGGGTTTTGAAATTGCGATGGGAGATTTAGTTAACACATATCTTCACAACACGCTATATATATATATATATATATAAACCTACAAACCTACACATGCATGTGCATGTACGTATACGTATATATATATATATATATATATATATATATATATATATATATATATATATATATATATACATACATACACACACACACACACACACACACACACACACACACACACACACACACACACACACACACACACGTATATATATATATATATATATATATATATATATATATATATATATCACAACCTAATATATGTATATGTATATTATTGACTAACTTTCAAATATAAATTATAGATTGCTACACCTAAAGCGTCAAGTTGATAGGCGTTTTAAAATTGACTGCTATTTCTAGTAGAAAACATTTCTCATCACCTAGTCTGTATTATACATTTTTTACCTTGATAATTTTGCACATGCGTATATTATTGTGCACCATGCTGGTTTTATTTCGGGCATACATGAGATCCGACAACACGTCAATATATCTTGTCTCTCTTAATCCTTGGAACAGAAATTCCACTCCGTTGATGAAGCAAGTTTCTGGAAGAAATTAACTATCTTAACTAATGGATGGAAATTAACTATCTTAATTAATGGTAGGAAAATCTTAGTAATTTTAGCTTGTGAAACTGCAGCTAGAGGAAAAAAATTAGCTGAGCCCAATGTATTTAGATCACTTGACGATGCATTTTGCCTCTGGGATCATACGGGTATAGGGTTCATTCCTTTTTAATGCAATTTGATGTGATTGATATTCCCTCTAGTCAATGTTTTAGCTTATTCAATATTTGTATCTCTCTCTCTCTCTCTCTCTCTTTCTCTCTCTCTTTCTCTCTCTCTTTCTCTCTCTCTCTCCCTCTCCCTCTCTCTCTCTCTCTCTATATATATATATATATGGACTTTTTCCCAGGATTGACCTCTGCTTTAAATACACTTTTATCCAGATTGGCTGGTTGGACCAACCTTAATTAGCATCAGTATTAACAATTATATCTTCACTGAGCATTCTATACTAATAGCGTTAACAACAAAACTCTCACGTGCACTCGCTGTGGGATAGTTGAAACATAATATAAGAAATAAAATTTGGTTTTAAAAGTATTGCACTTCCTTCATTCATATATATATATATATATATATATATATATGATTTTCAATCGACGAATATACTTGAATATGTAATATAGAGTTTCTACTTTTGGCACAAGGCAAGCGATTACCACAGTGCATCACTTGTACTTTATTTTATCAACCCCGTAAGGATAAAAGGCAAAGTTAACCTCGGCGGATTTGAACTCAGAACACAAAGGGCCTTAACTCTATGCTGCAAAGCATGGTGTCTGACGCTACACCGATAGTGCCAAACCACCGCCAAACCACTTGTATATGTTATATGTGCATAGTTCAGTTTCACACAACCACTTAACTAAATGGTCAGTCGGTATATTTTAAACATCGCTCAGAAATGTTTTCTGTTATTGTAAACCAGATCTTGAAACCTAAATCTAAGTACAGTTTTGTTCTCATATACGTTATAATAGCGGAAGGCTATAACACGTTGTGGTAGCTTTAAAATTGAAGTTCCAATATGAACATATAAATCAAGCTGTACAAGTATTTATGAAACAGGTGTCTAGAGAATATCGTCATCTTCTGTACTAAATAACAAGCAAGCACAAAACACTGTCATACATGCTTAAACAAACACACGTGCAGGCATACACACACGAACACACACCTAAACACACACACACTTATATATACATAAATAGACACAGATATTTGTGTCGGTGCGATTTTTATATATGTGCACATGCGTGTGTGCGTGCGCATGTGTATGGGCATGTGTGTTTGTGTGTGTGTATATCTTGTACAAATCTCGGCTGAATTCTAGGAAAAACTCTATATCAATCAGCGTGTGGGCACTCTGATATGCACCTTTGCTTATATTATTATATTAAATGAGTACATATGTAAACTGTAGCCTATATTTAAAACTGTATTCTTGTATATAGATCCGTGCTGGAAAGCATTTAGAATTTGGAAAATATTTCCTAGAAACTTTTATATACACACTTATATTTAATACACCAAATAACTCATCATAAGTGTCAACACATATACAATCACATATATATACACACAAACACTCTCTCACAGATGCACATACATACAGACATACATATATGTGAAAAGTAGATTGCTATCGTAATAAACTTCGGTGTAAATCTATGAAATTTTGCCCGTAAGTCGCTTTAAATATAATTTAGAAACTTCATCAAAGGCTAATATTTTGTAGCAAAAAATAAGAAAGAAGATTAATATCAAAACACATTTCCCATTGAATAAAACAGCAAAAAATGTAAAAACAAAAATCAACAACTACATTAAAACAACAACAAAATTGTCTCATAAAGTTGAAGATGATCTTTTACTGAATTAATTATATTTAAAATGAATTCGCTGAGGCTTAACGCAAAAGCTATTAAATGTGAATAAGATGAAAAGGAACGTTCTTGTTGAAGTGTTTTATAGCTAATATTTTATAGATGCGCCATTTCTGGAGATAGTTCATTATAGAGTAAGGTTAGAGTAATGTAAGGAAGATAGAAAGTAATTATCACTTAAACCAACTGTCTTATTTTGCTAGTTTAATCCATTCAATCATTCGCACATTCAACATAATTCTTTTATAGGTCATTCCATTCATATACCACAAGTTCCGTCTCTTACCTTTCATAAATATCTTCGACAATGCGTAAAGCATATTTTAAACATGTTCTATTTATTTAGTGGCAGCTTATTTGTATGAAGTGTTGTTAGTTCCTCAGCTTTTTGCTTGTTTTTTATTGTATGCTGTATATCCTATGATCAAAGCATTCATACTGTCCCAAATATCTTTCAAGAATAACAATATCAAGATTACATTTTCCAATAGATTCTTTTAAAAACCAGTGTAGTGTGACTTGAATTCTTTTCATTGGTCTGCCACAATGTCATTTCTTACGTACCAGTTGTATGTTACACAATAATTAAATGTTATATAATATTATATATGATTTGTGTGCATCCCTCTCAATGATATGATACGTCATTCAGCATCTACTGCACTCATGTAGTCACTCTCGTTTCATATTAGCTTAACACTAGTACATTTAGTACATACTACCCTCAAGGGCGGTAAATTGGCAGTATCGCTATAGCCTCGAGCAATATGCTTTGTGGCATATAGTTATGTCTCTTTACGTTCTGAGCTGAAATCTAACCAAAGTTAGCTTTGCATTTCATCCTTACGTGCTCGATAATTTAAAGTGCCAGTAGCCTATAAGTGTCGAACTAATCGACTTTGCTTCCCCACAAATCTTTCTGATTTAGTCAATCTGCCTAAATCAGTAACCCTTATATGTTACACTATACAGCTGCTCTCATTTCATATTAGCTCGTTATTAGAAACATTTATTTTCTACTACACTCATGCAGCTATTCTCGTTTCATGGCTACTTGTCACTGATGTTATTTATATTATAAATATTTCAATTGCCCGATTAACGCATTCCCCCATTAATGTAGAAAGAAACATGTACATCTATTTAGTGTTTCATCGAACACAACCTTGGTAAGCAATACAAAAGTGATGCTTTGGTGATGAGGAATTTATACAACCGAAATATTTGTAGAATTGACTTTAGTAAAGAAGAAATAATTAAAATGAGAAGACCAGGTTTATTGTCCCACTCAGAATAATTATTTTACCTCAGAGTATCACGGAGACGTGTTCACGACTGAAGACAGGAGGCTGAATTGAGTGCAATATTTGCAGCAATGCGCCAGCTTCAGCATTTAGTTATGAAAAGAAGGGGGTAGGCGTAAAAGCCAAACACACAACATTCAATTCGGTATTCGTGTCAACACTTCCATATTCTCATTAGTCTCGGGTATTGACTGTAAGTATACGATCACGACTACAAACAGCCGAAATAAGGTTGATTTGAACGGTCTCTGGAGTAATGTCACTTGATAGTATGTGTAGCTCGTAAATCAGGGGGTTGCTGTAGATAGCATTGCTACTTCTTCTAATTGAAGTGTCATAGATCCGATGAGAGAGACATATGTTATGAATGTCATAAAAAGGAATCTCAGGACATACCTTACGGGGACAACCAGCCGGCCCAGAGGTAGACTCGGAGCAAGATGGTTACATAAAAAAGCATGAACTAAGATGGACTCACCTTGAGATCCGTCTGGATCAATTGGAGGGTGTTACTCTTGACATGCCCTCTGGGTGTCGTGCTTGAAGATTTTTCCCTCACGAACATCCCAGAAATAAATGGTCAAAAACGATGATATGACTATTCCTCTCATTAAATATGTTAACATTAAGTTAACTATTCTTAACTTTAGTACTTACGCTTAACCACTTAGAAACTGGTTTCTCAAGAATCATTCTTTATTTATAACTGCGCTTATGCATTTCGAACTTTACATTTTTTAGCACTTGTTCTAGTCAATCTTTACATTCTTTTCCATTAACATGTCGTAGTCACAATTATATACGCCATTTGCTCTTATAGTATTATAAGTTTTAATTCAATCTTTTTCGTACCTTACGTCGATTGGCTTTGAAAAAAAGTAATGCTTCACTAGTGATAAATATTGATTATTTAACAAATTTGTCGATCGACTTTCGTCAAATCGGACCGAGCAAACATTGTTTCCGTTGGTCGTTCCAATTGCTAATGCCACCTATCGGGCGCAACTCCAGGTAGAAGGAGCAACGTGAAATAAAGTGTCTTGCTGAAGGACATAATGCAAGACACTTTATTTCACGTTGCTCCTTCTATCTGGAGTTGCGACCGATAGATAGTATTAGCAATTGGAAAGACCAATGGAAACATTGTTTCCTCGATCCGATTTGACGAAAGTCGATCGACAAATTTAATTAACAAAAAAAAAGCAAAAAAAAGCAAAAAAAAAAGAACACAGGCTGAAATACTGTTTAGCCCCATTGTGGTGACACTGCTACATACAATATTAACGTCGTAATTGTTATGCTCAGCAGCTTTACAGCATAGTTACGTCCCTTTACAGACTGAGTTCAAATCCCACCGAGGTTAACTTTGCCTTTCATCCTTACGAGGTAGATTAAATAAAGTACCAGTAATGTACTGGGTAATTGCTGGCCTTGTGCCAAATGTAGAAACAATTATTATTACTATAGTGATTAACATTACCACCATTACTATTATTAACATCAACGTCATTAATTGCCACGTTTTCATAACTGCTGAGGAAATATGGACATAAAAAATCGGTACATCATGCAGATTTAATACATATGATATTGCGTAGTGAAACAATTCCGAACTACAGAAAAATTGTGTAAGTACATTAATTTAGAATAGTTAAATTGTCCTCTAAACAAATTTTCCTCTAAGTAGGGACACTTTATTTTGCATTGATTTCCATTGATAGTTTTTCATGTTTTCTTTGATATTTAGCAGTCGTGACTTCAGAATGTTTGTATACGAGGTGCAAGAAACTACAAAAATGTCGCGTGAAAGATTAACCGCCGGATATTAAGTGTAGCCAATCCTATATGCCGACCATTAACTTGTAAACCATTCCCGAAAGGTCCATATTAATGTCACTGAATTCCTTTCATTTCCATATGTCAGATAACACAACTGTCAGTTATTTTTATGCATTTCAAGCACACAGATATTTTAAACAATATGGTGTTTGAGTTTGAACATTAAGTATTACTTTAAATGCACCAGCAATTTCATCAATCAAACTTTAACAAAACGAACGCGTTTGGCGTAGGCATAAGAAACTATGCATTCTCTCAGAATGTTTCCCACATAAGGTTTCATACCATTTCTGTCTTTGTTCTCTCCTTAACGTTTTGTATCTATTCCTTGTAGGCTTCTGCTATATCCCTTAATTATATTTCCTAGAGATAGGCTGATAAGGTAGACAGTTTTCAAACGATACCATTCCATTATCCACCTTTTAACAGATGACAGGAAGGTTTTATGATTTGGCGTCTCCTTCTCAAACTATTTCATAACACTTTTGTTAGTGCCATTTTCTGAACATGAAAGCATCTTTCTATAAGATTTCATTTTAAATGCAATTACCATTATCTAAAGTATAAGGTTTTATAATTGATTGATACATAATATATACCGTCATCGTCAAATTGATAACGTATTCGTTAACTCAATTACGTCTTCGTCAACATCGAAAACATAAACATACACATACCGACCAAATTAAATATGGAATGATACGCGATGCCCCTCCCTCCACGCACACACAGCCCCGGCGGTGAGAATTGAGAAAACGTTTCCCCGGAGGACGGCAAGGGAGACGCGATGGAAAAGCCACTCCAACTCGCGGGACTCACACCTGCGGCTGGCGAGCTCAGCGCCTATGGTGGTGAGTAGAGAGGGAGCCCTTGGCCGAAGGACACCAGAAGTCTCCACTGCCAGGGGTTCAACCGCAAACCTGTCGGAGAGCGACCGGTATTTGAGGAGTTTAGCCTCCTCAGCCCGACGTACAGCAGAACCTGGGTTAGTTGCATACTGCACCAGGTTGCGGCTGCAGAAAGTGGCATCCCAGACGAGGGATTTGCCACCGCGGAACAGGAAGATGGTCATGCCATCTGGCCTTTTGCCGTCCCCTCGGTCCAGCCCCACTGGCTCGAGCTGGGAAGGGAAGCCTGCAGTGTTCAAGCCATGCTTTATGACCTCGTTGAGGGCAGCATGGCGTGGAAGGCGGCCGGCACTGTGGCGACAGGAGAGCGGATGGAGGCCGAAAGGGTCCACGATGGATCCGTAGCGACATTGGTGTGGCTCGCAGATCCGGAGGCCGACCCTCAAGGAAACGCCGATGCGCAGGCTATTGTTGTCTAGCTGCGTGCTAGTAGAGAAGGAGGGCAGGTCAAGGAGCCAGGCACCAATGTGGGGATTGGAGACCGCACGAAAACAGGCAAGGCGGTGTTGGTTGAGCTGGCGCCTGAGCCTATCTGAGGCCAAGCTGCACTGGATGGCTTTGGGGTACTTGACGTCAACAGGGGGAGAAGGAGGAAGGACGTCTACTGGGCTAAGTCCCAGCCGGTCCCACGTCTCACAGGCGACCTCACGTTCTCTGAACAAGGAGGGTTCTATTGTGTTTAGAAGAAACCTGCTGACGAGGACGTGGCACGAGGATTCACTGTCTATAGTTCTCATCCAAAGGTGCAGTTTATATTTTATCTTTGTAGTAATAATTTCATTTTTTCCAAACTGGATCTAATTTTATTTTGTTGCAGATGTTGCTATCCCGAATGATATTTATTTTTTTGATCTTCCTAAATATTTGAATTCACACGTCTGTTAGAGCGTTTCGACTGCTATTTCAGTTGAATTGGTTATTTTGTCTTCACATTTTCTATTTAATATAATTATTCTTCTTATACAGGATTTAATTCAATTTCATAGATTCTTCCAGTTGTAAAAGAGTTTTTACATCCTTTAATTTCCTTCAATATGCACCAGTAAATCATTTTGTACGTTTTACATTAATATGTATTAGAAACGTATCAAGACGTCCCATCATTATATATTCTAAATGTTAACTTTGTCTTTCATCCTTTTGGGGGGTCGACAAAATCAAGTACCAGTAAAGCACTGGAATAATTGCTGGCCTTTTGCCAAAAGTAGAAACAATTATATATTCTGAAAACAGACTGAAACTTATTTTGAATCAGTCACTTTGTGAATTTTTAACATAAACCAAACATTTGAATGCTTATACAATGACTTTATGTTGACAATTGCTTTGTTTAATATTATCTTTTAATACGCCGTAAGACCTCTTATGCAAAGTTCAAAAGTCACATTTCCAAATCAATGAAGATGTGACAAAGTATTGATCGGTATTCTAAACATTTCTTTACGTGAATATTAACATTAAATATCCGACCAGAACATTTACCTTCTTCAGAGTCTATACTTCACTGTTATTGTCAGCTTCATTTGAGCGATCGAAACATATAGTACAATCTTGTTAGGATTGCTTTGTTTTTATTAAGGATCTCAAGGTTGAAATCGCAACCGGAATTACTGTCACTGACATATTCTAGTAAATACATCTGTGGGGTTGGTGCTTAATATCATGTAACAAATGTCTGCCTAGTTTCAGACATAGTGCATATGTTAGAATCCATTACTTTTTAAATTGTCTTATTATAAAATGCTTCCTTTCACAGCACTGTTGAGCTCAGATAGGAAAGCCTTTGGTTATGCAATTTTGTTTGTTTGTTTGCGGTTTCTATTATATTGAAGTTACTCTTCATAATATGTAAACAGTAGAATGTCGTCTTATTTTCTGTATGTTACGACGAAATATACTTGTAACTGTCGTTATACTAAAGCGCAATTTATCTATTATTATAACTGTTTTTTTCTCAATCCTCACATTCGGATTATCTCCGTATCTAGTTAAATTCTTTTGACCGTTTGGCGTTATTATTCGGCTAGAAATATAAATAGAATACATCCAAAAGTAAATAGGCAACTGAGAGCGACACACACACACACACACACGCTCACAACCCCCCAAACCACACACATACACACATATATATATATATATACATATATTTATTTATTAGCATATATTAAAGGTTTCAGCAAACAATCTCTGATTTCACTCTTCTAATGATATTCTGAAACAGATAACTACTTAACCGTGGACACATATACGATCGATTATTTCTAATCAGCGATCCATTCTCTCTCTATAACAACAGACCCTACCACTCAACTCCGCCACTATTGTTTATGCCAATAGACTATTCTATGGTAATGGAAATTCTTGATTCAATATTTTTTTATCTGTTCTCTTCGTCTTTTGTAATCTTGCATTTACCTATGTATTGTGTTTACTTATAATCTTACTGATGTGTTAAGTAACTAAACTGCCCTTTCAAACCATTATCTTCATGAATAGCCTATCTGTGTGGCAATGCCATTTAAATTATAAGTCGTATCTATTTGAATCTATGATTATATGTACTGGCACTGCCCTTATACATATATAAACAATTGTTGAGATTAAAGACGAATGTGGATTAACAACCTAGGTTTTCATTCAATATTGGCAGTATCGGTAGAGTGTCGGACGCCATGCTTTTCAGCACAGTTACCTCCCTTTACTGACTGAGTTCAAATAACACCGAGGTTAACTTTGCCTTTCATCCTTACGGGGTCGATAAAATAAAGTACCAGTAATGCACTGGGTAAATGCTGGCCTTGTGTCATAAGTAGAAACAATTAAATATATATATATATATATATATATATATATATATATATATATATTTATATATATATATATATATATATTAGAAAGTGAGGTTTTTTTTTACAAAATGAAAAATAACCGAGTTGTCCTACACGAGTGGAAGTATAAAGAAAAAGGGATGAAATCGAAAATGCAACTGAAGTCTTATTTTTTTAAAAGCAGAAGAACTGCGAAACCGGTAAAGGAACCAAATAAATATATATATTTTTAAAAAAATAAGACTTCAGTTGCATTTTCGATTTCATCCCTTTTTCTTTATATATATATATATATATATATATATATATATATATATATATATATATATATATATATATATATATATATATATATATATATATATATATATATAAATATAAGTATATATACGTATATAAATATAAGTATATATACGTATGAAATTTTCTTTTCATTTTTTCCGTATTATATTCGTTTTTTCCCATTCTTTGCCAGCGAACGTTTCCACGAACCAAAGTATCGTCTTCCTGTCTTTCTCCGGTTGCAACGTTTTTTGAAATATCTACTTCTGCGTTTACAGATTGACTTTGTTAGTTTCAGAAGATCCCGTTAAGGGTGAAAGCAGTGGTTCTTTGCTTAACCTTTAATCTGTTATTTTAATAAATATATATATATATATATATAAAACGAAGGAGTTGTGGTAAAGAGCCTGATGGACCATAATGCGTCTTATAGTCCAGAAATAGCCGTCAATACGGCTTGAGCTCTGCCGTCGGGGTCAGACTTTTTCCTATATATATATATATATATACATATATATATATATATATATATATATATATATATATATATATATATATATAAATATATTACACAGAGAGAAGTGTGTTACACAGTGAGATGTGTGTAAAGGATTATTACATGTGAGTTTAACCGTTACTGTGTGGAGAACAATACCTACAGGTTAGCAATTAAATAGAAAAAAACAAGGTCAGAATCAAATCTCTGTAGGAGAGTTTTAAATTACCAACCTTATAACTATAAGCTTGCTGATACGAATCTAGTTCGTTTCGCCAAAGAAATGCGATCATAATTTCGTTGAGAACATTTATTTGGTCACAATTGTTTCTTCCAGAGGAAAGTCTGGCTTCATCGGAGTACTACCCTCCATATTTATAGTTGTATTAAACATAAACATATATAAATATTCTTATTAATATATATATATATATATATATATATATATATTGGTAAACGGAATAGAAAATGCTGACAAATTGTTCACAGTTGAAAAATGGTTTAATTAGGAATAAAAGAGTATTAGTGATTGTATGGGTTAGTATTCAGTTGTGGTTTTAAGTTTTTAAGTTAATCGAATAATGTACACCATTTTACCAGGGGGAAAAAATACAGGTCCACCCACACACACACACACACACACACATATATATACACACACATACACACGCGTACATTAACATACAAAGAGACTTATACACACACGCACTTCTCCGTATAAGACAAAAGCTGAAAAATATCTTTTGACATGCTAAAATTGCTTTCAGACACATTCTTACTGACCATCCCTGCTACCACGAATTACTCTGCTACACACACACACACACACACACACACACACACACACACACACACACACACACACACACACACACACACACACACACACACACACACACACATACACACACACACACACACACTTATCTTAATAGCCATTTGACACACATCCCTGCTAACCATTATCACAACATCGAACACCTTACTACTACTACACACACACACACACACACACACATATTTGTTGTGAAAGAGTCATTTCTCAATCTTGGCGCAAAACCAATTTTTTATTCGCATGACCTCTACCGACCAATCAAAATTGTTTTGACCACAAGGATTTTTGCAAACACCAAGTAGCGCTGGAACCACTTTTTTAACATAAAAACAGTCTTGGCGCAAAATCAATTTTTTACGTTCACATGACCTCTACCGACCAATCAAAATTGTTTTGACCACAATAATTTTTGCAACACCAAAGTAACGCTGGAGCCACTTTTTTAACATAAAAACAGGTAGAATTCCCCAAACTAATCAGATCAGAGCAAACAGCACGGACACTCTATCTCAAAATTATTTTGAAAAGCATTTAGAAATGCGCAACCGGTAAAAACTTAAAAACTTAAAACCACAACTGAATACTAACCTATACAATCACTAATACTCTTTTATTCCTAATTAAACCATTTTTCAACTGTGAACAATTTGTCAGCATTTCTATTCCGTTTACCAATATATAATAACTTGTGTGTTACACCTCTATTCTTTTAACTATATATATATATATATATACATGTATATACATATGCATACGAGAATGCTCATCGCTCTAACATCACGCGGAAAGAACTCTCTGCTATTCGCAACCTTCGGCATCGCGGTGACATTGTCATCACACCGGCTGACAAGGGTGGCGCCGTGGCGGTTTGGTGCGCTCACCTCTATAGGGCTGAAGCTCTCCGCCAGTTTCACAATAACCTTTTTTACCGCCCTTTATTCTCCGACCCCACTCCTGGCTATCAACTACTGGTGTCCTCCACCATCCACGAGATCATCTCCTCCTCTTTCCTACCCCCCACAGCCACCAACCTTATTGTACGCACCACTCGCACACCCACCATCTACTTCCTCCCCAAAATAGACAAGCAAAATAATCCCGGCCGTCCTATCGTTTCTACGTGCAATTGCCCCAACGAGATAATTTATGAACTTAGACACCATCTACTCACCAATCTCCTCTCCCACATCCACAATACAAATCATGACCTTCGACTCATCAACTCCTTCTCGTTCCCTCATGGTCCCTCCCGCCTTCTCTTTACCCTGGACATTATCTCTCTCTATACCATCATCCATCATGATGACAGCCTCCGCGCTCTCTAACATTTTTTAGATTTACGCCCTACCCATTACCCCAGCACTACCACTCTTCTCTGTCTGGCTGAGCTCCTTCTCACGCTCAGCGGCTTTTCTTTTTCGGGTGAATTTTATCAGCAGGTCTCTGAAGTAGCGATGGGAACCAGAATGGGTCCAAACTATGCCAACTTGTTTGTTGGCTACGTCGAAGCCCTGATCTCTCCCAGTAAGCTGAACCGACTCCTGAGCTATATGATCGTTATATAGACGACTGTATCGGCACCACCTCTCTATTACGAGAGTAGCTCGACTGCTTTCTTTCCTTCGTCCTATCTTTCCATCCTGCTCTCAATTTCACCACCTCCGTCTCCGATTCTTCTGCCGCTTTTCTAGATATCTCTCTATCTATTAACCACTATCACCACACCCTCTCTAACTTCCATCAACATTAAACCAACAGACTCTCAATCTTACCTCGACTTCACCTCCTCCCATCCAACCGACACCAAAAACTCCATACCTTATTCCCAATTCCCCCGTCTTCGTTGGCTCTGTAGCCAGGACGACGATTTCGAAACCCATTCCCTTCGCATGGCTTCCTGCTTCATCCAGCGTGGATATCCCCCACCCACTGATCCAAGCTGCTCTCATCCGCACCATAGCCCTCTCACCTCACCCGCCCTCCCAACACTCCCGTCACTTCTCACATTTTTCCAAACCCACGCATTACTGCTTTTAAGCGCGCCCGCAACCTCCGCGATCTCTGTCAGCTTATCTCCCCTTTGTTTCCTGAAAATATAAGTAAGTGACGTTGTCACTACTTTAAAACAATAGCGTAGGGTCTTCAAAATGCTTTTAATTAAGCATACAGTGTATTGCAAAATACACTATATATACATTCATATATATATATATTCATATATATATATATATATATATATATATATATATATATATATATATATATATATATATATATATATATATATATATAAATGGAATAGAATGAAACGAATTTTCATTTCTCACTCTTAGTACGGCACTTACTTAAATGTAAGTATGTATGTATACGTACATACATATATGTATACAGACGTACAGTAGCATGTATATATATATACATACAGGCACACATATATATATGCACGTATCAGTTTACCGAACATTTATTATAATGCTCGGTTTGTTCGTTTGTAGACAAACAAACAGCCTGAATTACGGCGTACAGTGTTTAGGCAACCACGTCACCTCTTTATTCAACACTGACACAGGAACGATGTACTAGTTTCAAGCTTATTAGCTATGGTCAGCACCGTATACCTTTCTGCCAGATGGTTGAACGTCCGAAAGTATATAATTTCCTTATGAAAATTAACGGCTGAGCAGCCTAATTTGCATATCGAGTGCGTTCAGTCGGCCAGGCGCACCGAAAACGATAAGTTGAATAGAATGAAACGAAATTTCATTTCTCACTCTTAGTACGGCACTTACTTAAATGTAAGTATGTATGTATACGTACATACATATATGTATACGTACGTACAGTAGCATGTATATATATACATACAGGCACACATATATATATGCACGTATCAGTTTACCGAACATTTATTATAATGCTCGGTTTGACAGTTTGTAAACAAACAAACAGCCTGAATTACGCCGTACAGTGTTTAGGCAACCACGTCACCTTTTTATTCAACATTGACACAGGAACGATGTACTAGTTTCAAGCTTATTAGCCATCGTCAGCACCGTATACCTTTCTGCCAGATGGTTGAACGTCCGAAAGTATATTCTTTCCTTATGAAAATTAACGGCTGAGCAGCCAAATTTGCATATCGAGTGAGTTCAGTCGGCCAGGCGCAACGAAAACGATAAATGGAATAGAATGAAACGAAATTTCATTTCTCACTCTTAGTACGGCACTTACTTAAATGTAAGTATGTATGTATACGTACATACATATATGTATACAGAGGTACAGTAGCATGTATATATATACATACAGGCACACATATATATATACACGTATCAGTTTACCGAACATTTATTATAATGCTCGGTTGTTCGTTTGTAAACAAACAAACAGCCTGAATTACGTCGTACAGTGTTTAGGCAACCACGTCACCTTTTTGTTCAACACTGACACAAAAATGATGTACTAGTTTCAAGCTTATTATCTATCGTCAGCACCGTATACCTTTCTGCCAGATGGTTGAACGTCCGAAAATATATACTTCCTTTATGAAAATTAACGGCTGAGCAGCCCAATTTGCATATCGAGTGAGTTCAGTCGGCCAGGCGCACGGAACACGATAAATGGAATAGAATGAAACGAAATTTCATTTCTCACTCTTAGTACGGCACTTACTTAAATGTAAGTATGTATGTATACGTATATACATATATGTATACATACGTACAGTAGCATGTATATATATACATACAGGCACACATATATATATATGCACATATCAGTTTACCGAACATTTATTAGAATGCTCGGTTTGTTCGTTTGTAAACAAACAAACAGCCTGAATTACGCCGTACAATGTTTAGGCAACCACGTCACCTTTTTGTTCAACCCTGACACAGGGACGATGTACTACTTTCTGGCTTATTAGCTATCGTCAGCACCGTATACCTTTCTGCCAGATGGTTGAACGTCCGAAAGTATATACTTTCCTTATGAAAATTAACGGCTGAGCAGCCTAATTTGCATACCTAGTGAGTTCAGTCGGCCAGGCGCACCGAAAACGATAAATGGAATAAAATAAAACGAAATTTCATTTCTCACTCTTAGTACGGCACTTACTTAAATGTAAGTATGTATGTATACGTACATACATATATGTATACAGACATACAGTAGCATGTATATATATACATACAGGCACACAGATATATATGCACGTATCAGTTTACCGAACATTTATTATAATGCTTGGTTTGTTCGTTTGTAAACAAACAAACAGCCTGAATTACGCCGTACAGTGTTTAGGCAACGGCGTAACCTTTTTGTTCAACACTGACACAGGAACGATGTACTAGTTTCAAGCTTATTAGCTATCGTCAGCGGCGTATACCTTTCTGCCAGATGGTTGAACGTCCGAAAGTATATACTTTCCTTATGAAAATTAACGGCTGAGCAGCCTAATTTGCATATCGAGTGAGTTCAGTCAGCCAGGTGCACCGAAAACGATAAATGGAATAGAATGAAACATTTCATTTCTCACTCTTAGTACGGCACTTACTTAAATGTAAGTATAATATGTATACGTACATACATATATGTATACAGACGTACAGTAGCATGTATATATATATACATACAGGCACACATATATATATGCACGTATCAATTTACCGAACATTTATTATAATGCTCGGTTTGTTCGTTTGTTAACAAACAAACAGCCTGAATTACGCCGTACAGTGTTTAGGCAACCACGTCACCTTTTTATTCAACACTGACACAGGAACGATGTACTAGTTTCAAGCTTATTAGCTATCGTCAGGACCATATACCTTTCTGCCAGATGGTTGAACGTCCGAAAGTATATACTTTCCTTATGAAAATTAACGGCTGAGAAGCCTAATTTGCATATCGAGTGATTTCAGTCGGCCAGGCCCACCGAAAACGATAAATGGAATAGAATGAAACGAAATTTCATTTCTCACTCTTAGTACGGTTCTTACTTTAATGTAAGCATGTATGTATACGTACATATATATATGTGTACAGACGTACAGTAGCATGTATATATATACATACAGGCACACCTATATATATGCACGTATCAGTTTACCGAACATTTATTATAATGCTCGGTTTGTTCGTTTGTAAACAAACAAACAGCCTGAATTACGCCGTACAGTGTTTAGGCAACCACGTCACGTTTTTATTCAACACTGACAAAAAAACGATGTACTAGTTTCAGGCTTATTAGCTATCGTCAGCACCGTATACCTTTATGCCAGATGGTTGAACGTCCGAAAGTATATACTTTCCTTCTGAAAATTAACCGCTGAGCAGCCTAATTTGCATATCGAGTGAGTTCAGTCGGCCAGGGGCACCGAAAACGATAAATGGAATAGAATGAAACGAAATTTCATTTCTCACTCTTAGTACGGCACTTACTTAAATGTAAGTATGTATGTATACGTACATACATATATGTATACAGACGTACAGTAGCATGTATATATATACATACAGGCACACATATATATATGCACGTATCAGTTTACCGATCATTTATTATAATGCTTGGTTTGTTCGTTTGTAAACAAACAAACAGCCTTAATTACGCCGTACAGTGTTTAGGCAACGGCGTAACCTTTTTGTTCAACACTGACACAGGAACGATGTACTAGTTTCAAGCTTATTAGCTATCGTCAGCGGCGTATACCTTTCTGCCAGATGGTTGAACGTCCGAAAGTATATACTTTCCTTATGAAAATTAACGGCTGAGCAGCCTAATTTGCATATCGAGTGAGTTCAGTCGGCCAGGTGCACCGAAAACGATAAATGGAATAGAATGAAACATTTCATTTCTCACACTTAGTACGGCACTTACTTAAATGTAAGTATAATATGTATACGTACATACATATATGTATACAGACGTACAGTAGCATGTATATATATATACATACAGGCACACATATATATATGCACGTATCAATTTACCGAACATTTATTATAATGCTCGGTTTGTTCGTTTGTAAACAAACAAACAGCCTGAATTACGCCGTACAGTGTTTAGGCAACCACGTCACCTTTTTATTCAACACTGACACAGGAACGATGTACTAGTTTCAAGCTTATTAGCTATCGTCAGGACCATATACCTTTCTGCCAGATGGTTGAACGTCCGAAAGTATATACTTTCCTTATGAAAATTAACGGCTGAGCAGCCTAATTTGCATATCGAGTGAGTTCAGTCGGCCACGCGCACCGAAAACGATAAATGGAATAGAATGAAACGAAATTTCATTTCTCACTCTTAGTACGGCACTTACTTAAATGTAAGTATGTATGTATACGTACATACATATATGTATACATACGTACAGTAGCATGTATATATATACGTACAGGCACACATATATATGCATGTATCAGTTTACCGAACATTTATTAGAATGCTCGGTTTGTTCGTTTGTAAACAAACAAACAGCCTGAATTACGCCGTACAATGTTTAGGCAACCACGTCACCTTTTTGTTCAACCCTGACACAGGGACGATGTACTAGTTTCAAGCTTATTAGCTATCGTCAGCACCGTATACCTTTCTGCCAGATGGTTGAACGTCCGAAAGTATATACTTACCTTATGAAAATTAACGGCTGAGCAGCCTAATTTGCATATCGAGTGAGTTCAGTCGGCCAGGTGTACCGAAAACGATAAATGGAATAGAATGAAATGACATTTCATTTCTCACTCTTAGTACGGCACTTACTTAAATGTAAGTATGTATGTATACGTACATACATATATGTATACAAACGTACAGTAGCATGTATATATATACATACAGGCACACATATATATATGCACGTATCAGTTTACCGAACATTTATTATAATGCTCGGTTTGTTCATTTGTAAACAAACAAACAGCCTGAATTACGCCGTACAGTGTTTAGGCAACGGCGTCACCTTTTTGTTCAACACTGACACAGGAACGATGTACTAGTTTCAAGCTTATTAGCTATCGTCAGCGCCGTATACCTTTCTGCCAGATGGCTGAACGTCCGAAAGTATATACTTTCCTTATGAAAATTAACGGCTGAGAAGCCTAATTTGCATATCGAGTGATTTCAGTTGGCCAGGCCCACCGAAAACGATAAATGGAATAGGATGAAACGAAATTTCATTTCTCACTCTTAGTACGGTTCTTACTTTAATGTAAGTATGTATGTATACGTACATACATATATGTGTACAGACGTACAGTAGCATGTATATATATATACATACAGGCACGCATATATATATGCACATATCAGTTTACCGAACATTTATTATAATGCTCGGTTTGTTCGTTTGTAAACAAACAAACAGCCTGAATTACGCCGTACAGTGTTTAGGCAACCACGTCACCTTTTTATTCAACACTGACACAGGAACGATGTACTAGTTTCAAGCTTATTAGCTGTCGTCAGCACCGTATAGCTTTCTGCCAGATGGTTGAACGTCCGAAAATATATAATTCCTTTATGAAAATTAACGGCTGAGCAGCCCAATTTGCATATCGAGTGTGTTCAGTCGGCCAGGCGCACCGAAAACGATAAATGGAATAGAATGAAACGAAATTTCATTTCTCACTCTTAGTACGGCACTTACTTAAATGTAAGTATGTATGTATACGTACATACATATATGTATACATACGTACTGTAGCATGTATATATATACATACAGGCACACATATATATATTCACGTATCAGTTTACCGAACATTTATTAGAATGCTCGGTTTGTTCGTTTGTAAACAAACAAACAGCCTGGATTACGCCGTACAATGTTTAGGCAACCACGTCACCTTTTTGTTCAACACTGACACAAAAACGATGTACTAGTTTCAAGCTTATTAGCTATCGTCAGCACCGTATACCTTTCTGCCAGATGGTTGAACGTCCGAAAGTATATGGTTTCCTTATGAAAATTAACGGCTGAGCAGCCCAATTTGCATATCGAGTGAGTTCAGTCGGCCAGGCGCACCGAAAACGATAAATGGAATAGAATGAAACGAAATTTAATTTGTCACTGTTAGTACGGCACTTACTTAAATGTAAGTATGTATGTATACGTACATACATATATGTATACAGACGTACAGTAGCATGTATATATATATACATACAGGCACGCATATATATATGCACGTATCAGTTTACCGAACATTTATTATAATGCTCGGTTTGTTCGTTTGTAAACAAACAAACAGCCTGAATTACGCCGTACAGTATTTAGGCAACCACGTCACCTTTTTGTTCAACACTGACACAAGAACGATGTACTAGTTTCAAGCTTATTAGCTATCGTCAGCACCGTATACCTTTCTGCCAGATGGTTGAACGTCCGAAAGTATATACTTTCCTTATGAAAATTAACGGCTGAGCAGCCTAATTTGCATACCTAGTGAGTTCAGTCGGCCAGGCGCACCGAAAACCATAAATGGAATAGAATGAAACGAAATTTCATTTCTCACTCTTAGTACGGCACTTACTTAAATGTAAGTATGTATGTATACGTACATACATATATGTATACAGACATACAGTAGCATGTATATATATACATACAGGCACACATATATATATGCACGTATCAGTTTACCGAACATTTATTATAATGCTTGGTTTGTTCGTTTGTAAACAAACAAACAGCCTGAATTACGCCGTACAGTGTTTAGGCAACGGCGTAACCTTTTTGTTCAACACTGACACAGGAACGATGTACTAGTTTCAAGCTTATTAGCTATCGTCAGCGGCTTATACCTTTCTGCCAGATGGTTGAACGTCCGAAAGTATATACTTTCCTTATGAAAATTAACGGCTGAGCAGCCTAATTTGCATATCGAGTGAGTTCAGTCGGCCATGTGCACCGAAAACGATAAATGGAATAGAATGAAACATTTCATTTCTCACTCTTAGTACGGCACTTACTTAAATGTAACTATAATATGTATACGTACATACATATATGTATACAGACGTACAGTAGCATGTATATATATATACATACAGGCACACATATATATATGCACGTATCAATTTACCGAACATTTATTATAATGCTCGGTTTGTTCGTTTGTAAACAAACAAACAGCCTGAATTACGCCGTACAGTGTTTAGGCAACCACGTCACCTTTTTATTCAACACTGACACAGGAACGATGTACTAGTTTCAAGCTTTTTAGCTATCGTCAGGACCATATACCTTTCTGCCAGATGGTTGAACGTCCGAAAGTATATACTTTTCTCATGAAAATTAACGGCTGAGAAGCCTAATTTGCATATCGAGTGATTTCAGTCGGCCAGGCCCACCGAAAACGATAAATGGAATAGAATGAAACGAAATTTCATTTCTCACTCTTAGTACGGTTCTTACTTTAATGTAAGCATGTATGTATACGTACATACATATATGTGTACAGACGTACAGTAGCATGTATATATATACATACAGGCACACCTATATATATGCACGTATCAGTTTAACGAACATTTATTATAATGCTCGGTTTGTTCGTTTGTAAACAAACAAACAGCCTGAATTACGCCGTACAGTGTTTAGGCAATCACGTCACCTTTTTATTCAACACTGACACAAAAACGATGTACTAGTTTCAGGCTTATTAGCTATCGTCAGCACCGTATACCTTTATGCCAGATGGTTGAACGTCCGAAAGTATATACTTTCCTTCTGAAAATTAACCGCTGAGCTGCCTAATTTGCATATCGAGTGAGTTCAGTCGGCCAGGGGCACCGAAAACGATAAATGGAATAGAATGAAACGAAATTTCATTTCTCACTCTTAGTACGGCACTTACTTAAATGTAAGTATGTATGTATACGTACATACATATATGTATACAGACGTACAGTAGCATGTATATATATACATACAGGCACACATATATATATGCACGTATCAGTTTACCGATCATTTATTATAATGCTTGGTTTGTTCGTTTGTAAACAAACAAACAGCCTTAATTACGCCGTACAGTGTTTAGGCAACGGCGTAACCTTTTTGTTCAACACTGACACAGGAACGATGTACTAGTTTCAAGCTTATTAGCTATCGTCAGCGGCGTATACCTTTCTGCCAGATGGTTGAACGTCCGAAAGTATCTACTTTCCTTATGAAAATTAACGGCTGAGCAGCCTAATTTGCATATCGAGTGAGTTCAGTCGGCCAGGTGCACCGAAAACGATAAATGGAATAGAATGAAACATTTCATTTCTCACACTTAGTACGGCACTTACTTAAATGTAAGTATAATATGTATACGTACATACATATATGTATACAGACGTACAGTAGCATGTATATATATATACATACAGGCACACATATATATATGCACGTATCAATTTACCGAACATTTATTATAATGCTCGGTTTGTTCATTTGTAAACAAACAAACTGCCTGAATTACGCCGTACAGTGTTTAGGCAACGGCGTCACCTTTTTGTTCAACACTGACACAGGAACGATGTACTAGTTTCAAGCTTATTAGCTATCGTCAGCGCCGTATACCTTTCTGCCAGATGGTTGAACGTCCGAAAGTATATACTTTCCTTATGAAAATTAACGGCTGAGCAGCCTAATTTGCATATCGAGTGAGTTCAGTCGGCCACGCGCACCGAAAACGATAAATGGAATAGAATGAAACGAAATTTCATTTCTCACTCTTAGTACGGCACTTACTTAAATGTAAGTATGTATGTATACGTACATACATATATGTATACATACGTACAGTAGCATGTATATATATACGTACAGGCACACATATATATGCATGTATCAGTTTACCGAACATTTATTAGAATGCTCGGTTTGTTCGTTTGTAAACAAACAAACAGCCTGAATTACGCCGTACAATGTTTAGGCAACCACGTCACCTTTTTGTTCAACCCTGACACAGGGACTATGTACTAGTTTCAAGCTTATTAGCTATCGTCAGCACCGTATACCTTTCTGCCAGATGGTTGAACGTCCTAAAGTATATACTTACCTTATGAAAATTAACGGCTGAGCAGCCTAATTTGCATATCGAGTGAGTTCAGTCGGCCAGGTGTACCGAAAACGATAAATGGAATAGAATGAAATGACATTTCATTTCTCACTCTTAGTACGGCACTTACTTAAATGTAAGTATGTATGTATACGTACATACATATATGTATACATACGTACAGTAGCATGTATATATATACATACAGGCACACATATATATATGCACGTATCAGTGTACCGAACATTTATTATAATGCTCGGTTTGTTCATTTGTAAACAAACAAACTGCCTGAATTACGCCGTACAGTGTTTAGGCAACGGCGTCACCTTTTTGTTCAACAC
Source organism: Eledone cirrhosa (assembly GCA_964016885.1). Lineage (NCBI taxonomy): Eukaryota > Metazoa > Mollusca > Cephalopoda > Octopoda > Eledonidae > Eledone > Eledone cirrhosa. Next base: position 383,034,733 of record OZ024741.1, on the reverse strand, counting down.
TGACACAGGAACGATGTACTAGTTTCAAGCTTATTAGCTATCGTCAGCGCCGTATACCTTTCTGCCAGATGGTTGAACGTCCTAAAGTATATACTTTCCTTATGAAAATTAACGGCTGAGAAGCCTAATTTGCATATCGAGTGATTTCATTCGGCCAGGCCCACCGAAAACGATAAATGGAATAGGATGAAACGAAATTTCATTTCTCACTCTTAGTACGGTTCTTACTTTAATGTAAGTATGTATGTATACGTACATACATATATGTGTACAGACGTACAGTAGCATGCATATATATACATACAGGCACACCTATATATATGCACGTATCAGTTTACCGAACATTTATTAGAATGCTCGGTTTGTTCGTTTGTAAACAAACAAACAGCCTGGATTACGCCGTACAATGTTTAGGCAACCACGTCACCTTTTTGTTCAACACTGACACAAAAACGATGTACTAGTTTCAAGCTTATTAGCTATCTTCAGCACCGTATACCTTTCTGCCAGATGGTTGAACGTCCGAAAGTATATGGTTTCCTTATGAAAATTAACGGCTGAGCAGCCAAGTTTGCATATCGAGTGAGTTCAGTCGGCCAGGCGCACCGAAAACGATAAATGGAATAGAATGAAACGAAATTTAATTTGTCACTGTTAGTACGGCACTTACTTAAATGTAAGTATGTATGTATACGTACATACATATATGTATACACACGTACAGTAGCATGTATATATATATATACATACAGGCACGCATATATATATGCACGTATCAGTTTACCGAACATTTATTATAATGCTCGGTTTGTTCGTTTGTAAACAAACAAACAGCCTGAATTACGCCGTACAGTATTTAGGCAACCACGTCACCTTTTTGTTCAACACTGACACAAGAACGATGTGCTAGTTTCAAGCTTATTAGCTATCGTCAGGACCATATACCTTTCTGCCAGATGGTTGAACGTCCGAAAGTATATACTTTCCTTATGAAAATTAACGGCTGAGCAGCCTAATTTGCATATCGAGTGAGTTCAGTCGGCCACGCGCACCGAAAACGATAAATGGAATAGAATGAAACGAAATTTCATTTCTCACTCTTAGTACGGCACTTACTTAAATGTAAGTATGTATGTATACGTACATACATATATGTATACATACGTACAGTAGCATGTATATATATACGTACAGGCACACATATATATGCATGTATCAGTTTACCGAACATTTATTAGAATGCTCGGTTTGTTCGTTTGTAAACAAACAAACAGCCTGAATTACGCCGTACAATGTTTAGGCAACCACGTCACCTTTTTGTTCAACACTGACACAGGAACGATGTACTAGTTTCAAGCTTATTAGCTATCGTCAGCGCCGTATACCTTTCTGCCAGATGGCTGAACGTCCGAAAGTATATACTTTCCTTATGAAAATTAACGGCTGAGAAGCCTAATTTGTATATCGAGTGATTTCAGTTGGCCAGGCCCACCGAAAACGATAAATGGAATAGGATGAAACGAAATTTCATTTCTCACTCTTTGTACGGTTCTTACTTTAATGTAAGTATGTATGTATACGTACATACATATATGTGTACAGACGTACAGTAGCATGTATATATATACATACAGGCACACCTATATATATGCACGTATCAGTTTACCGAACATTTATTATAATGCTCGGTTTGTTCGTTTGTAAACAAACAAACAGCCTGAATTACGCCGTACAGTGTTTAGGCAACCACGTCACCTTTTTATTCAACACTGACACAGGAACGATGTACTAGTTTCAAGCTTATTAGCTGTCGTCAGCACCGTATAGCTTTCTGCCAGATGGTTGAACGTCCGAAAATATATAATTCCTTTATGAAAATTAACGGCTGAGCAGCCCAATTTGCATATCGAGTGTGTTCAGTCGGCCAGGCGCACCGAAAACGATAAATGGAATAGAATGAAACGAAATTTCATTTCTCACTCTTAGTACGGCACTTACTTAAATGTAAGTATGTATGTATACGTACATACATATATGTATACATACGTACAGTAGCATGTATATATATACATACAGGCACACATATATATATTCTCGTATCAGTTTACCGAACATTTATTAGAATGCTCGGTTTGTTCGTTTGTAAACAAACAAACAGCCTGGATTACGCCGTACAATGTTTAGGCAACCACGTCACCTTTTTGTTCAACACTGACACAAAAACGATGTACTAGTTTCAAGCTTATTAGCTATCGTCAGCACCGTATACCTTTCTGCCAGATGGTTGAACGTCCGAAAGTATATGGTTTCCTTATGAAAATTAACGGCTGAGCAGCCAAATTTGCATATCGAGTGAGTTCAGTCGGCCAGGCGCACCGAAAACGATAAATGGAATAGAATGAAACGAAATTTAATTTGTCACTGTTAGTACGGCACTTACTTAAATGTAAGTATGTATGTATACGTACATACATATATGTATACAGACGTACAGTAGCATGTATATATATATACATACAGGCACGCATATATATATGCACATATCAGTTTACCGAACATTTATTATAATGCTCGGTTTGTTCGTTTGTAAACAAACAAACAGCCTGAATTACGCCGTACAGTATTTAGGCAACCACGTCACCTTTTTGTTCAACACTGACACAAGAACGATGTACTAGTTTCAAGCTTATTAGCTATCGTCAGCACCGTATACCTTTCTGCCAGATGGTTGAACGTCCGAAAGTATATACTTTCCTTATGAAAATTAACGGCTGAGCAGCCTAATTTGCATACCTAGTCAGTTCAGTCGGCCAGGCGCAGCGAAAACGATAAATGGAATAGAATGAAACGAAATTTCATTTCTCACTCTTAGTACGGCACTTACTTAAATGTAAGTATGTATGTATACGTACATACATATATGTATACATACGTACAGTAGCATGTATATATATACGTACAGGCACACATATATATGCATGTATCAGTTTACCGAACATTTATTAGAATGCTCGGTTTCTTCGTTTGTAAACAAACAAACAGCCTGAATTACGCCGTACAATGTTTAGGCAACCACGTCACCTTTTTGTTCAACCCTGACACAGGGACGATGTACTAGTATCAAGCTTATTAGCTATCGTCAGCACCGTATACCTTTCTGCCAGATGGTTGAACGTCCGAAAGTATATACTTACCTTATGAAAATTAACGGCTGGGCAGCCTAATTTGCATATCGAGTGAGTTCAGTCGGCCAGGTGTACCGAAAACGATAAATGGAATAGGATGAAACGAAATTTCATTTCTCACTCTTAGTACGGTTCTTACTTTAATGTAAGTATGTATGTATACGTACATACATATATGTGTACAGACGTACAGTAGCATGTATATATATACATACAGGCACACCTATATATATGCACGTATCAGTTTACCGAACATTTATTAGAATGCTCGGTTTGTTCGTTTGTAAACAAACAAACAGCCTGGATTACGCCGTACAATGTTTAGGCAACCACGTCACCTTTTTGTTCAACACTGACACAAAAACGATGTACTAGTTTCAAGCTTATTAGCTATCTTCAGCACCGTATACCTTTCTGCCAGATGGTTGAACGTCCGAAAGTATATGGTTTCCTTATGAGAATTAACGGCTGAGCAGCCCAATTTGCATATCGAGTGAGTTCAGTCGGCCAGGCGCACCGAAAACGATAAATGGAATAGAATGAAACGAAATTTAATTTGTCACTGTTAGTACGGCACTTACTTAAATGTAAGTATGTATGTATACGTACATACATATATGTATACAGACATACAGTAGCATGTATATATATATATACATACAGGCACGCATATATATATGCACGTATCAGTTTACCGAACATTTATTATAATGCTCGGTTTGTTCGTTTGTAAACAAACAAACAGCCTGAATTACGCCGTACAGTATTTAGGCAACCACGTCACCTTTTTGTTCAACACTGACACAAGAACGATGTACTAGTTTCAAGCTTATTAGCTATCGTCAGCACCGTATACCTTTCTGCCAGATGGTTGACGCCCGAAAGTATATACTTTCCTTCTGAAATTTAACGGCTGAGCAGCCTAATTTGCATATCGAGTGAGTTCAATCGGCCAGGGGCACCGAAAACGATAAATGGAATAGAATGAAACGAAATTTCATTTCTCACTCTTAGTACGGTTCTTAAATGTAAGTATGTATGTATACGTACATACATATATGTGTACAGACGTACAGTAGCATGTATATATATACATACAGGCACACCTATATATATGCACGTATCATTTTACCGAACATTTATTAGAATGCTCGGTTTGTTCGTTTGTAAACAAACAAACAGCCTGAATTACGCCGTACAATGTTTAGGCAACCACGTCACCTTTTTGTCCAACCCTGACACAGGGACGATGTACTAGTTTCAAGCTTATTAGCTATCGTCAGCACCGTATACCTTTCTGACAGATGGTTGAACGTCCGAAAGTATATACTTCCCTTATGAAAATTAACGGCTGAGCAGCCCAATTTGCATATCGAGTGAGTTCAGTCGGCCAGGCGCACCGAAAACGATGAATGGAATAGAATGAAACGAAATTTCATTTCTCACTCTTAGTACGGCACTTACTTAAATGTAAGTATGTATGTATACGTACATACATATATGTATACATACGTACAGTAGCATGTATATATATACATACAGGCACACATATATATACATGCACGTATCAGCTTACCGAACATTTATTATAATGCTCGGTTTGTTCGTTTGTAAACAAACAACAGCCTGAATTACGCCGTACAATGGTTAGGCAACCACGTCACCTTTTTGTTCAACACTGACACAGGAACGATGTACTAGTTTCAAGCTTATTAGCTATCGTCAGCACCGTATACCTCTCTGCCAGATGGTTGAACATCCGAAAGTATATACTTTCCTTATGAAAATTAACGGCTGAGCAGCCTAAGTTGCAAATCGAGTGAGTTCAGTCGGCCAGGTGCACCGAAAACGATAAATGGAATAGAATGAAACGACATTTCATTTCTCACTCTTAGACGGCACTTACTTAAATGTAAGTATGTATGTATACGTACATACATATACGTATACAGACGTACAGTAGCATGTATATATATATAGATACAGGCACACATATATATATATGCACGTATCAGTTTACCGAACATTTATTATAATACTCGGTTTGTTCGTTTGTAAACAAACAAACAGCCTGAATTACGCCGTACAATGTTTAGGCAACCACGTCACCTTTTTGTTCAACACTGACACAGGAACGATGTACTAGATTCAAGCTTATTAGCTATCGTCAGCACCGTATATCTTTCTGCCAGATGGTTGAACGTCCGAAAGTATATACTTTCCTTATGAAAATTAACGGCTGAGCAGCCCAATTTGCATATCGAGTGAGTTCAGTCGGCCAGGCGCACCGAAAACGATAAATGGAATAGAATGAAACGAAATTTCATTTCTCACTCTTATTACGGCACTTACTTAAATGTAAGTATGTATGTATACGTACATACATATATGTATACAGACGTACAGTAGCATGTATATATATACATACAGGCACACATATATATATATGCACGTATCAGTTTACCGAACATTTATTATAATGCTCGGTTTGTTCGTTTGTAAACGAACAAACAGCCTGAATTACGCCGTACAGTGTTTAGGCAACCACGTCACCTTTTTGTTCAACACTGACACAAGAACGATGTACTAGTTTCAATCTTATTAGCTATCGTCAGCACCGTATACCTTTCTGCCAGATGGTTGAACGTCCGAAAGTATATACTTTCCTTATGAAAATTAACGGCTGAGCAGCCTAATTTGCATATCGAGTCAGTTCAGTCGGCCAGGTGTACCGAAAACGATTAATGGAATAGAATGAAACGACGTTTCATTTCTCACTCTTAGTACGGCACTTAATTAAATGTAAGTATGTATGTATACGTACATACATATATGTATACAGACGTACAGTAGCATGTATATATATATACATACAGGCACATATATATATATGCACGTATCAGTTTACCGAACATTTGTTATAATGCTCGGTTTGTTCGTTTGTAAACGAACAAACAGCCTGAATTACGCCGTACAGTGTTTAGGCAACCACGTCACCTTTTTGTTCAACACTGACACAAGAACGATGTACTAGTTTCAATCTTATTAGCTATCGTCAGCACCGTATACCTTTCTGCCAGATGGTTGAACGTCCGAAAGTATATACTTTCCTTATGAAAATTAACGGCTGAGCAGCCAGATTTGCATATCGAGTGAGTTCAGTCGGCCAGGCGCACCGAAAACGATAAATGGAATAGAATGAAACGAAATTTCATTTCTCACTCTTAGTACGGCACTTACTTAAATGTAAGTTTGTATGTATACGTACATACATATATGTATACAGACGTACAGTAGCATGTATATATATATACATACAGGCACACATATATATTTGCACGTATCAGTTTTCCGAACATTTATTATAATGCTCGGTTTGTTCGTTTGTAAACAAATAAACAGCCTGAATTACGCCGTACAGTATTTAGGCAACCACGTAACCTTTTTGTTCAACACTGACACAAGAACGATGTACTAGTTTCAAGCTTATTAGCTATCGTCAGCACCGTATACCTTTCTGCCAAATGGTTGAACGTCCGAAAGTATATACTTTTCTTTTGAAAATTAACGGCTGAGCAGCCTAATTTGCATATCGAGTGAGTTCAGTCGGCCAGGCGCACCTAAAACGATAAGTGGAATAATATAAAACGAAATTTCATTTCTCACTCTTAGTACGGCACTTACTTTAATGTAAGTATGTATGTATACGTACATACATATATGTATACATACGTACAGTAGCATGTATATATATACATACAGGCACACATATATATCTGCACGTATCAGTTTACCGAACATTTATTATAATGCTCGGTTTGTTCGTTTGTAAACGAACAAACAGCCTGAATTACGCCGTACAGTGTTTAGGCAACCACGTCACCTTTTTGTTCAACACTGACACAGGAACGATGTACTAGTTTCAAGCTTATTAGCTATCGTCAGCACCGTATACCTTTCTGCCAAATGGTTGAACGTCCGAAAGTATATACTTTCCTTATGAAAATTAACGGCTGAGCAGCCCAATTTGCATATCGAGTTAGTTCAGTCGGCCAGGCGCACCGAAAACGATAAATGGAATAGAATGAAACGAAATTTCATTTCTCACTCTTAGTACGGCTCTTACTTAAACGTAAGTATGTATGTATAAGTACATACATATATGTATACATACGTACAGTAGCATGTATATATATACATACAGGCACACATATATATATGCACGTATCAGTTTACCGAACATTTAGTATAATGCTCGGTTTGTTCGTTTGTAAACAAATAACAGCCTGAATTACGCCGTACAATGGTTAAGCAACTAAGTCACCTTTTTGTTCAAAACTGAGACAAGTACGATGTATTAGTTTCAAGCTTATTACCTATCGTCAGCACTGTATACCTCGCTGCCAGATGGTTGAACATCCGAAAGTATATACTTTCCTTATGAAAATTAACGGCTGAGCAGCCTAATTTGCATATCGAGTGAGTTCAGTCGGCCTGGTGCACCGAAAACGATAAATGGAATAGAATGAAACGACATTTCATTTCTCACTCTTATTACGGCACTTACTTAAATGTAAGTATGTATGTATACGTACATACATATATGTATACAGACGTACAGTAGCATGTATATATATATAGATACAGGCACACATATATATATGCACGTATCAGTTTACCGAACATTTATTATAATGCTCGGTTTGTTCGTTCGTAAACAAACAAACAACCTGAATTACGCCGTACAGTGTTTAGGCAACCACGTCACCTTTTTGTTCAACACTGACACAGGAACGATGTACTAGTTTCAAGCTTATTAGCTATCGTCAGCACCGTATACCTTTCTGCCAAATGGTTGAACGTCCGAAAGTATATACTTTCCTTATGAAAATTAACGGCTGAGCAGCCCAATTTGCATATCGAGTTAGTTCAGTCGGCCAGGCGCACCGAAAACGATAAATGGAATAGAATGAAACGAAATTTCATTTCTCACTCTTAGTACGGCTCTTACTTAAACGTAAGTATGTATGTATAAGTACATACATATATGTATACATACGTACAGTAGCATGTATATATATACATACAGGCACACATATATATATGCACGTATCAGTTTACCGAACATTTAGTATAATGCTCGGTTTGTTCGTTTGTAAACAAATAACAGCCTGAATTACGCCGTACAATGGTTAAGCAACTAAGTCACCTTTTTGTTCAAAACTGAGACAAGTACGATGTATTAGTTTCAAGCTTATTACCTATCGTCAGCACTGTATACCTCGCTGCCAGATGGTTGAACATCCGAAAGTATATACTTTCCTTATGAAAATTAACGGCTGAGCAGCCTAATTTGCATATCGAGTGAGTTCAGTCGGCCTGGTGCACCGAAAACGATAAATGGAATAGAATGAAACGACATTTCATTTCTCACTCTTATTACGGCACTTACTTAAATGTAAGTATGTATGTATACGTACATACATATATGTATACAGACGTACAGTAGCATGTATATATATATAGATACAGGCACACATATATATATGCACGTATCAGTTTACCGAACATTTATTATAATGCTCGGTTTGTTCGTTCGTAAACAAACAAACAACCTGAATTACGCCGTACAGTGTTTAGGCAACCACGTCACCTTTTTGTTCAACACTGACACAGGAACGATGTACTAGTTTCAAGCTTATTAGCTATCGTCAGCACCGTATACCTTTCTGCCAGATGGTTGAACGTCCGAAAGTATATACTTTCCTTATGAAAATTAACGGCTGAGCAGCCCAATTTGCATATCGAGTGAGTTCAGTCGGCCAGGCGCACCGAAAACGATAAATGGAATAGAATGAAACGAAATTTCATTTCTCACTCTTAGTACGGTACTTACTTAAATATAAGTATGTATGTATAGGTACATACATATATGTATACATACGTACAGTAGCATGTATATATATACATACAGGCACACATATATATATGCACATATCAGTTTACCGAACATTTATTATAATGCTCGGTTTGTTCGTTTGTAAACAAACAAACAGCCTGAATTACGCCGTACAGTGTTTAGGCAACCACGTCACCTTTTTGTTCAACACTGACACAAAAACGATGTACTAGTTTCAAGCTTATTAGCTATCGTCAGCACCGTATACCTTTCTGCCAGATGGTTGAACGTCCGAAAGTATATACTTTCCCAATGAAAATTAACAGCTGAGCAGCCTAATTTGCATATCGAGTGAGTTCAGTCGGCCAGGTGCACCCTAAACGATAAATGGAATACACTGAAACGACATTTCATTTCTCACTCTTAGTACGGCACTTACTTAAATGTAAGTATATATTTATACGTACATACATACATGTATACAGACGTACAGTAGCATGTATATACATATACATACAGGCACACATATATATATGCACGTATCAGTTTACCGAACATTTATTATAATGCTCGGTTTGTTCGTTCGTAAACAAACAAACAACCTGAATTACGCCGTACAGTGTTTAGGCAACCACGTCACATTTTGTTCAACACTGACACAGGAACGATGTACTAGTTTCAAGATTATTAGCTATCGTCAGCACCGTATACCTTTCTGCCAGATGGTTGAACGTCCGAAAGTATATACTTTCCTTATGAAAATTAACGGCTGAGCAGCCTAATTTGCATATCGAGTCAGTTCAGTCGGCCAGGTGTACCGAAAACGATTAATGGAATAGAATGAAACGACGTTTCATTTCTCACTCTTAGTACGGCACTTAATTAAATGTAAGTATGTATGTATACGTACATACATATATGTATACAGACGTACAGTAGCATGTATATATATATACATACAGGCACATATATATATATGCACGTATCAGTTTACCGAACATTTGTTATAATGCTCGGTTTGTTCGTTTGTAAACAAACAAACAGCCTGGATTACGCTGTACAATGTTTAGGCAACCACGTCACCTTTTTGTTCAACCCTGACACAAGAACGATGTACTAGTTTCAAGCTTATTAGCTATCGTCAGCACCGTATACCTTTCTGCCAGATGGTTGAACGTCCGAAAGTATATACTTTCCTCATGAAAATTAACGGCTGAGCAGCCAGATTTGCATATCGAGTGAGTTCAGTCGGCCAGGCGCACCGAAAACGATAAATGGAATAGAATGAAACGAAATTTCATTTCTCACTCTTAGTACGGCACTTACTTAAATGTAAGTTTGTATGTATACGTACATACATATATGTATACAGACGTACAGTAGCATGTATATATATATACATACAGGCACACATATATATATGCACGTATCAGTTTTCCGAACATTTATTATAATGCTCGGTTTGTTCGTTTGTAAACAAATAAACAGCCTGAATTACGCCGTACAGTATTTAGGCAACCACGTCACCTTTTTGTTAGACACTGACACAAGAACGATGTACTAGTTTCAAGCTTATTAGCTATCGTCAGCACCGTATACCTTTCTGCCAAATGGTTGAACGTCCGAAAGTATATACTTTCCTTATGAAAATTAACGGCTGAGCAGCCTAATTTGCATATCGAGTGAGTTCAGTCGGCCAGGCGCACCTAAAACGATAAGTGGAATAATATAAAACGAAATTTCATTTCTCACTCTTAGTACGGCACTTACTTTAATGTAAGTATGTATGTATACGTACATACATATATGTATACATACGTACAGTAGCATGTATATATATACATACAGGCACACATATATATCTGCACGTATCAGTTTACCGAACATTTATTATAATGCTCGATTTGTTCGTTTGTAAACGAACAAACAGCCTGAATTACGCCGTACAGTGTTTAGGCAACCACGTCACCTTTTTGTTCAACAATGACACAGGAACGATGTACTAGTTTCAAGCTTATTAGCTATCGTCAGCACCGTATACCTTTCTTCCAAATGGTTGAACGTCCGAAAGTATATACTTTCCTTATGAAAATTAACGGCTGAGCAGCCCAATTTGCATATCGAGTTAGTTCAGTCGGCCAGGCGCACCGAAAACGATAAATGGAATAGAATGAAACGAAATTTCATTTCTCACTCTTAGTACGGCTCTTACTTAAACGTAAGTATGTATGTATAAGTACATACATATATGTATACATACGTACAGTAGCATGTATATATATACATACAGGCACACATATATATATGCACGTATCAGTTTACCGAACATTTAGTATAATGCTCGGTTTGTTCGTTTGTAAACAAATAACAGCCTGAATTACGCCGTACAATGGTTAAGCAACTAAGTCACCTTTTTGTTCAAAACTGAGACAAGTACGATGTATTAGTTTCAAGCTTATTACCTATCGTCAGCACTGTATACCTCGCTGCCAGATGGTTGAACATCCGAAAGTATATACTTTCCTTATGAAAATTAACGGCTGAGCAGCCTAATTTGCATATCGAGTGAGTTCAGTCGGCCTGGTGCACCGAAAACGATAAATGGAATAGAATGAAACGACATTTCATTTCTCACTCTTATTACGGCACTTACTTAAATGTAAGTATGTATGTATACGTACATACATATATGTATACAGACGTACAGTAGCATGTATATATATATAGATACAGGCACACATATATATATGCACGTATCAGTTTACCGAACATTTATTATAATGCTCGGTTTGTTCGTTCGTAAACAAACAAACAACCTGAATTACGCCGTACAGTGTTTAGGCAACCACGTCACCTTTTTGTTCAACACTGACACAGGAACGATGTACTAGTTTCAAGCTTATTAGCTATCGTCAGCACCGTATACCTTTCTGCCAGATGGTTGAACGTCCGAAAGTATATACTTTCCTTATGAAAATTAACGCCTGAGCAGCCCAATTTGCATATCGAGTGAGTTCAGTCGGCCAGGCGCACCGGAAACGATAAATGGAATAGAATGAAACGAAATTTCATTTCTCACTCTTAGTACGGTACTTACTTAAATATAAGTATGTATGTATAGGTACATACATATATGTATACATACGTACAGTAGCATGTATATATATACATACAGGCACACATATATATATGCACATATCAGTTTACCGAACATTTATTATAATGCTCGGTTTGTTGGTTTGTAAACAAACAAACAGCCTGAATTACGCCGTACAGTGTTTAGGCAACCACGTCACCTTTTTGTTCAACACTGACACAAAAACGATGTACTAGTTTCAAGCTTATTAGCTATCGTCAGCACCGTATACCTTTCTGCCAGATGGTTGAACGTCCGAAAGTATATACTTTCCCAATGAAAATTAACGGCTGAGCAGCCTAATTTGCATATCGAGTGAGTTCAGTCGGCCAGGTGCACCCTAAACGATAAATGGAATACACTGAAACGACATTTCATTTCTCACTCTTAGTACGGCACTTACTTAAATGTAAGTATATATTTATACGTACATACATATATGTATACAGACGTACAGTAGCATGTATATATATATAGATACAGGCACACATATATATATGCACGTATCAGTTTACCGAACATTTATTATAATGCTCGGTTTGTTCGTTCGTAAACAAACAAACAACCTGAATTACGCCGTACAGTGTTTAGGCAACCACGTCACCTTTTCGTTCAACACTGACACAAAAACGATGTACTAGTTTCAAGCTTATTAGCTATCGTCAGCACCGTATACCTTTCTGCCAGATGGTTGAACGTCCGAAAATATATACTTTCCTTATGAAAATTAACGGCTGAGCAGCCCAATTTGCATATCGAGTGAGTTCACTCGGCCAGGCGCACCGAAAACCATAAATGGAATAGAATGAAACGAAATTTCATTTCTCACTCTTAGTACGGCACTTACTTAAACGTAAGTATGTATGTATACGTACATACATATATGTATACATACGTACAGTAGCATGTATATATATACATACAGGCGAACATATATATATGCACGTATCAGTTTACCGAACATTTATTATAATGCTCGGTTTGTTCGTTTGTAAACAAACAAACAGCCTGAATTACGCCGTACAGTGTTTAGGCAACCACGTCACCTTTTTATTCAACACTGACACAGGAACGATGTACTAGTTTCAAGCTTATTAGCTATCGTCAGCAACGTATACCTTTCTGCCAGACGGTTGAACGTCCGAAAGTATATAATTTCCTTATGAAAATTAACGGCTGAGCAGCCCAATTTGCATATCGAGTGAGTTCAGTCGGCCAGGCGCACCGAGAACGATAAATTGAATAGAATGAAACGAAATTTCATTTCTCACTCTTAGTACGGTACTTACTTAAATGTAAGTATGTATGTATACGTACATACATATATGTATACATACGTACAGTAGCATGTATATATATACATACAGGCACACATATATATATGCACGTATCAGTTTACCGAACATTTTTTATAATGCTCGGTTTGTTCGTTTGTAAACAAACAAACAGCCTGAATTACGCCTTACAGTGTTTAGGCAACCACGTCAGCTTTTTGTTCAACACTGACACAAGAACGATGTACTAGTTTCAAGCTTATTAGCTATCGTCAGCACCGTATACCTTTCTGCCAGATGGTTGAAAGTCCGAAAGTATATACTTTCCTTATGAAAATTAACAGCTTTACAGCCTAATTGGCATATCGGATGAGTTCAGTCGGCCAGGCGCACCGAAAACGATAAATGGAATAGAATGAAACGAAATTTCATTTCTCACTCTTAGTACGGCACTTACTTAAATGTAAGTATGTATGTATACGTACATACATATATGTATACAGACGTACAGTAGCATGTATATATATACATACAGGCACACATATATATATGCAAGTATCAGTTTACCGAACATTTATTATAATGCTCGGTTTGTTCGTTTGTAAACAAAAAAACAGCCTGAATTACGCCGTACAGTGTTCAGGCAACCGCGTCATCTTTTTTTTCAACACTGACACAAAAACGATGTACTAGTTTCAGGCTTATTAGCTATCGTCAGCACCGTATACCTTTCTGCCAGATGGTTGAACGTCCGAAAGTATATACTTTCCTTATGAAAATTAACGGCTGAGCAGCCCAATTTGCATATCGATTGAGTTCAATCGGCCAGGCGCACCGAAAACGATAAATGGAATAGAATGAAAAGAAATTTCATTTCTCACTCTTAGTACGGCACTTACTTAAATGTAAGTATGTACGTATACGTACATACATATATGTATACAGACGTACAGTAGCATGTATATATATACATACAGGCAAACATATATATATGCACGTATCAGTTTACCGAACATTTATTATAATGCCCGGTTTGTTCGTTTGTAAACAAACAAACAACCTGAATTACGCCGTACAGTGTTTAGGCAACCACGTCACCTTTTTGTTCAACACTGACACAAAAACGATGTACTAGTTTCAAGCTTATTAGCTATCGTCAGCACCGTATACCTTTCTGCCAGATGGTTGAACGTCCGAAAGTATATACTTTCCCAATGAAAATTAACGGCTGAGCAGCCTAATTTGCATATCGAGTGAGTTCAGTCGGCCAGGTGCACCGAAAACGATAAATGGAATACAATGAAACGACATTTCATTTCTCACTCTTCGTACGGCACTTACTTAAATGTAAGTATATATTTATACGTACATACATACATGTATACAGACGTACAGTAGCATGTATATACATATACATACGGGCACACATATATATATGCACGTATCAGTTTACCGAACATTTATTATAATGCTCGGTTTGTTCGTTTGTAAACAAACAGACAGCCTGAATTACGCCGTACAGTGTTTAGGCAACCACGTCACCTTTTTGTTCAACACTGACACAAAAACGATGTACTAGTTTCAAGCTTATTAGCTATCGTCAGCACCGTATACCTTTCTGCCAGATGGTTGAACGTCCGAAAATATATACTTTCCTTATGAAAATTAACGGCTGAGCAGCCCAATTTGCATATCGAGTGAGTTCACTCGGCCAGGCGCACCGAAAACCATAAATGGAATAGAATGAAACGAAATTTCATTTCTCACTCTTAGTACGGTACTTACTTAAATATAAGTATGTATGTATAGGTACATACATATATGTATACATACGTACAGTAGCATGTATATATATACATACAGGCACACATATATATATGCACATATCAGTTTACCGAACATTTATTATAATGCTCGGTTTGTTCGTTTGTAAACAAACAAACAGCCTGAATTACGCCGTACAGTGTTTAGGCAACCACGTCACCTTTTTGTTCAACACTGACACAAAAACGATGTACTAGTTTCAAGCTTATTAGCTATCGTCAGCACCGTATACCTTTCTGCCAGATGGTTGAACGTCCGAAAGTATATACTTTCCCAATGAAAATTAACAGCTGAGCAGCCTAATTTGCATATCGAGTGAGTTCAGTCGGCCAGGTGCACCCTAAACGATAAATGGAATACACTGAAACGACATTTCATTTCTCACTCTTAGTACGGCACTTACTTAAATGTAAGTATATATTTATACGTACATACATACATGTATACAGACGTACAGTAGCATGTATATACATATACATACAGGCACACATATATATATGCACGTATCAGTTTACCGAACATTTATTATAATGCTCGGTTTGTTCGTTCGTAAACAAACAAACAACCTGAATTACGCCGTACAGTGTTTAGGCAACCACGTCACATTTTGTTCAACACTGACACAGGAACGATGTACTAGTTTCAAGATTATTAGCTATCGTCAGCACCGTATACCTTTCTGCCAGATGGTTGAACGTCCGAAAGTATATACTTTCCTTATGAAAATTAACGGCTGAGCAGCCTAATTTGCATATCGAGTCAGTTCAGTCGGCCAGGTGTACCGAAAACGATTAATGGAATAGAATGAAACGACGTTTCATTTCTCACTCTTAGTACGGCACTTAATTAAATGTAAGTATGTATGTATACGTACATACATATATGTATACAGACGTACAGTAGCATGTATATATATATACATACAGGCACATATATATATATGCACGTATCAGTTTACCGAACATTTGTTATAATGCTCGGTTTGTTCGTTTGTAAACAAACAAACAGCCTGGATTACGCTGTACAATGTTTAGGCAACCACGTCACCTTTTTGTTCAACCCTGACACAAGAACGATGTACTAGTTTCAAGCTTATTAGCTATCGTCAGCACCGTATACCTTTCTGCCAGATGGTTGAACGTCCGAAAGTATATACTTTCCTCATGAAAATTAACGGCTGAGCAGCCAGATTTGCATATCGAGTGAGTTCAGTCGGCCAGGCGCACCGAAAACGATAAATGGAATAGAATGAAACGAAATTTCATTTCTCACTCTTAGTACGGCACTTACTTAAATGTAAGTTTGTATGTATACGTACATACATATATGTATACAGACGTACAGTAGCATGTATATATATATACATACAGGCACACATATATATATGCACGTATCAGTTTTCCGAACATTTATTATAATGCTCGGTTTGTTCGTTTGTAAACAAATAAACAGCCTGAATTACGCCGTACAGTATTTAGGCAACCACGTCACCTTTTTGTTAGACACTGACACAAGAACGATGTACTAGTTTCAAGCTTATTAGCTATCGTCAGCACCGTATACCTTTCTGCCAAATGGTTGAACGTCCGAAAGTATATACTTTCCTTATGAAAATTAACGGCTGAGCAGCCTAATTTGCATATCGAGTGAGTTCAGTCGGCCAGGCGCACCTAAAACGATAAGTGGAATAATATAAAACGAAATTTCATTTCTCACTCTTAGTACGGCACTTACTTTAATGTAAGTATGTATGTATACGTACATACATATATGTATACATACGTACAGTAGCATGTATATATATACATACAGGCACACATATATATCTGCACGTATCAGTTTACCGAACATTTATTATAATGCTCGATTTGTTCGTTTGTAAACGAACAAACAGCCTGAATTACGCCGTACAGTGTTTAGGCAACCACGTCACCTTTTTGTTCAACAATGACACAGGAACGATGTACTAGTTTCAAGCTTATTAGCTATCGTCAGCACCGTATACCTTTCTTCCAAATGGTTGAACGTCCGAAAGTATATACTTTCCTTATGAAAATTAACGGCTGAGCAGCCATATTTGCATATCGAGTTAGTTCAGTCGGCCAGGCGCACCGAAAACGATAAATGGAATAGAATGAAACGAAATTTCATTTCTCACTCTTAGTACGGCTCTTACTTAAACGTAAGTATGTATGTATAAGTACATACATATATGTATACATACGTACAGTAGCATGTATATATATACATACAGGCACACATATATATATGCACGTATCAGTTTACCGAACATTTAGTATAATGCTCGGTTTGTTCGTTTGTAAACAAATAACAGCCTGAATTACGCCGTACAATGGTTAAGCAACTAAGTCACCTTTTTGTTCAAAACTGAGACAAGTACGATGTATTAGTTTCAAGCTTATTACCTATCGTCAGCACTGTATACCTCGCTGCCAGATGGTTGAACATCCGAAAGTATATACTTTCCTTATGAAAATTAACGGCTGAGCAGCCTAATTTGCATATCGAGTGAGTTCAGTCGGCCTGGTGCACCGAAAACGATAAATGGAATAGAATGAAACGACATTTCATTTCTCACTCTTATTACGGCACTTACTTAAATGTAAGTATGTATGTATACGTACATACATATATGTATACAGACGTACAGTAGCATGTATATATATATAGATACAGGCACACATATATATATGCACGTATCAGTTTACCGAACATTTATTATAATGCTCGGTTTGTTCGTTCGTAAACAAACAAACAACCTGAATTACGCCGTACAGTGTTTAGGCAACCACGTCACCTTTTTGTTCAACACTGACACAGGAACGATGTACTAGTTTCAAGCTTATTAGCTATCGTCAGCACCGTATACCTTTCTGCCAGATGGTTGAACGTCCGAAAGTATATACTTTCCTTATGAAAATTAACGCCTGAGCAGCCCAATTTGCATATCGAGTGAGTTCAGTCGGCCAGGCGCACCGGAAACGATAAATGGAATAGAATGAAACGAAATTTCATTTCTCACTTTAGTACGGTACTTACTTAAATATAAGTATGTATGTATAGGTACATACATATATGTATACATACGTACAGTAGCATGTATATATATACATACAGGCACACATATATATATGCACATATCAGTTTACCGAACATTTATTATAATGCTCGGTTTGTTGGTTTGTAAACAAACAAACAGCCTGAATTACGCCGTACAGTGTTTAGGCAACCACGTCACCTTTTTGTTCAACACTGACACAAAAACGATGTACTAGTTTCAAGCTTATTAGCTATCGTCAGCACCGTATACCTTTCTGCCAGATGGTTGAACGTCCGAAAGTATATACTTTCCCAATGAAAATTAACGGCTGAGCAGCCTAATTTGCATATCGAGTGAGTTCAGTCGGCCAGGTGCACCCTAAACGATAAATGGAATACACTGAAACGACATTTCATTTCTCACTCTTAGTACGGCACTTACTTAAATGTAAGTATATATTTATACGTACATACATATATGTATACAGACGTACAGTAGCATGTATATATATATAGATACAGGCACACATATATATATGCACGTATCAGTTTACCGAACATTTATTATAATGCTCGGTTTGTTCGTTCGTAAACAAACAAACAACCTGAATTACGCCGTACAGTGTTTAGGCAACCACGTCACCTTTTCGTTCAACACTGACACAAAAACGATGTACTAGTTTCAAGCTTATTAGCTATCGTCAGCACCGTATACCTTTCTGCCAGATGGTTGAACGTCCGAAAATATATACTTTCCTTATGAAAATTAACGGCTGAGCAGCCCAATTTGCATATCGAGTGAGTTCACTCGGCCAGGCGCACCGAAAACCATAAATGGAATAGAATGAAACGAAATTTCATTTCTCACTCTTAGTACGGCACTTACTTAAACGTAAGTATGTATGTATACGTACATACATATATGTATACATACGTACAGTAGCATGTATATATATACATACAGGCGAACATATATATATGCACGTATCAGTTTACCGAACATTTATTATAATGCTCGGTTTGTTCGTTTGTAAACAAACAAACAGCCTGAATTACGCCGTACAGTGTTTAGGCAACCACGTCACCTTTTTATTCAACACTGACACAGGAACGATGTACTAGTTTCAAGCTTATTAGCTATCGTCAGCAACGTATACCTTTCTGCCAGACGGTTGAACGTCCGAAAGTATATAATTTCCTTATGAAAATTAACGGCTGAGCAGCCCAATTTGCATATCGAGTGAGTTCAGTCGGCCAGGCGCACCGAGAACGATAAATTGAATAGAATGAAACGAAATTTCATTTCTCACTCTTAGTACGGTACTTACTTAAATGTAAGTATGTATGTATACGTACATACATATATGTATACATACGTACAGTAGCATGTATATATATACATACAGGCACACATATATATATGCACGTATCAGTTTACCGAACATTTTTTATAATGCTCGGTTTGTTCGTTTGTAAACAAACAAACAGCCTGAATTACGCCTTACAGTGTTTAGGCAACCACGTCAGCTTTTTGTTCAACACTGACACAAGAACGATGTACTAGTTTCAAGCTTATTAGCTATCGTCAGCACCGTATACCTTTCTGCCAGATGGTTGAAAGTCCGAAAGTATATACTTTCCTTATGAAAATTAACAGCTTTACAGCCTAATTGGCATATCGGATGAGTTCAGTCGGCCAGGCGCACCGAAAACGATAAATGGAATAGAATGAAACGAAATTTCATTTCTCACTCTTAGTACGGCACTTACTTAAATGTAAGTATGTATGTATACGTACATACATATATGTATACAGACGTACAGTAGCATGTATATATATACATACAGGCACACATATATATATGCAAGTATCAGTTTACCGAACATTTATTATAATGCTCGGTTTGTTCGTTTGTAAACAAAAAAACAGCCTGAATTACGCCGTACAGTGTTCAGGCAACCGCGTCATCTTTTTTTTCAACACTGACACAAAAACGATGTACTAGTTTCAGGCTTATTAGCTATCGTCAGCACCGTATACCTTTCTGCCAGATGGTTGAACGTCCGAAAGTATATACTTTCCTTATGAAAATTAACGGCTGAGCAGCCCAATTTGCATATCGATTGAGTTCAATCGGCCAGGCGCACCGAAAACGATAAATGGAATAGAATGAAAAGAAATTTCATTTCTCACTCTTAGTACGGCACTTACTTAAATGTAAGTATGTACGTATACGTACATACATATATGTATACAGACGTACAGTAGCATGTATATATATACATACAGGCAAACATATATATATGCACGTATCAGTTTACCGAACATTTATTATAATGCCCGGTTTGTTCGTTTGTAAACAAACAAACAACCTGAATTACGCCGTACAGTGTTTAGGCAACCACGTCACCTTTTTGTTCAACACTGACACAAAAACGATGTACTAGTTTCAAGCTTATTAGCTATCGTCAGCACCGTATACCTTTCTGCCAGATGGTTGAACGTCCGAAAGTATATACTTTCCCAATGAAAATTAACGGCTGAGCAGCCTAATTTGCATATCGAGTGAGTTCAGTCGGCCAGGTGCACCGAAAACGATAAATGGAATACAATGAAACGACATTTCATTTCTCACTCTTCGTACGGCACTTACTTAAATGTAAGTATATATTTATACGTACATACATACATGTATACAGACGTACAGTAGCATGTATATACATATACATACGGGCACACATATATATATGCACGTATCAGTTTACCGAACATTTATTATAATGCTCGGTTTGTTCGTTTGTAAACAAACAGACAGCCTGAATTACGCCGTACAGTGTTTAGGCAACCACGTCACCTTTTTGTTCAACACTGACACAAAAACGATGTACTAGTTTCAAGCTTATTAGCTATCGTCAGCACCGTATACCTTTCTGCCAGATGGTTGAACGTCCGAAAATATATACTTTCCTTATGAAAATTAACGGCTGAGCAGCCCAATTTGCATATCGAGTGAGTTCACTCGGCCAGGCGCACCGAAAACCATAAATGGAATAGAATGAAACGAAATTTCATTTCTCACTCTTAGTACGGCACTTACTTAAACGTAAGTATGTATGTATACGTACATACATATATGTATACATACGTACAGTAGCATGTATATATATACATACAGGCACACATATATATATGCACGTATCAGTTTACCGAACATTTATTATAATGCTCGGTTTGTTCGTTTGTAAACAAACAAACAGCCTGAATTACGCCGTACAGTGTTTAGGCAACCACGTCACCTTTTTGTTCAACACTGACACAAAAACGATGTACTAGTTTGAAGCTTATTAGCTATCGTCAGCACCGTATACCTTTGTGCCAGATGGTTGAACGTCCGAAAGTATATACTTTCCCTATGAAAATTAACGGCTGAGCAGCCTAATTTGCATATCGGGTGAGTTCAGTCGGACAGGTGCACCGAAAACGATAAATGGAATAGAATGAAACGACATTTCATTTCTCACACTTAGTACGGCATTTACTTAAATGTAAGTATTTATGTATACGTACATACATATATGTATACAGACGTACAGTAGCATGTATATATATATACATACAGGCGAACATATATATATATGCACGTATCAGTTTACCGAACATTTATTATAATGCTCGGTTTGTTCGTTTGTAAACAAACAAACATCCTGAATTACGCCGTACAGTGTTTAGGCAACCACGTCACCTTTTTATTCAACACTGACACAGGAACGATGTACTAGTTTCAAGCTTATTAGCTATCGTCAGCAACGTATACCTTTCTGCCAGACGGTTGAACGTCCGAAAGTATATACATTCCTTATGAAAATTAACGGCTGAGCAGCCCAATTTGCATATCGAGTGAGTTCAGTCGGCCAGGCGCACCGAAAACGATAAATTGAATAGAATGAAACGAAATTTCATTTCTCACTCTTAGTACGGTACTTACTTAAATGTAAGTATGTATGTATACGTACATACATATATGTATACAGACGTACAGTAGCATGTATATATATATACATACAGGCACGCATATATATATGCACGTATCAGTTTACCGAACATTTATTATAATGCTCGGTTTGTTCGTTTGTAAACAAACAAACAGCCTGAATTACGCCGTACAGTATTTAGGCAACCACGTCACCTTTTTGTTCAACACTGACACAAGAACGATGTACTAGTTTCAAGCTTATTAGCTATCGTCAGCACCGTATACCTTTCTGCCAGATGGTTGACGTCCGAAAGTATATACTTTCCTTCTGAAATTTAACGGCTGAGCAGCCTAATTTGCATATCAAGTGAGTTCAATCGGCCAGGGGCACCGAAAACGATAAATGGAATAGAATGAAACGAAATTTCATTTCTCACTCTTAGTACGGTTCTTAAATGTAAGTATGTATGTATACGTACATACATATATGTGTACAGACGTACAGTAGCATGTATATATATACATACAGGCACACCTATATATATGCACGTATCATTTTACCGAACATTTATTAGAATGCTCGGTTTGTTCGTTTGTAAACAAACAAACAGCCTGAATTACGCCGTACAATGTTTAGGCAACCACGTCACCTTTTTGTCCAACCCTGACACAGGGACGATGTACTAGTTTCAAGCTTATTAGCTATCGTCAGCACCGTATACCTTTCTGACAGATGGTTGAACGTCCGAAAGTATATACTTCCCTTATGAAAATTAACGGCTGAGCAGCCCAATTTGCATATCGAGTGAGTTCAGTCGGCCAGGTGCACCGAAAACGATAAATGGAATAGAATGAAACGACATTTCATTTCTCACTCTTAGACGGCACTTACTTAAATGTAAGTATGTATGTATACGTACATACATATACGTATACAGACGTACAGTAGCATGTATATATATATACATACAGGCACACATATATATATGCACGTATCAGTTTACCGAACATTTATTATAATACTCGGTTTGTTCGTTTGTAAACAAACAACAGCCTGAATTACGCCGTACAATGGTTAGGCAACCACGTCACCTTTTTGTTCAACACTGACACAGGAACGATGTACTAGATTCAAGCTTATTAGCTATCGTCAGCACCGTATATCTTTCTGCCAGATGGTTGAACGTCCGAAAGTATATAATTTCCTTATGAAAATTAACGGCTGAGCAGCCCAATTTGCATATCGAGTGAGTTCAGTCGGCCAGGCGCACCGAAAACGATAAATGGAATAGAATGAAACGAAATTTCATTTCTCACTCTTATTACGGCACTTACTTAAATGTAAGTATGTATGTATACGTACATACATATATGTATACAGACGTACAGTAGCATGTATATATATACATACAGGCACACATATATATATATGCACGTATCAGTTTACCGAACATTTATTATAATGCTCGGTTTGTTCGTTTGTAAACGAACAAACAGCCTGAATTACGCCGTACAGTGTTTAGGCAACCACGTCACCTTTTTGTTCAACACTGACACAAGAACGATGTACTAGTTTCAATCTTATTAGCTATCGTCAGCACCGTATACCTTTCTGCCAGATGGTTGAACGTCCGAAAGTATATACTTTCCTTATGAAAATTAACGGCTGAGCAGCCTAATTTGCATATCGAGTCAGTTCAGTCGGCCAGGTGTACCGAAAACGATTAATGGAATAGAATGAAACGACATTTCATTTCTCACTCTTAGTACGGCACTTAATTATATGTAAGTATGTATGTATACGTACATACATATATGTATACAGACGTACAGTAGCATGTATATATATATACATACAGGCACATATATATATATGCACGTATCAGTTTACCGAACATTTGTTATAATGCTCGGTTTGTTCGTTTGTAAACAAACAAACAGCCTGGATTACGCTGTACAATGTTTAGGCAACCACGTCACCTTTTTGTTCAACCCTGACACAAGAACGATGTACTAGTTTCAAGATTATTAGCTATCGTCAGCACCGTATACCTTTCTGCCAGATGGTTGAACGTCCGAAAGTATATACTTTCCTTATGAAAATTAACGGCTGAGCAGCCTAATTTGCATATCGAGTGAGTTCAGTCGGCCAGGCGCACCTAAAACGATAAGTGGAATAATATAAAACGAAATTTCATTTCTCACTCTTAGTACGGCACTTACTTTAATGTAAGTATGTATGTATACGTACATACATATATGTATACATACGTACATTAGCATGTATATATATACATACAGGCACACATATATATCTGCACGTATCAGTTTACCGAACATTTATTAGAATGCTCGGTTTGTTCGTTTGTAAACGAACAAACAGCCTGAATTACGCCGTACAGTGTTTAGGCAACCACGTCACCTTTTTGTTCAACACTGACACAGGAACGATGTACTAGTTTCAAGCTTATTAGCTATCGTCAGCACCGTATACCTTTCTGCCAAATGGTTGAACGTCCGAAAGTATATACTTTCCTTATGAAATTTAACGGCTGAGCAGCCTAATTTGCATATCGAGTGAGTTCAATCGGCCAGGGGCACCGAAAACGATAAATGGAATAGAATGAAACGAAATTTCATTTCTCACTCTTAGTACAGTTCTTAAATGTAAGTATGTATGTATACGTACATACATATATGTGTACAGACGTACAGTAGCATGTATATATATACATACAGGCACACCTATATATATGCACGTATCATTTTACCGAACATTTATTAGAATGCTCGGTTTGTTCGTTTGTAAACAAACAAACAGCCTGAATTACGCCGTACAATGTTTAGGCAACCACGTCACCTTTTTGTCCAACCCTGACACAGGGACGATGTACTAGTTTCAAGCTTATTAGCTATCGTCAGCACCGTATACCTTTCTGACAGATGGTTGAACGTCCGAAAGTATATACTTCCCTTATGAAAATTAACGGCTGAGCAGCCCAATTTGCATATCGAGTGAGTTCAGTCGGCCAGGTGCACCGAAAACGATAAATGGAATAGAATGAAACGACATTTCATTTCTCACTCTTAGACGGCACTTACTTAAATGTAAGTATGTATGTATACGTACATACATATACGTATACAGACGTACAGTAGCATGTATATATATATACATACAGGCACACATATATATATGCACGTATCAGTTTACCGAACATTTATTATAATACTCGGTTTGTTCGTTTGTAAACAAACAACAGCCTGAATTACGCCGTACAATGGTTAGGCAACCACGTCACCTTTTTGTTCAACACTGACACAGGAACGATGTACTAGATTCAAGCTTATTAGCTATCGTCAGCACCGTATATCTTTCTGCCAGATGGTTGAACGTCCGAAAGTATATAATTTCCTTATGAAAATTAACGGCTGAGCAGCCCAATTTGCATATCGAGTGAGTTCAGTCGGCCAGGCGCACCGAAAACGATAAATGGAATAGAATGAAACGAAATTTCATTTCTCACTCTTATTACGGCACTTACTTAAATGTAAGTATGTATGTATACGTACATACATATATGTATACAGACGTACAGTAGCATGTATATATATACATACAGGCACACATACATATATATGCACGTATCAGTTTACCGAACATTTATTATAATGCTCGGTTTGTTCGTTTGTAAACGAACAAACAGCCTGAATTACGCCGTACAGTGTTTAGGCAACCACGTCACCTTTTTGTTCAACACTGACACAAGAACGATGTACTAGTTTCAATCTTATTAGCTATCGTCAGCACCGTATACCTTTCTGCCAGATGGTTGAACGTCCGAAAGTATATACTTTCCTTATGAAAATTAACGGCTGAGCAGCCTAATTTGCATATCGAGTCAGTTCAGTCGGCCAGGTGTACCGAAAACGATTAATGGAATAGAATGAAACGACATTTCATTTCTCACTCTTAGTACGGCACTTAATTAAATGTAAGTATGTATGTATACGTACATACATATATGTATACAGACGTACAGTAGCATGTATATATATATACATACAGGCACATATATATATATGCACGTATCAGTTTACCGAACATTTGTTATAATGCTCGGTTTGTTCGTTTGTAAACAAACAAACAGCCTGGATTACGCTGTACAATGTTTAGGCAACCACGTCACCTTTTTGTTCAACCCTGACACAAGAACGATGTACTAGTTTCAAGATTATTATCTATCGTCAGCACCGTATACCTTTCTGCCAGATGGTTGAATGTCCGAAAGTATATACTTTCCTTATGAAAATTAACGGCTGAGCAGCCTAATTTGCATATCGAGTGAGTTCAGTCGGCCAGGCGCACCTAAAACGATAAATGGAATAATATAAAACGAAATTTCATTTCTCACTCTTAGTACGGCACTTACTTTAATGTAAGTATGTATGTATACGTACATACATATATGTATACATACGTACATTAGCATGTATATATATACATACAGGCACACATATATATCTGCACGTATCAGTTTACCGAACATTTATTAGAATGCTCGGTTTGTTCGTTTGTAAACGAACAAACAGCCTGAATTACGCCGTACAGTGTTTAGGCAACCACGTCACCTTTTTGTTCAACACTGACACAGGAACGATGTACTAGTTTCAAGCTTATTAGCTATCGTCAGCACCGTATACCTTTCTGCCAAATGGTTGAACGTCCGAAAGTATATACTTTCCTTATGAAAATTAACGGCTGAGCAGCCCAATTTGCATATCGAGTTAGTTCAGTCGGCCAGGCGCACCGAAAACGATAAATGGAATAGAATGAAACGAAATTTCATTTCTCACTCTTAGTATGGCTCTTACTTAAACGTAAGTATGTATGTATAAGTACATACATATATGTATACATACGTACAGTAGCATGTATATATATACATACAGGCACACATATATATATGCACGTATCAGTTTACCGAACATTTAGTATAATGCTCGGTTTGTTCGTTTGTAAACAAATAACAGCCTGAATTACGCCGTACAATGGTTAAGCAACTAAATCACCTTTTTGTTCAAAACTGAGACAAGTACGATGTATTAGTTTCAAGCTTATTACCTATCGTCAGCACTGTATACCTCTCTGCCAGATGGTTGAACATCCGAAAGTATATACTTTCCTTATGAAAATTAACGGCTGAGCAGCCTAATTTGCATATCGAGTGAGTTCAGTCGGCCTGGTGCACCGAAAACGATAAATGGAATAGAATGAAACGACATTTCATTTCTCACTCTTATTACGGCACTTACTTAAATGTAAGTATGTATGTATACGTACATACATATATGTATACAGACGTACAGTAGCATGTATATATATATAGATACAGGCACACATATATATATGCACGTATCAGTTTACCGAACATTTATTATAATGCTCGGTTTGTTCGTTCGTAAACAAACAAACAACCTGAATTACGCCGTACAGTGTTTAGGCAACCACGTCACCTTTTTGTTCAACACTGACACAGGAACGATGTACTAGTTTCAAGCTTATTAGCTATCGTCAGCACCGTATACCTTTCTGCCAGATGGTTGAACGTCCGAAAGTATATACTTTCCTTATGAAAATTAACGGCTGAGCAGCCCAATTTGCATATCGAGTGAGTTCAGTCGGCCAGGCGCACCGAAAACGATAAATGGAATAGAATGAAACGAAATTTCATTTCTCACTCTTAGTACGGTACTTACTTAAATATAAGTATGTATGTATACGTACATACATATATGTATACATACGTACAGTAGCATGTATATATATACATACAGGCACACATATATATATGCACATATCAGTTTACCGAACATTTATTATAATGCTCGGTTTGTTCGTTTGTAAACAAACAAACAGCCTGAATTACGCCGTACAGTGTTTAGGCAACCACGTCACCTTTTTGTTCAACCCTGACACAGGGACGATGTACTAGTTTCAAGCTTATTAGCTATCGTCAGCACCGTATACCTTTCTGCCAGATGGTTGAACGTCCGAAAGTATATACTTTCCCAATGAAAATTAACGGCTGAGCAGCCTAATTTGCATATCGAGTGAGTTCAGTCGGCCAGGTGCACCGTAAACGATAAATGGAATACACTGAAACGACATTTCATTTCTCACTCTTAGTACGGCACTTACTTAAAGGTAAGTATGTATGTATACGTACATACATATATGTATACATACGTACAGTAGCATGTATATATATACATACAGGCGAACATATATATATGCACGTATCAGTTTACCGAACATTTATTATAATGCTCGGTTTGTTCGTTTGTAAACAAACAAACAGCCTGAATTACGCCGTACAGTGTTTAGGCAACCACGTCACCTTTTTATTCAACACTGACACAGGAACGATGTACTAGTTTCAAGCTTATTAGCTATCGTCAGCAACGTATACCTTTCTGCCAGACGGTTGAACGTCCGAAAGTATATACTTTCCTTATGAAAATTAACGGCTGAGCAGCCCAATTTGCATATCGAGTGAGTTCAGTCGGCCAGGCGCACCGAAAACGATAAATTGAATAGAATGAAACGAAATTTCATTTCTCACTCTTAGTACGGTACTTACTTAAATGTAAGTATGTATGTATACGTACATACATATATGTATACATACGTACAGTAGCATGTATATATATACATACAGGCACACATATATATATATGCACGTATCAGTTTACCGAACATTTTTTATAATGCTCGGTTTGTTCGTTTGTAAACAAACAAACAGCCTGAATTACGCCGTACAGTGTTTAGGCAACCACGTCAGCTTTTTGTTCAACACTCACACAAGAACGATGTACTAGTTTCAAGCTTATTAGCTATCGTCAGCACCGTATACCTTTCTGCCAGATGGTTGAAAGTCCGAAAGTATATACTTTCCTTATGAAAATTAACAGCTTTACAGCCTAATTGGCATATCGGGTGAGTTCAGTCGGCCAGGCGCACCGAAAACGATAAATGGAATAGAATGAAACGAAATTTCATTTCTCACTCTTAGTACGGCACTTACTTAAATGTAAGTATGTATGTATACGTACATACATATATGTATACAGACGTACAGTAGCATGTATACATATACATACAGGCAAACATATATATATGCACGTATCAGTTTACCGAACATTTATTATAATGCCCGGTTTGTTCGTTTGTAAACAAACAAACAACCTGAATTACGCCGTACAGTGTTTAGGCAACCACGTCACCTTTTTGTTCAACACTGACACAAAAACGATGTACTAGTTTCAAGCTTATTAGCTATCGTCAGCACCGTATACCTTTCTGCCAGATGGTTGAACGTCCGAAAGTATATACTTTCTCAATGAAAATTAACGGCTGAGCAGCCTAATTTGCATATCAAGTGAGTTCAGTCGGCCAGGTGCACCGAAAACGATAAATGGAATACAATGAAACGACATTTCATTTCTCACTCTTCGTACGGCACTTACTTAAATGTAAGTATATATTTATACGTACATACATACATGTATACAGACGTACAGTAGCATGTATATACATATACATACGGGCACACATATATATATGCACGTATCAGTTTACCGAACATTTATTATAATGATCGGTTTGTTCGTTTGTAAACAAACAGACAGCCTGAATTACGCCGTACAGTGTTTAGGCAACCACGTCACCTTTTTGTTCAACACTGACACAAAAACGATGTACTAGTTTCAAGCTTATTAGCTATCGTCAGCACCGTATACCTTTCTGCCAGATGGTTGAACGTCCGAAAATATATACTTTCCTTATGAAAATTAACGGCTGAGCAGCCCAATTTGCATATCGAGTGAGTTCACTCGGCCAGGCGCACCGAAAACCATAAATGGAATAGAATGAAACGAAATTTCATTTCTCACTCTTAGTACGGCACTTACTTAAACGTAAGTATGTATGTATACGTACATACATATATGTATACATACGTACAGTAGCATGTATATATATACATACAGGCACACATATATATATATGCACGTATCAGTTTACCGAACATTTATTATAATGCTCGGTTTGTTCGTTTGTAAACAAACAAACAGCCTGAATTACGCCGTACAGTGTTTAGGCAACCACGTCACCTTTTTGTTCAACACTGACACAAAAACGATGTACTAGTTTGAAGCTTATTAGCTATCGTCAGCACCGTATACCTTTGTGCCAGATGGTTGAACGTCCGAAAGTATATACTTTCCCTATGAAAATTAACGGCTGAGCAGCCTAATTTGCATATCGGGTGAGTTCAGTCGGCCAGGTGCACCGAAAACGATAAATTGAATAGAATGAAACGAAATTTCATTTCTCACTCTTAGTACGGTACTTACTTAAATGTAAGTATGTATGTATACGTACATACATATATGTATACATACGTACAGTAGCATGTATATATATACATACAGGCACACATATATATATGCACGTATCAGTTTACCGAACATTTTTTATAATGCTCGGTTTGTTCGTTTGTAAACAAACAAACAGCCTGAATTACGCCGTACAGTGTTTAGGCAACCACGTCAGCTTTTTGTTCAACACTGACACAAGAACGATGTACTAGTTTCAAGCTTATTAGCTATCGTCAGCACCGTATACCTTTCTGCCAGATGGTTGAAAGTCCGAAAGTATATACTTTCCTTATGAAAATTAACAGCTTTACAGCCTAATTGGCATATCGGGTGAGTTCAGTCGGCCAGGCGCACCGAAAACGATAAATGGAATAGAATGAAACGAAATTTCATTTCTCACTCTTAGTACGGCACTTACTTAAATGTAAGTATGTATGTATACGTACATACATATATGTATACAGACGTACAGTAGCATGTATATATATACATACAGGCACACATATATATATGCAAGTATCAGTTTACCGAACATTTATTATAATGCTCGGTTTGTTCGTTTGTAAACAAAAAAACAGCCTGAATTACGCCGTACAGTGTTCAGGCAACCGCGTCATCTTTTTTTTCAACACTGACACAAAAACGATGTACTAGTTTCAGGCTTATTAGCTATCGTCAGCACCGTATACCTTTCTGCCAGATGGTTGAACGTCCGAAAGTATATACTTTCCTTATGAAAATTAACGGCTGAGCAGCCCAATTTGCATATCGATTGAGTTCAATCGGCCAGGCGCACCGAAAACGATAAATGGAATAGAATGAAAAGAAATTTCATTTCTCACTCTTAGTACGGCACTTACTTAAATGTAAGTATGTATGTATACGTACATACATATATGTATACAGACGTACAGTAGCATGTATATATATACATACAGGCAAACATATATATATGCACGTATCAGTTTACCGAACATTTATTATAATGCCCGGTTTGTTCGTTTGTAAACAAACAAACAACCTGAATTACGCCGTACAGTGTTTAGGCAACCACGTCACCTTTTTGTTCAACACTGACACAAAAACGATGTACTAGTTTCAAGCTTATTAGCTATCGTCAGCACCGTATACCTTTCTGCCAGATGGTTGAACGTCCGAAAGTATATACTTTCTCAATGAAAATTAACGGCTGAGCAGCCTAATTTGCATATCAAGTGAGTTCAGTCGGCCAGGTGCACCGAAAACGATAAATGGAATACAATGAAACGACATTTCATTTCTCACTCTTCGTACGGCACTTACTTAAATGTAAGTATATATTTATACGTACATACATACATGTATACAGACGTACAGTAGCATGTATATACATATACATACGGGCACACATATATATATGCACGTATCAGTTTACCGAACATTTATTATAATGCTCGGTTTGTTCGTTTGTAAACAAACAGACAGCCTGAATTACGCCGTACAGTGTTTAGGCAACCACGTCACCTTTTTGTTCAACACTGACACAAAAACGATGTACTAGTTTCAAGCTTATTAGCTATCGTCAGCACCGTATACCTTTCTGCCAGATGGTTGAACGTCCGAAAATATATACTTTCCTTATGAAAATTAACGGCTGAGCAGCCCAATTTGCATATCGAGTGAGTTCACTCGGCCAGGCGCACCGAAAACCATAAATGGAATAGAATGAAACGAAATTTCATTTCTCACTCTTAGTACGGCACTTACTTAAACGTAAGTATGTATGTATACGTACATACATATATGTATACATACGTACAGTAGCATGTATATATATACATACAGGCACACATATATATATGCACGTATCAGTTTACCGAACATTTATTATAATGCTCGGTTTGTTCGTTTGTAAACAAACAAACAGCCTGAATTACGCCGTACAGTGTTTAGGCAACCACGTCACCTTTTTGTTCAACACTGACACAAAAACGATGTACTAGTTTGAAGCTTATTAGCTATCGTCAGCACCGTATACCTTTGTGCCAGATGGTTGAACGTCCGAAAGTATATACTTTCCCTATGAAAATTAACGGCTGAGCAGCCTAATTTGCATATCGGGTGAGTTCAGTCGGCCAGGTGCACCGAAAACGATAAATGGAATAGAATGAAACGACATTTCATTTCTCACACTTAGTACGGCATTTACTTAAATGTAAGTATTTATGTATACGTACATACATATATGTATACAGACGTACAGTAGCATGTATATATATATACATACAGGCGAACATATATATATGCACGTATCAGTTTACCGAACATTTATTATAATGCTCGGTTTGTTCGTTTGTAAACAAACAAACATCCTGAATTACGCCGTACAGTGTTTAGGCAACCACGTCACCTTTTTATTCAACACTGACACAGGAACGATGTACTAGTTTCAAGCTTATTAGCTATCGTCAGCAACGTATACCTTTCTGCCAGACGGTTGAACGTCCGAAAGTATATACTTTACTTATGAAAATTAACGGCTGAGCAGCCTAATTTGCATATTGAGTGAGTTCAGTCGGCCAGGTGCACCGAAAACGATAAATGGAATAGAATGAAACGTCATTTCATTTCTCACACTTAGTACGGCACTTACTGAAATGTAAGTATGTATGTATACGTACATACATATATGCATACAGACGTACAGTAGCATGTATATATATATACATACAGGCACACATATATATATGCACGTATCAGTTTACCGAACATTTATTATAATGCTCGGTTTGTTCGTTTGTAAACAAACAAACAGCCATAATTACGCCGTACAGTGTTTAGGCAACCACGTCACCTTTTTTTTCAACACTGACACAAAAACGATGTACTAGTTTCAAGCTTATTAGCTATCGTCAGCACCGTATACCTTTCTGCCAGATGGTTGAACGTCCGAAAGTATATACTTTCCTTATAAAAATTAACGGCTGAGCAGCCCAATTTGCATATCGAGTGAGTTCAGTCGGCCAGGCGCACCGAAAACGATAAATGGAATAGAATGAAACGAAATTTCATTTCTCACTCTTAGTACGGCACTTACTTAACCGTAAGTATGTATGTATACGTACATACATATATGTATACATACGTACAGTAGCATGTATATATATACATACAGGCACACATATATATATGCACGTATCAGTTTACCGAACATTTATTATAATGCTCGGTTTGTTCGTTTGTAAACAAAGAAACAGCCTGAATTACGCCGTACAATGTTTAGGCAACCACGTCACCTTTTTGTTCAACACTGTCATAGGAACGATGTACTAGTTTCAAGCTTATTAGCTATCGTCAGCACCGTATACCTTTCTGCCAGATGGTTGAACGTCCGAAAGTATATACTTTCCTTATGAAAATTAACGGCTGAGCAGCCTAATTTGCATATCGAGTGAGTTCAGTCGGCCAGGCGCACCGAAAACGATAAATGGAATGAAATGAAACGAAGTTTCATTTCTCACTCTTAGTACGGCACTTACTTAAATGTAAGTATGTATGTATACGTACATACATATATGTATACAGACGTACAGTAGCATGTATATATATACATACCGGCAAACATATATATATGCACGTATCAGTTTACCGAACATTTATTATAATGCCCGGTTTGTTCGTTTGTAAACAAACAAACAACCTGAATTACGCCGTACAGTGTTTAGGCAACTACGTCACCTTTTTCTTCAACACTGACACTAAAACGATGTACTAGTTTCAAGTTTATTAGCTTTCGTCAGCACCGTATACCTTTCTGCCAGATGGTTGAACGTCCGAAAGTATATACTTTCCTTATGAAAGTTAACGGCTGAGCAGCCCAATTTGCATATCGAGTGAGTTCAGTCTGCCAGGCGCACCGAGAACGATAAATGGAATAGAATGAAACGAAATTTCATTTCTCACTCTTAGTACGGCACTTACTTAAACGTAAGTATGTATGTATACGTACATACATATATGTATACAGACGTACAGTAGCATGTATATATATACATACAGGCACACATATATATATGCACGTATCAGTTTACCGAACATTTATTATAATGCTCGGTTTGTTCGTTTGTAAACAAAGAAACAGCCTGAATTACGCCGTACAATGTTTAGGCAACCACGTCACCTTTTTGTTCAACACTGTCATAGGAACGATGTACTAGTTTCAAGCTTATTAGCTATCGTCAGCACCGTATACCTTTCTGCCAGATGGTTGAACGTCCGAAAGTATATACTTTCCTTCTGAAAATTAACGGCTGAGCAGCCTAATTTGCATATCGAGTGAGTTCAGTCGGCCAGGCGCACCGAAACCGATAAATGGAATGAAATGAAACAAAGTTTCATTTCTCACTCTTAGTACGGCACTTACTTAAATGTAAGTATGTATGTATACGTACATACATATATGTATACAGACGTACAGTAGCATGTATATATATACATACAGGCACACATATATATATGCACGTATCGGTTTACCGAACATTTATTATAATGCTCGGTATGTTCGTTTGTAAACAAACAAACAGCCTGAATTACGCCGTACAGTGTTTAGGCAACCACGTCACCTTTTTATTCAACACTGACACAGGAACAATGCACTAGTTTCAAGCTTATTAGCTATCGTCAGCACCGTATACCTTTCTGCCAGATGGTTGAACGTCCAAAAGTATATACTTTCCCTATGAAAATTAACGGCTGAGCAGCCTAATTTGCATATCGAGTGAGTTCAGTCGGCCAGGTGCACCGAAAACGATAAATGGAATAGAATGAAACGACATTTCATTTCTCACACTTAGTACGGCACTTACTTAAATGTAAGTATGTATGTATACGTACATACATATATGTATACAGACGTACAGTAGCATGTATATATATATACATACAGGCACACATATATATATGCACGTATCAGTTTACCGAACATTTATTATAATGCTCGGTTTGTTCGTTTGTAAACAAACAAACAGCCATAATTACGCCGTACAGTGTTTAGGCAACCACGTCACCTTTTTATCCAATACTGACACAGGAACGATGTACTAGTTTCAAGCTTATTAGCTATAGTGAGGACCATATACCTTTCTGCCAGATGGTTGAACGTCCGAAAGTATATACTTTCCTTATGAAAATTAACAGCTTAGCAGCCTAATTTGCATATCGAACGAGTTCAGTCGGCCAGGCGCACCGAAAACGATAAATGGAATAGAATGAAACGAAATTTCATTTCTCACTCTTAGTACGGCACTTACTTAAATGTAAGTATGTATGTATACGTACATACATATATGTATACAGACGTACAGTAGCATGTATATATATACATACAGGCACACATATATATATGCACGTATCGGTTTACCGAACATTTATTATAATGCTCGGTATGTTCGTTTGTAAACAAACAAACAGCCTGAATTACGCCGTACACTGTTTAGGCAACCACGTCACCTTTTTATTCAACACTGACACAGGAACGATGCACTAGTTTCAAGCTTATTAGCTATCGTCAGCACCGTATACCTTTCTGCCAGATGGTTGAACGTCCGAAAGTATATACTTTCCCTATGAAAATTAACGGCTGAGCAGCCTAATTTGCATATCGAGTGAGTTCAGTCGGCCAGGGGGCACCGAAAACGATAAATGGAATAGAATGAAACGACATTTCATTTCTCACACTTAGTACGGCACTTACTTAAATGTAAGTATGTATGTATACGTACATACATATATGTATACAGACGTACAGTAGCATGTATATATATACATACAGGCACACATATATATGCACGTATCAGTTTACCGAACATTTGTTATAATGCTCGGTTTGTTCGTTTGTAAACAAATAAACAGCCTAAATTACGCCGTACAATGTTTAGGCAACCACGTCACCTTTTTGTTCAACACTGACACAGGAACGATGTACTAGTTTCAAGCTAATTAGCGATCGTCAGCACCGTATACCTTTCTGCCAGATGGTTGACGTCCGAAAGTATATACTTTCCTTCTGAAATTTAACGGCTGAGCAGCCTAATTTGCATATCGAGTGAGTTCAGTCGGCCAGGGGCACCGAAAAGGACAAATGGAATAGAATGAAACGAAATTTCATTTCTCACTCTTAGTACGGCACTAACTTAAATGTAAGTATGTATGTATACGTACATACATATATGTATAGATACGTACATTAGCATGTATATATATACATACAGGCACACATATATATATGCACGTATCAGTTTACCGAACATTTATTATAATGCTCGGTTTGTTCGGTTGTAAACAAACAAACAGCCTGAATTACGCCGTACAGTGTTTACGCAACCACGTCACCTTTTTGTTCAACACTGACATAAGAACGATGTACTAGTTTCAAGCTTATTAGCTATCGTCAGGACCATATACCTTTCTGCCAGATGGTTGAACGTCCGAAAGTACATACTTTCCTTGTGAAAATTAACGGCCGAGAAGCCTAATTTGCATATCGAGTGATTTCAGTCGGCCAGACGCACCGAAAACGATAAATGGAATAGAATGAAACGAAATTTCATTTCTCACTCTTAGTACGGCACTTACTTAAATGTAAGTATGTATGTATACGCACATACATATATGTATACATACGTACAGTAAACTGTATATATATACATACAGGCACACATATATATATGCACGTATCAGTTTACCGAACATTTATTATAATGCTCGGTTTGTTCGTTTGTAATCAAACAAACAGCCTGAATTACGCCGTACAATGTATAGGCAACCGCGTCACATTTTTGTTCAACCCTGACACAGGGACGATGTACTAGTTTCAAGCTTATTAGCTATCGTCAGCACCGTATACCTTTCTGCCAGATGGTTGAACGTCCGAAAGTATATACTTTCCTTATGAAAATTAACGGCTGAGCAGCCATATTTGCATATCGAGTGAGTTCAGTCGGCCAGGCGCACCGAAAACGATGAATGGAATAGAATGAAACGAAATTTCATTTATCACTCTTAGTACGGCACTAACTTAAATGTAAGTATGTATGTATACGTACATACATATATGTATACATACGTACAGTAGCATG
Source organism: Eledone cirrhosa (assembly GCA_964016885.1). Classification (NCBI taxonomy): domain Eukaryota; kingdom Metazoa; phylum Mollusca; class Cephalopoda; order Octopoda; family Eledonidae; genus Eledone; species Eledone cirrhosa. The sequence continues at coordinate 382,996,824 of OZ024741.1, read as the reverse complement.
TATATATATACATACAGGCACACATATATATATGCACGTATCAGTTTACCGAACATTTATTATAATGCTCGGTTTGTTCGGTTGTAAACAAACAAACAGCCTGAATTACGCCGTACAGTGTTTAGGCAACCACGTTACCTTTTTGTTCAACACTGACACAAGAACGATGTACTAGTTTCAAGCTTATTAGCTATCGTCAGGACCATATACCTTTCTGCCAGATGGTTGAACGTCCGAAAGTATATACTTTCCTTATGAAAATTAACGGCCGAGAAGCCTAATTTGTATATCGAGTGAATTCAGTCGGCCAGGCCCACCGAAAACGATAAATGGAATAGAATGAAACGAAATTTCATTTCTCACTCTTCGTACGGTACTTACTTAAATGTAAGTATGTATGTATACGTACATACATATATGTATACAGACGTACAGTAGCATGTATATATATACATACAGGTACACATATATATATGCACGTATCAGTTTACCGAACATTTATTATAATGCTCGGTTTGTTCGTTTGTAAACAAACAAACAGCCTGAATTACGCCGTACAATGTTTAGGCAACCACGTCACCTTTTTGTTCAACACTGACACAGGAACGATGTACTAGTTTCAAGCTTATTAGCTATCGTCAGCACCGTATACCTTTCTGCCAGATGGTTGAACGTCCGAAAGTATATACTTTCCTTATGAAAATTAACGGCTGAGCAGCCTAATTTGCATATCGAGTGAGTTCAGTCGGCCTGGTGCACGAAAACGATAAATGGAATAGAATGAAACGACATTTCATTTCTCACTCTTAGTACGGCACTTACTTAAATGTAAGTATGTATGTATACGTACATACATATATGTATACAGACGTACAGTAGCATGTATATATATATACATACAGGCACACATATATATATGCACATATCAGTTTACCGAACATTTATTATAATGCTCGGTTTGTTCGTTTGTAAACAAATAAACAGCCTGTATTACGCCGTACAGTATATGGGCAACCACGTCACCTTTTTGTTCAACACTGACACAAGAACGATGTACTAGTTTCAAGCTTATTAGCTATCGTCAGGACCATATACCTTTCTGCCAGATGGTTGAACGTCCGAAAGTATATACTTTCCTTATGAAAATTAACGGCTGAGCAGCCCAATTTGCATATCGAGTGAGTTCAGTCGGCCAGGCGCACCGAAAACGATAAATTGAATAGAATGAAACGAAGTTTCATTTCTCACTCTTAGTACGGTACTTACTTAAATGTAAGTATGTATGTATACGTACATACATATATGTATACAGACGTACAGTAGCATGTATATATATACATACAGGCACACATATATATATGCACGTATCAGTTTACCGAACATTTATTATAATGCTCGGTTTGTTCGTTTGTAAACAAACAAACAGCCTGAATTACGCCGTACAGTGTTTAGGCAACCACGTCACCTTTTTATTCAACACTGACACAGGAACGATGTACTAGTCTCAAGCTTATTAGCTATCGTCAGCACCGTATACCTTTATGCCAGATGGTTGAACGTCCGAAAGTATATACTTTCCTTATGAAAATTAACGGCTGAGCAGCCCAATTTGCATATCTAGTGAGTTCAGTCGGCCAGACGCACCGAAAACGATAAATGGAATAGAATGAAACGAAATTTCATTTCTCACTCTTAGTACGGCACTTACTTAAATGTAAGTATGTATGTATACGTACATACATATATGTATACATACGTACAGTAACATGTATATATATACATACAGGCACACATATATATATGCACGTATCAGTTTACCGAACATTTATTATAATGCTCGGTTTGTTCGTTTGTAATCAAACAAACAGCCTGAATTACGCCGTACAATGTTTAGGCAACCGCGTCACATTTTTGTTCAACCCTGACACAGGGACGATGTACTGGTTTCAAGCTTATTGGCTATCGTCAGCACCGTATACCTTTCTGCCAGATGGTTGAACGTCCGAAAGTATATACTTTCCTTATGAAAATTAACGGCTGAGCAGCCATATTTGCATATCGAGTGAGTTCAGTCGGCCAGGCGCACCGAAAACGATAAATGGAATAGAATGAAACGAAATTTCATTTCTCACTCTTAGTACGGCACTAACTTAAATGTAAGTATGTATGTATACGTACATACATATATGTATACATACGTACAGTAGCATGTATATATATACATACAGGCACACATATATATATGCACGTATCAGTTTACCGAACATTTATTATAATGCTCGGTTTGTTCGGTTGTAAACAAACAAACAGCCTGAATTACGCCGTACAGTGTTTAGGCAACCACGTCACCTTTTTGTTCAACACTGACACAAGAACGATGTACTAGTTTCAAGCTTATTAGCTATTGTCAGGACCATATACCTTTCTGCCAGATGGTTGAACGTCCGAAAGTATATACTTTCCTTATGAAAATTAACGGCTGAGCAGCCCAATTTGCATATCTAGTGAGTTCAGTCGGCCAGACGCACCGAAAACGATAAATGGAATAGAATGAAACGAAATTTCATTTCTCACTCTTAGTACGCCACTTACTTAAATGTAAGTATGTATGTATACTTACATACATATATGTATACATACGTACAGTAACATGTATATATATACATACAGGCACACATATATATATGCACGTATCAGTTTACCGAACATTTATTATAATGCTCGGTTTGTTCGTTTGTAAACAAACAAACAGCCTGAATTACGCCGTACAATGTTTAGGCAACCACGTCACATTTTTGTTCAACCCTGACACAGGGACGATGTACTAGTTTCAAGCTTATTAGCTATCGTCAGCACCGTATACCTTTCTGCCAGATGGTTGAACGTCCGAAAGTATATACTTTCCTTATGAAAATTAACGGCTGAGCAGCCATATTTGCATATCGAGTGATTTCAGTCGACCAGGCCCACCGAAAACGATAAATGGAATAGAATGAAACGAAATTTCATTTCTCACTCTTAGTACGGTACTTACTTAAATGTAAGTATGTATGTATACGTACATACATATATGTATACAGACGTACAGTAGCATGTATATATATACATACAGGTACACATATATATATGCACGTATCAGTTTACAGAACATTTATTATAATGCTCGGTTTGTTCGTCTGTAAACAAACAAACAGCCTGAATTACGCCGTACAATGTTTAGGCAACCACGTCACATTTTGTTCAACACTGACACAGGAACGATGTACTAGTTTCAAGCTTATTAGCTATCGTCAGCACCGTATACCTTTCTGCCAGATGGTTGAACGTCCCAAAGTATATACTTTCCTCATGAAAATTAACGGCTGAGCAGCCTAATTTGCATATCTAGTGAGTTCAGTCGGCCAGGCGCACCGAAAACGATAAATGGAATAAAATAAAACGAAATTTCATTTCTGACTCTTAGTACGGCATTTACTTTAATGTAAGTATGTATGTATACGTACATACATATATGTATACAGAGGTACAGTAGCATGTATATATATACATACAGGCACACATATATATATGCACGTATCAGTTTACCGAACATTTATTATAATGCTCGGTTTGTTCGTTTGTAAACAAAGAAACTGCCTGAATTACGCCGTACAGTGTTTAGGCAACCGCGTCATCTTTTTGTTCAACACTGAAACAGGAACGATGTACTAGTTTCAAGCTTATTAGCTATCGTCAGCGCCGTATACCTTTCTGCCAGATGGTTGAACGTCCGAAAGTATATACTTTCCTTATGAAAATTAACGGCTGAGCAGCCCAATTTGCATATCTAGTGAGTTCAGTCGGCCAGACGCACCGAAAACGATAAATGGAATAGAATGAAACGAAATTTCATTTCTCACTCTTAGTAGGGCACTTACTTAAATGTAAGTATGTATGTATACGTACATACATATATGTATACATACGTACAGTAACATGTATATATATACATACAGGCACACATATATATATGCACATATCAGTTTACCGAACATTTATTATAATGCTCGGTATGTTCGTTTGTAAACAAACAAACAGCCTGAATTACGCCGTACAATGTTTAGGCAACCACGTCACATTTTTGTTCAACCCTGACACAGGGATGATGTACTAGTTTCAAGCTTATTAGCTATCGTCAGCACCGTATACCTTTCTGCCAGATGGTTGAACGTCCGAAAGTATATACTTTCCTTATGAAAATTAACGGTTGAGCAGCCATATTTGCATATCGAGTGATTTCAGTCGGCCAGGCGCACCGAAAACGATAAATGGAATAGAATGAAACGAAATTTCATTTCTCACTCTTAGTACGGCACTTACTTAAATGTAAGTATGTATGTATACGTACATACATATATGTATACATACGTACAGTAACATGTATATATATACATACAGGCACACATATATATATGCACGTATCAGTTTACCGAACATTTATTATAATGCTCGGTTTGTTCGTTTGTAATCAAACAAACAGCCTGAATTACGCCGTACAATGTTTAGGCAACCGCGTCACATTTTTGTTCAACCCTGACACAGGGACGATGTACTAGCTTCAAGCTTATTAGCTATCGTCAGCACCGTATCACTTTCTGCCAGATGGTTGAATGTCCGAAAGTATATACTTTCCTTATGAAAATTAACGGCCTAGCAGCCATATTTGCATATCGAGTGAGTTCAGTCGGCCAGGCGCACCGAAAACGATAAATGGAATAGAATGAAACGAAATTTCATTTCTCACTCTTAGTACGGCACTAACTTAAATGTAAGTATGTATGTATACGTACATACATATATGTATACATACGTACAGTAGCATGTATATATATACATACAGGCACACATATATATATGCACGTATCATTTTACCGAACATTTATTATAATGCTCGGTTTGTTCGGTTGTAAACAAACAAACAGCCTGAATTACGCCGTACAGTGTTTAGGCAACCACGTCACCTTTTTGTTCAACACTGACACAAGAACGATGTACTAGTTTCAAGCTTATTAGCTATTGTCAGGACCATATACCTTTCTGCCAGATGATTGAACGTCCGAAAGTATATACTTTCCTTATGAAAATTAACGGCTGAGCAGCCCAATTTGCATATCTAGTGAGTTCAGTCGGCCAGACGCACCGAAAACGATAAATGGAATAGAATGAAACGAAATTTCATTTCTCACTCTTAGTACGGCACTTACTTAAATGTAAGTATGTATGTATACGTACATACATATATGTATACATACGTACAGTAACATGTATATATATACATACAGGCACACATATATATATGCACGTATCAGTTTACCGAACATTTATTATAATGCTCGGTTTGTTCGTTTGTAAACAAACAAACAGCCTGAATTACGCCGTACAATGTTTAGGCAACCACGTCACATTTTTGTTCAACCCTGACACAGGGACGATGTACTAGTTTCAAGCTTATTAGCTATCGTCAACACCGTATACCTTTCTGCCAGATGGTTGAACGTCCGAAAGTATATACTTTCCTTATGAAAATTAACGGTTGAGCAGCCATATTTGCATATCGAGTGATTTCAGTCGGCCAGGCGCACCGAAAACGATAAATGGAATAGAATGAAACGAAATTTCATTTCTCACTCTTAGTACGGCACTTACTTAAATGTAAGTATGTATGTATACGTACATACATATATGTATACATACGTACAGTAACATGTATATATATACATACAGGCACACAAATATATATGCACGTATCAGTTTACCGAACATTTATTATAATGCTCGGTTTGTTCGTTTGTAATCAAACAAACAGCCTGAATTACGCCGTACAATGTTTAGGCAACCGCGTCACATTTTTGTTCAACCCTGACACAGGGACGATGTACTAGTTTCAAGCTTATTAGCTATCGTCAGCACCGTATCCCTTTCTGCCAGATGGTTGAATGTCCGAAAGTATATACTTTCCTTATGAAAATTAACGGCCTAGCAGCCATATTTGCATATCGAGTGAGTTCAGTCGGCCAGGCGCACCGAAAACGATAAATGGAATAGAATGAAACGAAATTTCATTTCTCACTCTTAGTACGGCACTAACTTAAATGTAAGTATGTATGTATACGTACATACATATATGTATACATACGTACAGTAGCATGTATATATATACATACAAGCACACATATATATATGCACGTATCAGTTTACCGAACATTTATTATAATGCTCGGTTTGTTCGGTTGTAAACAAACAAACAGCCTGAATTACGCCGTACAGTGTTTAGGCAACCACGTCACCTTTTTGTTCAACACTGACACAAGAACGATGTACTAGTTTCAAGCTTATTAGCTATTGTCAGGACCATATACCTTTCTGCCAGATGGTTGAACGTCCGAAAGTATATACTTTCCTTATGAAAATTAACGGCTGAGCAGCCCAATTTGCATATCGAGTGAGTTCAGTCGGCCAGGCGTACCGAAAACGATAAATGGAATAGAATGAAACGAAATTTCATTTCTCACTCTTAGTACAGCACTTACTTAAATGTAAGTATGTATGTATACGTACATACATATATGTTTACAGACGTACAGTAGCATGTATATATATACATACAGGCACACATATATATATATGCACGTATCAGTTTACCGAACATTTATTATAATGCTCGGTTTGTTCGTTTGTAAACAAACAAACTGCCTGAATTACGCCGTACAGTGTTTAGGCAACCGCGTCATCTTTTTGTTCAACACTGAAACAGGAACGATGTACTAGTTTCAAGCTTATTAGCTATCGTCAGCGCCGTATACCTTTCTGCCAGATGGTTGAACGTCCGAAAGTATATACTTTCCTTATGAAAATTAACGGCTGAGCAGCCTAATTTGCATATCGAGTGAGTTCAGTCGGCCTGGTGCACGAAAACGATAAATGGAATAGAATGAAACTACATTTCATTTCTCACTCTTAGTACGGCACTTACTTAAATGTAAGTATGTATGTATACGTACATACATATATGTATACAGACGTACAGTAGCATGTATATATATATACATACAGGCACACATATATATATGCACGTATCAGTTTACCGAACATTTATTATAATGCTCGGTTTGTTCGTTTTTAAACAAACAAACAGCCTGAGTTACGCCGTACAGTGTTTAGGCAACCACGTCACCTTTTTGTTCAACACTGACACAGGAACGATGTACTAGTTTCAAGCTTATTAGCTATCGTCAGCACCGTATACCTTTCTGCATGATGGTTGAACGTCCGAAAGTATATACTTTCCTTATGAAAATTAACGGCTGAGCAGCCTAATTTGCATATCGAGTGAGTTCAGTCGGCCACGCGCACCGAAAACGATAAATGGAATAGAATGAAACGAAATTTCATTTCTCACTCTTAGTACGGCACTTACTTAAATGTAAGTATGTATACGTACATACATATATGTATACAGACGTACAGTAGCATGTATATATGTACATACAGGCACATATATATATATGCACGTATCAGTTTACCGAACATTTATTATAATGCTCGGTTTGTTCGTTTGTAAACAAACAAACAGCCTGAATAAGCCGTACAGTGTTTAGGCAACCACGTCACCTTTTTATTCAACACTGACACAGGAACGATGTACTAGTTTCAAGCTTATTAGCTATCGTCAGCACCGTATACCTTTCTGCCAGATGGTTGAACGTCCGAAAGTATATACTTCCCTTATGAAAATTAACGGCTGAGCAGCCCAATTTGCATATCGAGTGAGTTGAGTCGGCCAGGCGCACCGAAAACGATAAATGGAATAGAATGAAACGAAATTTCATTTCTCACTCTTAGTACGGCACTTACTTAAATGTAAGTATGTATGTATACGTACATACATATATGTATACAGACGTACAGTAGCATGTATATATATACATACAGGCACACATATATATATGCACGTATCAGTTTACCGAACATTTATTATAATGCTCGGTTTGTTCGTTTGTAAACAAACAAACAGCCTGAATTACGCCGTATAGTGTTTAGGCAACCACGTCACCTTTTTATTCAACACTGACACAGGAACGATGTACTAGTTTCAAGCTTATTAGCTATCGTCAGCACCGTATACCTTTCTGCCAGATGGTTGAACGTCCGAAAGTATATACTTTCCCTATGAAAATTAACGGCTGAGCAGACTAGTTTGCATATCGAGTGAGTTCAGTCGTCCAGGTGCACCGAAAACGATAAATGGAATAGAATTAAACGACATTTCATTTCTCACTCTTAGTACGGCACTTACTTAAATGTAAGTATGTATGTATACGTACATACATATATGTATACAGACGTACAGTAGCATGTATATATATATACATACAGGCACACATATATATATGCACGTATCAGTTTACCGAACATTTATTATAATGCTCGGTTTGTTCGTTTGTAAACAAAGAAACTGCCTGAATTACGCCGTACAGTGTTTAGGCAACCGCGTCATCTTTTTGTTCAACACTGAAACAGGAACGATGTACTAGTTTGAAGCTTATTAGCTATCGTCAGCGCCGTATACCTTTCTGCCAGATGGTTGAACGTCCGAAAGTATATACTTTCCTTATGAAAATTAACGGCTGAGCAGCCTAATTTGCATATCGAGTGAGTTCAGTCGGCCTGGTGCACGAAAACGATAAATGGAATAGAATGAAACGACATTTCATTTCTCACTCTTAGTACAGCACTTACTTAAATGTAAGTATGTATGTATACGTACATACATATATGTATACAGACGTACAGTAGCATGTATATATATACATACAGGCACACATATATATATGCACGTATCAGTTTACCGAACATTTATTATAATGCTCGGTTTCTTCGTTTGTAAACAAACAAACAGCCTGAATTACGCCGTACAGTGTTTAGGCAACCACGTCACCTTTTTATTCAACACTGATACAGGAACGATGTACTAGTTTCAAGCTTATTAGCTATCGTCAGCACCGTATACCTTTCTGCCAGATGGTTGAACGTCCGAAAATATATACTTCCCTTATGAAAATTAACGGCTGAGCAGTCCAATTTGCATATCGAGTGAGTTCAGTCGGCCAGACGCACCGAAAACGATAAATGGAATAGAATGAAACGAAATTTCATTTCTCACTCTTAGTACAGCACTTACTTAAATGTAAGTATGTATGTATACGTACATACATATATGTTTACAGACGTACAGTAGCATGTATATATATACATACAGGCACACACATATATATATGCACGTATCAGTTTACCGAACATTTATTATAATGCTCGGTTTGTTCGTTTGTAAACAAACAAACTGCCTGAATTACGCCGTACAGTGTTTAGGCAACCGCGTCATCTTCCTGTTCAACACTGAAACAGGAACGATGTACTAGTTTCAAGCTTATTAGCTATCGTCAGCGCCGTATACCTGTCTGCCAGATGGTTGAACGTCCGAAAGTATATACTTTCCTTATGAAAATTAACGGCTGAGCAGCCTAATTTGCATATCGAGTGAGTTCAGTCGGCCTGGTGCACGAAAACGATAAATGGAATAGAATGAAACTACATTTCATTTCTCACTCTTAGTACGGCACTTACTTAAATGTAAGTATGTATGTATACGTACATATATATATGTATACAGACGTACAGTAGCATGTATATATATATACATACAGGCACACATATATATATGCACGTATCAGTTTACCGAACATTTATTATAATGCTCGGTTTGTTCGTTTTTAAACAAACAAACAGCCTGAGTTACGCCGTACAGTGTTTAGGCAACCACGTCACCTTTTTGTTCAACACTGACACAGGAACGATGTACTAGTTTCAAGCTTATTAGCTATCGTCAGCACCGTATACCTTTCTGCATGATGGTTGAACGTCCGAAAGTATATACTTTCCTTATGAAAATTAACGGCTGAGCAGCCTAATTTGCATATCGAGTGAGTTCAGTCGGCCACGCGCACCGAAAACGATAAATGGAATAGAATGAAACGAAATTTCATTTCTCACTCTTAGTACGGCACTTACTTAAATGTAAGTATGTATACGTACATACATATATGTATACAGACGTACAGTAGCATGTATATATGTACATACAGGCACATATATATATATGCACGTATCAGTTTACCGAACATTTATTATAATGCTCGGTTTGTTCGTTTGTAAACAAACAAACAGCCTGAATAAGCCGTACAGTGTTTAGGCAACCACGTCACCTTTTTATTCAACACTGACACAGGAACGATGTACTAGTTTCAAGCTTATTAGCTATCGTCAGCACCGTATACCTTTCTGCCAGATGGTTGAACGTCCGAAAGTATATACTTCCCTTATGAAAATTAACGGCTGGGCAGCCCAATTTGCATATCGAGTGAGTTGAGTCGGCCAGGCTCACCGAAAACGATAAATGGAATAGAATGAAACGAAATTTCATTTCTCACTCTTAGTACGGCACTTACTTAAATGTAAGTATGTATGTATACGTACATACATATATGTATACAGACGTACAGTAGCATGTATATATATACATACAGGCACACATATATATATGCACGTATCAGTTTACCGAACATTTATTATAATGCTCGGTTTGTTCGTTTGTAAACAAACAAACAGCCTGAATAAGCCGTACAGTGTTTAGGCAACCACGTCACCTTTTTATTCAACACTGACACAGGAACGATGTACTAGTTTCAAGCTTATTAGCTATCGTCAGCACCGTATACCTTTCTGCCAGATGGTTGAACGTCCGAAAGTATATACTTCCCTTATGAAAATTAACGGCTGGGCAGCCCAATTTGCATATCGAGTGAGTACAGTCGGCCAGGCGCACCGAAAACGATAAATGGAATAGAATGAAACGAAATTTCATTTCTCACTCTTAGTACGGCACTTACTTAAATGTAAGTATGTATGTATACGTACATACATATATGTATACAGCCGTACAGTAGCATGTATATATATACATACAGGCACACATATATATATGCACGTATCAGTTTACCGAACATTTATTATAATGCTCGGTTTGTTCGTTTGTAAACAAACAAACAGCCTGAATTACGCCGTACAGTGTTTAGGCAACCACGTCACCTTTTTATTCAACACTGACACAGGAACGATGTACTAGTTTCAAGCTTATTAGCTATCGTCAGCACCGTATACCTTTCTGCCAGATGGTTGAACGTCCGAAAGTATATACTTTCCCTATGAAAATTAACGGCTGAGCAGACTAGTTTGCATATCGAGTGAGTTCAGTCGTCCAGGTGCACCGAAAACGATAAATGGAATAGAATTAAACGACATTTCATTTCTCACTCTTAGTACGGCACTTACTTAAATGTAAGTATGTATGTATACGTACATACATATATGTATACAGACGTATAGTAGCATGTATATATATATACATACAGGCACACATATATATATGCACGTATCAGTTTACCGAACATTTATTATAATGCTCGGCTTGTTCGTTTGTAAACAAACAAACAGCCTGAATTACGCCGTACAGTGTTTAGGCAACTACGTCACCTTTTTATTCAACACTGACACAGGAACGATATTCTAGTTTCAAGCTTATTAGCTATCGTCAGCACCGTATACCTTTCTGCCAGATGGTTGAAAGTCCGAAAATATATACTTCCCTTATGAAAATTAACGGCTGAGCAGCCCAATTTGTATATCGAGTGAGTTCAGTCGGCCAGGCGCACCGAAAACGATAAATGGAATAGAATGAAACGAAATTTCATTTCTCACTCTTAGAACGGCACTTACTTAAATGTAAGTATGTACGTATACGTACATACATATATGTATACAGACGTACAGTAGCATGTATATATGTACATACAGGCACATATATATATATATGCACGTATCAGTTTACCGAACATTTATTATAATGCTCGGTTTGTTCGTTTGTAAACAAAGAAACAACCTGAATTACGCCGTACAGTGTTTAGGCAACTACGTCACCTTTTTATTCAACACTGACGCAGGAACGATGTACGAGTCTCAAGCCTATTAGCTAGCGTCATCACCGTATACCTTTCTGCATGATGGTTGAACGTTCGAAAGTATATACTTTCCTTATGAAAATTAACGGCTGAGCAGCCCAATTTGCATATCGAGTGAGTTCAGTCGGCCAGGCGCACCGAAAACAATAAATGGAATAGAATGAAACGAAATTTCAATTCTCACTCTTAGTACGGCACTTACTTAAATGTAAGTATGTATGTATACGTACATACATATATGTATACATACGTACAGGCACACATATATATATGCACGTATCAGTTTACCGAACATTTATTATAATGCTCGGTTTGTTCGTTTGTAAACAAACAAACAGCCTGAATTACGCCGTACAGTGTTTAGGCAAGCACGTCACCTTTTTATTCAACGCTGACACAGGAACGATGTACTAGTTTCAAGCTTATTAGCTATCGTCAGCACCGTATACCTTTCTGCATGATGGTTGAACGTCCGAAAGTATATACTTTCCTCATGAAAATTAACGGCTGAGCAGCCTAATTCGCATATCGAGTGAGTTCAGACGGCCAGGCGCACCGAAAACGATAAATGGAATAGAATGAAACGAAATTTCATTTCTCACTCTTAGTACGGCACTTACTTAAATGTAAGTATGTATACGTACATACATATATGTATACAGACGTACAGTAGCATGTATATATATACATACAGGCACACATATATATATGCACGTATCAGTTTACCGAACATTTATTATAATGCGCGGTTTGTTCGTTTGTAAACAAACAAACAGCCTGAATACGCCGTACAATGTTTAGGCAACCACGTCACCTTTTTATTCAACACTGACACAGGAACGATGTACTAGTTTCAAGCTTATTAGCTATCGTCAGCACCGTATACCTTTCTGCCAGATGGTTGAACGTCCGAAAGTATATACTTCCCTTATGAAAATTAACGGCTGGGCAGCCCAATTTGCATATGGAGTGAGTTGAGTCGGCCAGGCGCACCGAAAACGATAAATGGAATAGAATGAAACGAAATTTCATTTCTCACTCTTAGTACGGCACGTAATAAAGAAATAAATAAAAAATAAATAAATAAAGACCCCAAGAATAGTAATTCAACAGATATATAGTAGGAAAATTTCCCTACTATATATCTGTTGAATTACTATTCTTGGGGTCTTTATTTATTTATTTTTTATTTATTTCTTTATTTATTTTATTTATTTATTCATTTATCTATTTATATATTCATTTATTTATTTATTTACATATTTATTTATTTCAAAAAAGCACTCTGGCTAATTGACCACTCCCCATAGAAAAAACGGCCTGTGCCATGTAGTGGTCCCGTGTATCTAAATACCCCCCCATCCACCACCCTCCCTTGCCACTACCTAAATGTATAAATAACAGAACTTAATATGTCACCCAGCTTCCTGAAGATTTCATCTGAATGAAACAGTACTAGTCCTGTAGAAGCTCCTTCTATAAAATAAAAAAATAAAAATATATATATATATATGAATATCATCATCATCATCATCATCATCATCATCATCATCATCGTTTAACGCCTACTCTCTACACTACTGGTTGTGTCACAAGGATGAGAGCATCCATGGTACATTCTTTCTGACACAAATTCAAACACCATTTCAGCTAGGTTAACTGGGTCCTGTGCGATAAATCTTTCTGTGTTCTTATTCACCTGGTCAAGCAACTTAATGCCATTATATATTTCTCTGTCTAGAGCGTCTCCTTTGCCCTTGTAGCAATTGTCAATAACGCCGCTTCGTGAATCATTTGGGTTTGACACCATTTTTTATTACTCGCTTTACCACAATGTTAGTCATGGCGTGCCCCACCATGCCAGATTCATTCGGCATATCAGGACCTAACCCAGAAAGTCCAGATGCATTGCCTGTCTCTATATCCACGATTGCTTTACTTACTATACTACTGCTAAGTTGCATAACCGGTCCCTCTGTTGGGTCCAATTGGGGCAAACTATCTTCATCCCATTCATTCTCCACATTTAGTAGTCTTTCATATTGATACTTCCATGCTCCCTTCTATTCAGCATCAGCGATGGCGAGTACACCGTTATCATCACGGGCACACTTCTCCCCAATAACATCACACATTGCCTCACAATCCTGAACACTTCATCCCTTTGCTCCTCCATTTTAGAACAAGCTTAATTTGTTTATTTTGTGCTTCCTTTCTTGCAAAGTACTCTTGTCGCCTAGCTTCTCTTCTCGCCTCATGGTAGTGTTCTCCAATCCCTCATCCCACCAACCATTCCATGCCTGTCTTTTGGCCTTAGTTTTCCTGTCCACACTACTATTCCACCATCAAGTCACTCTCCTTCTCCCTAGAGACCTGATCCGACCAGAGATTTCATTTGTCACCTTCAGTAGGCTATCATCCAGGAATTCCCAGTGCTTCCCTACATTGAACGTCCTTATTTCCTCTTTCTTACTGTCGAAAGCATCAACAAGTATACCTCTAAATTTGTTACTAGCTCTGTGCTCCTTCCCTTTCCACATTCTCCTACAGATTGGCCTCTGGCGTCGATTCGTCTAGCTCTATCTATCAGGTCGCCTACTTATGTTGAGTGGTGCATTCGTCATCAGGGAGGGACTTCGTATTTACAACCCTCACTCTGTCCTGTTTTCAGGGAAGAATAAAATATATCTGCTTGGCATGCCTCACATCTGTATACAGGTGATCAAGTGATTGTCTGTTGTTTATTTAAGTTTGTGTCACAGATAGATAGATCAATGGCACCACAGAATTCCAGCCGCTTGAAACCTTCCTCTTTTCTAGTAAAAAACTATAACCCTCATGGATTTCGTCGAATCGACCGCAGTGTTGCCCGACATGTAGATTTTAACCCATACAGTTGCAGCGCTAAGTCCTTTCTTTCACTATCACTTCCTGCTTCATTTGTTTGTTTTCTTGACAACCTGGACTGGAAGTAAGGTATGTAATGCAGACCAAATTACCTACAACATGAACATTGGTAATTGCATCGATGAAACATACGGGTATTTAACTCAAAATCAACTCTGATTTAAACTTTCCTCTCTTTGCTTCATTGGCGTTTACTTTGTTTCATGTTAGACATTTAACAGGAGAATTCGGCTGTCGCAGATAATGTGGTAGCTCGATGCACCCATAGCTAAGTCATAACATGATGATCCCCATGCCAATATCTTATCCAACATCTGCGCATTCTCTATCTTTTACACTTCTTCGACAAAAGCGACCATATTCTCCGCCATATACACATTCACTCATCATTTCCAAACACATAATAAAATGCGAACAATATGTGTTGACACTACTTTTTTTTATATCATACATTTTACGTATTCCTGTGGTGATATATTCTGATACAAGATTACGTCGCAGGCTATGGCACAAATACAATATACCTAAATTAGCAGTTTGTTCTTCTTGCTGGTCTGTCTCAATTCATTGTTGATGCTGGTTTTTCTTACATCAATGTATACGTCAAATACATCAATCAACATTGCAACTCAATAACTAACACATCAGCTAAATATGAATACGTCTCTTTCAGTATGATCTGTCCTCAAATCTCAGCAATCATTCTATGCATGCCCCCGGTATTATAAAAAGATAAGTAATATATTGCAGTATTCCAAATGATTACATCACCTGGTATAAAACGGAAGCGAATTTATTGCCAGTCGAAAGAAATAAAATTTAAAGAAAAAAAATATGATGGCTGGTAAACAAAAAAAAAAAAAAAAAAAAAAAAAAAACTAAAGAAAACAAAACAAACAAAAATAATGTAGCCCAGGCTTTAAAAAAATGTATACTCAGAAGTAAAAGCAATTTTATGAAAGCTTATATCACTTTGTTGATTGGCTCATTATGGGTATTCACAAGTCATAAATTTTTCTTCGGCATTTTTTTGACAGAAAAAGTGAACTACAGTGTCTATCAAGTTGAAATAAACATACTACTACTACTACTACTACTACTACTGCTGCTGCTGCTGCTGCTGCTACTAATACAACAACAACAGCAACTACTACTACTACTACTACTACTACTACTACTACTACTACTACTACTACTACTACTGATGCTACTGCTACTACTTCTACTAAGTTGTTGATTGGATCAACAATTATCATGAGAGACCTTAATATATACGAACAATACGGAAGGAGAAATGACATGAATTCTAATCGTAAAGGTCAAGTCGTGGTCACATAGAAAGCGTACTTATTAATGCTATATGACAACAACGATAATAGGGATACGAACAGCCTATTTAAGAAGGAAAGTCGGTAACATCGATACTTTTACTTGATTATGAGAATTAAACAAACAAGAAATATGGAATTCAAATACACCAAATACAACATCTCGCCGTGTTCGTGATCCGCCTCAACCACTGTTGTACTATAAGACATTTACTCGTTTAAGCACAAAATATGTGTCAGTTGTTGATACCACAAGTTAAATATGTATGTATGCGTGTATGTATGTTTGCATGTATGTATGTATGTTTGCCTGTATGTATCTGTGTATGTATTATATACATAATGAATATCACAGTTATGTAGTAAATATTTGATATGTAAAATGCTGACAACCTTTATTCAAAGAGATATGTAATGTAACATCCTGTGTTGTTAGTATTCATATATGAAGCCGTTTCATCCCTTTAATACATTATGCTGCTTTTACTTAAACGCATCCAAATAAGCACCAAACCATCATTTGAATGTTTCTACATGATCTCATGTGGGCATTAATACGCAATATCCATTCATTAAACTGCTGTTATTTTAAGCAAATATTGCAGTGAACCATTCTGCATGCTTTACTATTTTATCAGAAGAATCGTTTATGACAATTATCATTTGTTTAGTACTGTGAAACTTATAAATCATCCATATCTCAAACGGCTGATAGATAAGGAGACGTCAAAAGCGACTGTAACTATATGATTGGCTGGTAGATATGAAAAGTATCAATAAAAGTATATATATAGATATATTAACTATTGTTGAACCATAGTAATCCGTTATATAGTGAAATCAAATATTCAGTGGTGTCTCTCTCTCTCTCTGCTTGTCACTCTGACCGTTGATAGCCATTTCTAGTTTCATGCAAATTATTCGTCTGATTAAAAAAAATGCTCAGTTGTATATCTTCTCTTTTCCAAATTTTTCCGATCAAAATTAAGTTCCCAGGGTAAAATTATGTTAGCTAAGAACACTTGTAACCTTTTACTAACATCTTTTTATACATTCTTTTTGATAATAAAAGCCAAGTTCAAATTGTTAAAGTGTGATGCCCAAGTTTAATCTCTGTTGCTACTGTGTTTTAGTGCCGATGTCTCGCTACCGTAGAAAAAACATTTAATGCAAGTTATAACTTTTTACAAGATTGAACTATTCCAAATAATGTAATATTTGCGTCATATTTGCGTCATAGCGAATAGCGTATTTGTAAAGAATAACCGAACTGGTACAACATAAAAAATATGTTACTCATAGACTTAAGTATTTGCGAGTTCACACGATCTATGTTATTTTCTTAATTACATTGGAATATTTAAAATAATCTATCTCTAATAGAATGATTAACTAAAGACATAGAGGATACGCTTCAGACAAATTTACTACTATTATATGTTATAAATGCTATACAATTTTAAATAAAATGAAGCTACATATTTTCCCTTTCATACACAGTTGATAACATTGTTCACATAATGAGAATATCAGGAGAACTATTACAAGATTATTATTAAGGGCAGTATCGGTAGAGGGTCGGACGCCATGCTTTGACGCATAGAGTTACGCCCCTTGCCATTCTGAGTTCAAATCCCGCCGAGGTTAACTTTGTCTTTCATCCTCACGAGGTCGATAAAATAAAGTACCAGTAATGCACTGGGTAATTGCTGGCCTTGTGCCTAAAGTAGAAACAATTATTAGTATTAGTAAAATAAAATTAAACAAAATTAATATAAACAATGTTATCTCGAAGATCTAGGTGGAGCGCGAGTATTAGATTTCATAGGATAATGAAAAAAAACTCCAGTTTTCTTATTGCGGGTAAATTTTGTTGATCTTATATTTAACATTTGTGATATATAACAATTCAGTTTATGATATCACTTACAAACTAAAAATTCTATCAGAGAGAGGAGTAACTAAAAAATTAGGATACGACCAATTTGAAATACCTAAGCTTACCTCAAATAAAACAGAAATATGATAGCCTATCAGACAAATGCTAATCCATACTAGAAATCCGGAGATGATTCCATTGGTGGTTTAAGGGTATTATGTCAATGATTTATAAATGCAAGGTTTAGAGACATTCTCTTTCTGGACCAATCTTGTGATAGAGGATAACCGATTTACTTAAGAATTTATACAGAGAAGAGTTCAGTCCTACGCGTAGCTGCCTCTATCAATGGCAGATAATACATCTATCAAAGGCGATTCATGTTGAACAAAAATGTTGACATAAAAGCAGCTGCTGACTTGCATCCTTCTATACATACCGATATTCTGCGGTTGATGGCATCTACATTTCCGAATATATGAACTGAGCTAGACTGTTTATCCAGATAGTGCACATACGATGAAGGTGGATGAGTTGAAATTAAATGGAAGCAAACCATGCGAGAATAAGGTAACAATTATGGGGGCGTCTAGCTCATTATGATAAATGTGATACCAGAAAAAACAACGATTTCAATTACTTGAAAAGTAGGTATAAACAGTTATAACATAATATAATATAACATTATACAATTTATTAACAGACACGAGAACTACGTGGTCATAGTCTGTCGGGAAGAATTTAAACAATTTTGACCACGACCAACAGTGCAGCTGTTCTATTTTCAGTCGCAGTGTTTAAAATGATAGTTAAACAATGTCTTGGAGTAATGTATAAAACAAAACCAAAACAGAACATATATGAAAAACTAGGAAAAACATATGAAATTACGCATATAAACATATATGAAAAACTAGGAAAAACATATGAAATTACGCATATAATTAAATGCGAGACATATTAGTCGTGCAATGTGTGCAGATGGTCACTTGGAGACGAGAACGAAACACCGAAGATATACCCCTCTCATTTCTTAACTCATGCGTTAGAACCTCTTTCATCCACACACCCTCTCTCTCACTCACTTTATCTCTCTCTCTCTCTCTCTCTCTCTCTCTCTCTCTCTCTCTCTCTCTCTCTCCACTCTCTCTCTCTCCCCCCCTCTCTCTCTCTCCCCGTTCTTCCGCTCAATATGTGGTTATATTTTAATCCGATGTTTTGCTATGAACATAGTAATCAGCTGATTACAGCTACCCACCGACATAGAAGCGTGTAACTAATAAGACATTTTGAACCTCTGTTTTTTGTTTCCTTGAAGTATATATATATATATATATATATATATATATATATATATATATATATATATATATATATATATACACATTTACACACACACACACACACCTACATATATACGTTATATAAACGTATATGATATATGTTAAAAAATGATCGGATATTGAGTAGTAGATATAATGTGTGAAAAGATTAATAAAAGGCATCGTCGTATTATTCTTATGTAAACACTGTACCCAACTTTTGGCGCAAACATTTCAACCGATAGTTTTTCACCAAATCCTATATTACATGTAGCATATCCTAATCGATTACATTTTGGGACAGAAATCCTTCAAGCATTTTCATGCATTGACTGATGGAGGAAAAGGAAGTATAAAAGAACCTTTCGTTTCAACACAATGCATTAAGAAATTCTGCGCTAGTTGGCAAAGTAAATTTCTTTCTGATATTCTGTTAAATGAAGTATCCAGAGCTGATGTAAAAACGGAGAGGAAATTTACATAAAAATGTCTTCAGCCTGTTTACAATAAAGGAATCACACCACTAGCCAAGCTTTACCAAATGTTATTCAAGCAAAGAGAAAACAGAGACAATGAAGAACCATAGTTCTTCAAATGGAAGCAGAAGTAACAACATTTCTCATTTCTCATATTTTCTTTAATATTTTCTTAAACATTTGCTTTTTTCACTGGTGAGTTGTGATTGTCAAACAGTTTATATTCTCTTTCAGCATGTTCATACAACTAGATATCTATTGAGTGCGGGAAAGGCATTAAAATTACAATATACTACTTCACATAAATATATAATTATTTGAAAGTCAGTAACAACTCGTAATACGATGAACATTCTACATTGATAGCATTTACATGTACGTCACTCTTAGCAAAAAGCAAAAGAAAACAATACAACAACAACAAAACACGCCAGAACATATAATCAAATAAAAAAAATATCCATATTTCTGTAGAGATCTTCTTAGTGTCCTAGATATATTAGCCAAAACTATGAAATATTACACTCCATCTAAGCCTGAAAGTTTTATTTGATTAAATGTAATCCAAGACATTTTATATAGGAGAACTTACAAGATGGTTCACGTATGGAACGATTATATTCATGATTCCCACTGAAACTCAACGTACATGAAGTTAAAGAACCACAACAAAACAGCCACAGCACCAACAAAACAAAACACGACAATATATTTGATTTATAGAATCAGAATATTAACTAAAGGGATCTGGTGAAATCATGATCTTCTGCTAATTATCTGCAGTATTGAGCCAGTAAATTGTATAGTAGTAATGTTCTTTATTAACCGTTATTGTCTTTATCGACTAAGCTCTAACATAATGCCAGTCATGTATCTCACCATAAAAGAGACATTCTGAAACCTGTCTATTGAATTCTCACTTGAAATGGCTTCAAGACCATACGCCCATAACAGATATATCTGACTGCGCATACACTTCATATAGGCTCTTTCATTCCTTCTTCCTTTGCTTGTTTCTTTGTTTATTTTATTCTTTCTTTAGTTACGTTTTCTAACAATGCATATGTGTTTATATTTGAACATACACCCCCACATGTATATATATATATATATATATATATATATATATATATACAGTGACTGATCAGCCAGATTTGCATATCAGCAGTCTGCTAATATGCAAATCAAGCCGATCAGTCACTGTCTATATTTGAAAATAGCATATATTTTCACTACTTCTGACAGTTTGCCAGGTGAACAGTGAGCTGTACTGATGAAGGGTGATACTCAGAAACATTAGTGTCTGCAGTTCTGTTCGCATGCCAACATAAGAGTAAGAATGAACTGTTCATTCTACTGACATGGCTATAAAATTGAGTCTTGTTTGCATAATTGCATTCGAATCGGTAGAGGGTCGGACGCCATGCGTTCCAGCATAGTTACGTCCCTTTACGATCTGAGTTCAAATTCCGCCGAGGTTGACTTTGCCTTTCATCCTTACGGGGTCGATAAAATAAAGTACCAGTAATGCACTGGGTAATTGCTGGCCTTGTGCCTAAAGTAGAAACAATTATTAATACTCGAAAATCTCAGATTACATTTATTACATATATATATACACATACACACACACACACACACACACACACACACACACATATATATATATATATATATATATATATATATGTATATGTATATATATATATATATATATATATGTGTGTATATATATGAATGTATATGTATGTATATATATATATGCATATGTATGTATATATATATATGCATATATATATATATATATATATATATATATATATATATATATATATATATATATATATATATATATATATATATGTGTGTGTGTGTATATGTATATTTATATACATATGCAGGTATAACTGGTTAATTGGAAGAATGTTGACATTATATTGTTGTGTCTTTTGTCCTGGTAAAAGAATTAAAGGAATGTCCGTTTTTATTGATACAGTAAGCGATATATTATAGGCTTCGGCAGTAAATAAAAAAGTGGGTATTAAAAGAATAGTGTCAGAGTTTACATGAAAAATGTGTCAGTAGAAATCTTTATAAGGATGATGATTTGAGCAAATTTTCAAAGCTAAACATTCGCTTCATTTGTTTATAGAACGGGAGTAACTGTTGCCAATTAATTCCGAACTAAATAGTATTTGCAGAGACACGCTTTGTATTCATTTGAACTTTACCAGTCAGTAATATACTGTTCTCGGCAGAGCTGTTCTAGTTGAAAACGTGCTGCAGGTGGAGGATAGTGACACGGCCACTAGATATATTTTTTATTTGTGATACAAGCGGACTTATGACAGATGAATAAGCAACACCGGACCAACAGCCGCAAACTACGAAGGTAATTAGAGCAATGGGTGACACAGTTGGCTCCCAAAGAAACTCTCATAACCAGTGATGTATCTGCGACGAAGGGACTAAAGGTCGCCTCTAGAGATGCCTAGAATTCGTGGTTTGAGAAAAGTCCGAATTTGGTAACTGGTGCGAATGAGGCTACCAAAACACAGCACTATTGCTAAACACAAGAAAATCAGTAATACCACACCGTACTTCACATAGGAGTACAAGGGACACGTTCAGGCCTTTGGAAGAGAGGCCTGTTCGAAAAATATATAGTGTGCATCCAACTTTGCAAAGACTGGCAAAGAAACCGTCCAAAGAAACGTGGCATTGAAGCACAAAGGATACGTATCCCGAGACCAGAGACAAGGAGCAGGGACTAGTTGTGGAGGCCAGATGCAACCTGCTAGAGATAGTCGGAGTTTCTTCAACAAAGTTCCGTAGCTCCTAAGAAATAGCAATCGGGTATGATTAACATAATTTTAAAAAAGGAACACAAGAAACATTGCTTCAATTATGGAGGAACTCTTGTTAAACCTTCCCTGTCAAGTCACGGCTAACTGTCTGGCAAAGAGATGTAGGGAAATTGTCAAATCCAAGCAAGCTGACGAAAAGTTTGATCTTCGCCTCGAACGCAGTACATCCAACCAAACATTGATAAACTGATGAACACCTTTAATTGATTTTTCGAATCTAATATGATATAAGACAAGAAATGAGCTCAATTTATTAAATCAGCGTACGAATTCAATTCGGATATTAAACTGCGGAAACGCCACATATATTTCTGCTTCATTGATAATTTGATATCTAAAACACGTAATATAATTTAAACAGTTCATTAAAAAAATCATATGCTGCGAGGAAACAATGTATTCTACATAAGACTGAAAACATTGGAAATATTTTCCGTAAAACAACGATTCTCAACAGAAACTGATAACGAATGTTCCACAGAATTAATATACAGAACCTCTCCGCATTTAAACCAAATACAAGCTAATACATAATCTAAAGCTTTATACAGTTTAGAGCAGAGTAGCATCATTCAAATACGTATAAACCTTCAATCTTAATCTCTATATGTACTTTCTTTCGACTTATAGGGCTATGTAGATTAATCACTATTAATACTTTACTGATGTTTGTTGAACTTATTACAGCATAAATCCATATTTATTTTATAGCAGACTACACGTATTTGAATTTTAATCTTTATACAAAATCTGTATTGACGAGTATATTCATTGTTATTCGTTCCCATTTATGCCATGATTTGAGTTTCAGCACATGGTTAGAAATATATGTCTGTAACATGTTGTGACCATGAACGCATTTATGTTTATTGCTGTGTACCTTGTTTACTTTTATTTGATGAAATTTGATTAGGAATGTTATTCACTCTGTACATATATACCCCATTGTTCTATCAAAAAACTATTCACGTGTATTTGTACTAGTGAACGTATTCATGTTTATATATGTAAACAATCTATATCTATATGCTTATATACAGTATATTTATGCATATATATGTGTCTGTATATATATATATATATATATATATATATATATATATATATATATATATATATATATATAAATCAATATATGTGTTTAGGAGCTAATAAATGTATATATGTGGATATGTGCATTTCGTTGTGTGTCTATGTGTATATTTATGGTGTGACTATACGTATGCTAATATATCCATTTGTGTATACCTCTTGCTAATTGCCCATAGCTATGAAGTGCAAGCGTGCAATTGAAAACGAATATATACATACATATACATACATGCATTTTTATGCATGTATACAGGAGGGAAATTAATTGGTACTCATTGTTAAATACGAAATTTCTATACATATTTGTATAACGCTATGCTTGAAGCGAGATCCTATTTCTATATATATGAATATATATATATATATAAATGTTCGTGTGTATATGTGTGACTGTTTATAAATATATATGTTTAATCAGAGAGAGAAACAGACAAAACACACACACATACACACACACACTTACACACATACAAAAAAAAATATATATATATAAAATGGCGTAGATATACAATAAAACAGGAGGAACATAATAGTACTACTGATAATGTTGCAGATGTGCAACGAAAGAACTATATATATGTGTTTATAATACATTATATCTGTAATTTTGACCGTTGGTCAGTTAATGGTAAAAATTGAAGACCGAATGAATTAACTGTGGAGATATAAAAGATACAGAAGCAAAAACCAACCAAACAGTGAGTGTGTTCTATTATTATTTCTGGCAATATTATTACAACAATATGGCCCTCCCCAAGTATAACAATATATATATATATATATATATATATATATATATATATATATACGTGGAAAAGTAGGAAATAGGAGACATTACCGTTAAAACATGTTTATTTAAAACAGCACCTACGTACGTTTCGCCCGGATGGGCTTCTCAAGGGCACAAATAACTAAAAGTGTTTCTTACATGACGCGGAAAGTGTTTTTGGATAAAGTTCACATCAGAGTTCCCTAAATGACATAAATAGAGTAGGGAAGGATATAGTTACCAGCTTAGAAATAGAAAAGTACAGAAACCCGTACGTCCCTCTGACGCTTAGATTCTCCCTTAAGGATCACAAATGTAACTTTAATGAAAGTCCCTCTATTAGACTAATATGTCCCTCTACATCTGATATAGGTAAGATTAGTAAAGTGATCCTCGATAGAGTACTACTGGAGCTTAATAGAAAGGCTAAGGTCTGCCTCTGGGGCAACACCGACCAGGTCATAAATTAGTTCACCGAGTTTCCCGATAAAGCGACCCTAAAGTTCATCTAGTTTGACATAGATAGTTACTACGCCTCTATCTCCCCATACTCTTAAATAAAGCAGTCATATTAGCTAAATCTAACACTAGCCTCACTAAAAGAAAATAGACATAGTTATAGCGGCGCGTAGAACCATTATCCAGTTCGAAGGCTCCCACTAGACCAGAACCAACCGTCCTGATAACTTCGATATCACGATGGGGTCCAGCGACTCAGCGCAAGCAACTGACCTGGTCGGAATATACCTCCTCCATAAGCTTAGGGACGAGATACCGTCCCTACAAGGCGGCGTATATTGGGACGACGCCCTGTTTACCGTTAGGAACCATAACCCTCGTAGGATAGAGAACCTTAATAAGCATATACATAGGTTCTTCAAGTCATACGGCCTATCCGTAACTATAGACCTCAACCACCATGTTGTCAAATTCCTGGACGTGACCCTGGAGTTGAGTACGGGCCTTTACACGCCATACCATAAGCCTGGAGAGAGCCTTTCTTATATTAATTATGCCTCCAACCACCCTGAGCAGACTCTCAACTGCATAGTATATAGCATCTCACATAGGATCTAGAGGCTCTCCACCAATGAGGATATCTTCAACGAAGCGGCAGATTACTACAATAGGGCCTTGATAAGCGCTGGCTTTAACCGAGGAATTTCCTACATCCCTAACGCTAGCTCCAGAAACCAACCCCTCATAAGACGAACGTTATAGTAAGCCATACCTATAACCGATCATGCGGCGACTTCGTAGGAGTCGGATATAATAGTATAGATAATCGCATTAAGGAACACGGCCGCAACGTTAATTACACTGGCGAGGGTATAGGTAACTTACCACACAATAAAGATCACGACTCCGGTGACAGTGACCACTGTAGCCTATTCGAATTATTCCCCTACTATAAAATCAACAAAGGCGACGGCCTACTACCAGCGCCTTCCGACCAACATATTTCTGTACATAAACAAAGAAGAAGGAAGAAGAATTCAACCAAGCATAAAGTGAAAGGGGCACGCAACGGGCTAGAGCGCATTAACATGCATAGGAACGGTCACTTTGATGGAACCACCCGTAGAAAACGTACAAGGACACGTAATCGCCACCGTAACGTCCTATGGTTACATCCCCCTACTCTCGGAGTGTGGCCTCCAACATACCCCGGATATTCTTCGGAGCCTTAGAGAAGAACTTCACACCCAACCATAGGTATAGAAAAATCCTTAATAGGAACAATATAAAAATATCCTTCTCTACTACACCTAACCTAGCAGACATCATAGGAACAACTAACTACAGTAAGATCACCAAGACACAGCACCTTAGCACAGAGGCACCTACACCTGACAATAACTATACCGGCCTTATCGACTCCCTAACAGCATCCAATAGTGCTAGAAACAGCCTCTACAGACGCAACCAGCATAACCGCGACATGACTGGGGAACATGCAGGACATGATGTGCGGAATAATAATGGTAGCACCCGCGCACAGTGGGTTATAATCGTGCTAACGACAGATGCGAGAGCGTAGGTAACAACGTAGATCCTTAATAATGATAGCCTTACCGTGGGAATTTGAAGGGACCGCGTCAGAAATTGCAACTGCCGCGACAGGGGACGTTGCCCCTTTAGGGGATACTGCTCTACTGATAGGGTTATATATAGGTGCACTGCAACTAGCCACAGTAGCGTTAAACATTATATAGGGGCTACCTCTGGCCCGTTCAAAATTAGATTTCGAACACATCTCCACTCTTTCACAAATAAGAAATTAAGACACTCCACTTCGCTCGTGGACTACATCACATCATTAAAAGACTTAAACATCAGCTTCTCCACGCACTGGGATATTGTCGGCAGGGCTGCACCGTACAACTTCAACAGCAGAGCTGAAACGACGATAAGCTGTAAACGTCGCTTAAAAATATCCTTCTTCAGATGGGATAAGGATGAGGAGTAAAGACGTATACCGGGTCTCCCTGCAACAAGCTTTAACACCCCGGCGGGCAGGTGCTGCAAAAAACATCCGAAAATTAACCATGCATCCCAGACCCAGCTTCAAATAACCCAGGCGGGCAGGTGCAGTAAAAAAACGTCTCATAACAAACGTTGCTTACCTGACCCTGTGCGTATCAACAATGGTAAGGTTGTAACTATATCTTGTAACGGATAAAAAATTTGTCCGAGAAAAACTGCCCTAACACAGGCCAGAGTTACCTCCCTTGACTAACTGCAAAATCAAAATATGGTTTTTTTGCGAAGAATGAACTCTGACATGAACATACCTCCAAAAATACTTTCCGGGCCATGTAAGGAACACCTTTAGTTATTTATGCCCTTGAGAAGCCCATCCGGGCGAAACGTACGTAGGTGCTGCTTTAAATAAACATGCATTAACGGTCTGTTCTCCTATTTCTTACTTTTCCACGTGCTTACGCTCTGCTAATTCTCTCGCCCACTAAATATTAACACTTCTAATATTTAACACTGCCGGCACTAGTATTGAGCACCGTCTGCATACACTGTTTGGCAAATAACTACATGTATTACCTATCCCTCCTTTTTTCGTGCGCGTATGTATAGAGCCTTTTGTCTTTGTATGTATATATGTGTATGTGTGTGTATACATGTTTTATATATGTGTGTTTGTGTGTACATATATGGGTGCATATATATTTGTGTATATGTGTGTGTGTGTATATATGTGTCTATTCATATTTCCATGTAGACTCAAATACGCTTATGTGAGAAAGTATACGTCTCTGTACTTTTACGTATAAGCGCGTAGTTGAATGTGTGTATGTTTATGTTCTGGATATTTATATATTTTTTCCTATAAACCCTTTTCCCCGTTTTTTCAGCCTCACTTTCATATTTCCTAAATTTTGTTTTCAAATCCATATTTAATAAAAACACCATGTTATTTGTTCATTCTGACGACTCAAGACAGATATAAATATCTGCCTTCAAGAAACTACTGGTAAATGAAATAAGTATCTTATGTTGTTTATTACATAACTATATATATATATATATATATATATATATATATATATATATATATATGTAGGAGGTGAGTTTTATTGTAGTACAATAAAGCAATGCAGATATCGGATAAGAAGCACTCTACAGTTTGTAGGACTGGAGTATACATAATATAAGATCAAAAGATGGTTAAAGGAGTTCCATGTATTTTATTATGCGCATTTCAAAAACAAACAGCATCATGCAATAATATTTGTGTTTTCATCAGATAAAACAGGAGAACATGATATGAAGGCTAAAAAACACTTGTGGATAGTGCAGTTTTAAATCAACATATGAAAAGTGGTCACACTAGGTCACTCATTAATAATCTCTCTAATTGCAACTGCCACATTAAAAATAAATGTCCTCTCAACAACCATTGTCTCGATAAAAACTTAATTTATGAATGTAAAATTATAACTAGCACCAATTCCTTCACCTATTTTGGCTCCACTTCCACCTCTTTTAAAGCTCGTCTCTATAATCATCATTCATCTTTCAAATACAAACTTAAAAGAACCAACACTGCTCTCTCAGAACTCATATGGTCCTTAAAAGACAAAAACATTAAATATACCATCTTTTGGAAGAAGGTTTCTTCTGCATCCTCATACTTGAACAGCTCTCTATCTAAAATCTGTAATCTCTGCCTAAATGAAAAAATTACCATTATCTCTAACCTAGATTCTATAATAAATAGACGTACAGATTTGTTTTCTATCTGCCTGCATAAATTCCATAGGACTTTTCACAAAGTATACAGTTAATATTCAATTCTTTATCAATTTAGAATCTTTTCTCAAAGGCACATATACATACACCTCTTTAAAATATACCCATCTTCCTACCTTACTTTAAAGGGCATTATACACTATATAATACTTGTTTACTCATTACCCTCATTCTATCTTCACCTTGTAAAATCCTTCATAACATATACATTTGTTTTTTTGACGTTAGAATATTCATCCGCAATCATTATTATTTTTTCTCTCTATCATAAATCTTTTTAATCTCAATTTCATCCTTAATTTATTATTTTTTTCTCCCCATCAACGAACTCATTCTTAATACATATTAACTCTTTATTCGCATATATTATCAATTCCTTCAATATACAAACTTTAACTTCACATTATTTTTCTCAAATCCTTCTACACACAAACCTTGATAATTTTTCTCTTCGTTAATTTTGAAATTGCCACAATACTTATCGACATACACTTTTTTGACGTTAGAATATTCATCCACAATTATTATTTTTTCTCTCTATCTTCATACATAAATTCCCTTCGTTAATTTTCAAATTCCTTTAATTTATACATTATCTTCCAACGGTTCTCAACCTCTCTATGTAAAACAATATATCTTTTTCTCAGTTATAAAAACTATCTCTTTCTCTCTATCACCCATCTCTCCCTCTCCACCTTCACTCTCATCTCCTCCCCCTTTTTTCATCCTTTCCACCCCCCCTCCCTAAATAAAATATTTTTTCCTCGCACATATCCTCCCTTCGTTAATTTTCAAATTTTTTTAATTTATACATTATCTTCCAACGGTTTTCAACCTCTCTATGTAAAACAATATATCTCCTCCCAGTTATAAAAACTATCTCTTTCTCTCTATCACCCATCTCTCCCTCTCATCTCCTCCCCTTGTTCATCCTTTCCACCACCCCCCTCTCTAAATAAAATATTTTTCCCAATATCACACATCAATCTAAAACCACTTTTCATATGTTGATTTAAAACTGCACTATCCACAAGTGTTTTTTAGCCTTCATATCATGTTCTCCTGTTTTATCTGATGAAAACACAAATATTATTGCATGATGATGTTTGTTTTTGAAATGCGCATAATAAAATACATGGAACTCCTTTAACCATCTTTTGATCTTATATTATATATATATATATATATATATATATATATATATATATATATGAACTAATATATAAACTACTAGAACTTATAATACAGAAGATTCACATCAAATACCACTTCACTACTGGATGGACGTGCAGGGCCACCAGCATATCACATTGATTACATAACTGCGTCAATGATGGCGTAAGCATCTGACGAAGTCACATAAATAACCATGTAACAAATATATATAATGCAATAAACAATTATGATGATTTAATCCCGTCTTAACGTGTTAACTACCATTATCTGATATATATATATATATATATAAGTTAACGAGCTATCGTTTAAGCTAATCTACGTAGAGGTTATGATTACTCTGTATCGAGGATAGTTGCAGCGTTCGGCGTTGTTTGACTGAACTAGATGTTTCATTAGTCAGGTGGCCGATCTAAGACAGTTCCTGGAGTAATAATAGTAAATGAGTGAAGAATAACTTTTATTCAAAAATCCTATTGCACAGCCTACCACTTTATTCTTCACTCCTTTACTATATATATATATATATAATATGTGTGTGTGTATGTGCTGTGTGTGTGTGTGTGTGTGTGTGTGTGTGTGTGTGTGTGTGTGTGTGTGTGTGTGTGTGTGTGTGTGTGTGTGTGTGTGTGTGTGTATGTGTGTGTGTATATATGTATATGAACACAAACATATGTACGCATAAACTAATAAGGAGTTACACTAATACACAAACTAATAAACATGTCAAACAATTGAAAAGTTAGAAATTATGTTCCTGTTCAATAAGATGGGAAGCATGACTGCTTTTCAATAATGAAAGTAACATACTCGCAATATTCAAATTGCTTATCCATGTATGAAATTTTCTACGCTGTTTAATATTAAACAAAATAAAATTAAATTTCTCATTTTAATTAATCTTTAAAATTATCGAATCTTAGTAAATATGGAATCAGATTCTAGTGTTGTTTCCATTGATCTAATGTTCAAGGTCGAATGGAAATTAAATATGATTTGGCCATTATATATATTTATTAAATCAATGTACCGTCTTCTGTGTCTTCGCTTCTCTACCCTTTCTACTCGTACTGCTGCTACAGATGATATGATATTGCTGGCTTACACAGCCGAATGATATTATTCTATATTAAACTTATCTGATATAATATTTAATGCCTGCCAGTGAAGTCTAGCGTGTTTTTCGAAGACGAATTGAGGTGAATTTACATATTAGCACAGTTTTTATAAACTACACACGCAGATAGAAACACACATGTAAATAATTCGATCTATCTATCTATCACTCGTTCTCTCTCTCTCTCTCCCTCTCTATCTCTCTCTCTCTCTCTCTCTCTCTCTCTCTCTC
>OZ024741.1:382960278-382962778 GCA_964016885.1 Eledone cirrhosa | reverse complement strand
TTTCATATATGAGTGAATTTTGGTTGGTTGATGCAGAAAAAACCTTAAAACTTTGGAAAGAAAATTCTGAGGATGAAGAACTAACATCCCTCCAGCGATGGAAAACAACATCCACCTGGTTCAACGACTACGAAATCGATTTCAAAAATCAACAACATACAGGTAAGCCATTTTAAAAACAAACTAAAACTCACACACCACAGGCACAACAAATAACAAAAAAGGTAACAAAACGTCCAACATACCCCCAGCAAAACTATGACGATAATCCCAGAACTCATAGAGAAAACTATAACCCTACTAACAAAAACCGAAGATCTCCCTACACAAGACAGGACCCGATCCGCAGATCACAACCCACACAAAACCTATTCCAAAACCGTAGACCCCCGCCCACACAGAACCTGTCCCAAAATCGTAGATCCCAACCCACACAAAGGAACACAATCTACAACCCGGACTATCAACAAACCGAACCTCAATACGTCCGAAACTTCTATACAAGAAATGCCATTAGATATTATAATACCATTGAAAAAAAATTCCAGAAAAATCGTTTTTAGACCGAGGCTACAGGACCCACGACACCCGGTGGCACAAACCGATTTTGAAAAACCGAAAATAATCAACCTTTCAAATACAAACCTCTCAGCCCAACAAGTTAAAATTCTCTCCAAAGGACTGAAATTCACACCAACGCCACAATACTCTAACCCCAATGAGATAAATGACGATATCTCACACTTCTGTAGAAAATTACGTCTCACAAAGGAACTTTTTGACAAGGAGAATAACGACCAATCAATTGTACAGAATAAAAGCAGCTACAACCCCAAAAAGGTAGAAACAGAGTTCTGGACAAATTTTGTCACAACATAGCTACTTTCCCATACCATGAACTACCGCAACCTAAACCCAAACCCAACACGAATCGAAGGGAATGGGAGATTATCCATGAACTAAAAAACATTACGGACATTATAATTAAGGAAGCGGACAAGGGAAGTACTGTTGTCATTATGGATGCTGAAAAGTATAAAAATTCTATGTTCTCTCTCTTACAAAATACTAATTACTATGAAAGATTAAAAAACTACCAGCAATCAAAAACGATGACCATATTAAACACACTGATTTGTCGATACCAGGAAGTCTTAACTAAAAAGGAACGCGATTATTTAACACATTTTGAATACAAAACCAGCAACCTTTACGAACTTCCAAAGATCAACAAGTGTAAAATAATTAACGATGCCTGTAAACAATCCACCTCAGCCTGCGTTAACACACAATACCCCACAGACCTTAAATTAAGACCAATTTTAGCGGGCCCACAATGTGAAACACACAGACTGAGCAACTTTATAGACATACTACTAAAACCAATTCTCAAACACATACCAAGCCTTGTAAGAGACGATCTGGACCTCTTAAACCACCTCCCCAAACATGTCAACAACGACACTATTATTGTCTCTTTCGATGTAGTGAATCACTACACAACGATCCCACACCAATACGGACTAGAAGCAATAGGATTCTGGCTAGAGAAATATCCCAATGAGCTACCTGGCAGAATAGAAAAAAGCTTCATCACCGAGGGATTAAAATTTATCTTACAGAACAACTTTATTGATTTCGATGGCAGTACTTACAAGCAAATATCGGGGACTGCGATGGGTACAAAAGCCGCTCCAACTTATGCCAACTTAGTCATGGCATACTTAGAAGTCCAGATATATGAACAGTCCAAATCAAAATACGGATTGAACTTCCACAAATATTTATCAGAGAATTGGAAACGCTACTTGGATGATAGTCTCATTCTTTGGTCCCACACATTCGACCAAATGAATTATTTCAAAAATTTAATTAACGGCATCAATAACCACATCCAATTCTCATTGGAATACAGCCAAGATCAAATCACATTTCTGGACACCTTAATCTTAAAAAAAGATACAAATATTGAAACTGTCATACATTACAAACCAACAGATTCCAAACAATACCTGCTATTCACCTCCAACCATCCAAAGCACACGAAGACGAACATTCTTTTTAACCTAGCAAGAAGAATTTGCACAATTGTGGAATTATGAAACGCGAAATAAAAGACTTCAAGAATTAAATGAAATTCTACTCGAAAGACAGTACGCACCATTACTAATAAATAATGGAATAGAAAGGGCTAAAGCAATAGGCATTAATGAATTACGAAAACAGAAACAAATTCAAGGTGCGTCCAATATTCTATCATATATCTCATCATACAACCCGAAAAATGCGGAAGTTTACAACACTATTCACAAGAACATCCCACTATTGAAACAAGACCCAAGAATGAAAAAAAGCTCTTGAAACACACAAAATAATCCAAAGCAAAAGACAACCGAAATCACAACAACATTACTCACCAATGCCAAATTACCTCCTACAAACCCACAACCAACTGTCAAAAAATGTGGTCGCTTTAATTGCGGAACCTGCACTCACCTCA
>OZ024741.1:382945278-382955278 GCA_964016885.1 Eledone cirrhosa | reverse complement strand
CGAATCAGGAAACTCTTACTAAATCTCCAGATTTGGGACTTGGTGAATCTACGTAAACTTTTTCAAAGAAGAAATGTATACACCATAGAAATGTTAACGTATATGTTGACACATAATAATGGTTGACCGTTTTTTTATAAGCTGTATGTGTAGAGATTAGTCCATACTTTTCAGTTAAATGTGAGTTCATCTTCAAGGTTAAAAATTTATCAGTTAAATAGTGTATGGAATCGGTGTATCTGATAAGAGCACATTCCACACCATTCAAAATATATCCTTTCGGTTTAAACATATATATATTAAACATATATACATTAAACATATATATATTTCATATTCTTATGAAAAGGTGGAAGTAAACAATGATAGAGATAACAAGTAACCAGAGATGTTTTGAATCGATTGCTAGGAATATGTAAGGGTTGCAAATGAAATTAAATTAGTTTAACCTCAATCTCACAGAAATAGAAGCGTTTTGGAATGATTTGCGGAATAGTTGATTGAGTTGACCGGAAATTATACTTTGTGGATTGAAAACTGGTTTCTATGGACGGGAAATTACAACAGAGTTATTTCGCAAAATATTTGTTTGGTAAAAGAACATCCAGAGATCAAATTAACATGAGTGTTTAATACAGAAGACATAGACGTGTTCAGAATCTCGTATAGATTGGCAAATTCGTGAAAGACGAAACAATGTTTTTTCATTCTAAAAGAGGAGTATTCAAATCTAAGACTACCTGTAAGTGTAGTGCAACTTTAGTAACGCAAATGAACACTTGATTTTCAGTGTTTGCTGAAAAAGTAATCAATGTTTATGGATAAAGCGGTAGTTGATTTTCAAGATCAAATATTTAATTATAACGTTTGTTCTTTTGCGGTCTCTCTCGCTCTCTCTCTCGCTCTCGCTCTCTCTCTCGCTCTCGCTCTCTCTCTCTCTCTCTCCCTCTCTCTCTCTCTCTTTCTCTCTCTCTCTCTCTCTCTCTCTCTCTCTCTCTCTCTCTCCCCCCCCCTATCTCTCTCTATGCTTTCTGCAGCCCCACGGCAATGGGTCGCGATGTTCTTCCAATTTTCTCTGTTTCTGGCAAGCGTTTGTGTTTGAAATCAGTTTGTGGTTCACCTGCACAGGTTATCTTTTTGAGTGGATCTCCACGTCTCCTTCGGAATAGGCTTTAATCTTTTCTCACCAACTCGCAACCATTACATTGTTTTTCTAGCTGGTATATTGCCCCCCATTCGTACGACATGCCCTATCACCTGCATTCTTCTGCTATGTGGACAGGACTCAGGTGTGGGACATTGGCCCTTCGAAACACATCTCAGTTTGTAATCTTGTCTTGTCATCTAATACCCAGCATCTTTCGGGTGCATCTTTGTTGGAAAATATCAAGCTATTTTTTAGATGTGGTGGTACTTTTCAATGTGTCAGCAGCATATGTTGTTGTTCAGATAGCAATTGACCAATATAACCTCGATTCCGTTACTCATATGAGTTTCCTCGATTGCCATAATGATTGAAGTTTGTTAAATTCTCCAGCAGCTTTGTCTATCCTTTGTTGTATGTCAGCATTAGTATTTCCATCAACTGTATAAAACTTACCAAGATATGTAAAGTGTTCACCATCTTCTATCTTTTACCGATTGACTGAATCTTCATATGTATCACTGCAGGGAACTTTTAATATTTTTGTTTTTGATATATTTAACTTCAAGCCAAACTTTCCAGCTGTTTCAACCAGGATCTTGGTCATATTATGGATTCCTATGCAATCCTTGATGATAAGGGCTACATCATCAGCAAAGTATATATATATAAATTTTTTTACACAGGCATACGTGCATTCACACGCACACACACACATACACACACACACACGCACATACACACACACTCACATATATATAGATATATAGATATATTTATTTATATATATATATTTTAAATAGTTAAACAAGATCTTAACCATTTAACATCTCAGGGTATGTCATGTATCATTGTGGATTGGCAGTATCAGTAGAGAGTCGGACGCCATGCTTTCCAGCATAGTTACGTCCCTTTACGGTCTGAGTTCAAATCCCGCCGAGGTTTACTTTGCCTTTCATCCTTACGAGGTCGATAAAATAAAGTACCAGTAATGCACTGGGTAATTGCTGGCCTTGTGCCTAAAGTAGAAACAATTATATTGTGTCTGATGAGGACGTACAGATGTACATCCGAAATATGTATAATAAAATGTAATTGATCAAAAGAACATCTATTTTATTAATATTTGTATTTTAATATATATATATATATATATATATATAATCATTAAACCTCACATAAGCCACAGATACACGGACAATATTGCTCGACTCTTCAGACCCAGACCGTAGCTACGGTGCGATTGAATCTACAGTTATGTCTGTGGATTATAAGGCCCCAGCTACTAGCGAATTGATAACACAAGAAACCAATATAGAAAATGCGTATGTCTCCAGACAAAGTCCGACCTTTCAGAGTCCAGAAAACAAAGTACATACCAAAATTATCCATGACAAGCAGAGGATCACACCAAAGAAAATAAATGTGTACAAAACAAATAACACCTTTCGAATGTTAATAACAAGTATATACGTACATGTGTAGAAACGCTTACGGAAGTATGTTTTCGTCTTTATAACCAGATAATGATAGAATGAGAAAACAAAGATCGAGTATGCTTACAGCTAGACAGCCGGGGAAATATGAAGGTTGGACTTGAAATGGATGTACGGGCAAATGTAAGAATGTCTTTCTGACATGGCCGAAAAAGAAATTTATTCAGAAATAACACATAGGCTTGAGAGAGGGTGAGAGATAGAGAGAAAGAGAGAGTGAGATACAGAGATAGAGATAGAGAGAGAGTGAGGGATAGAGAGAGAAGAGAATGGGGAGAGAGTGAGACATAGAGAGAGAAGAGAGAATGAGGAGAGAGTGAGAGAATGAGAGAGAGAGAATGAGAGATAGAGCGGTGTAGAGAATTGGGAGAGAAATATAGGTGATGGTTAGGATGGGACAATTGGTGGGAAAAAGCAAATAGTAACACATGATATCACATGATCGCCTCATCAGTGCCTAAACTGACAACCCCACCAGACAAGCTTGGCGGAGTGGATGATTTTTGACACCTTTCGGGATGAAAACGAAGACAAGTAAAACGTTGGTGATCCAAAAATATGTAAAAATCGTGTATACAGAGCTAGTTAGACTTGCAATTTATCTAAGAGATGAATTACTAATTTCAAAAACGTAGTAGCAGGGACCCCTTGGTCACATTTATGAAGACTTTTCAAGTAGCAAAAAGCTTCCTAAATGTGATGAACGTGAACGAGCTACTGCTCAGAAGACAGCGGCTGAATAATGTTCGGATAAGTATTCTGGATACTTAGAGGTCAGGTTTTACCGATTGACATGCAGCTTAATATAGGTTTGCAATGTAACTATCGTCCATTGTCCTAAAGCCACAGCTAGGAGGCTGGCAAGAGGCCGAATTGATCAAATGAAAAATATACCATTTGTCTTAAACAAATAAGACAAACGGTATATAACGAGAATGAGAATGAAAGATCCACTGGCTCAAAACAAGTAGAAAATGTATGTGGACTGATTCTACATCCGCCTTCATTCATCGAAACGTAGAAACATGAATTCAACGATATATATGTATGTATGTATTATATATGGACACACACACTCATAGACAAACAGGCACATACACCCACACATGTATATATACACAGACACAGACACACGCAGGCACATATATATATATATTTAGAGAGAGGGAGGGCGAGAGAGGGAGAGAGAGAGAGAGAGAGAGAGAGAGAGAGAGAGAGAGAGAGAGAGAGAGAGAGAGAGAGAGAGAGAGAGAGAGAGAGAGAGAGAGACAGCGACAGAGAGAGTACATATGTGCGTCCGTATGTGTATGAGTGAATATGATGTATGTGTGTGCGAGTTTGAAATGGGCAGTAATATAGGACATTACATATATATGTATATTAAGTGATTGCATTAAACTCATTTATTTGAATATATTCTTTAAAGCGGTCGTACAATTTGTCGATGCAAAAATATCTGTGCGTGTGTGTGAATGAGTGTGTAAAATTATTGTATATTTCTGTACTCTAAATATTTCATTTCATACTACTCTAGCCTGAACGATCTATATTCTTCAAAAGAGATAATTCATTGCACGCTGCAAATCTTTGTAATGGTTATTATAGCTCTCCTAGAAACATACGTTACACATTGAGCATTGCCTTGTTTAAACTATGAAATTCGTGCTTCTGACGAAATTAGAAGTCAAATAATATTCTTATATTATCGGATTGCCATTGAATTGAAACTAACTCATACAATATCTGGGGAAACTGGGGGATTTTACGCTGGGAAAAATAATCTGAACGAATTCATAAATTGCCCCGAGGAGTAAAATGTTTGAAGTTTCGATCCCTTGCAATTCATCATATAGAATAATATGAATAAATTTACACATATTTGAGTTGATTAGATATCAACAAAAGGAATGAAAAATATTCCTTTGAATCTTGTCACTAGGGTTTCTTATGTGTCTTCAATATATAGTTTATCGCGAAATTTTAGAGTTATAACGTATAACATGAAACGTATGCTAAATAGGCCTTGTGTTATTCATGAGTTGAAGCTATAAGGGATTTA
This sequence comes from Eledone cirrhosa, assembly GCA_964016885.1. Classification (NCBI taxonomy): domain Eukaryota; kingdom Metazoa; phylum Mollusca; class Cephalopoda; order Octopoda; family Eledonidae; genus Eledone; species Eledone cirrhosa. The sequence continues at coordinate 382,950,579 of OZ024741.1, read as the reverse complement.
ATGTAAGCCACCTGTCGATAGAATGCAATTGACTTCAGTTTTTTCAAAATAAAATTTCATGAAATAGAATTTCTGTGGCCGTTTAGATCAATGATATCCCTTATTGTGATACCCTATGTTAAAAATTCCTAGCCTCATCTTCCCGTATTACATTTTTTACTTTCCATTGCTCGAGAATACGTTGTGTTTCATGTTTGGCAGAAAATAATTCAGGGAAATTAGGTTTTCATTTTGTTCCAGGAGATAAACTAAAAATCTAGAGTTTTCTCCTCCTTAAATTAAGAGAATTTATTAGGATTGTTACCGTAATTATATTCATGCAAACGTTGTTTCCAACATATTGTTTACAGGAACTAAAAGTTATAAATTTATTTGACATATCATTGTATGTACTTACATAGAGAAAAACAGACTAACAGAAATATTCAGAGATACTTTTGTATTCTGTTGTTTAAGCTGATAATATTTCATTGGCTTGATTTGAAATTTTCTGTGTAGTGTGATATGCATAGCTATCTTTAAAGCTTTCATTTGTCTGCCAACTAATATAAAGGGTTACATTCTATTCAGTGCAATTCTAGAATTATCTGAGTGAAAGTATTACATAAATCACTCGATGGATTCTTCTTGGTATTCACTGAAAATCTGATAATTTATTGATGCTTCTGGAAATTCACTGAACTCTGATATGGATTAAGTTAGTGGAATAAATAACATTAAATACTATGACAATAACAATCGACTTGAACGTATAATTCTATACATATAAAGAGCAATCCAAATGTCACGATTTGTTGCTTCTGCTATACGAATATGGAATATTGTGATATTATTCATGGGAGTTGCTCCTTACATTACCTTATTTCTAATGAAAGACACTGTCAATAATTTACAAAATAATTTGATAATTAGAAAGAACATTGGAGTATTTAGCAATGAAATTATCTTTCTCATAATTAATGTGGTGTTTGGCATGTAATTTTAACATATTCTGAAATGTATAACGTTATATTAGAAGACGAATAAACACTATAAAACAAATTGTTTTACTTAGTAAAGCCGGGACTGTTTCTTTCTATTTAACACTTTCTGACACTTTGAATAGATTGAAGAAGTAACAATGTTAAAAGCCTGACCAGTCTACACTCACTAATACCTTCTAAAATTCAACACCACTATAATTTGAAATACAATAGGCTACCGCGTTAAAAAATTGAGTGCGCCTTTTACAATGTAGCTATTTATATCCGAGTACTAGATATGACATAAAAAGAAGATAGATTCAGCAGGAAATATTTTGGGTAATATGCCTGCATGAGATGTGATCCGTGGCGAACAAATAAAAGCACCAATACGAGCTGCCTCTCCACAGTCAATATACAACAACTAATATCAATACCGCTATTTCTACACCTCGTATAATTAACAATTATCTCTAATGAGAAATATCGATTCCTCACCTTTTATATAATTATACCAGTCTTTTTCAACATTTTCTGACCTCCGTTTCAGGAGGGTAAATACATATGTATCTTTCTGAACATTCATATACACACATACGTACATACACTCACACGTACGTTATTCTCTCTCTCTCTCTCTCTCTCTCTCTCTCTCTCTCTCTCTCTCTCTCTCTCTCTCTCTCTCTCTCTCTCTCTCTCTCTTCTCTCTCTCTTTCTCCCTCTCTCTCTCTCTCTCTCTCTCTCTCTCTCTCTCTCTCTCTCTCTCTCTATATATATATATATATATATATATATATATATATATCAATATATCAATATATATATATATATATATATATATAATATATATATATATATATATATATATATATATATATGATATTTGGGCGTTCAATTACATTAATTTGTCATTAAACAATGACATATCTCCAAATAATTATCATTGTGCCAAATATAATTCTTGTCCACTTGTATGAGACTGTGTTATTAGGCATGATAATAGGTATATCTAACCATCTACATATCACATTAATGTAGATATTATAAACCAATACAGGAATATCATTAGGTTTGACATACTCTAGTCTTGAACGACCACCGACAAGTGCTACCAGTTTATGTTACTCTTTCGTTCGCGCGATGACTATAACAAGAATTAGCAGAGAAACAATAGAAGAAAGAAAACAATGGAGGGAGAGATAGCTAGAGAGATAGATGACATTAAAGAAGGAGTGAGAAAGAGATAGATAGATAGAGAGGATGGGGGCGGAGGGTATAGATGAAGGTTGGGTTATATGGTTGACAGGCCTTTTCTCTCCCTCTCTGCTGCAATGCCAATATGCTGCAATGCCAGGAGTGATGGATGATGGATGAAAAGGGTTAATGTAGTCTGAATTTATTATGCATATTTAATCTTAATCAGCACAGTGGGACACAAAACACAAACAGCATGAATTAACTTAGCCGGCTTCTGACACCTGCTCTCATTAACTTATTTCAACTATATTTTCATCCGCTTCTCCTTAATTTCCTGTCCAGTGTTTTCACTTCTAACTGATCCACATTTTATTTGTCAATTTTTATCCCGTATATTTAATTTTCTTCTTCTTCTTCTTCTTCTTCTTCTTCTTCTTCTTCTTCTTCTTCTTCTTCTTCTTCTTCTTCTTCTTCTTCTTCTTCTTCTTCTTCTTCTTCTTCTTCTTCTTCTTCTTCTTTCGTATATAATTTGCATGCGTTTTCTGTCATTTTGTAGGCGGTGCATATATATATATATATAGAGAGAGAGAGATAGAGAGAGAGAAATAACAGAGAGAAATAATAGGTCATTATGTGGAATGACAGAATCGGTAGAGCGTCGGATGCCATGCTTTGCAGCATAGAGTTACGGGTCCATATATATATATATATATATATATATATATATAAAATACGTATTTAAGAAAGCCACAACAATGCAAAGGGAAATCTCGAGGTAGGAAGTGAAATATGGATAGGAAAAACAGGTGAAAGTGAAAATTGAGAGAGACAAAGATGAAAACAAAACAAAGGTAGAAGGGTTACCGTAGTAGAGATTTAATCCCAATATTTCGGGCTCACGCCCATCAACGGGGGAAAAGTTCCAAAAGGGGGAAAACAGGCCAAGCGGAGAAAGTTGTGATGTCGTTAAGACAGGAATGCCGTTATGGGGAGAAAAATATTTGAAATTTAAACGAGGGAAAGAATGCGCGTGCGCGAGATAGGCTGTGGCAAAAGCTACTGACCAAATGGGTTAAATCAAGAGGGTGCGTTAGCGTGTGAAAGCCGTAAGATATGTGTATGTAAATATATATGTGTGTGTAACTGTGTGTGTATAAGTGTAAGTGTGTATATGTGTGAGTGTGAGTGTGTGTGAAAGATAGTGGGCTGTAGTTGGAAATCAAAGGGTGTGAAAGGTGGTAGGTTGTAAAATATGTGTGCGTGTATAAATATAGATGTGTGTGTGTAAGCGTATGGGTATACATGTGTGTGTAACTGTGTGTGTATATATGTGTGAGTGCGTTTGTGTGTGAAAGATAGTGGGCTGTAGAAGCTGGAAATCAAAGGGTGTGAAAGGTGGTAGGTTGTAAAAACATGTGTGCGTGTATAAATATAGATGTGTGTGTGTATGCGTATGGGTATGCATATACGTGCGTGTGTGTGAAGATAGCAGGCCGTAGGCTGTGAATGGTCATTATGGTTAAGTTAGCCATGTCAGCTCATTTCTCTCAGCCCGGTTGTTAAGTGGGGGTCTGAGGTTCTTAATAACAAGTGCTTCCTTTATCCTTAAGGATCCGATGCTGCGTTCAGTCGCTAGGACTGTGACCAAGGGTCTACCCTGTGGGTTTCCGCATTTAAGGATATGTTTACGGAAGGAAGATGCGTTGGTGTTGATATGTTCCTTGATACGAACATGTAGGGGTCGGATGGTGCTACCTATGTAAAACTTGTTACATTTATCGCATTGAATCTTATATACGACATAGGTGCGTAGGCAATCTGCCCCACGTATCGGGCAGTTGCTGAGGGAACACGTCCCATCTGCCTCGTAGGGTTTGTTGGAGAGGCATCTTCGCAGCGAAGGTCCTGTGTGGGCCAAATGTTTGTCAAGTCCCTCCGTCCGTATGGCCCTGCGGATGGCGTTCGTGGTATATTCACTCAGGTGGGGGATTTTAAAGAAGCACCTGCTAATATTAAGTTTTCTAGTGGGTGTCAGTCTACTGGGTCTAGGGTCTCTAATTCCGTTAATCAGTCGCTTGGGATAACCATTAGATCTGAGTAGATTACGGAATTGCGGATATATATATGTCCCAAGGCTCTGATACCATCAACACTATAAACACAGAGCTGGCATATCTAAGAACTGACTAACTGCCTGATGAGGTCAGAGCCATTCAATGGCTATCATCGAAATATATATACCAGTAAATAAAGGATTATGAGTTCATGCAATTGACTTATGTTTCGTCACTATATATATATATAAACACACAAAGAAGTGTGTTTCGAATCACATGGGTTGAAAACGACTTTGGTGCAATGTATATAATCTATGAATAAAGGGAAAATACACATTAACCGGAAAAAATGAAATAAAAGGTACTAACCCTTTCAATAACTATTAAACTCCTGGACAAACAACAGATACAGTTTGTTTCACCGAAAATTCGTGTCTGTGTCACATAATCCTAGGGTTCTTCTACAGGAGTAAGGATTATATGAACATCACACTTAGAGATAATTTAGGTAACTAAATATCACACATGGTGTATATAGTAGGACAACAAGTAAAGCATCATGCGACAGACACCACATGTATATATATATATATATATATATATATATATATATATACGGTATGATTTTTAATACAAACACACTATACAACAAAAGTAGTTGTGCCTTTAATAACGAAATCGATAATTCCTAATCACTGGTGTAACTATAGAGTTATAAGTAACCATACATATATCTGTTTATATACTTATCCTATACTGACATACGATCGCACACACACGCCGAAAATAAGTAAATGACGTAGTCACTACTTTAAAAGTCATAGCGAATGGTCTTCTTAATTAAATATACAGTATATTTCCAAATATACTATACATACATTTATATATATATATATATAGTTACCGGGTTTCTGCGCATGCGCGTTCGTACCTTCCTGTTTCTATAACCATGCCCGTTCCGAGCTGAAGATCCGCTAAGGTGAAACAATTGTTCTCGGTATGGTGAACTAACTGTTGTGTAACCACTTCTACCTAACTCGTCCCTTGGACTGAGTGCTCTACCACTACGGATACTACCTTCCAGT
>OZ024741.1:382932778-382942778 GCA_964016885.1 Eledone cirrhosa | reverse complement strand
ACACAGACATTTATCCTTGTATATAAAGACTGACTAAATCAATTGGTTTCACTTTCAAATCCTCAAAATATATATTTCAGTTATTATTAATTATTTTTTATGGAGTGGTATAATTTCATCTGACGTCATTTTACATAATTTTTTGACATCACAATTGAATAATATTCCTAAAATACCGCACATGCTGCAATCGATATATTTCAATTTAAATTCAAGTATCGAAGGAATAATGAATATATATTTCGAAATATCCTTTATTGTCTGCTTACTAATGCTAGTTAAAACAACCAACGATAATAACAATAAAAAATATACTAAATAGATTTTTGAGTTATGTATTCTGAATATTATAGATGCATTCGTTAGGTGTGCTTAGAATAAATATGTAGACATACATGCCAAATTTCATTTCCAATTTCTGAATATTTCCAATTAGGATTATAATATTCCATTTAGCAGAGATAGGGATTGTCATCAAATACATAGTATGAGATTAGATTATTGGTTTCATTTAGTTGGGTTTCGTTTACTCTCTATTTTCGACATTGTCACTCTCCAAGGACATGACTGGAAACCCCTTGATCGTACCAACTCTCGTTTATCGTGGCGTAGATAACAATTGCAAGAGACAGAAGAAGACGAAGAAGGAGAACAACAACAACAACATTACCAACAAAACAACAACTAAAAGAAAACAACAACAACTACTAACTTATCATTTCTACATTCGTGAGCATGATCTTTCATAGAAACAATTTTAAAATTTGAAAGATATGTTGCATACTAAAATTACAATCTAAATATTACAGTGTGTTTATATGAATTAGAACAAACATCAAGTCAAGCATCATTTAATTAAATTTGCTGTCCAGACTTATTTTTAAGAAAAGTAAACTGTGAAAATTCATTTCGTAATAAAATCATTATGGTAGGATTTTTTCGGAGTCCACTAAAACCAATATATTGGCGTTAACACCATCAATCGAATTTGAAAGTAGAACGCAGAATGATAATCTCTTTCACTACAAAATATATACGTGTATTAAAACAATATAATATTCTAATCCTGTTTGGCTCATTCGACCTTATTTGTTTACAAACCTAATGTTATTGACTCGCTTGAATGCAATCATTTTTCAAATTTTCATCCTAATATATAATTCAATTTAATCATAATACTATATCGTATTTTTTTTACTTGTAAATATATTTTTTATAACATAGCATACTTTTTGTTTAGATTACACAGACACAGATACACACATATACCTATATATATATATACACACTAAACGTGTGTAAATGATTTTATTATCAGCAACATTTGTATACGGCATGCAGGTTCTTGAATTTAAATGTCTTACAATATATAACTTAGAATTCAAATGTCTTACTAGATATAGTTAAGAATTTTCAATTAAGAGGATTCGCAGCCTTCTTGGTAGTTGCTCAAAATAAATTTATTAGAACTTATCATATATATTCAAAATAACAAATATCATATACTTTGTTTAGGATGAAGTAAAAATCACTATCGAGAAAACAATGGATTGAGGTACAGCAGGAATGGTGTCTGGGCTGAAGTCAGTAATTGATTAACCTGTTGTTTAAATATATAAATATATTCATACACACAGAGACACACACACACGCATGCACACACATATACACACACGCACACACACACATACACACACACATAAATATATATATATTCTGAGGATTTTACCAGAGGTAAACACTGTATTTAAGGTCGAGTGACGCAACTTCGAGTGATTAGCGGCCTTTAGACTCACGTGATCAATGAAACAATTGTTAATACTTGAAATAAAGCCGCTTGTTGTGCAGCTGACCGTGTTATTTTTCAATCTTTCAATATTATTGCTTCAAGTATAACCTGCATAGGATTTCTCGCTAATTCGCTACCTAAATATGGAAACATCTTGTTGAGTCAAACACAGCCGTACGTTAAAACTATCCACTATACAGAGTACTCACAACCTCTAACTGGATTACCTATAACGATAACTTGTTATAGGTAATATTCGATATATATATATATATATATATATATATCGAATATAGAGAAGTAACACCAGTTGATATATATAAAGACAAATAGTAGAAAGGAAAAATATTTTTCAGTAGAAAATGCTGGTGAGATTATTTCAGTGTAATATCAAACATATTTATTAATAAAGAGAATATTTCCGCATTTAATAATGGTACCGGTTTCAGCATTATATGCATTGTCAACTGCGGATAGGCATAATATGGTTAAGTTCCATATTTATACAAAAAAAAAAAAAAAAAGTTGAAGAAAAATTATTAATTTTTAGATACATATTTTGAAAGGAGAGTTCTATCTCTTTCCGTATTTGTCCTTCTTTCTAGCTACCTGATAATGTATATAATGCTGAAACCAGGTACCATTATTAAATGCGGAAATATTCCTCTTTATAAATAAATAAATGTTTTGATATTACACTGAAAGAATATCTTCAGCATTTTCTACTGAAAAATATTTTTCTTTTCTACTATTTGTTTATATATATATATATATATATATATATATATATATATATATATATATATATATATATATATATATTTTATTGTATAGAAGGAGCTTCTACAGGACTAGTACTGTTTCATTCAGATGAAATCTTCAGGAAGCTGGGTGTCATATTAAGTTCTGGTATTTATACATTTAGGTAGTGGTAAGGGAGGGGTGGTGGCGGGGGGGGGGTGATTGTTTTTGGGGTAGGATGGTATTTAGATACACAGGACCACAACACGGCACAGGCCGTTTTTTCTTTGGGGAGTGGTCAATTAGCCAGAGTGCTTTTTTGAAATAAATAAATAAGTAAATTAATAAATAAATAAATAAATGAATAAATAGATAATTGAATAAATAAATAAAGAAAATAAATAAAAAAATAAATGAAGAAAAACCCCAAGAATAGTAATTCAATAGATATATAGTAGGGACATTTTTTTAGGTGGGTTGGTAATAGACCGAATCATGGCACAGACTGAGGTGAGTGGTCAAGTTAACATACAAGCCACAGGTGGCCAGAGTGTTTTTGTAGAAGTGAAAGAATAAAATATATTTACATACTCACAACCACATACATAAACACTTACACACATATATATATATGCGTACCTATACACACACACACATATATATAGATATATATATATATAGATATAGATATATATACACATATGCGTGTGCGTGTGTATATATATATATATATATATATATATATACTACATACACACACACACACACACATACATATACATATATATATATATATACACACAAGAAAAAACACAAACACACACATATACACACACACACGCATACACATACACACACATATATATATCTACACATACACACGTGCGTATACACACATATATATCTATATATATATATATACATATACATATATACACATATACATGTATGTAAGTCTCTCGGTATAAACTATACTATACATACACATACATACATATGCACACACATACATACATACACATACATACACATACACACAAACACATACATACACACATATATACATATATACATATACACACATACACACACATACATATATAAATAATCACATATATATATATATATATATATATATATATATATATATATATATATATATATATATATACATATATATATATACACACATACACATACACATATACAAGCACACACGCATACATACACATACATACATACAAATAAGTACACATAAACGCATATGCACAAACACGCACTCGTTCGCACACATACATGTGTCTATAATATAATGGAAAAGGTAGTGGGACAAATTTTAAATTCTAAACTGGGCCTGATAGAGGATTAAAATAATTAATATCACTACTAAGTTATTAATATTATCATCAAGTAATTAATTACTATTTATTATTTACTATTTACCATTCACTATTCGTTACCTATCTTTTATCTTTTATCTATTCATTACCTAATCATTCACTCATTAATTAATAAATAAATGAATGAATTAACTAACAAACAAACAAACAGATAAACAAATAAACAAGTAAATAAATAAATAAATAAATAAATAAATAAATAGATAAATAAATAAATAAGTAAATAAAGTAACTACATAAATAAATAAATAAATAAATAAATAAATAAATAAATATACAGATAAATAGATAAATAAATCACCAACGTGTGTGTGCAGCATTTCATAACTGCACGTATGCAAACATGAGCAGGTATATACGTGAATTTGTGTGTGCGGCCACGAAACTTTACTCATAGGCATACAACACAATATATAAGACCTGGAGGGGAGGAAAGAAAGTAATAATGAGAGATAGAGGGGAGGAAAGAAGGTAATAATGAGAGATGGAGGGACGGAATTGGGATGGGGCACGGGGTGGGGTGGTGATATGGGGGGGTCAGTCGGGGGGCCGGGGGGGGTCTGTAGTTTTTGTAATTTGCATAGTTCTTGTGCATGCAATTAGGGGAGTGTTCCGAGATCTTGTTGAGGAGAGGGCCTTTGGCGAATAGAATCTCATAGCTCTCGGAGATACAGAGGTCACAGCAATTATGGCCTCCCGTGTAGGATCGCGCTCTCTGGAGTAGTCTCCATTGGGTCTTGAAGGGGATGGAGTTCCTTTTAAGGTGCCAGATGTGGGCGACGAGTGTAGTTTGGTTAGATTTGTCTGGGCGCCGGAACGAATGTGTATGGGCGTACCAGCGAGTCTTAAAACTGTTAGAAGTCATCCCGATGTACGAGTTTCTTTTTTCATCGGGACCTGAGAGTACATCGCATATATAGACGAGATCTTTTTTTAGACAGTTGTTGTTGAGAGGGCAGGTAGTCTTATCAGGGCAATTGCAATTGCCATCGGTTGCTGGATGGGCTTCGGAAAGAGTAGACTTATTTAGCTTCTTGATGTTATTGTTGGCTAAGTTCCTAGCTAGATTAGGTGTGGTAGAGTAAGAGAGTCTAATGGTATTCCTATTAAGGATTGTACAGTACCTATGTTGGGTGGGGAAGTGTTTTTGTAAGAGAGTGAAGAAAATTTTAGCTACAGGTGTTGAAACTTCGCGGTTGAAGGGGGGGGGGGGTTGTACCAGCTAATGTGCCTTCGCCTATTCTTCCTGGGTGGGCGTGGGGCTATACTAAGGTAGGTGATCTTATCTCTAAAGCCGCTGCGGGCCAGGGCCTCGTTGTAATAGGGGGCCGCTGCTCTAAAGATATCTTCATTGGCGGCGAGGCTAGATATCCTAATGGAGACACTTTTCACTAGGTTGTCTAATATATTTTGGGGGTGGTTAGAATTAACGTCTATATATCTAAGGGATTCATTAGGTTTGTGGTACGGGTAGTAAAGGGAAGTTTCTAAGTCGAGGGTAACGTCTTGGAAGTTAGCTTTAGTTAAGTTCGAATCTAAGGTAATCCTAAGGCCTAAGTTTTTAAAGAAGGTGTAAAGATTTTTCCTGAACCCATCCGTGGTCCTGGGGTTGATTTTGTGGAGGGCAAAGAAGCCGTGTTAGTTTCAGAAGATCCCGTTTAGGGTGAAGGCAGCGATTCTTTGCCTAAACTTTAATCTGTTATTTTAATAAATATTTGCTCTACGGATCTTATATATTTGATATATATTTATCCTTATCGAGCCCTCTTTGGATTTTAGTCTTCAAATTTATTATTATTACTATATATATATATATATATATATATATACACACACACACATATATATATATATATATATATATATATACACTATATATATATATATATATATATACACTATATATATATATAATATCCAAAGGAGACCGTGATGAAACCACATTTGACAAAGTTTCTAAATACATTAGAAAACTATTTATATATATATATATATATATATATATATATATATATATATATATATATATATATATATATATATATATATATATATATATACATATATATATATACAGTATATATAAATCAGCATATTGAGAAAAGTACACATAGAGATATGTGTTCAATCATAGGTGATTTAAAACCACCAGTGTGAGGAACATATAATTCTAGGATTAAAAACAACCTAAAACGAGAGATTTACCAATCCGTGAACAACTTTAAATTTAATTCTGAAAATCTTCGTCGATCTACGTATATTTTGAAATGTAAATACAAATATCAGTGAACAGAGTTGAGAAGAAAACACTAAAGTATCGCGCCCGTTTCACTGTAATGTGGCTGGAATACCAGATGACTTTTGAATGTATACCAGAAGGTTGGATGATCCGGGAGTTACAGTTAGCCAAAGTTCCACAATATGTAGTAGATGCAATTACACACAAAACTAAGACGTGGTACACCATTCTGCAACTTAGGGATGATAAGGAGGGAATTAAATCTGATAGCATTTACAATGAAAAGCTATCTTTCAAAGTGGTAGCTTGCCAGTGTAGATCTTCGTCCCTCCTTAAACCGACTATCATACCTAACAAATTATAGTGCCCATAGAAATTGATCAAGAAGTATTTACACCATTTTCTAAAGACAATGGAACGAAATTTGGTGAGTCCAGGTGTACATGTCTAACAATAAAATGTGGAAAGGTTGTGGCCTGCTCTGAACACCTAACGATTAACGGCTTGACGATACAACCTCTACAGTCAGCTGACAATTATATGTACCTTTGACACGGTAACAATATTAGACTTAATGGATCCATAAATAAGGGGAGATCCAGGAATGACTACTTCAGAAGAGTGAAGAGAATATTGTCATTTGTCGTCTCAAGGTACGATAAGCACATTTTACATACTACTCTTGCTATACTCATCCTACTCGCAAGTGTTAAAGGAACGTTAAACCTCAATTGTAACATGGATAGGCTCTATTTCTCAATCAAAGTGTGCTCGGGACCAAACATACATATTAACATCATACGAAATTCGGATAATAACAATGAATCACTATTATCACCAGAAGAAAAGGGTCAGCAGTCCCCTTACCCAGGTTTATGAGTCTGAAAATAATACTATTATTAGGATATCCACTGATCTAGAAGAGAGACATGGAATAGAATCTGATGCAAATGTCTCTCTCCCAGGCGCATTGGAAGAATATACTCAATGCTCGAACAAAATTAAAAAAAATACACTGAAACGGTTGTACATGGTTACTTGAAGCGAATATGATAAACCAAAGAGGGGATAACCCATAAAAATGCCTTATATCGAGTTCCGACAAGTTCATAACATCGCACCTTGAATGATACCTCCATGTAATCCAAGAACAAGATAACCCAACCAATACCTACTGCTCAAAAGTCATCAGTTGACAATAAATGTAGGCTTTGGAAAAACAAAGATTGATGGTGATAAACACATTATTGCCAAACGTGAAATTATGTGTTAACGCCTTCCTATGAGAAATGATGTGATAGTTAGGACGACTAAGAATGCATAACGAAAGGCAAAAGTCAAATAAAAAAGGAGGAATATGCTGAAACTGAAACCTAAGAATAAACATTACCAGAAAAGTAAACCACAAACGGCCTGAAATTGTTGTTGGTGACCACGCATTAAAGCATACACTTATAGAAGGCGTCTGTCCACGGGGGACAATGTGGCAAACAAAATGCAAGAGAAGGACGATATCTACGGAACATTGATGAGGATCTTGCAGATCTAGTAAACAGGATATATAATCAGCTGCCTACACGTCATTATTGGAGATACACGCAGACCAAAGTTTGACTCAACTCGGATTTGTGGAAAAATAACGTCGTTCCTCAATCCATAGTATATAAATGTCTGCGATATCTGGACCTTCAAAATTTGTAAAACATTCTTACGATTCAAAGGATGAACGCTTACACAAGAAACAATATAAAGCCACCAGCGGGAATATGTAGGATGAAAGATAAAATAGTAATTATGAGAGACTACATACATACATGCCTACTTAATTACATAAATTTATATATATACATACATTCTTACATACATACATACATACATACATACATACATGATGGCTTCCCCTCGTCATCGAGTATGGCCATTGCAGGATATATCATTATTAATAATTATCAATTAATGCTATCATGCAATGCCTGTGTATGAAGATTTGTTTAAAGTGAAGAAAGACTCTGCACTGAGCCAATTCCACTCTCTGAGCGACAGTAGCTATAACCCGAAAAGAAGAAAAGATCAACATCATCGGTAACTACTGAGCCGCAGGTTTTATAGCGGAGTTATCCCAGTTTCCCGAGTTGCCTTCTCCTAGAAGAATGCCTTGAGAAGGGCTAGGGGTCCTTCACTCCCAGTTGATTAACTACGCGATCTCGTATCCAGCCCGATTATTCCTATGTCCCCGCGCATATACATACACATGCATACATGTATACACACACACACTCACACATACATACACGCGCACGCACACATATATATATATATACACATGCATATATTCACGCAAACACACACACACACGCATATATATATATATATATATATATATTTATACATACATATATATATATATATATATATGTATATATATGTATATATATGTATATATATATATATATGTATATATATGTGTGTGTATGTGTATGTGTGTGTGAGTGTATGTGCGTGTATGTATATACATACATACATACATGCGTACACACATTCTTGCCTGCAAAAATATTTGTACTTATATATATACCTACTATACACACCTACATTCCTTTTTCCGTTTAACTACTTATCTATCTCTATTTACCAATACATAATTTACAGCGATATACACGCAGACATAATTACATACACATCTGTCTACCTACATTACTCTGTTGTATTTCACGCTGTCCCGAACAAAGAAAAAAATACCAGACAACTGACCGATTTTCACAAACTCTGTGCTTTAGTAAAAAGTAGTGGAAATATATTAAACGTCTCCCATGTTCTCCAGATGACTGTTCAGTGTTCAGTTGCATTGTTATATGAATTCCAACAAAAGTGGCCTGCTTCAAAGAACGGCTTCCATTCCTTTCTTACTCAAATAATTCAGTTGATTATAATAATTGTTTCTACTGTTTGGCACAAGGCCAGCAATAACCCAGTACATTACTGGTACTTTATTTTATCGACCCCGTAAGGATGAAAGGCAAAGTTAACCTCGACGGGATTTGAACTCAGACCATAAAGGGAAGTAACTCTTTGCTGCAAAGCATGGCGTCCGACCCTACCGATACTGCCACTCCACCGATTATAATAATGTGCTTATGTATGCATGTCAGCATTTGTGTAAGTGTATATACAGAGAGTGAGAGAGTGAGAGAAAGGGAGAGAGAGAGAGAATAGAGGGGTAAAGAGAAAGAGAAATGGAAAGAGGAGGATAGGGAAGGCGAGAGACCGGGAGTGAGGGAAGTTGAGAAAGAGAGAAGCAGAATTAGGCATTGAAAGTCACGTACGTGGGAGTTTAAATTTACAATAATAATTGTTTCTAATTTTGGCACAAGGCCAGCAATTAACAAGTACATTACTGGTACTTTATTTTATCGACCGCGTAAGGATGAGAGGCAAAGTTAACCTCGACGGGACTTGTACAATAATAATCGTTTCTACTTTTGGCACAAGGCCATATGCCTCAATATCATTTTGTAGCAGATATGTTTTAATGTATACACACACACACACATATATATATATATAACAATTATACGAATACGCATGTGCAGAAGAAGTCATTTCCAAAAGGGGAGGCAACTACGTAGGATCGATCCGTGGATCACTATCTAACGTGAGTTGAATCCCTTTGGGAAGCGACTTCTTCTGCGCATGCATATTCGTACAATTGATTTTCCTTGCCCGTATAATCTCATTTAAACAGAGTTGAAGATCCGACAAATGTGAAACAATTGTTCAGGGAAATGGTGAATTATCTGTCGTGGAACTACTTCTACCAAACTCGTACACCCG
>OZ024741.1:382877778-382922778 GCA_964016885.1 Eledone cirrhosa | reverse complement strand
TTAGTGTTGATAAAATTATATTTCAGCATTATGATTTAATCAATCCACTAACAGAAGTAATTTCCCCTTGTTGTATATCATAATATATTTTTCCTCGAAGGCCGTCTAATAATCTTGATAAAAGGTTTAGATACAATTCATAGGATAACAATTGTATTTCAATATGAATAATGGCTTGTCTAAGTTAACGGCTAGATTTTATCAGTTATTAAAGTTGCATCACGGGGAAAATAATTCTCTCTGATGAGAACATTTGCTAATTTTATGGGCTTCATTAAACGTAAACTACTCTTTCGAGCATTGCTATGTCGAATCTCATGTATTATTGGTTTGTATTTTCGTATGTGTTCAAACAATATAAACGCAATATTTCATTTAAGGAAGAAAACTGTTTGAAATTAATAAGAGCATTGTATAGGATATAATACATTTCCATCCTTGTTTCAAATTTTCACTGAAAGTATTTTCAACTCAAGAGTATACATATGTTAATTAAAATGGGTTCTTTCTAAAAATTATTGAATTACAATGAATATACTTCAAACTGTACTAAGTTGACACTGAAAAAAAGGAGAAAAGAAGAAAAAGAAGACAATATGAGCAGATGAAGTATTTCTGTTAAACGTGCTTATTAACCACTGAATGGAAATACCAGAATGTATATATAAAAAGAGAGAAAATAACGTTCCATTCATAAATTGAAAAAGAAAACCCAATTGTGTATGTAAAACCCAGTGTTGTATGTAATTGTTTAGTTAAATGGATTTGAAAGAACACACATTGAAACAAATTTATACACACACACACACACACACAAACACACACACACACACACAAACACACACACACACACATATACACACGCACACAGATATTTGTATGTATGTATCAATAGAAATATACATTTTTGTTTTCATCATAGAAAGCAAAACTTATATATCTCTAAAAGTTTATTACAATTGTAGACAAAAACAAAAAAACAGGGATATAAATAAAATTCGTACACAATTGCTTAATTGTATTTGGTATCGTCGATATATCTTATTACTAATTCTTACACTTTAGGAGTGCAAAGCGCTTCCCTCAGGGTCTTAAAAGTGCAAACATCTACTTATGGGGATTTCGAAGTCTGTACGTTTTTAACATTAAATAGAAATGTAATTCCGAACGTTTTCTTAAAGTATATGAAATCCGGATCATAAATACTTTAGTACACTTTGAACTTTTCTCATTATATTATGTACCTACTAGACGTTCTTAAAGAAGGAATTGATGCTGAAAATTAAAGAATGAAAGCATTTGTCTATTGAAGCCATTCGCACAACTGCCAATTTAGTGCTACAATAACACAGAAGAAACATTAAGCATTTTGTTTGGTGTCAAAATAATTGTTTCTACTTTAGGCACAAGGCCAGCAATTACCTAGTGCATTACTGGTACTTTATTTTATTGACCCCGTAAGGATGAAAGGCAAAGTCAACCTCGGCTGGATTGGTGTCAAAATAATGAAAATAAATGATTCTTCCAATAAATGTAGAAGGTTTTGTAACGTTACTTTTCTAACTGAAATAGTTCTGTGGAATTCAGATATAATTATACCTTTATTAAAATAAGATGAAAAGACAAACCTCTATTTAAAAAAGAAAAAAAGTACTTTGTCCTCCTCTACCATTCATATGGTGATATTCTATGGTAGAGGCAAATCAGATGAAAATGTTTAACACTTAGGACATCCAAGGTTCTGAAAGTGAAGCCCATGGGACAATACTGAAGGTTTATTATTAATTAATACTGTCTTTATACCAAATGTCTAAACGTTGTGAATGGAAAAGCAAAGGAATTACACATTTATAGATTGTAAACTCATTATAACCCTTAAGGACATTATTCATCACTGTATGTGCAATTAGCGCAACTAGAACGACGGTCTCTTTTGGAAAAATATCGAACAATTACCTATATATTGGCACGCTCAAGAACACAGTAATTCACCGTTATGTAAGTATTAAAGTTTTTCTCAAAATATATTTACTCAACTTGAAAAGTTTTGTTAAACTTGATATCTGTTTAATCATACACACTTATATGCATCCTTTTCTAAATGTTTATGAATATAATACAGGAATCTATTGATGTAATTCTGAAAATATAGATCATAAAACTAATAGAATAATCAATATAAACATCGTGTAAAGAATATTCTTGGTGTATTAGGTATTAACAAAATGAAAGTAAATGAACCACGCCAAAAATGTTGTATATGTAAGTATAATTTGTTGAGGAAATAAAAGGGAATTTTGATCTTTATTATATTTTATTAAAATTTCAAACAATTATTTTGTTCCGGTTTTCATACTGCAGCTTAAAATATCTTACCATCATAATATCTTTGTTAATGGTGCATATAAAAAAATACATATAAACACGTCTAAAAGATTTGAGGACTGACAACCTCCTCCCCGGCAAATCCTCGTCTACTTCAAGTGTTACATAAATGAGAAGGGAAAGGTTCAATGGCTGATAATGTCTTCTCATGTGTTTTATGAATGATGGGTGAAGGTAGAGAGACTGAAAACGCTGATTGGACCTACTTTTCTAAGCAGAAGGAAAGAAATCGGAAGAGAGCACTTTTAACGCCAGTGGAGCAACAGAGGGTATAGCCAGGGGCAGACAATACGGCACCATTTCGATGCTGTATATGTCAGCAGTCCTCGCTATGAAACACGCAATGACTACTTGCAAAACCAGCAAAGTCATCATGTAAACCCCCCCCCCCTCACACACACACACACACACATGGGAACAAGAACAGCTCGTGTCCGCATTACCGGGATTTCCTCAGAACTAGATATGTGGTGACTCTTGGGAGGCATGATTTTGGAGCAGATCTATTCCATCCCGATCGAGGTTACGAGGATAGCTAGGGAGATCTGGTGCGGGGTTAATCTGGAGATACTTCTCCAGATCAGGCCCTAAAATTAAACATTCTCGGACCACTTCCGTCTCCAGAACGGGACGGTGTTACGCATAATGACAGAGGGCAAAAAGCATTATTTCATCTGCGGGGAAATAAAGCATTTGTGAGCCTTCTGCTCTCAACTACTGAAAAATGCAAGATGTCGACAGTCTCCACTGCTGCCGACGCCGGGGTGAAAACCACCGGCAACACCATCACTGGCAACACAACCAGCAGCAACACCAGCGGAAATGCCACCATCAGCTTAGGTCATCCAGGAGGGAAACGAGGAAAGCTTTTCCATTTGCTCTCCCACAAAACCGATGCAAATGGACAGAAACTCAGTCATACACACCGACACACTTATATCACCGATGCCCCGTCTTCTAATAGTGAAGATGAGGGAAAACCCAAACACCAAAAAGAAAAGAAGAAACACAAAGAAAAAACTCCACACCGCACAAATAAACACTCACAACAGGAAATGCAGACACCATCCACTGAAACACCTCCCCTGCAAAACAAACACCGCCATCACCACAAGCCCCCATACGCAAACAAACAAAGGAGACACAAGAACAAAAAAAACATCGGTAGTTGCAATCGCAAACGCCCCGCATCTACAACAAACACATACATACCCGAAACAAAACCAACAAAAAATATCGCCAACACAGTCACCCAAAGGCAAACAAATAATACAAACAACAAAAAAATACAAAACTTCGTGCTTGTCAGAAGGGCCAACGAGGAATTGATGGCCCTCATAGCACGAAGTGAAAAAATTCAGAAAGTGGGGGAAACTTTTGAATCGAGCACATTTCGTGTGCTAGGGGTTTTGTTTCTGGTACAAATGTCGCTCGATTCCTACAAAAGGAATTAGAGAGAAAATTCCCCGCGACGTAAGAACCCCGAACACATCTAGACTTTCAAAGTGGTTCCAAAAAGAATCCCCACCAAACATATAAGTCGAATAAACCGACCTCCAAAAGACACTGGTAGGTAAGTAAAACTTTCCTCTCTTTCTTTTAGCCTGCCAGCATGGAGATCCTAAGACTAGGATGCATTAATATTCGTGGTCTGGAGTCGTCCTGCAAGCATCGGGTGGGGAAACTGAGTCGAATCTGGGTGGTTGTCCCTCCTACCGGGGAATTTTTCATTGTGGTACTTTTATTGTTATTTTGTTATTGCTATTTATATTCTTTACATATGAGGGTTTTAAAGTGGGTGTTTACATATATGTACACCCCCACTGTCCCTGTCTTTTGTGTTGTCCCATATATGTCGGTCCTATTTGTTCCGTCTATTGAAACCTGCTACAGATCGCTTTCCTTAAGTTTCTTGCTATTTCCATTGTTTATATTGGGCATTTGTTCTTGTTTTAGAGGTACACCAATCAGAATATTTGTAAGCTGCTTGGTCCGTCTCTATGTGTAAGTCATAAGGGCGAAACGCATGGTAATTGTTCAAGCATGCCACTCAATATTTTGAGGGAAAAGACGGTCGGCAGCTAAATTTTCACAAAACGTAACTGCCGAATTTGAATTACTTAGAAAGCAATACCAACAGTAACTGCAACAACAAAAGTACAAGGGGAATATATGTAAATATGAATTAAATTTCATGAAATTGAAAGCTTTAACGTTCGTGCCTCCATCACCGATGCAACAAAATAAAAGCAACACACACAAAACAATCAGTAGCATTAACACGAACAATGCTAACTCTCTTACAACCAACTACGCTATTAATACAAACACCAGAGCAACAAGGAATATTACAAAAACACGGGCAACAACAGCCCCAACATGAACAACAATAACAACGACAACAATACGTTTGCAGCAACAGTTTCAATAGCTACACAACTTCAACATAAACATTCCTGTAAAGAACATATTTAGCTCAAGCGGCCAAAGTAATCACACTAAAAAATACAGTGGCTGACTTAGCACTCCACCCGTGACATAAACAGAGAAAAAAGACATTAATTTACAAATGCGTGTCTAAAAGACGAAACGGCCTAAACAAAAGACAAACATCGAAGTAGAAAAGGCACTGAAGGACATAATACCCGACAAACAGCACATTGTGAGAGTTAGGCAGATTGCCTGTATATCAGTTCGCTTTAAGAGTGAGGCGCTGACCATCCAACACTACATAGTACCCGGTTGAAGTGACAAACGTGTTCTTTACTTCTCAGGAAAAGTAAGCACATATGAGCATTCTCCCTTCCTGAGAATAAAACTCTCGTATTGCTACCAACATCAGGACGCATGTAACCGCAGTAAACAGAATAGAAAATAATAGATTATGTGAAGCCAATAGCAACAAATGAAACCCTACATACAAGTGTCAGCTGAACGATTCATAGTTTGACTGTGAATGAGTGATGTTAGCTCTGTTGAGATTATGCATGCATTAACTTCAAATTTTATTATTAATAATGGTAAAAATAGGGCGGTGAATTGGTAGTATCGGTTGGACGCCAAACTTTTCAGAATTGAGTTACGGCCCTTTACGGTCTGAGTTCAAATCCCGCCGAGGTTAACTTTGCCTTTCATCCTTACGGGGTCGATAAAATAAAGTACCAGTCACACACTGGGGTTGATTT
The DNA here is from genome assembly GCA_964016885.1 of Eledone cirrhosa. Classification (NCBI taxonomy): domain Eukaryota; kingdom Metazoa; phylum Mollusca; class Cephalopoda; order Octopoda; family Eledonidae; genus Eledone; species Eledone cirrhosa. The sequence continues at coordinate 382,917,208 of OZ024741.1, read as the reverse complement.
AATCGACTTTCCCCTCCCTCAAAATTTCTGGCCTTTTGCTCATATAAGAAACCATTATTAATAATTGCAATGTTTCTTTCTAGGGTCACTGTTGCAAACTAAATCCCATTTGGTTATTCCATGAAAATATTTTGGTTAGCCAATGAACTTTGCAGCCGATTCTCGTACTTACATGCACATGCATACCTACATAAATGCATATATACATATATACTTACATACATACTTTCAGACCTAAGCATATGCACTTTTTTCTGTGACTTCTTTCCTGTAATATATTCTATGGAATCTTCTCCTTAATGACAAGTATTTTCCCACATTTATTTAATGTCATTTACGTAAAAGATAGAATCTGATTTGAAGTTGTAAAATAATTTGAAAATCAACAGAATCTCAGTATAGGCATGTTGTACACTTCCAAAAGTATAGGTAGCATTTGGATTTCTGTAGGTTCTGGTGGTATCCCCAGCTGCTTCGCACGAGCTTCCTTCCGTTAGACTGCAGCAATAGTTGTTTATCTGGATCTAATGTTCCTAGTTATTTTTATATCATATCGATTTAGGTTAATCAGATTATTGGAGGTACCGTAATTTCCATATGATATTGAGGTGATATTTGGTGAGTGATTTTAACATGTAATTTAGTGGATTTCAAATCCTAGTAATTTTGTCTTCTGTGTCCGAAACAATTCGAAGATGAGACATTAGAAACAGGTGAGAGACATTAGAAACAGGTGAGAGAAAGGTAAACAGAAATAACAACACAATCGGTACAGTATATGGAAGGTATATATTACGTTAACACTTGATATAGCAGGAAGTGGGTCTTAACGTTTCGGACGCTAGTCCTTCATCAGAAGAAAGAATGAGAAATAAAATAGATTGAGGGGACGGGCGGTGTTACAATTAGAGACAGTAAAGAGAGCATCATCACGATAAATCCCACCGCATAATTGGGGTATTTTCCGGTTTAAAGAATTCAAGATGAAAATTCCAATTAAGACGGTCAGTTGAGCTGAATCCGACGAAACTATGGTGATGTCGAAATTGTTGGAAGTATCCGCTCCTGTCCAATATTCGTTCTTAAATTCCAAGATGGTTTTCCTAGCGGTGAGAATGATGTTTATTTCTTCACTTGTAATGTCCGTATATTTTAAAGCATATGAGAGAGCCTTGTTTAGGAGTGAAGGAGAAATAGAAGAGTAATAGCTAGCAATGTCTAATTGAATAAATTTCAGTTTGCTTTTATTTTTTAGGACATTGAACCAGTCTATTACTTCAGATGAACCCAAACATAAATTTAGTTGAGATTTATTCTTAACCTGTGGCATAATTCTATCCAAGATGGATTTACTAACAACCCTTAAGTCAGATTTAGAAGGGGCAATTAGTCTTACAAACATGTCCGTTCGAAAATTTCTTTTATGATCCTTCAGACTAATCCTCGGAGTTCTTGGGAAGAAGGGTTCTGTTTTTTTCTCAATTCCGAGGTTGGTTATTATCTCATATGCTTCTCTATTGATAGAATCCAGATTATCGTGCGTAGTTTTACGATAATTTTTTCTTAGTTCTTTGAGGATAATGTATCCTTACTTATGCCATATAAATTATTTGTTTTGTCAGAATGAACTAATACGTTTTTAGAAGAATTAAGGTCATTAATTTTATTCTTAAGGTTGATAAGGTGTCCCTGGCCTCGATAAGGGTTTCTTTTGAATTTAAGTCCTCGAATAATTTTAGTTAATTCGTTTTCAAAATATGCTAAGTTTTTATTAAAGGGAGGATTTCTCCTGGAGTTAAATAATGAATCGAGGTTGTTAGGTTCCTATCTATAAACATTTCCTTTTAAGCGCTGGTCATGGGAATGAGCGATCCATCTAAGCCTCCGCACGAAAGAGTCCGTTTTTCCTATCAAAAGTTTTATGTATTCAGTTTTTCCCGGTATAAGTATGTCTTTAAGTGAATTTGTGATGCTGTAGTAATCTATGTTTTAATAGAAGTAGAGACCATCAATTGGTATCCGATATAAGAGTTAGCGCTCAAACAATCAAGGAGCAAGTTAATATAGAAGGTGAGTAATATCGTAGAACAATAAAACTATGCATATATCAGAGACGTAGCATTCAACAGTTGGTAGAACTGGAGTATATATAATAAAGATGAAATAAAGATGGTTATAAGAGTTCCATATAATTTATTATACGTATTTCGAATACAAAATCATCCTGGAGCAGATGATGTGTTCTCTTCAGATAAAAAATAAGGTACAATAATATGAGGCATAATAGCACTTGTTTATAGGAAAGTGGTAAGTCTACATATGACAGAAATATATGTGTTAATACTATAGTAAGAAATAGATAGGAAAATAGAAGAAAAGTAAACGAGAAGAGAAAAAGGAAAAAGAAAGAGAAGTAAGAAAAAAAGAAGGAAGAGGATATATATATATATATATATATATATATATATATATATATATAGAGAGAGAGAGAGAGAGAGAGACAGGTGTAAATAACGGTTAAAAATAAATTGATGAGGTGTATGTACGAATATTATAGAAGGTATTAAATTATTAGAGGTCTAAATATAGAAACTGGGTATATTATATTGGGTTTAAATACTAAACATTGGTTTAAGGAGTGTAAAAATGTATTAATAAAGTAAATATAAAAAGATTTTTATAAAATAAAATAAAACTACTCTATCTATGTCAAAGTTAATAATTTCTAGTAAAAATATATATGTGGGGTATACTATTTAATTTTTATTTTATATCATCAAGTAAATAAAGGAAATTGCTAGAAGGATTTATAAACGTAGAAAAAACGTAGAGAAAATCTATTATAATATGACGTCATCTATTGTTTACAAAATCTACGAAGGTTTGAGCGAAAATCTAAGGCTATAGATATCTGATATATACATAGTTTTATTGTTCTACAATATTACTCACCTTCTTTATATATATATATATATATATATATATATATATTTCCTTTCTGAATTTGTTTAGCAAGATTCTTTATCTGAAAACGTGTGTTGAAACCGATATTGTTATACTTTAGGAGTGTCATATTGCCAATAAGAAACACACGCACCAGTTGCAATCTTGTCCTACGCCATCTTGTTTTTTCAAAAACAAGATGGCGTAGGACAGAACAAAGGAGAGGCACAAAAACAAAGAAAAGAATCCCCAGTCACTGAAGCGGTCACAGAATGTGTGACGAAAGAATTTTGATAATATATGAACAATCGTCTGGTTGTGGAACCAACCAAACAACCAACCGGAAATTTATAAATTCCTAAATTTATGAATTTAATTTATAATAAATTGAAGTGAAATCATTTCGTGCGTGTGTTTCTTATTGGCAACATGACCCTCCCAAAGTATAACAATATATATATATATAGTCGGTTGTCGTTCGTCAAATCAGACCAAGGAAACAATGTTTCCATTGGTCTTTCCAATTGCTAATACGTTCTATCAGTCGCAACTCCAGGTAGCAAGAGCAACGTGAAATAAAGTGTCTTGCCCAAGGACATAACACATCGTCCAGTCCAGGAATATATACATATACATACATTATATATATATACAATGGCGGTGGATTGGCGGTATCGGTAAAAGGTAGGACACCATGCATGGACACATAGAGTTACGGCATTGCCATTCTGAGTTCAGATCCCGCAAAGGTTAACTTTGCCTTTCATCCTTACGGGGTCGATAAAATAAAGTATCAGTAATGCACTGGGATAATTGGTGGCCTTGTGCCAAACATAGAAACAATTATATATACATATATATATATATATATATATATATATATAAGCACAGAAACACACATGCACACACACACACATATATATATATATATATATATATATATACTATATACGATATATATATATATATATATATATATATCGTATATAGTATAAAAAATTCGAAGTTTGAAAACCACGACAATGCGGTATGGACGAATAAACAAACAAGTCGGGTGAAACAAGAAGTGTTATTACCTTAATTTATTTATATGTCCTGATATTTTGAGCTTAAAATCTTTTCTTCCGCAGAAAATAAAAGAGACAGATTCTGTATCCGATGCTTTGTGCTATATACCTTGCCGCCTGCATGGTACGTAGCGCGCGGCATGCATACTTGGAATTCTTTATATATATATATAGGGTTCCCATGCCATAATTATTTTTATTACATATTGAAGACGGATTTCGAAGTTGCTATTTCAAAAATCTATCGCTTTTATGAAATACAGAGAATTATGGAAATATATCACTCGAATACATGCATTACGTTGAGTATACGTTGCTCTGTCATGCAATGGTCAGGTGAACTCATACGACGATTGGGAAGATGCAAACGTGACCACAACTACTATTGTAGCACAACTTCCCAATATAAGCGAAAATGTTTTTTTAACAGAATTTTTATGCATTTTCATTTGTTATTTAATATAGTAATCATTTTATCAATTTGTATGAGTTTGTAATAAATGAATTGCTTACATAATCGTTGTGTCCCGATTTAGTGCAATTTACAATATTATGCGTAACTGCGGATAATATTTTCATAACAGACGAATATTATTATCATATTGTAAAAAAACAAAATATAGTTTCAGGTTGATGTTAATTCTTTACCTGTTGCAGCTAAGCGAAAGTCAATGCTCCAAAAATTACATGTCTATTTGATAATTTGTCGTAGCCATGATGTTGTAAGATTTAGACTGCAAATCTTGTCCATAATGCGTTTCAGTTTTTTGGTGTTTGATAAAATAAAATACTAGTCCAGCTTAGGTTCTTAACAGAATTTATAATATGTGGGCTGCGATTCCTTGTGGTATTTTTCCCGTTTCTTTTCCTTTGGAGTTCTTTTACCACCGAGACCTACATGGGATATAATTGCAGTCTATCGCCCGCTTTAACACCAACAACTGACGCTAGGAAACTGTTAGCAGAATCAACTTAATTAAAATCATTATGACCTTTCTTCCCCATCGCGAAAGGTGGAGTCCTTTCACCCCCCCTCCGCTAACTAAGGGGGGAAAATGAAACACCACTTCATATTCTATGATATGAAATTTGTTAGACGAATTTCAATAGGTAACTTAAGTAGAGTATATAGTATTGTGAATATATGTATTGTTAAATACATTTATATATATAACTTCCTTGTAATGACACTAACAAACATTGTAGGTCTGTTATTAAAAAGCAACCTAGGCATGTAAAAATGAAACACAGCCATGAAAAAATAATGGGTCTAGAATTGTATATAATTATTGTTTTAGATTTAAACTTTACATGTAAGTAGTGAACTTTACATTTGTTTTCTTAGCTAAAATACACTCTTCATGTTTATATTTTAATTGCTCCAAAAAGAAAACAAATGACCTCTATTCTACGGGAATTTATTATGTCGACCATATTGCATACATATTTTCTTTTAATTTGATGGGCAAAGAAACTAATCTTTCCTAAGACTTTATGTGCTATTGAGGTAAATATAAATTCCTGGGTAGCAAAGACTGCTAACCTTCTTTGATGTATGATTGAAGCTAATTTCTTTCACTTATATTGCTATTAATCTTGCCAAAACCATGAAAAATACATAAACCCATTCCCTCCTGATCTATATTTGCATCCTTGTGGAACAAGTCAGAAATCAATATTTGTTAAGTCAAATAAAACGCAGCCTTTTACTAAATAATATATAAAAATAATATTATATTTCGGAAATTCAGTTTGATTTTCGCTTAGAGGAATCAATAATCCAAATCTATATATTTTGTTTTTCATTCGTTTTTTTTAACTGTTTTATATCATTTATGCCTTGCACAGAAAATAACTTTTCGTTTATGATCTGTCTCTCAGTAAATACTCAGTGAAAGACTAATCTAAACTGTTTCCTATTTAATGTTGATATCAAAGTCGACACTAAATTTTTCAATTTATTTCATATCGACCACACAAAAGCGATGAAAGATCGCAATACTTTTGTAGACATAATCAAATCTTTCATTCTTTCTCTTTGGGTAATATTAAACCAGTGCTTTAAGATTACATTAGAATTTTACTAGATATTTTTCTGGTTCAATTTTCTTATATAAATTATATATTTATTTACGAAAAAATATAAGTTTCTAATCCTATACAGATATTTACAAATATTCCACTCTACTGGGTATCAGAATATTATAGTTCATTTCAATATATCTTTTTCTACATAAAGTGTTGCAATATAACTCTGGAAAATATATTCCAACATCAACAACTCTGCTCACCTATTGCGATTTGGTAATATGAAACTATTAAACTAGTGCATCATTTAGTAGTGTATACTGCAACATTTAATTAATTCTAAGGAGAATAGAACGAAAGATCACTATACAGAAGGGTGAATAATAATCACAGACTAAGGACACTTTCACCGCCAAAATCAATAAAGCAATTAATATGTTGCTATGATTATTTAAACGAGAAAAATGCAATTAAAACTGTGTTACTTTGGGGAAATATAAATATATTGCATTAGTAAAAGATTTTATGAATGCATTTTCACTAATTATTTATAGGAGCGTGTGTGTTCAATGGTCAGAGCAATGAAGTCGAATTTCAGTAATTGAAGAATATTTAGATCGATTTTTCAGGAGAAATACATTAGTAGGTGAGATTGCCAAAGTATTTCAGTAATAGAAATCGTGAGTTTTGTATATAACAATTTGAGAGGGGTGCTGAGAGGCAGATTGACGGATACTTGGATGTACTTGTGTAGAAATGGTAGATAGCAGACTACTTCAGAATTTAAAGGGTTTTGTAGATGATCCGAAGAGTGAGAAATATCTAAGCGTACACTTAGCTGCAGCTTTTTAAATATTTTATTTTATTCATCAATCTATATATGATAAAGGTAAGCTTCTGAGATTAAATCACATGAGCAAGATTTAGCATTTGTTCTTTACAGAGTGATTAAAATAAAGTACGACATTCCCCTCCCCACAAATTACTGGCTTTAAATTAGTAATTATTGACATAGTGAAATATATTTCGTAGACTTCCATAAGTTGTACATAAAGTATTGTGTTTGTTTTGTTTATTTGTGTTTTAAAAATATTTCAAAATTTCGTCTTGAGAAAACTATTCTCATGATGTAGAGTCAAATTTGACAACCAGCCGGCAAATAAAGTGGCGAAAAAGAAGAGATTTTCAGTGAATTTCAACCCTTTAGTAGACAACCTCTTCGGGGGGTTTTGTGGAGAGTGGTATGAGAGGATAGAGCGGTAAGTATTAGTAACAGCAGAAACTACATAGAAATGCAGCAAAAAAAGAGCAAACAAATAAAGCAATGAGGAAATCAAAGACGAACATAAGAGGAAAAACAACAACACCGACAAGTTTTGAATAGTGTTAATGCCAGAGTTTTACCCGTTCCTGATTATGTGGACCATATCCTTAATTGTCGTATAAATTATTTTTAGGGAATGGGTCTTCGTTGCTGCTTTTTTTACTTGGATCACTATCCAGTTGTTATTCCTTTAGTTATACTTCGTTTTCTTTTCAAGAATAAATATCTCTATTGGGTTGACTACATCGATTCCTGTATTGTCCAAGAACGCGTAAAGCAGCATGCCGTTCTCACATCCCAGTTCAAGCGAGATCCCTCCTCAACGTCTTTGTTTTCCACTGCAGAAATGAAGTGAATCACATTACGCACCGAAGTGTGTTATTGGAAGCAGCTCCCATAAGTGGCAGTTTATTCTCAACACTGAGCAAATACCGTTGAACATTGAAGTGATCCAGTAACTAAAACTGGGATCGAAAACAATTACACTAAGATCAGCGGTGACTTAGTTATGGTGAAACCTGCTGAAAGTATTGGATTAATGCAAATAGATTAGATCGTCACCGATGAAACCTTTGTTAATCATTACATTTGCGATAAATTGCATTAGATGAAGATTACAGTGGGTATGCTACTAAGGATTACATATCCAACACAAATAAAAATACACATCCATAATTAAACTAAGTACTTTCAAAAGGCGCACACACCTGTGCTTGGTAAGTAAGCAATAAACTGAAACTAATGTAAAAATGAATGATTTCAAATTGAAGTACAATGTCAGCAAATTGATCACTAATGGAAACAACCAATTACGTGTGACATTTTATATTTCATTACTGATTTTGTATTTATACCGTTGATGTTTCATATCTGTTTCCTCTTATACCTTTCAGGAACACAGCACTGATTTTGTAATTCGACATTTCAAAGTCTCCCCTTCTGTCTCTGTATTAATAACGAAGAAAATATTATTATTATGTATTTTATTCGACTGAAACAAAGGTTGTTACTAATGATGTTAGCGGACGTCCACGGCAATCGACGTTGACAGTGGTTGATTTTTCAGCTGTAGTATATACAGTGTTCGATGCTTGTATTTCATTTTTTATTCTGCTGTTTGTCGTAATGGAGCAAACCTATAATGAATAATATTCGAATCCGAGCGTGCACATAAAAACTGCCTTGCCGAATCATCTGCAGTTTCGATACAAACACGAAAATTCCATTAGCTAGTAATATTTGAGTAGGAAAGTTTTGGGGGCATTAGCTTGGAGATTTAGGGGTAAAAAGATACGTAGAAATAACCTGTAGGCAAATTACTCCTTCGGAAGAAAGGAACTATTTATTGTAGGATGCAATAAGAGAAGATTTAATGCATCAGAAATCAATATTTGTAGGATTTACTCTGATAACACCGAAGAGATACAATAACTCTTGAATGAGATATAATTACTACTCTGCCTGGACGGCTGTTGTCTATTTGAGTGAGAAATAAATAAACTTACCTCGAGGTGCAGAGAGTTTAAACATTCTGTAACATATTCATGACAAAAGAAAGACAACGAAAAAGGCAGTTTACGAAAACCACAATGAAACAGTTCATTAGCTTTCTCAACAATAAATAATGTTTGATTATTTGTAAAATCGTTTTTGTTTTCTATTCTAATCGAACTATAATGGGGATTCATTTAGTCATAACTATGATGGAGAAGTTTACTTTATTGAAATATTCTTTGTTTGTATATTATTCTTCCAAACGGAGTTTCTGTAAAATAGGTTTTCGACATAGGGTTGCGCTAATCAATAAAATGCAAGAAGCAAATGATAATTCAAAGTAGATTATAATAATTTATATCTGCCTTGAATACAAAGCCATGCAATCTAAATGGATATATTTAGTTTAGTTTACATTAGTATACTTTAGTTTTGAATTTAATGGCTTCACGCTGTTCAACAACATGACTAAGGAAATGTAATTGCTTAACTACAATGCTTCAGATGTATTCAAGCAATAACGCACAGGTAGCCAGGTTCCTTAATGGTATGCCATTTACTTATTTTAAATACTATATACATTCTGGTAGTATTAGATACTATCGATGCATCTAAGTATACATAACTGCCTGAATATATATATATATATATATATATATATATATATATATATAAACGTATAAAACGTATAAAAGTATTTAAATAGGTGTGTATGAAGAAAATAATAGATGCGTGTATCTATGTATGCGTATATGTGTGTTGTGTGTTTTCATAAGCACACACAGACACACACACACACACACACACACACACACACACACACACACACACATATATATATATATATATTTATATATATATGGGTGCATGTATGTATGCGTTTATGTATCTTGTGTGTTCATAGATACATACATAAATGTGGTTCACATAAGGATCTATGTATTGCCCGTTCGGTATGGAAGAAATAAGCATATTTGGATAAGATTCCACTATATAGATTCCCAGAAAACATGCAACTTCCATTCACTGTGTAGGTAATGTCAGTTCTTTCTTTAAAAGCTTTTGGAGTGTTTCCTATGTAACTTATCAATATATTTCATGTATGATAGCCATAAAGGTGTACACATACGCACACATATATACACACACACACACATCCACACGGGAACACAAACATAGACAGCCTCACACGCCCATACAGACACATAAGCATATATATGAAAATATACATACATACGTAGAGAATAAGATAGATAGGAAGATAGAGGAATAGCGGCAGTCAGAGAGAAAGGGCGAGAGATACGAAAAGTGTAAGGATGTGAGTGAAACCAAGTAAACTAGACTTCCAGCTGCAAATCACACAGACACACACACACACATATATATATATGTACATATATATATATATATATATATATATATATATATATATATATATATATGGTGGCTGCCAACTCGTTTTCGAGTACGGCCACTACTTTATATCCATGCAGGAGAACCCCTACCGATACACTGAACGAGTGTGATTTTTAGTCCAGCCAACGACTTGAAAACTCTGGTACAAACACTACACCTCTGACAACCATTGACACATAGTGCTGGGCCCATGGTACCATGTGACGACAAGTGCAGAAAGATCTCCAGATATAAAGCAATGCCTGTGCCGTGAAGCTTTTATAGTGAGCAAAGGCACTGCACAAAGCCAGTCCCACTCTCTTAACCAAGATGATATTTACCAAAAAGAAGAACAAGTCAACATCATTGGATACCATCAGAGTTGCAGTTGTTATATCAGAGTTTTCCTTCTCCTAGAATTCTGCCTTGACAAAGGCTAAGGGGTCATCTCTCCCGGTGATTTTGGATGGCCATTGACTCTTAAGAGCTCCTTTGCCCTTTGACAGGTTTTGTTTTTAGTCCTGCAGGATGTCCAAAGTCACCCTCCTCACCAAGAAACCTTGGTGGGGCTGCCAGTTTAGTCGCCAACGACCCGACCAGGAGACAGGTTGTACTGGGATACATGTTACCAGTAGCACCAACTGGTGACCATACATACATATATACACACACATATATATATATATATACATACAAATATATATATATATATACTTACATACACACACATATATACATATATATGCATATATATATATATATTAAAGAGTTAAACAAGATTCAATGAGTACATCAAAGAATGAGTTTTACAGTAGATATGAAGCACTCTACAAGCAATATTTTCCAGAGTTATTAATATTAATTCAAATATTAACAAAATAGATATTCTTGTGATCAATTAAATTTTATATACATATTTCAGAGGTACTGAATCAAGTTCAACAGTACGTCCTCATCAGATAAAATAAAATGATACATGACATTCCCTGAGATGTTAGATGGTTAAGATTTAATCAAGGTAGTGATTAAATCTTAACCATCTAACATCTCAGGGTATGTCATGTATCATTTTATGTTATCTGATGAGGACGTACTGTTGAACTTGATTCAGTACCTCTGAAATATGTATAATAACATTTAATTGATCACAAGAATATCTATTTTGTTAATATTTGAATTAATATATATATATATATATACATATATATATGAAATATTAAAAAAATAATGAATAAAACAATGAAACAGTTCCTTATATTAAACAAAAAAAGTTCATTATTTAACGATCGTTTCTGGGATATATATGTGTTAGAATTGGCATGTATATTTAACAGATCTATGTACAAAATTATACAAATTTATACAAACTATCAAAATTAAATATACATACCAACTCATATATATGCCGTCTTTAAGACGGCATATATATGAGTTGGTATGTATATTTAATTTTGATAGTTTGTATAAATTTGTATAATTTTGTACATAGATCTGTTAAATATACATGCCAATTCTAACACATATATATCCCAGAAACGATCGTTAAATAATGAACTTTTTTTGTTTAATATAAGGAACTGTTTCATTGTTTTATTCATTATTTTGTTAATATTTCATATATATATGTATATATATTATATATAATATTTTATCTTGACTCTGTATTCCGTTTATCTTTCACCGAAAGTGATTTTTCATTGCATCTCTTCTCTCCATGATATCCGGATTACATTGAGTTCTTCATACGGATTGGACACTACCGTAAACTCTTGGTAGATTTATCTACATATATATATATATATATATATATATATATATATATATATATATATATATATATATATATATATATATATATATATATATATATATATATATACGTATATATATATATATATATATATATATATACGTATATATATATATATATATATATATATATATATATATATACGTATATATATATATATATATATATACATATATATATATATATATATATATATATATATATATATATATATATATATATATATATATATGTATATATATATATATATACATATATATATTTATATATATATATATAATAAACAATACAATATAACTACCGCATTAGCAGCGGTTTCCCGAATAAGACGAATACAAGAAACGTCCGCATTCGTTCGTCAGACAAGGCAAAATATCGCTAAATATTGATGTTGATTTAGTTATTAATATTAATATTATTGGAAACCCACTGAATATTTGTAAGAGCCCACTTACATAAGAATCCATTGATCTTACACAAGTTTCCACAAAATTTGGTATAATTTCACCCACCGTGTAGAAATCTTACAATGAAACGATTCGTTTGGGAAATGAGATCCTTAATATATCTCATATAAAATAATGCAGCAAATTATCCACACAATACAATATAGTTAGCACTATTGGTCGGAGTATCGCAATTAGCTTTCCCCGTTTATGTAATTATATATATATATATATATATATATATATATATATATATATATATATATATACATATATATATAATTGCATAAACGGGGAAAGCTAATAGCGATACTCCGACCAATTTCCAAATCACTCAACAAACATTAGGAACTACCGGAGTATATTCCCAATTAAACGTTTGTAGTGCTAACTATATTGTATTGTGTGGATAATTTGCTGTATTATTTATATATATATATATATATATATATATATATATATATATATATATATATATATATACATATATATATATATAAAGAGAGAGAGAGATTAGATGTATGTTTGTGTTATATGTGTGTATGTATATATATATATATATATATATATATATATATATATATATATATATATATATATATATATATATATATATAAATACATACATACACAAACACACATATATATATATATTTATATACATATATATATATGTATATACATATATATATAATATAAGATCAAAAGATGGTTAAAGGAGTTCCATGTATTTTATTATGCGCATTTCAAAAACAAACATCATCGTGCAATAATATTTGTGTTTTCATCAGATAAAACAGGAGAACATGATATGAAGGCTAAACAACACTTGTGGATAGTGCAGTTTTAAATCAACATATGAAAAGTGGTTTTAGATTGATGTGTGATATTGTGAAAAATATTTTATTTATTGGAAAGGATGAAAAAGGGGAGGAGATGAGAGGGAGAGATGGGTGATAGAGAGAAAGAGTTAGTTTTTATAACTGAGAGAAGATATATTGTTTTACATACAGAGGTTGAAAACCGTTGGAAGATAATGTATAAATTAAAAGAACTTGAAAATTAACGAAGGGAAGATATGTACGAGGAAAAATATTTTATTTAGGGAGGGGGGTTGGAAAGGATGAAAAAAAGGGGGAGGAGATGAGAGTGAAGGTGCAGAGGGAGAGATGGGTGATAGAGAGAAAGAGATAGTTTTTATAACTGAGAAAAGATATATTGTTTTTACATAGAGAGGTTGAGAACCGTTGGAAGATAATGTATAAATTAAAGGAATTTGAAAATTAACGAAGGGAATTTATGTATGAAGATAGAGAGAAAAAATAATAATTGTGGATGAATATTCTAACGTCAAAAAAAGTGTATGTTGATAAGTATTGTGGCAATTTCAAAATTAACGAAGAGAAAACAATTATTAACGTTTGTGTGTAGAAGGATTTGAGAAAAATAATGTTAAGTTAAAGTTTGTATATTGAAGGAATTGATAATATATGCGAATAAAGAGTTAATATGTATTAAGAATGAGTTCGTTGATGGGGAGAAAAAAAAAAAAAAATAAAATAAATTAAGGATGAAATTGAGATTAAAAAGTTTTATGATAGAGAGAAAAAATAATAATAATTGCGGATGAATATTCTAACGTCAAAAAAACAAATGTATATGTTATGAAGGATTTTACAAGGTGAAGATAGAAAGAGGGTAATGAGTAAACAAGTATTATAGAGTGTATAATGCCCTTTGAAGTAAGGTAGGAAGATGGGTATATTTTAAAGAGGTGTATGTATATGTGCCTTTGAGAAAAGATTCTAAATTGATAAAGAATTGAATATTAACTGTATACTTTGTGAAAAGTCCTATGGAATTTATGCAGGCAGATAGAAAACAAATTTGTACGTCTATTTATTATATAATCTAGATTAGAGTTAATGGTAAATTTTTCATTTAGGCAGAGATTACAGATTTTAGATAGAGAGCTGTTCAAGTATGAGGATGCAGAAGAAACCTTCTTCCAAAAGATGGTATATTTAATGTTTTTGTCTTTCAAGGACCATATGAGTTCTGAGAGAGCCGTGTTGGTTTTTTTGACGTTAGAATATTCATCCGCAATTATTATTATTTTTTCTCTCTATCATAAAACTTTTTAATCTCAATTTCATCCTTAATTTATTATTTTTTTCTCCACATCAACGAACTCATTCTTAATACATATTAACTCTTTATTCGCATATATTATCAATTCCTTCAATATACAAACTTTAACTTCACATTATTTTTCTCAAATCCTTCTACACACAAACCTTAATAATTTTTTTCTCTTCGTTAATTTTGAAATTGCCACAATACTTATCAACATACACTTTTTTTGACGTTAGAATATTCATCCACAATTATTATTTTTTCTCTCTATCTTCATACATAAATTCCCTTCGTTAATTTTCAAATTCCTTTAATTTATACATTATCTTCCAACGGTTCTCAACCTCTCTATGTAAAAACAATATATCTTTTCTCAGTTATAAAAACTATCTCTTTCTCTCTATCACCCATCCCTCCCTCTCCACCTTCACTCTCATCTCCTCCCCCTTTTTTTCATCCTTTCCAACCCCCCTCCCTAAATAAAATATTTTTCCTCGTACATATCTTCCCTTCGTTAATTTTCAAATTCTTTTAATTCATACATTATCTTCCAACGGTTTTCAACCTCTCTATGTAAAACAATATATCTTCTCTCAGTTATAAAAACTAACTCTTTCTCTCTATCACCCATCTCTCCCTCTCATCTCCTCCCCTTTTTCATCCTTTCCAACCCCCCCTCTCTAAATAAAATATTTTTCCCAATATCACACATCAATCTAAAACAACTTTTCATATGTTGATTTAAAACTGCACTATCCACAAGTGTTTTCTAGCCTTCATATCATGTTCTCCTGTTTTATCTGATGAAAACACAAATATTATTGCATGATGATGTTTGTTTTTGAAATGCGCATAATAAAATACATGGAACTCCTTTAACCATCTTTTGATCTTATATTATGTATACTCCAGTCCTACAAATTGTAGAGTGCTTCTTATCCGATATCTGCATTGCTTTATTGTACTACAATAAAACTCACCTCCTACATATATATATACGCATGTTTGTATATGTATGTATCTATATATATGTATGTATGTATTTATATATATATATGTATATGTATATATATATATATATATATATATAGACACACACCCACACATATATATATATATATATATATATATATATATATATACATAGATAAATACGTACATACATGTATTTATATATATATATATATATTTATACATATATATGTGTGTGTATATTTGTCTGTGTGTGTGTTTGTGTTTGTGTGTGTGTGTATGTGTGTGTGTGTGTGTGTGTGTGTGTGTGTGTGTGTGTGTATGTGTGTGTGTGTGTGTGTGTGTGTGTGTGTGTGTGTGTGTGTGTGTGTGTGTGTGTGTGTGTGTGTGTGTCTGCATACATATGCATATACATATTTTCTAACCTTATATTTGATTTTGCTACTTTTGATTTTATTATTGGAATGAAAAAAATGCTTAATTTTACTCATTCATGCAGAAATAATAGAAATATCGTTGAAATAAGCTGCACTTCCGTCTTGTTTATGTCTTTTAGAAGAATACTGAGAAGAAATAAAACAGAATAAAACATATATACAAAGCAAGATAGTAATTCTACAACAGTAGGAAACACTTGAATAAGAAAAAAAAACTACAAAAGCATCGTTTTGTTGAATTATAAATTAACACGTTTATGTTGGACGAGAAAGTCTATGAAAAGAAATAAAAAATAAAAATATAAGAAGTAAATACGAATAAAAACAATAACAATAAACACATCTGCAATAACTTGAAAAAAAAAATGAAATGCTCGCAGTCAGTCAAGAAAAGTGGAAAGAATTATTGATCAGTCTTTGACGCAAATGTTAGAAACTTCTGTATTTTACATTCTTAGAGAATATAAAAATAAAAATAAAAAATAGCTCAAATAATGAATAACAAGTACAGAATATAATCAATAATACAACCTACATAAATGAAATCTAACTATTAACTTGTTAGATACGTGTATTTAAAACTATAATCTACCTTATTCAACAGATCGCTTTATTATAAATATAAATTTAGTAGGTAATTTCAAATAAAATTATTTATTAACCCGTAATTAAGCGTCGGACAGAATTCTCTTTCCGAAATATTATGTACAAAACTCAACGTTGTCTTTCATCATTACGAGGTCAATAAAATAATTGTTTCTACTTTTGGCACAAGGCCAGCAATTAAATCAGTGCATTACTGGTACTTTATTTTATCGACCCCTTAAGGATGAAGGCAAAGTTAACTTCGGCGGGATTTGAACTCAGACCGTAAAGGGACGTAAAATAATGCACTACCTAAGTATTTGGTTTGGTTTAATTGTGTTTCTCTTATCTCAACTGCTGTTCTTATGTCTACATCTGAATTCATTATAAAGACATACACTTATCCTTAATAAACCTTTATTTCAATTTATGTTACAATTTATAAAATTGATGTATCATATGCACGACGTGGTTTCAATTCTGCTGCCAGAAGATATATAAAATTTTGTCTGGGATCATAATGTACTCCAGCTAGGAATTGACATCGAAGTATTTATATCTTAAAACACCAGGTCTTTATTCTACGTCAATAAGAACAACTACGCATTTTATAAATCGATAATACAATTAAAATGGAAAAAATCAAACAAACATGAGTAAAATTATAACAAAGTTATTTTAGCTTGATATTCTTTATATGTCGGGATTAAAATCAATATTCATTTTCATGTGTGATTTTCATGGCGTCATTATTATTAATATTATTATTATAAAGAAATCATCATCATCATCATCGGTAAAGTTTTCTGAGGGTTTGGTTCGGACCATTCCTCCAGGTGGAAAAGAATTGGGACCCAAACATGGGCTGGGAGGAAGCTATCACTGAAAGGTCGCGCGGAGGTCGCGAATGCGTACATCGCGTGCGTCATCTACTACCGCCTGACCGTTGTGCCTTGCCCCCGTCAGCGCCTCGTCAAGTTGGAACGGCTCCTCTTCAAATTCTTGTGGAGGGGACAAGTTCCGTTGGTGAGGCGGTCCATCTGCTGCCAGCACCTCTACGCGGAGGGCTGGGCATGTCGTGGCTAATGATGCGCAGACATGCGTTGAGACTGCGATATCTTCAGATATTCTGCCTAAACGGTGAACAGGTGTGGTCGTCGTTTATCAGACGGGCCTTTCCGCAGCTCGTTTCTTTGACTGAGCTGCAGTCCTGGGTCAAGAAGAGACCGATACTAGGTGACTGGCACCTGGAATGTTGCCAGGCACTCACCACCCTCTACCAAACAGGCAATGCGATCAGTGGAACTTCCACTCTCGAGCTCTATAGACTATTAGTGGTGGGCAAGTGGGATGACGCACTCGGAGAAGCTATGGGCCTCGAAGCTATGGGCCTCGAACTGACCAGTCTGTACCGGAGGACTTTCCAGCCGAGGACAATGGACAATTTCCAGAAATCCCTCGCTTGGCAGCGCTACTGGGGGCACTGCCGGTTCGGCATAAACTCTACAGGCACGGAAGTGCTGTCAGAAGGACCTGCCCAAGATGCGAACACAACGACCAAACCGTTCTGTACGCACTTGTCCAATGTCCGTGCATTACTGACTTGTGGAGTTATATCGAACAGTTACTGTCACGTGTGGAACGAATCCGGCTATCGGCCGAGTCCATAGTGAAGATCGACCCGCTGCCTTCCTTAGGTCAGGAAGAGCTGGAAATTTTCCTCTGTCCGGTGGCAGTTGTGAAAGAAATTATATGGTGGACCAGATTAAAAGGACTGAAGACAGACACTTTTCTCTCCGGCCAATCCCTCATCAACTCCTTCATGTTTCACCTGGAAAGGAAGGTGAGGATGGAGAGAGAAGTGCTGCCCCCAGTACATTTGCTAAAAGGGGGATGAATGTGGCGAGAATGGCTCGTGTGAATGGGCCTACTCTGACCATGCGCCTATAGGCTAGCTAACTTGAGGAGAGGGGTGCTCTCCCTGGGTGTCTTAGAAGCGCAGGGTAGTTTAGAATTGGTGGGGTACCCGAGTCACCCCAGGGTCGAACACCCCCTATCGGGGAATTTATTTTGTTATATTTATGCATAGTTTATTAAAAAAAAATTATATCTTCATTGTTAAATTAGTCTTGCCATTGTGCACTCTTACTCGACCTTATTGTAAACCCCCACTGTCGCTGTCTTTCTACTGTCCCCTATATGTCGGCCCTTGTGGCTAATAAATGAAATCATTATTATTTTTCTTTGAGTCACAGTCATTGATGTTATTTAACTGGAAAGTTTGTTGAAATGAATAAAAAGCCACTACTTTCAGCCTCAGACATTGCGGAGGTATCAGAGGGTCTAGTTGTTCCCAGCAAGCATGCTTTTTGAAGTGTTCCAAAAAGAGGGTCGGGACCAATTTTCTTTAACCATCCTTGGAAACTCTTTGAGATAGTACTTAGTGCGCCTATGACAATCGGGACCACTTTGACATCATGGCATTTCCAATTCCCTTTTACCTCCCAATATAAATCTTGGTATCGGTTAATTTTATCCCTCTCCTTTTCTTGCACTCTCGTGTCAAATGGGCAGGCTACATCTACAATCAGGCACGCTCTTTTTCCCTTGTCCAAAACCACCAGGTCATGCCTATTGGGTTCTAATTTCTTGTCCGTCTGTATCCTAAAATCCCATAGGACCTTCATCTGATCGTTTTCTATCACCGACTCTGGCTTATGCTCATATAACTTCTCAGAATGTGGTAAATTGTTTACTTTGCAAAGGTGCCAGTGGATCACCCTGTCCATCACATCATGTCTCCAGCCTTTATAGTGAGTCTGGGCTAGGTGTATACACTCGGATACAATGTGAGCCAGAGTCTCCTCTCTCTCTCTCCATAGATCCTGCACAGTGGGCTAGCCTCCTCCTTGTAAATATGGTGTTTTCAGCCACTTCGTTTTGAGGGCCTGCTCTTGCGCAGCCATTAGCATTCCTTCTGTAGCCTTTTTAAGGTCTCCTCTTCTCAACCAGTTCCGTGTCTGTGGATCTCTAAATTCAGTTTTCTCAAAGAAGGTACTATGAAGGGATTTATCATGAAGGTTGCTCTTTCTCCTCGTTGTTATTTCCTCCTTGGACATCCCCTGGTCTATTGTCCTCTCCATAAGTACAATTCTGAGCATTGGCTCCTTACTATCGGTCACGTATTTGTGTAGGTTGTTTTTCTCCATCTGAACATAGTCCTCTATGCTGATAAGACCTCTTTCACCTTCAGATCTCCTTAAGCAGATTCTATCGACATCACTCCTCTTGTGGAACATGTTGTAGATAGTCAATAGCTTCCTAGTCTTCCTATTTATTTATTTTTGTTCAGCAACATTCAGATTATTATTATGGATTGGCAGTATCGATAGAGAGTCAGACACAATGCTTTGAAGCATAGAGTTACGTCCCTTTATGATCTGAGTTCAAATCCCGCCGAGGTTAACTTTGCCTTTCATCCTTACGAGGTCGATAAAATAAAGTACCAGTAATGTACTGGGTAATTGCTGGCCTTGTGCCAAAAGTAGAAACAATTATTATTATTATTATTATTGGCAACCTACGTAGTAAATCGTATCATCGGGAGCTCAGCAAAGGTTTGTTATTTTCAGTTGTTTAAAATTGCCATTTATGGAAAATTGTTATTGTTAACTGTATATAAGTGCACATACGTTGTTATCTGAAAAGGACACCCAGAAAGATTGGGGCTTGAGCCCAAAATTTAAACTTTTATAATTATCAAACAAAAGTTTTTCTTTGAAAAATCATGGACGACTCAGTCACTCCTTCCTCACAAACTAACACCTCACACCGACACCAACATTGTAAATATTACTACGTTTGCCAACACTAAAAATATAAGCAGTAGCAATATTTTAAATTTGTCTCAGGCAGACATTCATTTCCCGCCATTACCAATGACTGCAGGTGTTAAAGCCGCCACCACCACCACCACCACCGATAAAACCAGCACCCCCACCACCACCGCGACAACATAAACAAGAGAAAAAAAAAAAATTAACTCGTGATATCGAAATTAATTCAACCAAAATTAACTCTTCCACACCGAACACCACTGACGCCACCACCACCACCACCACAACTGAAGCTAAAATTAACAATAACAAAAATAACGATAGCAACAACAGCAACAATGACATTAAGAAAACCACCCGGAGTTTTGCCAGAGTAGCAAAACAGTGCTAAGCATTTCAGGTAACTCAAGAGGAATTAGCAGAAGCAAAAAAAATGGTAAAGAAAGATGGGTACAGGGTCAGCCTCAGTTTTTGTCCGTCTGGAGGTCCGGACCGAACCAGACCCCTAGCAATTTAACCGGTCCGTCCGTCCAGCGCCCGATGTCGCTGTTGGACGGCATGGACATGGTGACATCGGTGACAGCGTCCGCATATGCTGACACGGATCTTCCGCATCCTAGTTGGCACGGGACCCTCCTCAAGGTCTCCAGTTTGTGCGGTAATGGCACGAGAGTCAATACGTACTAGAAGGACGAGAGGGGACATCCTTGGCGGACCGAGCGCATGATGTTGAACGGTTCCTAAAGGTGACCGTTCACTCTCGCCACAGAGCAGATCCAGACTCTGAAAACGGGCGCAACGCCAGCCACCCCCAGGACTGCCGCTAGGTAACGATGGTCGACCCTATCGAAAGCTTTCGACTGATCTAAATTGATCAAGGACCCACCCGTGCCAGGTTCCCTATCTAACCTCTCTACGATGTATCGAATGAGGTGTAGGTTGTCGTGGATGGATCTGTCGGGAATGACGCACGTCTGCGCCTCTCCCACCAGACCACCAATGACAAGCGCCAACCTCTGTGCTAGCACCTCGGCCAAAATCTTGAACTCTGTGTTTAGCAGAGTTATGGCCCTAACATTATCTATGTTATCCCCCTTGTTCGGATCCTTTCTCAGCAGCGCCACAGCTCCTCGGCGCACTGTGCTGGTAATCCTCCCGTTCTGTTGCCAGTTGCAGTAGACGTCCGCCAAGAGGCCTCCGAACAAGTCTGGCATTTGTACGTAAAGTTCATAGGGCAGACCATCCAAACCATGCGATTTACCCCTTGTGCAGCCAGTCATTGCCTCCCGTACTTCAGCGGCTGTTATCGGCTTTTCGCAACACTCCGTCTTAGTGGCCGATAGCCGCGGCAGTCCGCCGAGGTAAACACTAAAGTCCATCCCCCGATGCGTCCCGCCGCTGCCCCCGAACAGATGTGGAAGTGTCGCTGAAAAGCTTCACACATTTGCCCGGGATCGAGTAGCATGCGCCCGTCGTGGTCCACAAAAGACCGGATCGGGGCTTTGTTGCCACGTTGCGCCTCCGCCACTCGGGCCCATTGAACGGCTTTCGTCCCCTCGTGTCTGAGAGCACGCACCCTAGCTCTGACAACCCAGCCTTCGTGCTTTGCATTGAAGAATTCGTCAAGAGCCAATTTCGCCGCAGGTACGTCGGTCGCGATGCCTTTGCTCAGCGCCTCTTCTAATTTTCTAACTAGTTATCCCTCTGCTCTATTTTTCTCTATTGTTAATTCCTTACTAAACCTAATGGACTCTATTCTAATCGCTCTTTTCAGAGCAAACCACCACGTGTTGTTGACAATGGCCCCTGTCAACGCCCGCTTAACTATTTCGCTACTCTGGTCTCTGTAGACCATGGCCGCTGGTAAGGACGCGTTTAGCTTCCAGTAGCCGGATCCTCTTCTATGAAGCCTAGCTAAGTCAAGCACACAGATCACGAATTTGTGGTCCGTGTAGTTGACTATCTTGAATTGTGGACAGCCTATGCTAGACCTATCTATTTCCCTACAAAATACTCTATCTAGATATGATGTGGATGACCCTATGTGATTTGTCCAATCCACATTGGCATATTTTGGAAATCCAATCGGTACCTGTCAGACAGTTCAAAACGCCTGAGCATGTTGGTGAGGCTATTGCACCCTCTTTCCCTATCCGCTAATACCACACAGTCCCGGCGTGCATTTAAGATCCCGTTCCAGTCGCCCACTAACACTAAAAAGCGGGACGTTCCAAGAAAGGTCTCCAGACACCGGAAGAAATCTCGCTGATGGCCACCGATCCAAGACTGCTGGGAGATGCGTACACATCGTAGCCGCCGAAGATCGGTGCGAAGGCCCGTGCTTCAGAGATTCTGGTCTCGCAGATGGCCACTACATCTATGTTTAGTGACCTGAGATCATTGAGCAGGTGGCCCTGCTTCCATGACGACCCCAAGCCACGCGTATTTATGCTGCCTATTCTGAGTGAGGTCATGTTGAAATGGAGTGGAAAAGATGGGAAAGACCACTTACCTTACTTCTCGTAGAGGAAGGATGGTTTGTCCATCCTTTTCACTGCCTGTGGCCTCTTCCGGAAGGATGTCCTTATAAATCCTCTTGGAGAGTGCTTGTCGGAAGTCTCCGATGTCTTTGGGGAATTTTTGTTTTAGTATCGTGTACGTTTTCTGTGATGCGAGTGATTTGTATGTGTGGAGGTGGTGTGGACTTAATGTCTACTTGTGGTTAATAAGGAAAGCATTATTATTATTATTATTATTATTATTATTATTATTATTATTATTATTATTATTGGCGACCTACGTAGCAAATCGTAATATCGTGAGCTCCGCTAAGATTTGTTATTTTCAGTTGTTTAAAATTGCCATTATTGGAAAACTTTTATTGCTAACTGTATATAAATGCACATACATTGTTTTCTGAAAAGGACACTCAAAAAGATTCGGGCCTTGAGCCCAAAATGTAAACTTCTATAATTATCAAACAAAAAAAAAAATTCTTTGAAAAATCATTGCCGACTCACAGCTGAACCCAGTAGCTGAGAGCCATCCTCACAAACTAACACCTCACACCGACACCACCATTGTAAATATTACTACGTTTGGCAACACTAAAAATATAAGCAGTAGCAATATTTTAAATTTGTCTCAGGCAGACATTCATTTCCCGCCATTACCAATGACTGCAGGTGTTGAAGCCGCCACCCCCACCACTACCACAGCGACAACTTAAACAAAAGTAAAAATAATTTATCTGGTGATTTCGAAACGAATTCAGCCAAAATGAACTCTTCCACACCTAGCACAACTGACGCCACCACCACAACTGAAACTAAAATTAACAATAACAAATATAAAGATACTAACAACAGCAACAATGAGAATAAGAAAACCCTGTCGTTTGGCAGAGTAGCCAAAAAAGTGCGAAGCATTCCAGGTAACTCAGGAGGAATTAGAAAAAGCCCCCAAATGGTAAAGTAGATGGGTACAGGGTCAGCCTCACCCCACTAATAAAATGGAGCATCGGCGCCTATGCACCGTGTCTTATCGGACGATTAACATAAAATCGCGCCGAGTGGAACGGGCATCCGAGTCCCAAATCCAAAAAGCTTTGGGACATGTGTGAGCAAAAAAACCCCACATCAAACGTGGGCAGAAATATGGAACCGTGGAGGTGTCCTTTGAAACACCACAGGAGGCTAGAGAACACTCCATGGCACCATTAAGAAGTGACGACTTCACACTCGTTCCAAGCTATTGTGGCCAGAGACTCGTAAAGATCAGGGTCACCCACGTTCCACCGGCCATCCAAATTCCCTGGCTAATAGCTGCCGTCCTCGCCGGCATCGAAGCCAACACCAAGATAATCGAAATAGCGAAAGAAAAGCAGGAGAACTGGTCCAAGCTGACCATAAAAGCATTGAGGAGATCCCAGAGGTAATAGACCTCACTGACGGCAGCCATCTCACCGTAATGATCGAGGGCAGAAGGTCTAGGTGTGTCGTTTGTGGTGAAGGAACCCATCTAAAGGATTTCTGCCCTAAGGCAGAAAGGTTGAGGCCACCTCTCTTACCCACCTCAGTGACTGAACCATCAACACCACCACCAGCAGAGATGGCAGTAACAACTGTAGCAGCAACAACAGAAGCAACTGTAACAGCAACAACCGCAGCAACAGTAGCAAACAAACCCCACCACCACCCAACGCATCAGAACTAGCACCAGCGCCTACACCAGCCACCACGCCACAACCAAAACCAACGCCTGTGGAGGATTTTCCACTCCCCGGCTTATCGCAACTGGAGACAGATTGTGACGACGAGGAGTGGGAAACGGTATCAGGAAAAAAAAAGAAGAAACCAAAAAAGAAAAAAAATTCTCCTACTTCCCCCACCAAAAACAAAATACAGAAATAAACAAATAAACTATCAAACAAAAAAGTTAGGACAGATATGCCACCATCCACACCAGCATCACCAACTCCATCACTACAAACACCAACACCATCACCATCATTAACCCCAACACCACCATCACCAACACCACAAAAGTCACCAAAAAGCGTAACACAAACAAACCCACAACAAACGCAAACAAAACAAAACAACCAAAACCATACACACTACACAGCATTAAATTTGAAAAAAAATCAATTATCACACTACATCCAACACAACACCAGCATCACAGAAAAAGACACACACAACAACCTAAATGTTCACACCACCTCCACACATACAAATCACACGCATCACACAGAAAACGTACACGACACTAAAACAAAAATTCCCCCAAAGACATCGGAGACTTCCGACAAACACACTCCAGAAGGATTTATAAGGACATCCTTCCGGAGTAGGCCACAGGCAGTGAAAAGGTTGGAAAGCCATCCTTCCTCTACGAGAAGTAGGTAAGTCTTCTTTCCCATATTTTCCACTACATTTCAACATGACCTCTCTCAGAATAGGTAGTACAAATGCGCGTGGCTTGAGGTCGTCATGGAAGCAGGGCCACCTGCTCAACGACCTCAAATCAGTAAACATAGATGTAGTGGCCATCAGCGAGACCAGAACCTCCGAAGCACGGGCCTTCGCACCGATCTTCGGCGGCTACAATGTGTACGTATCTCCCAGCCGCGCGGGATCGGGAGGGACGAGTTGCTGTGCTTTTTCGGAGAGATTTGGATCTCGCCATACGAGCCATCTTCCTGGACCCAGAGGGTAAGTTGGTGGGGCTAGACGTGACCAGTGGAGACGGGCAAGATTTCAGGCTAGTGGCCGTCTATGACCCGACAGGAGCAGGGCGGCCTGATTTGTTCCGGCGTCTGGAAACCCCGCTTTTTAGTGTTAGTGGGCGACTGGAACGGGATCTTAGATGCACGCTGGAACTGCGTGGGATTAGCGGATAGGGGAGGAGGGTTCAATAGCCTCACCAACCTGCTCAGGCCTTTTGAACTATCTGACAGGTACCGATTGGATTTCCAGAATGTGCCAATGTGAACTTGGACAAATCACATAGGGTCATCCACATCATATCTAGATAGAGTATTTTGTAGGGAAATAGATAGGTCTAGCATAGGCTGTCCACAATTCAAGATAGTCAGCTACACGGACCCCAAGTTCGTGATCTGTGTGCTTGACTTAGATAGGCTTCATAGAAGAGGACCCGCCTACTTGAAGCTAAACGCGTCCTTACCAGCGCGCAAGGTCTACAGAGACCGGATTAGCGAACTAGTTAAGCGGGCGTTGACAGGGGCCATCGTCAACAACAATTGGTGGTTTGCTCTGAAAAGAGCGATTAGAATAGAGTCCATTAGGTTTAGTAAGCATTTAGCAATAGAGAAAAATAGCACAGAGGGAGAACTAGTTAGAAAATTAGACGAGGCTCTTAGCAAAGGCATCGCGACCGACGTACCTGCGGCGAAATTGGCTCTTGACGAATTCTTCAATGCAAAGCACGAAGGCTGGGTTGTCAGAGCTAGGGTGCGTGCTCTCAGACACGAGGGGACGAAAGCCGTTCAATGGGCCCAAGTGGCGGAGACGCGTCGTGGCAACAAACAAAGATCCGGTCTTTGGTGGATCATGACGGGCGCATGCTACTCGATCCCGGGCAAATGTGTGAAGCTTTTCAGCGACACTTCCCACAGCATTTCGGGGACAGCGGCGGGCTAATCGAGGGACGGACTGTAATGTCTACCTCGACGGACTGCCCCAGCTCTTGGCCACTGAGGCGGAGTGTTGCGAAAAGCCGATAACAGCCGTTGATGTACGGGAGGCAATGCTGGCTGCACAAGGGGTAAATCACCTGGTTTGGATGGTCTGCCCTATGAACTTTACGTACAGATGCCAGACTTGTTCGGAGGCCTCTTGGCGGACGTCTACTGCGACTTGCAACAGAACGGGAGTATTCCCAGCTCTGCGAGCCGAGGAGCTGTCGCGCTTGCTGATAAAGAATCCGAACAAGGGGGATAACATAGATAGTCTCAGGCCCATAACTCTGCTAAACACAGAGCTCAAGATTTTTGCTAAGGAGCTAGCAAACAGGTTGGCGCTTGTCGTTGGTGGTCTGGTGGGAGAGGCGCAGACATGCACCATTCCCGACAGATCCATCCCCGACAACCTCGATCTCATGCGATACTTCGTAGAGAGGGTATCTAGAGAACCTGGCACGGGTGGGTCCTTGATCAATTTAGATCAGTCGACAGCTTTCGATAGGGTCGACCATCGTTACCTAGCTGCAGTCCTGAGGGCGGCTGGCTTTGGGCCCGTCTTCAGACTCTGGATCGCTGCCATGCACAGAGACATCTACTCTGTGGGGAGAGTGAACGGCCACCTTTCGGAACCGTTCAACATCATGTTCTCGGTCCGCCAAGGATGTCCCCTCTCGTCCCTCTTGTACGTATTGACTCTCGAGCCATTACTGCACAAACTGGAGACGTTCAGGGAGGTGCCGCGCGAACTAGGATGCGGAAGATCCGTGTCAGCATATGCGGACGATGTCACCGTAGTGGTGTCGAACGCCAAACACATCGAGGCGATCGGCACTACACTAAGAGAAAACGAAACGGTGACAGGAGCAATGATCAGCCAAGAAAAGTCAGTGGGCCTGCTACCAGACGGACAAAAACTGGGACGAAGTGACGAGCAGGGTGGCTTCTCTCACCCAGAAATGGGCCGAGAGGAAGGTATCCCTGAAAGGTCGAGCGGAGGTGGCTAACGCGTACATCGTGTCCGTCATCTACTACCGCCTGACCGTCGTACCTTGTCCTAAGCCCCGCCTGACTGTGCTGGAGCGTTTGCTCTTTCGCTTTTTGTGGAATGGACGCGCTCCGATGGTCAGGCGGTCCATCTGCTGTCAACACGCGCTACGTGGATGGCTGGGCATGCCGTGGCTGATGATGCGCAGACACGCGCTCAGGCTACCTCATCTTCACCTGTTCCTCGACAGTGATCAGGTGTGGTCTCCGTTTGCTAGACACGTCTTTCCCCAGCTCGTCTCCTTGACGGAGCTGCTGTCCTGGGTCAAGCGAAGACCGAGAAGGAGCACTTGGAGACTGGAATGTCTTCAGCCGCTCACAGCCCTCGACCAATCGGGCAATGTGATCGGTGGAAAATCCACCTTGGCGTTCTATAGAGGATTAGTGGAGGGTAAGATCAACGACGTACTTGGAGAAATTCTAGGCGTCCACGAAAATCAACTAGCCAATCTCTTCGGAAGGACTTTCGGGCCGGGGCCTATGGATAACTTCCAGAAATCCCTGGCCTGGCAGTGCTACCGAGGAGCTTAGCCAGTTCGGGATAAACCCTACAGGCATGGAGGTGCCGTCAGCCGGGCATGTCCGAGATGCGCGCAGGGCAACGAAACCGTCCTGCACGCACTCGTCCAGTGTCCGAAAATTGCTGACTTGTGGGTTTATGTCGAATACCTGCTGTCACGTGTAGGACGGATCCACCAGCTATCAGCTGAGTCCATCGTGCGGATTGCCCCGCCCTCTTCCTTCAGCTGGGAAGGGCAGGCAGTTTTTATCTGTCTGGTGGCCATGGCGAAAGAGATAGTATGGTGGAAACCTTTGAAAGGGCTGAAGACGAGCACTTACCTCTTCGGTGATGCCCTGATTAACTTTTTCAAATTTCATTTGAAAAGGAAAATCAGGGTAGAGAGGGAAGTGCTCTCTTCCCAGCATTTTGTTGAAAGATGGGTGAGAGAAGCAAGTATGGCCCTAGTGAATGGGCCTACTCTGAGTATCTCTGTAAATTAAAGGTGGAAAACTGGGAGAGGGCACTTGCTCTTGTAGTCAGGGTCACTGTGGCCTTTTAATGGGCTTTCTCCACAAATGACCCTCGGAAGTCTCCCCCCCAGTGGGGAATTTTTCATTGTTATTTTTTTATTACATCTTCTGATTTTGTATACACGCAGAAATGCCCATTTGTACCGTCCTGTATTGTCCTTAATGTCTACTTTATTTAAACCCTTGTGGTTAATAAAGAAAGCGTTATTATTATTATTGTTATTATTATTATCATTATAGGGTGGAAAATTGGTAATATTGGTGGAGCGTCAGACACAATTCTTTGCAGCATACTGTCATGACCCTTCATGTTCTGATTTCAAATCACATCTTTACGGTGTTGATAAAATAATGCACCAGTAATTCACTGTGATAATTACTGGTCTTGATCTAAAAGTAGAACAACTTATTATTATTGTTGTTTAAAATAAGAAGACATGTTATTGTGTGCTCCAGTAATTTTCTCATTTTAAGTTGTTTATAGCGAAATTCATTAAAGTAATTTTGTTCCACGGGGAACATTATCCAGTTGTCTTTGGGCTGAGGAAGGGTTCCATAAATCTTTGATTTTTTGGCCCAAATATTTGAACTTTAATTTGTGTTTGAACGTTTTTTTCTACTTAAATAATGGATGTAATACGTCCCTTCCCGTTAAGGAATTGTCATGTAACAGCACCTTAAGCGTCGAACGAAGTTACCCTGTTCAACAACATTAATAACAACGGTTACGAACACAAGCACCACATTAAGCAATATGCGAACAACAACAACCACAAAAGTAGCACCAACAAAATAAATGAGAGTAACAACGGAAATAATGTTTTCTAATATAGGCACAAGGCCAGTAATTTTTTTTTGGGGGGGAGTAAGTCGATTATATCGACTCCAGCACGTTACTAGTGCTTTATTTTAACGGCCACGTAAGGATTAAAGACAAAGTTAACCTCGGCGGCCTTTGAATTCAGACCATAAGGGACTGTAACTCTGTGCCGCAAACTATGGTGTCTGACTCTGCCAATCCCCACCCTAACAACGGAAATAATAACAAGAAAATCAACATCAACTGCAATAATGACATCATCAGCACCAACAACAGTAACAGCAAAGAGGAAAATAAGCCACAAAAATCACCAGCGGCAACAACAACTCAATCGCTGCTGCAGCTGCATAAAGAAAAATATTTTTTCAAGTGACATTTCGGACAAGGAGCAACAGTTGGCCCAGGCGAGAAAACTAATTAGATTCCCAGGCGAGGAAACTAATTAAGCGGGAAAAATCCTGGTCCAACCTAACCATCCCGGACAAAGCAATTTCAGCACCTTAAAGGAGGACTTTGCATTATAGATGTATTTCATTTCATACTGGAACTCTTCATCCAGGCTGAAGTCGAGGCGGCACTAAAATGTATGAAATATGACATAGAGTACAAAGCAAGGACCAGACAGTTGGGCAGCATCTTGTTGCTGTTCAAAACCGAGGCCCTTGCTATACACATTCCATTCAGTGGCCGTATGTAGAACGGACCGCCAAGTAATGTATACGTCTTACATGGGCAGAAAGACAATAAAGGTTTGCATTCCTAGGATCCCACCAGGACTGAAACTATGGTAGCTTTTGGAGGTTGTAGACGAGGAGGGTACCGATAGTTACGTCATAGACATTAGAAAAAAACATTTAGAGAGGAGTGGCCAAGGATTATGTGGAGATTATTCTCTGAATCAAACCAGAATCAAACCTTTTTGTAGTGGCATTGCAACTGACGTACTAGAGGTAGGCATGACATTAGGGCATTTCTTCAATGCAAAACACGAATATTGCATTTTTAGATATAAGTCACGTAGTCCGGGAAACGAGGGAACCAAATGTGTCTGATGGGTCGACGTGGAAATGGTTACAAAATCACAATTAGTTTTTTGACGGACCCTAACGATAGCGAACTGAACGATTCCAAATATATGTGTGAGGCATTTTGCAAGCACTTTGATCGACAATTTGTGGGGAGCGGGGTCCAGAGACGGTAGCGGATTACTCTTTCTACCACGATGACCTCGCCAGACGCTACTGAGCTCTGTGAAAACCCGATAACTTCAGCTGAGATTCCGAAAGCCCTAGTGGGTGGCACGAGCTGCAAGTCACCCGTCCAGGTCCATACTTGACAACCTACACCTCATGCAATACGTCATAGAAAGGGAGGGTGGGGGGTGTACCTGGCTGCGGTGGGGCTCTGATCAATTAGATCAATCGAGAGCTTACGAGTTTCAATATCCCATCGTTTATTGTTCTATGATATTTGGCCAGTCCAATCCTGTTGGTTTTGTTAGAATTTTCAAACTGGTCAGGATTCGGAATACTCAAGTTCTCAGATGGTAAAGACGAAACAAATCTGCCTTTGGGTGGTGCATCTTATTACAAGCCAGCAACCTACTAATGTGTGTGTTAATTCTTTCTTTTTTCACTGATAATCCTTTTCAACACATTTAAGCTATACCTAACAACTGGAATTGCTTAGGAATGTATGGCTAACACCTTGTTATCTGCATTAGCAAAGATTTCAGAACTACTTGCACTCTCCTATAACATTTCTTCCTCACCTCTTTCATGCGTACACCCTAAATGCCGCAACCTTCATTAATACCTAAGTATTTACAGGTTTAATCCTGCTCAAGATCTTATATAACTGTTTCAACATCGCCGTCGACTGAATTTGAGTTTTTCAACTTCCCTTTCTTGAAAATGGCCTGGGTACACTTATGAAAATCAAATAAGATCTCCGATGTCATCACTGAATACTTTCACGCTAATCACTGTCTTTACCATATAGTTTTAATTCAACCATATAAAACCTGTCAGTTTCTTCACCACAACTGGTTCTGTTCAGTTCGAATATAAGGGGTATTAGAGCTATAGAACATAATAGAGGTGAAAGTGAGTTACCTATGCAAATGCAAGAGTCGATGCTAATATTGTTTGAATTTAGTACTCGATTGGAATGTTATTTGAGATAATTTTTGCCCAATGACAAATTATGTTTCAGAACATTTGAGATCACAGGTGAAATGTTGAAGATGGCATAGGTTTCAGAATCCATGAATGTCCTCTGCTATTAAATAATTAATCCTTGCGGAAATCAGATTTCGAATCTTCTTATAATTAATTAAGGGTTGATATCTACTTCCATGTGAACCTAATCATTTTTTGAAAGTTCTTTTCCAAATCATGCCGAGTGTTCAGAATCCATGAATGTCCTCTGCTATTAAATGACATTTCATAATTAATCCTTGCGGAACTCAGATTTCGAAACTTATTATGCCATATAATTAATTAAGTGTTAATATCTACTTCCATGTGAACCTAATCAATTTTTGAAAGTTCTTTTCCAAATCATGCCGAGTGTCAATCTGACATGTGACGCAAAGTTTTATAATGCACATATTTCACAATCAATTGTTATACATATAATGTCACAGTGGCACGAACAACAGTTAACGTCTTTGCAAGGTTTCTAAATTTATAATGCCCATGTCAGTGCCGGTCAGCACTATTTTCTGTATTTCTTGCAGAGATGGCTTACCAGGTATTTGATCCAAACATTTTCAGTTCCTTTTTATATCATTTCAAGTGCACCGAATATCATCGGTAATGTACAAGCCTTATGATGCCACATTTTATCAATTACTGTTGAGAGATCTTTATACTTACTGAGCTTCCCAAACTCTTCCGGTGAGATGTTAATGTCTATTGGAATGCTTATATCAATAAAGAATCATTTCTTCTCTTATGGTCCTTTTATATCAGGTCTTTATTATATCAGGCCTTGTTTGTTCAGCCTGTGTTCGCAGGGAAATCCCATAGGGTTGTCACCTTCTCGCACCCAGCCACTGCATCTCATATTCCTGGGGAGCTAATACTTTTCAGCCTGAAACCAGGTGGTGAATGGTCTCAACATGCTCAACACAGAATCGATACTTGCACACTTTCGTTTGATTGTTGCGCGTAGAAAGACACTGGTCTTGTGCAGCTAACATGAATCCACCACTCTCGGCCTTTTACAGAGACATCTGCAGCCACTGATTGGTGAGAGTTTGATCTACATCAGGTTCTTTACGAGAGAGATTATATTGCACCTGCATTGGTCTTTGCTCCCATTTAGTACACAATCTCTGTTTACTTTCACGTTTTGCAAATATTTTGACGTTCTTTGTGGCTTTAATTGCAGAATCCCCATCATTTTCAAAATGTATTCCCAACTCTTCCACAAACATCTTATGTTCTTTACTCTTTCATCGTGATCTGCACCCATTTTCATCCAGTCATCTTTGGTTTTGGGCGATATATTTTATTACTGGGCAACTATTTCCTGATTTTGGTGCCGAATCTGCTAATTTCACTACCATTCCAATTTATGATATTGAAATTTAAGTGACAACTGAAATTGCAAGCACGTTTATGGTAGATAGCTTATTCCTCGAGGAGTTAAGGTGAATTTTCAAGACAACATTAACTCTCTCGTAGCATTTCTCCCCTCTTGCATGCAGGCGCGGTGAATATCTTGGCCTTCATTGTTACCTAGATATATGTAGGCGTGTTCCTGTTCTCGATCCCTAACTAATATATTCATATCTAATTCCTTTGTGTCTGTCCTTGTAATTATGCCTTTCTTCAATGTTGCTTTGTTGCATTTTTCCAATCTAAATTCCATCGCTACACCATCGCTGAACACCCTAAATGTCTTGAGTAGTCCTTCCAATTTGCTGTCATGTTTGTCCTACAGCTTCAAGTCACCAATACAAAACAGGTAACCGATTGCTTCCCTATCTATTCTACAACCACATTTGTTTTGTTGAGTGCTAAAGACAGCGGTATGAGTGCAATGCAAAATATCACTGGGAAAACGAATCCGCTAGAAAAATAAGACAATTAGCACTTATCGTGCTGGATTTTATAGTTCCATCACCGTGTGACAATGATAGGTAATTATTCCGTGTAGACATGTTTTATTTCAGCAAGTTCGATGTTACTGGGAAAATTGTCAGAACATCCAAAGTTTTGTAGGGTTCACTGTCAAATGTTTTCTCATAGACACTCCATGCAGTACTCAGATTTCTATACTTTTGTTGACAGTTTTCCAGAATCATACAGCTGGTCTTTGTACCCGTGGTATATACGGCTACACCCTTTCTGCTCAGTAGGCAAATGATGATTTTCATCCATAAATGTGTAGGTTGTCTCAGTCAAGATAAAGTTGAGAATTACAAAAAAACCAGTCAGGAGTTTTCTCAAGATTGTTCTTAATCTCGTTTTAACCGTTCTACCAACATATCATGGGTAGTAGTAAAAGAAGAACTTAAAACGTTCAGCACTTTAACAATATCAGGGGATTTCCATTTGTCGGCTTTCTTCATTGCCAACTCCATTTCTTCTATAGTTATATCTTGCCAAGTCTGCCTTTCTAAATTATTTTATGTATCTTCCGAGTTCTTTATCCATTCTGTATTCGCATTATGTGATTTCTCTGTATTCCATATTGTTTTCCAAAATTCTTCAATTTCATGAATTGAAGGAGGTTTCTTTGCTTCAATTGTCTGTGTTCCAATTTCCTAGTAAAATCTCTTTGATTCTGACATAAACAGCTGAATTTACATGTAAAACGTATGTCGTTTTTCAAATCATCCGATTCTTTAAGCTTTCATTTGAGCTTTCGGTTTCAGATATTTTGTTGTTTTGGGAATATCAGGTTTGGAAGTTACTTTATGTTTGGCTTTTTACCTAAAGCAGAAACATTTGCTATTATTATATTTATCTTAGGGGATGGATTGGCAGTATCGGTAGAGGGTCGGACGCCATGCTTTCCAGCATAGTTACGTCCCTTTACGATCTGAGTTCAAATCCCGCCGAGGTTGACTTTGCCTTTCATCCTTACGGGGTCGATAAAATAAAGTACCAGTAATGCATTGGGTAATTGTTGGCTTTGTGCCTAAAGTAGAAACAATTATTATATTTATCTTGTTGTAGTTTGAACTGTGATTATTTACGTTAGTGTCGCTCCGTAACGTTTAGTTTCGTTGATGTATAAATATCTACTTTGATGTATAAGTATCTACTTTGAATTTATTGTTATATTTCTGGTAAAAGTTGTTGATAAGTCACCACACACTACCCTGCGAAAAGCGACTCTTCAGATTTTTAAACTTTATCTATTTTCAAAGATTATTTTCGCAACGTTTAGCCAGCTGTCACATGACAGCGGCTTAAACGTTGAGAGGAGAGACACCACTCACACCATCACCAACGCAAAACACTTAAGGAAGAGTGTAACCACCACTGCAATTAAATCCGCCGACAACAACAACATCAGAACAAACAGCAAAAATAAAACAGTGTGTGTCTGTGTTTGCGCGCGCGCTTGTGTATGTGTGTGTGAACATTATTACTCTGAAGTAAACAACGTATTTTACGAGTTAATATAATTAAATTTATATTACATACATCGATCGATGTCTTAAATCTTTATTAGAATGTTTTTTGCGAAAAACATATTTTGTAATAATTTAAATGAATAAATATAATGTAATTTATCTTATGTTATATCATTCAGTGCATATCATATAATTCAGTAGGTAGAGTATCATTTGATTTACACGTTATAAAAATAATGTATGAAGGATTGTGTCAATAAGTACTTGATGCATTGTGCGATGTTCTTTTGCAAAGACATTTTTCTAAGAATAAAGTAATTTAAAAGCATTTTTGATTCCACATGAAAAAGTAGAGAAACAAATAATCTTCTTAACTAAGAACTTATAAACATGATGTTCACGTTTATGTCCATCCAGCGTTAGACTCTTTTGGCCTAGATAATACGTCGTCCAATTCCATCATTTTCTAGATTACTGAACAAACTACTGGTGCGTTTCTGGCGATTAGCTAGTTAGATGCTTTGTCTGATCATAATAGCATGAGTAAATCAGAGGAATAAGTGAATATAATTTCGTTACAATGTGGTACGGATGTATCAATTTGTATTTAGATAGATAAGAAGAATTTAAACTAGAAGTGATCTGATAGATAGGCGAATATGAAATATAACAATTGGATGGAAAATGTGTATGAATAAAATTACTAATTGACACAGGAAACATTAGGAAAGTGAACGAAACAGAGAGTGGGAAGAAGAGAGATTGATTCAGGGAGTTAGTAGAGAGATAGATAGATAGAGAGAGAGAGAGAGAGAGAGAAAGAGAGAGAGAGAGAGAGAGAGAGAGAGAGAGTGAGAGAGAGAGAGAGAGAGAGAGAGAGAGAGAGAGAGAGAGAGAGAGAGAGAGAGAGAGAGAGAGAGAGAGAGAGAGAGAAAGACGAATAAAGGAGAGATAACGTATACATTTTAGATAAAGAAAAATGCATGTATCAGAGATATATAGCGAAATATTCATTGAAAATATTACAGAAGAATTAGGATCAGAGAAATGAAAGTTTGGTCAAGTAAAGATCCAATGAAAATGATAATGTGTTTGAACAGAAGAAAGATAATGTAGAGTGGTAAAACAGGTTAGAGTTGAATGCAGTGATAGCAGTTTGTTAATAGAATATTAATGTCAATACGTAACACAGATGAAATAGAATTCACTGAGGTATGAAACAGATTAAAGGAAATGATCATTTGCAAATAATATGTTCTGAGAAGAGTGCAGCCGCTGTAGTGATGAAAAACAAATTAATTATGCTTCACTGGTGAAAACGATTTGCGGGATTCACTGGTTAATTGCACCTGGATGATGACGTGGTTCTTAATTAGCTTGTGTATTTCCAGATTAACGTTAACCATTGCGTTAATATATAGTAACAATGCTATTTGTCAGGCAAATTGCTCGCCTTCAAGCTTTTAAATCAATTTACAAGTTACTATTAATAATCAAGTAGGACTATATGAACGTATGTGTAGTTAGTTTCCTGGGCGTTGTGTTCATGAAGTTGTAGATGAAATCAGTGTTGTTAAACTATAAGAAGGACTTTCCAGAAATAAAAGGGGTGAATTGTGCATAATTAATATTTCCTAGATCCTTTATCTACATACAATCTATTGGACACTAATCTAATTTCATGTTTGTTAATGGGTTAACTCATATAAATTTTGTCAACTATTAGAGTCTATTAGTGAATGTAGTCCTATTAATTCATGTTACAAAACCGATGATCCAAATAAGAATGTTTAGATTTCACATAGTCGTTTTACAGAACCATACTATCGCCATTGCACACTAATCCCACATGAACGAAATGACTAACGTCATATTCAAATTAGATTACTGATTTGAAACAAATCATCTGTCTCTATATTCTTTTAGATTTAGCGTAATCAGATATTACTTGTTTATTATGTTTTAAATCATCTCAACATTATCTTTCTCGTTTCTTCTTTATCAGGAAATGCAACAAAACCTCATATAAAATTAACTCACGCACAAATAGGAAGCAACGAGTATGAATGTCATTTACTGTTTGACGCACTAAAGCGAACACCTTGCACCGATACAGCTACACACAGAATCACTAACACACACATAACACGTATGATGATTTTAGTGAAATAACAATTTAAAATAAAGTATTGAATAGTTATCTACTAACATTAAACGCTGAGTTTAAATATTTCTCTTTGAATACTACCTCTATTATTGAATGGGGCCTTTCAATACCAGATCAAACATTTCAACATGGGCCGACTAAAATCGAAACCCGGTTGGCTTTGCCTGTAATGCATACTCATTATAACAAAATAAATATTGAATTTTTATAAATTAACAACCATTTCTGAAAGTCATTCCTCTTTGTAGATTTCTGACAGTGAGGTTGAGCAAGAAGATATGCGTTGGTAAAGGAACATAGTTGGTGGTGTGACTTAAAAAGTTGTTTTAGCTTAACAATTATTTAAAAGCAGCAAAATATTAGAATTCTTTGAAATTCTCCCGAAAAGACTTAAACAGATGGAAGATCTTTCGTGAAGATTGTGTCTACTGAAACACAATACACATTTCAGTCATAAAGGAAATAAGAAATGATTGATACAAAGCAAAATCTAAAGCGTATTTATAATTTTAGTTTATAACCTCAGACTCACCTCGATTGCATATTTATGTTCGCACTTTTAAAATACAGTTCATTCAATCTTTAATTTCATATCGTCTCAATTAATTTATTATTAGCATAGCAACGGGTAATGCACTACTAATAGAAATGAATATTATTATTGCACGGAATTTTAAGTACCACTATCATATTTGACTTAGAGTAGCCATGTATAAAATTTATTACAAAGCTCGCAGGTATATTATGTATAGTGATATATTAATTCAGTTAATATTAGCAGTTCTAATGATTATATGTAAATGAGAAAACGAATTCTATTATATATAATTCTATGGTTAAATCCTGATTCTTGTGCTACAACATATAATATCTTGCGTATCTCAAATTTTTATTATCAAAAACCACCTGTAAAGATACTGTATTATGTTCAGTGTATTAACTTTCATAGATATTACAAATTAAGGTGTCTAACTAAAAAAACACAAATATCATTAAAATCAATGTTGTGTTATGAAGGAAAACATGAAAAAAATACTATACGAATTTATCATAACTTTGAGGAAGGATACTTTTTATATATAATAGAGTAGTAACAGTCCAACATTCATCGATAAATATAAACTACTTCCCTTTCCCACAAGAGTATTGCCTTATTGGAAAAAGAGGTATAACCACAGTATAATATTCGTTTCGCTTACACTTCTGCACACGCATTCACACTCAAATTTACGCGCACGCTCTAACATACATATACACAAATACACACATACGAAGGTTGACTATGAAGGAATGATGCCAGGCCTGGGAAATATTGCACGTATTGATACCAACATCCCTTATTAATAACTGAATTGTTTTTTTCCTGGTACAATGTTGAAAAATAAAACTAATTTTGTCATACCTTCAGAGTATCTTGTTCAGCCTTTGAACATAGCAGCCAAACCTCGTATGCGTCTATCTTTCTATCCCTTTCTCTCTTTGTGTATGTATACATACATATATACGTATGTGTATATATATATATATAATATATTTAGAAACACACAGATACATGCGGACACACACATATACATGAATGCATCCGCACCCAACCGTGAGTAAGGGTGCCAACTTCACCAATTATATATATATATATATATATATATATATATATATATATATATATATATATATATATATATATATATATATATATATATATATATAATTGAGATAAGCGAAGCAAGCAAGATTCAAACAATTTAAAAAAAAAAATAAAAAAATATAATTTACATATTCACCTATTCCTTTTGCTTTTATCGACGGTTTCACTTCACAAAAGATTGGAGATCCTAGGGACTTTATTTAGCTGCTATTTTTAGTGGCGTGATAGACAAGACGTCTATGTTTACTCTCGCTTCTACTAAGGGCTGGTTCAAGCACAGGTCAAGTTTACGGCCTCATTCGATCCTGTAGTAGCCGGGAGATGGCAATGTATATTGCTGTTCCTGGGACTTTACGTCCTAGGTAGGGAAAATGCTTTCTGAAGATCTGAACATTTCTATTGGAAGTCCCTAGAATCTCCAATCATTTGTGAAGTGAAACCGTCG
>OZ024741.1:382830278-382875278 GCA_964016885.1 Eledone cirrhosa | reverse complement strand
ATATATTTATAAATAAAAAGAAAATGCAGGGATCGAATATATTTACAGCAGGAGATATTAGGATACATTGCTGAAAATTGCATAAGAAAATATATGAAAAAATCTGACATTCAATATTCTTTCTTCACATCATGTATTCGGTTTCATTCTAGTTTAGTCTACTGCATTGTGATTCACATTTAGTTGCTCAAAGGATTTCTGGCTCATTTGATTAACTATATGTAGAGAACCCTTGAATAATGTTCCAGAGTTAATACTTATTTTGTGTCATGCTTGAATAATCTTTTCAAAAAATAAATTAGAGCCATTCAAAATTGTTCAATGATTTCCATGTATAAGCTAAATAATATTTAGTTGGGAAGTCTAATGAGATAATGAGATAGTAACATTCCCTAAGTTGAAATCTTATAAGGATTATATTCATTTCCTAATATGTAACTCTATTCGATGTTTTGTTCAAGTAATATTTTCCTTGAACCCCACCCCCCATTAAATTTAATAAGCTTCTGTTTCAGTACGAAATTTCATTTAAAATGATACATTATAATATTTGACTTACTAACCAAAGTATGGTAGGCCATTCAAAGCTACACTTCCTTCCTTCCGTATTTGAGCATTATATTATTTCCTCTATTTCTAATATGTCCATACTTCAACTGTAGTTATCCCCACAACTAAAATCATTTGTGATCGCTTGATCACATTATATCCCGTGTTGAAGATAACTATCTGAAACTTATTTCCTTTCTTTCTTCCTTTCTTTATCTATCTCTAAATCTCTCTAAAATCATCGTCCCTTGTGAATGCTATGTACATCAGGCTTCTGGAAATCGTACACCAATACGTACAGCTCTTGGATAATGAATAAAACCTGCGTTGCCTGAGCCACCCTAATTCCTCACATCCTGACATATACAGCGTCACATTTTTTAGCTACTCGAGACATAACCAACGTCTTTGCAAACATAATGTTTCCGTTTGCATGTGTTAAACTATCTCTTTCAAAGAACCCAGATATTTGCCCTTCGAAAATCTTTTGTACATTGACGGCCAATTCATCTCTACCTAACAAGCTCTACATACCTCGCGTCAGTTCCCTGAAGTATTGTTTTTAAGAGAAGTAACTCAGTGAGACCACGTGTGGCAGCAAATCGATATCATTATCGTATGTATAATTGTTCCTAATTTTGGCACAAGGCCAGAAATTGCACCAGTGCATTACTGGTGCTTTATTTTATTGACCACGAATGTTGTTACGTAGCTGGCAAGAATAATAGAGCTACCTTACAGCAGCCAGGTTTAACAGCAATGTCTCTATGAGCCACCTCCAATGTTGACAGTATCCCAGTCTAGTTGCCTATGGCTCAGAACTATATTTGATCTACATTGTATCAAATTTAGTGTATATTAAATATCGGTTGCAATTTCTAGGCACTTATTCCTGCATACGTATATGTGAATGAATAAATGAAAATAATATTGATAATTTGAATGTTACGATTATTTGATATTCAATGTATTTGATATAAAGTAAAATAAGACCAACTGGTTTTTGTTATGAACAAAGAATTCATATCTCTGTTATGAAAAAAAAACGGTAAAAATATTGAAGTTTAGTATACCGCAGCTAATACTTTACGTGGTCGTTCCTTTTTTTATGATGTTTGGGGATTTGAAGTTGACTGTAATAGAAATATTTGTGATGATTCATTTCACGACCACCTGAAATTGTGTATCATCGTTATAGAGGTTATAGAATGCAGAGTATCTATTTATAGTAACATCATGTGTTAAGACTACGCATTGGAGTTGATTCCATGACAGACAATTATGAAATCTAGTCGTTACATTAATATAAGTTCTTCAACCCCATAGATATGTGCAATTAATTGTTTAAATTATATACTTATGTACACATAAATTAAACGCCTAATGATATATATATATATATATATATATATAAAACATTAAATTCATTAAAACATCAAATTCTCTTAGCTAAATGCGTGATTACACTGGAGCAAAATAAGAAAGAACAACATTTTCATGTGAAAGGAAATTGGTACAACATTTATGATCGATGGTTTTTAATGATATATAGAATGTAAACTGTTGGACTATATCTTTGAATTATATAGCAATATATTTGGAGTTATGTGGAGGAAATAATGAACTGAAACATGTCGGTTGCACTACAGAATTATACATTGAAGGTTTGAATTGAAGATAAATACCTATATGGTGTATATATTCGAAAGAATAGAAAAGAAATATTCAATAAGAAGCGAATGACGATATATATATATACACATCCACACACACACACACATATATATATATATATATATATACACACACACACATATATATATATATATATATATATATAAATGTGTGTGTGTACTTTTGTTTATTTACTAATGTATACACTCTTGGTGCAGATGGAAATCATGGGATATATCACAAACTTACAACCAGATAATGTGGATGTATTGGTACATTTATTGATTATTATTCGCATGTCAAAAATATTATATTGCGCCCCTAAATTTCAAAGAAGTGTATAATAATAGAATTCACAAATTACGAGAAAAGCTGACCTAAATAATTCGGATAAAATGAAACGGTACTTAT
Organism: Eledone cirrhosa; assembly: GCA_964016885.1. Taxonomy (NCBI): domain Eukaryota; kingdom Metazoa; phylum Mollusca; class Cephalopoda; order Octopoda; family Eledonidae; genus Eledone; species Eledone cirrhosa. Next base: position 382,872,644 of record OZ024741.1, on the reverse strand, counting down.
CGAAGGTGAAATCGGATACGGTATTCTATTATTGGTCAACATTTATTCCTGATTATTGATTACTTGAGCCGGAGTAAATAGACTAATGTTAAATTGGAATTCCATGAAAAATACAACTCTATTTTAATTCATACAATTTTATCTTACGAGTTTTTTTCCAGATTGAAAGAACGGACGGGGAGGTAAAGGCGAGGTTGAAATACCAATTTCATTGAAAATCATTGGAATTTAGTTTTCTGAAACTAGAATATTAATCGATAAAGATATTCTTCTATGCAGTTTCTTTCGTCTTAATAAATATATAATTAGTGTTTCTGATTAATTAATCCGTTTTTATTAAATTTTAAAATTTAATTCAAGATAATTATTTACAAAAGATGATTTAATTTTGTTTCAGCATGTCTGCACATTATTAGGGGAACAAAAAGATTTTTATATAAAACTGAATAATACAATTCTTCTCTTACTTATGGCAACACTGAATATAGGCTGTGTTAACGTAAATATTGCTAATATTAAGAAAATGCTTAACAAAATCCCAGAAAATAACATAGCAACTGATCTCCCATGATCGTTTACAACCACTTCCATACATGTGACCAATACGTCACTACTATAGGCACTCTGCAAATGGAGCCATAAACATTAATGAGAGGTAAAAAGGGACTACATCTACATATTTCTCTGTCCAGACATTTTCCTGAAAATAGCCTATTTATGATCTCATCAATAATTCTACTTCACAAATTCAGAAAGCTTTTAATAAACCTTACAATCTTTGAATGAAATCATCCGCCTTATTGCTTGAAACATTTGACGTTTGACGCCTTTCCTTTAATCTCTTTCTTTAGGAATTTCAAAATTTTGACGAGTTAACCTCGTCTCATTTTCTTCTTATCGAGTAAAAATAAATTCCTTCAATCTTATAATGTAGTTGAATATAAACAACAGGTACACCTGAAAGGTATTTGATAATATTTCTGCCTGTTACGAGTTACATAAATTCAAACTAAATAAAAAAAACAAAATAGTTGAAAATATAAAAAGACTCTATTTTGTACTTTTATAAGTGATGTAAAGAGTCCAATACCAAAATAATTACTCATTGTAAGAGCACATCAGTTTTATACGAAAACAATGCCACCATGACGTTTTAAATTGGGAATTAAAGGAAATTGGTCATGATATATAATGAACCGTAATACTGAATCTCTTTGTACTAAAAAAAACTACAGACAGAAATACCTTCTATTCAAATGATTGTTGTTTTCTGCACCCTCGAATGCACAATATAATAACCCGAGGAGATTCAATCGGTCTTTATACTATTATATATGCATTTCTTTCAGATCGCCTTTTTTATTTTTATATTATTATATATATTTTACAATTATTATTATATATATATTTTTGGCATTTTAGTATGATTACCTGTTGTATGTTCAAAGGACAATCGATCCATTAGATAAAACTATTTTCGCATAGAATTACAGTAAAAGTCGCAACCTATGTCTCATTCAGTGCAGACGGACATCTACTTTTGGAATACGAGCAAACGGGAGACGTTCTACGCCATGACTTGCCTTGTCCCAAATAGCAGCCAATCGTCCCTCAAATAAAATGCTAATTTATTAAAGAATAACATTCACATTAGGCAATGTAGCTAACAGTGGACAGGTTGGTCAAATCAGTAAGGCTTTTATCAGAAAAGCAGTTGTGTCAGTGCTGAGACACAATAGCATATTTTCGGAAATTCGTTCGATAAGTATGCTTGATGTAATATCAAAATTCATTCCAAGTCCAATCTATAATTACACCACCAACCATTACTTCAGTTTATTTCTTACATTTACATTAATTATTGGTGCATTAGACCATAGTATTATTTTTCCCTTTGTATCCAATTGATATACTTGAGTTTGAATTTTTAGAAGGAGCTCACACACCCACACATACAATATATTTATAGACACACACACACACGCACACAAAATCACACATGCACACACACACACACACACAAACATATACATATTACAGTTTAAAAACTCAGTACTAAGATATAATTGTTTCTACGTTTGGCACAAGGCCAGCAATTACTCAGTGCATTACTGGTACTTTATTTTATCGACCCCATAAGGATGAAAGGCAAAGTTAACCTCGGCGGGATTTGAACTCAGTATGGCAAGGGCCGTAACTCTATACGTCAAAGCATGGCGTCAGACCATCTACCGATACTGCCAAATATAATGTATGATAGAATGATTTTTGGAGTTTTATCAGAAATTACACAGGTTACTACTGTGTAATTTAACGTTAAAATGATTTCTATGACTAAAATCTTAGGAAATAGAACGGATTTTCCTTCATATACTCTATAAACTATAACATTGCGCGTGAGTATGAAACAAATTATTTTATGTAACCAAAGCTTGTTCATATAAAGCTATATACCATTCGATTGCCTGTCATTTTGATGTATGAAGACAAGGATATGTTGAACATTTTAGAATGCGGCTGAATATAATACAACTTTCAATCATTTGGTAGCTTGAACTATTTTAACAAATACGTACTTTATTACGAACATAACAACGATATCAATTCCGATCGTTTGTTTGTTATGAAATAATATCTTCATTTGGTCTGAAAGATGAAGTTCACACACGTTGTTAACATATCTATAAGAGTAGGTATGTTGTAATATATTCCAATCAATATTGTAGCCCTTAACATGGTTATTCGTCAAAGATAAAATGCATTATAATAAATTAGTGTCCAATTGCAAGTAAATGTATATAATGAGAATGTATTTAACATATACATTAATTAACCATTTAAAATAGATCTCATTTCACGGCAGAAGAAAGAAGAATATCTGTATATCACATACTCATACACACACACAAACACAAACATGCACACAAACAAACACATACATACACTCACAAATACACACACATACACATACACACACACACACTCACACACATACACACATATATATATATATATATATATATATATATATATATATATATATATATATATATATATATTTATTTATTTATTTATTAAAATAACAGATTAAAGTTTAAGCTAAGAATCGCTGCTTTCACCCTTAACGTGATCTTCTGAAACTAACAAAGTCAATCTGTAAACGCAGAACTGGATATTTCAAAAAACATTGCAACCGGAGGAAGACAGGAAGACGATACTTTGGTTCGTGGAAACGTTCGCTGGCTAAGAACCGTAAAAAACGAATATAATACGTCATTAATAGGAGCGGTGAAAAACAATTACGCGCAAAGACAGAACCACGTTTATGGTATAAAAGAGGTCGTAGACTAATGTTCTCTTAGGTGGTGCATAGAGACGTTTTCTGGCAATGAACGAAAAAAACGAAGATAATTCGTCATATGTGGAGCGTGGAGAACAATAGCACGCAAAAACAAAACCACGTAAATGGTATAGCAGAAGTTGTAGACTAAATTCTAACTAGGAGACCGAAAGAATCTCCGCTACGGAGTTAAGAACAAATTAAATAAATACAATACAGAAGTAATAGAAATAAATAAATACATACACGCAAACAAATACGTACATGCACAAGCATACGCAAAAACTTACTATAGGAAACAAAACCACGCACATATAAATATGTGTGTGTGTGTAAGCGTATATACAAATAAATAAATAATTATATAAACATATAAATAAATAAATACGTACATAACAAGCGCACACACATACCTACATGTAAATACCCGAATGTTCGGAGACGTAAGTCAACCAAAACATGAAGTACACATATACACACGCCCTACATACGTACGAACCTGCATACTCACACAGACGCAAAACTCCCGTATACACATAGCCGAACCATATGTACCAGAATATATAAAAAAATTATACGCCATGACAATCAAATATACGTACGAGAAGGTATACGTACCTTCACAAAACATACGGATAATATATACTTACCTATGCAAATAAGTAAAGGTATAAACAAAACATATACTTAGCTCCCACATCGAGACGTAAAATATCCACGTATAGATCGTACTATCCGTTAGGGTATAACGTGGGGCTGTAATACAGGAAAGTTTTGTGCAATTTATGTTTACAATCCGAAATTGCCACAGATTTTTTGTTTAAGATGTGGTCTGTGGCGTAGAGTATTTCCAGGGCCTCAGCGGCGCAGAGGTCACATGGTCTTTTATTTCAGTTATACGATCTAGCCCTAGCTAGGATCTCCCAGTGTAACTTATATTGGGTGTGGTTGTCTTTTAGACTCCAGATATAAGTTGAAAGTGACGTCATATTCCTTCTTAGAGGGTAACGAAAAGAATGGGTATGCATGTAAAGACGCTGCTTGAATCTATTGGCGGTTAACCCTATGTAGGCCCTACGGGACGTGGGTGTTACAACCTTATATTTGTAGACAATGTTACTAGACTGGCATTTCTTGGATAGGAGGCAATCAACCCGATTCCTACAATTACAGTTAGTACTAACTACAGGGTTGCACGTGTTCCTACGGCTAGGTAGTTTAGCTAAATTTGAAGCTGTGATGTTATCTGCAAGGTTAGCAGTCGTAGAGTAAGACATTTTAATAGTATTTCTATTAAACATTTTACTATATTTATGTGTAGGGGGAAAATGCTTCGTAATAAGGGAAAGAAAGATCTTAGCTAATGGTGTGGCCACGTCCATATTATATGGTGGGTTATACCAACAAATGCGACGGGATCTTTTCTTCTAGTTCTATTTTCGTACTCTGTATATGCTACCTTATCGACAAATCCACTTCGAGCAAGAGCTTCATTGTAATAAGTGGAATGGTCGTTGAAATACGCTCGTTGGTGGAAAGACGGGAAAGCCTCAACGAAACGTTTCTCACCAGGTTCTTGGTTATGCTGGCAGGTTGGTTGGAATGCTTACTTATGTAATTAAGCGTATCATTCGGCTTTCTATACGGGTAATACAACCCATTCAATAAGTTGAGGGTAACGACCGAGAGATTGGCCTCAACCTTTATAGAGAGGTTGAAGCCTTTAAAGAAGGCTGTGAGTTCTTTTCTGAACCTGTCGCAAGCACGAGGTCCGCACTTAGTCATGGTCAAAAGACCATCGTCACGGTACAAATCACCGCCCGCGTTGGGGAATTCGTCCTTGATAGAGAAAAGAAGGAAAAGGCCGATAAGATCAGTGACCTCCGCAGAATCACTGGCGCCCATACACACGTTGAATGGGGTACTATTGGATTTTTTAATCTAAATAGAGTCGTCGAAATTAATCACCGACTTTCGGGCATTGAGGATGACATCAACTTCGAAATCCTTAACCACTGTGAGTCTGTTAGCGAAATTTATAGCTCTAAGGAGAAGTGGTAAAGTGATGGAGGAGTAGTAATTGTTGATGTCGAATTGGATAAAACGGCAATGTTCCTTGTTACATATGCCGTTGAACCAATCAATCACCGCGAAGGAATTGTTCCAGGGAGTGTAACATGAAGTCACTGTAGGTTCACCCAGGTGAGTACTCGATGTTTAGGTTCACGTGAGTGGCGAGGTGCAGAGCTAGACAGAGTATAATATAATAATTGTTTGTACTTTTGGCATATGGCCAGCAATTACGCAGTACATTACAGGTACTTTATTTTATCGACCCCGTAAGGATGAAAGGCAAAGTTAACCTCGGCGGGATTTGAACTCAGATCATACAAAATGTAATATAGTAATACAAGGACGATTTGTTCAGCCTTCATCAAGACTTAACCAATCTTCCTTGTATTGTTGAGGGTGAGGGTTGGCATTATCAGTAAATGGTCGGATGCTATGCCTTGCAATACTAAGTATATTACAATTAAAATTAAGTAGATACGAAGCAAAAAATTGGTTTAATAAAAAATAATTTTACCTACCTGCATCATTGTACATTACGCAGTTTACCATGAATACAAAACCTAAAAATTATCATACATATCACATGATTTCCTTCAAATGAATCAGTTCTATTCCTGTAGAAGCCCTTTTATTTTATATGTTGTAGTATACGCTCTACTAATGGGTTGAATACCTTATTTACTGCGGTTAGCCCCGATTGAGATCGGGACTCACATACATACACACACATAAACATACACACACATATATATATATATGTATATATATATATATATATATACATATATATATATATATATATATACATATATACACAGAAATATCTACGGTTAGTTGTGGGGTCTAGTCCGCATGAAGAACTCAATGTAATCCATATGTTGAAAATGTTGTAGGTTAAAATAAATACCGGAAAACAATAAAACATCAAAAGGTAAAGAGAGTCATGATACAAGTTAAAACAATGAAATAAACATTCAAGTCATTAGAAATATACTTCACTGCTTTACGATCGTTTCTAGGTGAAAATAATACATCGTACGCATATTTCGTTATCGATCTACGTAGGGTTAGTTACAAAATATCAGATAAGAAATATATTTACCTACATATATATCATCAGCCGTTGTCAAAAGCAATGAAAATATTATTCAATAAATAGTAAATTGAGTTATATGACCTTATTTGGAGGTAGCTGAAGAACAAACCATTTAAATGGTTCTTTGCGTTATGATGTTAAGATGAAATATAACTCACTTTAGTTGAGGTCATGACCCTTTGAAAGGAATGGTTGAATGGTGGTAAAAATAGAATTACTATAAAGAACCTATGAGGAGAATGGGATTGTTATATTGATAATGGAATGTAGATGGTGGAGTGAAGTTTAAAAAAGAATGTAAAAATTAAATGTTGAATTGTTAAGTATGTAATTTTTAGGTGAGTATAAATAATAAGTAAATATAAAATATACAGAGATAATTAGGATAAATATAGATAGGTAAAGTAATGCGAGAGAATATATATACCGAGATCTGTTATGTAGACCATTTTGTTTTGTCCTATCTGCGGACAAGTGTCTGATAAGTAAAGATAAATTTAAGCAAAACCTATTCCTCTCACTATCATGACACTATCATATATTCACACATGTTACTATGATTTTACTATTACATTTAATGATACAAATTTTGATATCGATCATCCTCATTACTACTAGCAACTGCTCTCTTCTGAAGTTGGTGTCGTCTGAGAGTTGATTGGTGAAGGTTCAAGTAGGTCTACATCTACTGCATCTCCTGTGCGAGTGTATAAATTTATGTTTACTTCTCCAGCAAAGTCCTGCAGATCGTAACCGTTTTTCAACAGAGTAGTGGCATCAAATAACAGTGTATGACGAAAGTATCTGAAGATAGTTAAATCGATCGGACATCATGGTGTGTAAATAAAAGTATATATTATAATGATAGCGCATATTGTGAGCTTAATTAGGATCTAGAGGTAAATACACCAAAGGGTTGACATTCTAATATTTTTGGTTCTCCCTAGGCAATCAAAATCACTAGTTTTGTACATCCACGTGAAAGTCGGCTACTTTAATCAGGTAAATACATATACATATTCAGGTCAAAGTTTATTCGAACACAAATGAGAAAAATTGTAAATATTGATTTTGTTTTCGAGTAATATAATCATTACTATCATTAGATCCTGACCATATTTTCATGAAAGTCAACATTTAATAAATGAAATTCCGAAATCATAATTATGTTAAATACGGAAAGAGATTGAATAAGTTCATTTAGTAGAAACAATGTATTTGTTTTTCATTATGTTAGTGAATATTTAAATTTACAAACATTATTTGTATTCAAATAGTTATTAGTTTGAGACAGTTGAAACTTCACTTTCTTTCCTCTCTTTTGCTGTCTCTATCAAGCTATAAGGGAATAACACTAACATTTTACGTTGACATCTAGCTACTGTTAATTGATGTATCTAGTTGTAAAAATCTAAATATCTCTACTACGGAAGAAAATTAAATATTTCTAGACCGTACAGATAAAATAAACACCAAATTTATAGTTGATTAAATTGATCCCAGTAATTAAAATAAAGTTAGTTAATCAAATTAATCTGCGCCTGGAACTATAATACATTCCATCGTATATAAAAACATGCGTATCTTTTTTGAACAGACACTAATAATTCTTACATACATTACATTAACTGTCTTCTTCTTCTTCTTCTTCTTCTTCTTCTTCTTCTTCTTCTTCTTCTTCTTCTTCTTCTTCTTCTTCTTCTTCTTCTTCTTCTTCTTCTTCTTCTCCTTCATCATCATAATTGTCCACATTATACTGAGAGGTTCGTGGGGTCTGACTTCTCAAAAACTCCTTGCACCTGATTCTGTTAGAATTAACCGTATCCAACAGAACTGGTTGGATCAACGAGCGAGACCAGCCAAGCTCGTGGATGATATCCAACCATCTGGCTTGGGGTCTACCCCTGGGTCTCCTGCCAGTTGGTCTTGCTCTTAAAATCTGTCCAGCGTCTCTTTCCTGAGACATTCTAACGACATGCCCATAGTATCGGAGCTATGATGTCTCAATACTGTGAAACTAGCGAACATCGCACGCTATCGAGTAACGTTACAAAAGTCCCTTCAGAGTAACGCCATTTCGATCGCTTGTGTTCTTGATCGTGTTCTTTCGGACTCTACCAAAGATTCGTGACTACGGTTAAGGGCTAGCATGAATACCGATTTGAATATAGTAAATTTGGCTTTTACATCTACATCCGTATGTCTGATTGTTGAATGCTGATGCTGGTGCATTAAAGGTGTTAGTTACTACAATACCTGTACTTAATTCGTCCCCCTGCCCTCCATCACATGGGAACTCGGCTCCGAGATACCTGAAGTTCTCTATCTGCTTCAGTGGAACTCCATTTACATATAGAGTGTACTGCGCAGACTTCTTTGAATGGAGTTTTTGCAGTATTGATTTTCATTTCAGCCATGCAGCATTCGGCATCAAACCTCTCAAATGTATTTCCTAGATCACCATCTGTCGTCCAATTTGGCTGCGCATGGCAATCCTGTTCATGACAGAATTGTGACAGAAATGTGCATTGGAGAGGTGACAGTATGCACGATTGGCGGAATTCAAATGCCACATGGAATGGTTTCGATATAGCAACATTTATTCGATTACAAATACACGGGCATTCGTATAGAGACAATCAGAGCTGCAACAATCTGGCCAACGATCCGAGACAACTGCACAACATTTCACAGCATGTCCCGAGGAACATATACCTGTCTGAGGTCTATAAAACTAGAATATACCTTTTTGTAATTCTCTCATGATTTCTCGAAGACGTGCCACAGTGTGAATAGTTAGTCGGCCGTGCAGCATCCGGGCCGAAAACCGCACTATTCTTCAACTATCTTGGACTCGAAAAACTCCCCGCGACGCAGTAAATTGTATTGGTCTTCTATATGATTTGATTTATCTCATCAATACTAAAGATATAAAAATCAGTATTGATTTAATAAAATACGTAGTCCAAAATAACATACATAAAGTGGCATCAACCAAATGCACGCTCACATTTCATGCACACGTAAATAAAGGGCATTATGCTCAACAAACACGTATGATGAGTAAGAAATAACTATATGTTTTGTCTTACGCGTATTTAGTACACATATGTTGCTAAATGTGATATGTAATAGTATTTAATCTTTTTTGAGGTTCCTGGAAGGAAGGAGGATGGGAACTTTAGCAAGTGTGACATTAAATGTGACAGACAGTCGTTCAGAGCCTATAAGAACAATGCCAAATTTGTACTGAAAACAAATAAAAACAATATTGTACTGAGAAGAATCACCAGTGGGGCGAACGGGACGGAGTAAAATCCTTGTATTTTAAAAGTAACAGTCAGACAAGATTTGTAGTTTCCCTCTAGTGTATATTTAACCAAAACATTGAATATATATATATGAAAACATGCCAGCAGCGCCAATAGGTGTCTATGACATCAGCAACCTTAGACATCCAGAAGATACTGGTTTATCAACATTCAATGGAGATAACCCTCAAGAATATTCCCTGAAACGGAAATTGATGCGAAGAAAATAGATCAATGTTATTCATCAAAGAACAACAGTCACTAAAAATGTATATTACAATTTAGCGAAGACGAAATGAAGAGAGACGTTAATATAACTCAGTTAAATGCAATCAGAAAACGGGATGCGTGAAGTAGAAATCAAAAGAATGATTGAAATTGGTAGAAAGACCATTGAAAAAATGCCAAGCATCCTTAGAAACCATTTATATTGACGCCGAAAAAAAAAAAAAAAAAAAAATGATTTAAATGTTATGTATAGCCAACTCTAATCTATAGACGTTATATGTGAATATTAAGACAAATATTATCAAAAAGATTACAAGCTTTTGTGTGTGGAGATATAGTAAAAGTTGAGATTATGATGAGAACTACACAGAAACAATGATGAAAGTAAAACGAATGGCAAACATAGTATTAGATGCTATCTAAAAGGGAAAACTAAATCATTTTGGACACTTAAGAAAATATGGCTGCAGAGACTAGAAGATAAAATGAATATGAATAGAGGAATTAGAAAACCCAGAATTGCATGAAGGATTGGGCAGATTTAAAATATAGAGTACAGTACAATTACGACAGAAATAATGATCCATAGTGTTCAGCATACTAAGCGCAGAAGGCAGATACAAGTTCTTATTTCTGACAGTTGTAGTTTTTTTTGTTTTTGTGTGTGATGATAACTGCGTAAAGTGTTGTGACAATGTTTTGAGGTGTAAAAGGATTATGCATTTATCGGTTGTATATAAGGAAATGACAGAGCTCTAAAGCAGTTCATTCGGAAAAATTAAAATTATGGATTTGTTGCTTTTTTATTCTTAATAAGTATTACGAACTAAGAATGAACTTCTTAATCAAGATGTTTGTGTTGTTTCTAACGAAATGCTTGGATATTTCTTATGTAAGTTGATACTTAGGTTTGGGGTCAAATGTTTGTTGATGATAGATATAATTGGGCTGTGTGCTTCTGTGAGGAAGGAGGTTGGGATTTGAAGCCATAATGTAATTTTTGAAATACGGATTTTCAGATTTATAATTTGGACCCATGTCATCCAAGTCATCCTAGCCTTGTCTAATCAATAAAAAAGTTTCACACAAAAGCTATAACTTCACCTTTGTTCTAGAATCTAGAAGGTAAATATTTCGCTGAGCTCGTTTAAAAACACTGTCATACATCTGGGCATGTAACAAATTTCATACTCATCTTAATTGCATATACCTATTTTCTTTCTATTTAATACAAGCATCAGATCTTACTGCTTTTCGGAAATCAATTGCCATCAATACTAATTAAATTCATTACTTTTACGAGAGTAATGTAAGTTGACTAAATAATCATTTGCTCAGTACATTCAATATGTTAGCCTATCTTAGCTATAATAAATATATCAAGACAGTAGCTACAGAATTCCGTAACCTGCAGCAGCAGCAAGAAATTAGCGAGTAATTCGTTATTTTCAGATCGGTTCTTTTAAAGATCTTAGTACTGCAGCATTGTTATATATATATATATATATATATATATATATAGGCGCATCTATAAACACCCTTCCTCATGACTCTTTACTATCAGTTGGGACATACGGTAGTATTCGTAGGATCCACTTCATGGTGGGGTACTCATATCGACATATATCTTAATGCCTGCAAGTTCATATAAATCACTATTCGGAAATAAAGTTATCTGTTGAGAGAAATGGGAAATAATAACGCATATATTAACAGCAAACAAGATGAAATACGTAAATAAAATTACAGATTAGATATTATCCTAACTCAAGCCAATTTATGTGTATGTACGTCAATTTAATTTATACAAATAAAAATACACATACACGCATTCACGTTTACAGGCAAACACTCATATACATATATGCATGCGTGTGTGTGTTTGTTAATGTTTACAGATTTAGTTATTCTTCCAGTTGTTGTTTAGCTCTCAAAAATAAATAGTTTTCATAAAAGAAAAATTATTTAAAATCAAAAATAATTGGCAACTTTAAGCAATTAAACATAATTGGCCCTTAATAGTTCAAGACAAATATATGTTCAATTTTATTTTTATTAAATTTGAAATCATAATGTCTTAGTGTTCAACCCCCTATTGATTCTTCTTCTTCTTCTTCTTCTTCTTCTTCTTCTTCTTCTTCTTCTTCTTCTTCTTCTTTTTTTTTCTTTTTCTTCTTCTTCTTCTTCTTCTTCTTCTTCTTCTTCTTCTTCTTCTTCTTCTTTTTTTTTCTTTTTCTTCTTCTTCTTCTTCTTCTTCTTCTTCTTCTTCTTCTTCTTCTTCTTCTTACTAATTAAGCAGTATACGTGGACACTAACTCCCAGTATCACTAATTTCAAGTTAACCAACAAGTACCTTCTGTCTGTTTCTCATAAGTGCTTTTCACTTCACTTTTTATTTGGACATTTTTACATTGTAAAATCTAATACCAAAATAAGATAATGAAATGAATATATATTAATTGAGGTTAGACATTTTGTCAATTAGTTGTTTTTACTTCTTTATTATCGTGTCTTAGTCTACAATTTTCCATCTTTTTTCTAATTCTTTTTTACATCTGGCTAGCTTGCTGAACACGGGATAGGAAGAACACACATTTTCTGCAATTTGACTTTGTGTGCCAGTTTCCATCTGCTAACGCATAAGACCTTCTGTTATATATCTTTCTCAATATATACAGAAACACGAAGCTATAGATTAGTTTAAGATTTAGTAAATTTACCGTAAACACCGAGGCGCCATAAGAAATAACGTATAGTACTTTGTTTTGTCTCATTTCTCTCATTTTTCTTGTTTAACGCCAAATTTAGAATTTATTATTCTAATAAATGTTTATTATTGTGAATGAATTAACTTCTGAGGTCTTAAAGCTAAAATAATATTTGACAATATGATTATAATTTTCAGACAGAAAAGTATTTGAGTCATTCATTCAAATAAGAAAATTATTATAATGTTGGTGATAAAAAGCCCCGAAGCGACACAAATTCTCAATAAACTTGATTCCTTGTTAAGTTTCTGTGGAGAATAATATGAGAATTGAAATATCACATTTTGTTTCCTACAACATATTTCTGGCTTCTTGCCCGAAAAATATTTATTTCTGTACATAATAGTTATTGATTTTTCTCGATGTCAGAAGGACAAGAAATTTTACAATATATCTCAACTACGCCAGATAGATGAAAAGCAAAACTGAAACCCTGAGAATAATTAGACAAAGGAAATAAAAAGAAAAAAAACCTACATGCTGTAAAACATTAATTTTACGGTCTTATTGAACTGTATCACACTGATATTCATTTATTCTTTAGTTTACCTGGTTTCTGTGATTAGTCTGAAGCCATGTTGTGGATTATTGAGTATATTTAATTAGATAAACAGCCTCTTGTCGATCGTTATTTATTCTTCGGACTCGAAGAGAATTATGAAAAGAAGCAAATTTGATCTCAGGCTATCTGAACTGAGATAAATAAATACTGAAATGTCAACCTCTGCAAAGACCACATTTCATTAGCTCACTCTTCAAATTCCATCAATATAACGTCTATTTATTTTGGTTGCTCTATCCATTCAGCCCATGTATCGGATATTATTTCTTGATTCTGAAAATCAAATGAATTAATACTAGGCTAGTATAAACATTATATTAAACTGAAACAGTTTCCATAATTCGTAGAATAATATCTCTCATAATAAATTGCATTGAATTATCTTAGCTGATATGCTTTCATACCCACATCTATATAGAATATGGCATCTTACAAAAATAAGTGTGAAAATTGAGCACATTTAAAAGAAAGACGGAAGCGATCCTATAGCAGGAAAATGTTTACTAATAATATCATTACATGTTTTCAACGAGGATCTTTTAAGAATTAATTGATGCCTCGCAATACCAATCGTTTTGAAGATCATCATTAACACTGACTAGACAACTCCTTAACGAAGACAAAACTAGTTTCATCCCTAGAGATAGCAGGCAACTAGATTCTTTCCAGATTCTTCCCAACTCATCGTAACTCACAAATTCGTACTAAATTTCCAGATCAGATATATTGTCTCTAATTTTGTAGATTCTCTCTAAAATATGTGGCTCCTTTCCTTCATCTTCAAACCTACAAACCTAACACATGGTTCAGCATAATGCATCCCGTTGACACAAGATCTCTGTCCGTATTTTATTTCCAAATAAGGATAACAGATAGATGTAACATCCACACCATTTTCAAGAGAAGAGCAGTGTACAGAGACCTTTTACTACACTGAAAATCAACTCTTCCCTCCAGTGCTAAAACTAGATATGTGCAGAATGAATACTACATTTCTAAAAAGTGATAGAAGTCAAGGGATATCCAGTATTCACTACCATTCGTCTTCAGAAAGCTAAACCCAGCAAACATAAGGTTTCTTCGAACACATGTTTCCTGAAGTTGCCTCTCCTCAACGAAATGATAAGTTTGGCTACCCACATGACTATCTGCAGCACCATCGACAGACAGGGACTGGGTATGCAGTTAAACTACTCCACCCCCCTCACATCGAAAATGTTTATGTAACTCATGGCTGGACAACCACAATAATCAATTGCGAAATGCCGAAATGCCTCTTCCGTAATACAGAAAGTTGTCTGCCAAAAAACGTGGTATACCGTTTCCAACGCGCCAAATAACGAGGTGGTTACATCAGTAGAATGATAAGAACACTATACATCCGTAACAAACAACACCACATAAAATGTTCTTCCTTAACGACGACACAAACAGATGAGTGCAAGAACATGAATACAGATATAACAGTTATTATCTAAGCCATTCTTAGGCACATTCGAAATCTCAGAATAAATTAATCTATGCTGAAACCCAATATGTCAACACCTAGTATCTAATATAAACGTACACATTACCACACTTCTTTCCCCTTCCAAATAGATACAACCATAGTTTTGAATCAGAACCAAGCTTAATTGACATAACATGTGATCTGGGAAGGAAGGTATACGTTGCTGACGATAGCTAATAAGCTTGAAACTAGTACAACGTTCCTTTGTCAGTGTCAGTGTTGAACAAACGAGCAACGGCTTAATACGGGATGTTTGTTTACAAACACACCGAGCATTATAATAAATGTTCGGTGAATCCATACGTACATATATATATATATATATATATGTGTGCATGTATGTGTATATGTATACATACTACTGTACGTCTGTATACATATATGTATGTACGTATACATTCTTATATTTAAGTAACAGCCGTTATAAGAGTGGGAAATGAAATTTCGTTTCATTTTTTCCGTTTATATATATATACATATACATATACATACATGCTAAACGAGAGATTCGAGGAATGTTTGGAGTTATTTCTAGTTTGCCGATGAATGGCACAGGGCTTTTTTGACATTAACTTATTTGCATTAAGGTAGATTCTAAGAAATGTTGGGAGTTCATCTAGGTTTGCTTTGAAAAATGTGTCTTAGAAATTAATTTAATTTAGTCTTACTTTTATTTATTTGCTTTGAGATGTAAGAAACTTTAGTATATATGCTTTGAAGTAGTAATTATGAAAAAAGGGGTGTGTAGTTTTACATTGAAGATGTAGAATTATAACCTATTTACATTGATGTGGTAATTATAGGAAAATCTCTGCTGTTGATCTGACCTACTTGTGGGAAAATTTAGCTTCGATTAGAGGTAATAACATTTAAAAGGATTTGTTCGACTATTAATTTGGCCGATACTTGACCGAAGTGCCATATGAAGCTAATGATTATTTATGTTTTTGTTTATTTAGTTTATCTACGTTGGTCTTATACTTAGGAACGATCAAGTCCGGATTCCATTAATTAATTTTACAAATTTGGTTCGCCAATCTTATTTGTACATATAAGTTTGTGTCTATATGATTTAATCTTAATTATGTTTTGCACTAGTATAAGTATATTATATTTATCTATATGTAAGTGATGACATTGAGTATTTATACCTTTAATCGTCACATCTTGTTATCGTATATTCTGATATCATGTTTGTGTTTTTTATCAAGGATTCATTTAAATTAGTTCTTTAATGGCTTCGGTATTTTCTTGATTATTATTATTCTTTGGTTTTTATGTTGTGCTGTAAGAATTAAAATTGGTGATGCGCGGATTTACGTCATATAAATGGCTAATTTGAGGATTAAAGTCATCAGACAACGGGAGGAGGTGGAGAACGGCCTATTACGTAATGGCCTCGTAGACGCTGCAGATAGCTTTGGCTTTATTATATATGAAGTACATAATTTGACAGCTGCAGCTTAATAACGTCTGTTGTCTGCATTACGTGGTTGTTGCGGTCCGGTTACGTATGCCGAATTAGAGCGGATGGTGGTCCGCGTTTGGAGGGTAAGTACGGTTATGTTTGGCAGAATTCATAGCCACAGGCTAGCGTTTGATTTAGGGTGTTTGCTGAAGGTTAGTAAATTAATTGGAACTTTAACTGCCTTATTTACGAATGTATATATATATATATGTGTGTGTGTGTCTGTGTCTGTGTGTGTATAAGTTGTGTATATGTGTGTTGGGTGTGTGTGTGTACGTTGTGTATGTGTGTGTTGTGTGTGTGTGTGTGTGTGCGTGTGTGAGTGTCTGTGTGTGTGTGTCTTTGTGTCTGTGTGTATGTCTGTGTGTGAATGGCTGATTAATTGCTTGCAAATATCAGTGGGAAGAATTGTCCTGTTCTGTGTGGCATTACGCCCTATGTTGGGTGTAGAGGGCAATCGTAGAGAGCATTTGGGGCGAGTGTTATCATGGTCAGTTGAGGTTGGGTGACGGACAGCTTTTTTCTTTGAAGTTTGTCTTCAGCTGCAGTCTTCCTGCCCTGCTCAAAGATGGTTACAACTCCGTTGATGGTCGTTCTCCAATTCTCTGTCTTCTGCCTGGTGTTTCCATGATGGAGCGAAGGCATCGTGACTCGAATCTTTCCAGGAGCTTGATCTGTTTCCAGTGCAGGACACCGCTTTCCCTCCATAGTGGAGGGTAGTGATTACAACAGCTCTGTAGATTCTATTCTATATTGTGAAGTGCAGAGAGTGGCTCTGCCATACGCGTTTATGTGAGCTTGATAATGAGCAGCTGGTCTTAGTAATGCTCTTTGCTGAAATAGCGTTCTTAATGACGATGTGAGATGTTCCACTGCACTTAGAAGGTGGACAACGATGTTAACCAGAGGAGACTGGTACTCTTCTTTTGCTGTTTTCTGGAACATGACATCTGTTTTCCTGAGGCTGATGGTCAGGCCAATGGTCTTGGCTGTTTGAGCAAAGCTGCTGGCGGTTAACTGCAGATCTTCCTCCGTGAGCGCCAGAAGGCACAGTCGTCTGTGAACAGCAGATCCAGGTTTATGAACAGGAAGTAAATGCCCTTCCACAGATCTTCTTTACTTCGAGGAGCTTCTTACTGAATATAATTGCAAATAGGTTTAGGGCAAGGACACAGCCCTGTTTCACGGTATTCTGACTATATATATATAACAGAAAAAAGAGAATCAGTGTTGGGACGAAAGGAATTTATTGGACATATTACCATTGTTTCTCGGGCGACCAGCTCGAGGCACGATCCATATGGTGATCAAACTTGACTCTGAAATCGCGCGGACCTCGGAACTTTCCTATTTAAGCATCCAACACCAAGTATATATATATATATATATATATATATATATATACACACATTTATATATATAGATATATAGGGGAGTAACATTAAGTGTATATATTGACGACCGTATTAACGTATCCTACACAATTGATATGCCTATGTTTCCATACGCACACACATCCATATATATATATATACATGTTTGTGCTATAAAGTGACCATCATTCTGTGGTAATTCATTCATATTAAATTAGATTCATGGAAAAAAGAAACAAAAGTTCCCCGAATGAAATAGATGACACCATCTTTTGAAACCTTCATTAGTATATATTTAAATCGAGACGAATTCTACTTTAGACTTTATTGCTCTGTGGTCGATGAAATTCGGTTCTAGGCATGTACTGGGTCAATTAAATAATGGAAAATCTTCCCATATACATGTCAGTTTGCTGGTAAAGTGGAATATTGAATTTCCACACTGGCAAACACCAAGAAATTTCGATAGATGTTACAGTTGATTCAATAAACTTAAATATTTATATAAATCGACACTCAAATTATGAAAGGTGAATTTAATCACAGGAGGAATTTGAATTCTGACTGTAAATAATTAAGCACCACAAGTTGCGTTGGTCACAAGTCTACTAATGTTAGTGAAAGAACGGCCACTACGATAGAACTTTAATATAATAGAATCAAGATTAAGTAGGTATCAATATCATACCAACACGGACTGAGACACCCATTATTACATGCACACATACTTATTTATAATACGTGGATTATTTGGTTTTCAATGGAGGAACTGAGGGTATATTTTCGGCATTGATTGGGGTATCGGAAGCAATTATGCCTGAATAAATATAATGTAATTGATGTTCATATGGTAACGAGTGAGGATTTGTAACGAATCAGATATATCACCGAAGGAAGTTCCAAGCTACACCCGCACACCCATATACATACATATATACATACATAAATATACACAAACATACATGCATACATACATGCATACGTACATACACACACACACATACACACACCACACACACACACATATATATATATATATATATATATATATAAATACATGTGTGCAATCCAATCGTAAGAGACAGAGAGACTGCTTTGTGAGAATTAAAATCCAGTAGCAAGGAGAGTAGTGTGCTCAATGCATATATGATGCAAAACAAGCGTTTAGAGAGGGTAGACGCATTTATGAACAAATAAACACTTTTCCAAGTACCTTGGTTGTATTTTCTCTAACTATAACTTTGATATATATATATATATATATATATATATATATATATTATATCACACTCTTCTCTCTAAGAACATAGAGTACTCAACAACTGGTATACCGCCTATGGAAGCATCATAGCTACCATTAAACACACACACACATATATATATATATATATATATATATATATATATATATATATATATATATATATATATATATATATATATATATATATATATATATATATATATATATATATATATATATACATATATATATACATATATATATATCAAAGTGAAAATCCGAAGGCAAGGTAAAATTTCCAATCATTTTATTCACGACAGATGTTTCAATAAGGGATAGATCGATCGTGAAGCCATAATCGATCGGGAAGTCATGATCTATCCCTTATTGAAACATGTGTCGTGATTAAAATGATTGGAAATTTTACCTTGCCTTCGGATTTTCATTTTTATACTAATACACCGTTTTATATCATCTAGCTGTTCCCTTGAATGGAATTGGAGATATACTAACGCGTGGAGAACTTAATATTGGTAACAACAATTTATTGGACCGTTTTGCACAACCAATAATACGCCTTACTATATATATATATATATATATATATATATATATATATATAAGTATGTTTACGTACATACATATATGTATATAAACGTACAGTAGTATGTATATATATATACATACATGCACATATATATATATGTACGTATAGATTCACCGAACATTTATTATAATGCTTGGTGTGTTTGTAAACAAACATCCCGAATTAAGCCGTACAGTGTCTAGCAACTATCTTCGCTCATTTGTTCAACACTGACAAAGGAACGCTGTACTAGTTTCAAGCTTATTAGCTATCGTCAGTAACGTATACCTTCCTGCCAGATGATTGAACGTCATAAAGTATATACTTTCCTTATGCATATTAACGGCTGAGCAAACGGAAAAAGTGAAACGAAATTTCATTTCTCACTCTTTGTACTGTATATATATATATATATATATATATATATATATATATATATATATATATATATATATATATATATATATATATATATATATACATACATATATATATATATATATATATATATATATATATATATATATATATATATATATATATAAAAATTTAAATCCGAAGGCAAGATAAAACCACCGACCCTCCATCTCAACGCCTACTTTTGAAAAGCAGAAGAACTGCGAAACCGGTAAAGGAACCAAATAAATATATATATTTAATAAAATAAATAAGACTCCAGTTGCATCATCTTTCTTCTTTATACTGTCACTCGTGTAGGACACCTCGGTTATTTTTCATTTTGTAAAAAAAACTTCACTTTCTAATATATACCCACCACACGAAGACCGAAAATGCCACCAGAGTCTCAACAAAACAACTCACTGAACCAGGACATCTTAAATGAACTCCAACTAATTGGACCAAATACACATCTATAAAAAATGACCTCACGAAGAAACAGAAAATACCCAAGAGATGAATATTACTCCAGCATTAACTAAACTAATCGAAATCATTGAAACAGCAATGCTCCAAAAGCTGGAACAACCATTAGAACACAATCTACGAGATGTCCACTCAGTGAAAAACACCCTAATCAACATATGGACTCAAAAGCTCACAGCCCAAAAATTCGCCCTTTGGAATCTCCATAAAAATAATGGCAAGGCAGACATATATGAAAAGTGGCTAAACTCTACCCCAATCATCCTCCCAAAAAAACTTAAAATAAAACCCATCCCAAATGAACCAGAAAACCAATAAAGACTCAGGGAAAAGATGGCGTTAGAAAAATTTAAATAGAAATAGAACTGTTGCGATTAAGAGCCAACTCCAACGAAGAAAAATTCAAGTCATTCGACCAACAGATGGACACATTAATCTCAAAGCACTCTGAAGGCCTACTCTACGAAAAAACCTTAAAACTTTGGAAAGAAAACTGTGAGTTTGAAGAACTAACATCCCTCCAGCGATGGGGAATAAACGCCTCCTGGCTCAACAACTAAAAAAGTAACAAAACGTCCAACATACCCCCAGCAAAACTATAATGATAATCCCGTAAACCATAGACAAAACTATAACCCTACTAACAAAACCCGAAGATCCCTGAACACAAGGCAGGACCCGATCCGCAGATCACAACCCACACAAAACCTATTCCAAAACCGTAGACCCATGCCCACATAGAGCCTGTTCCAAAACCAAAGATCCCAACCCACACAAAGGAACAAAATCTACAACCCGTCTGAAACTTCTACAACCCGTCTGAAACTTAATAAAAGACCACACAACAACAGGGGAAATACGATTAGATATAATAATACCATTGAAAAAACATTCCAGAAAAATTTTTTTTTAGACCAAGGCTACAGGACCCACGACACCCGGTGGCACAAACCGATTTTGAAAAACCGAAAATAATCAACCTTTCAAATACAAACCTCTCAGCCCAACAAGTAAAAATTCTCTCCAAAGGACTGAAATTCACACCAACACCACCATACTCTAACCCCAATGAGATATATGACGATAGCTCACTTCTGTAGAAAATTACGTCTCACAGAGGAATTCTTTTACAAGGAGAATAACGATGAATCAATTGTACGGAATAAAAGCAGCTACAACCCTAACAAAAGGTAGAAACAGAGTTCTGGACAAATGTTGTGACCACATAGCTACTTTCCCATAACCTGAACTACCGCAACCTAAACCCAAACCCAACACGAGTCGAAGGGAATGGGAGATTATCCATGAACTAAAAAACAATACGGACATTATAATTAAGGAAGCGGACAAGGGAAGTATTGTTGTCATTATGGAGGCTGAAAAATATAAAAATTCTATGTTCTCTCTCTTACAAAATACTAATTACTATGAAAGAGTAAAAAATACCACAATCAAAAACAATGACCAGATTAAACACACTGATCTATCGATACCAGGAAGACCTGACTAAAAAGGAACGCGATTATTTAACACATTTTGAATACAAAACCAGCAACCTTTACGGACTTCCGAAGATCCACAAGTGTAAAATAATTAACGATGCCTGTAAACAATCCACCTCAGCCTGGGTGAACACACAATACCCCACAGACCTTAAATTAAGACCAATTGTAGCGGGCCCACAATGTGAAACACACAGACTGAGCAACTTTATAGACATACTACTAAAACCAATTCTCAAACACATACCAAGCCTTCTAAGAGACGATCTGGACCTCTTAAACCACCTTCCCAAACATGTCAACAACGACACTATTATTGTGTCTTTCGATGTAGTGAATTTCTACACAACGATCCCACACCAATACGGACTAGAAGCAATAGGATTCTGGCTAGAAAAATATCCCAATAAGATATCTGACAGAATAGAAAAAAGCTTCATCACCGAGGGATTCAAATTTATCTTACAGAATAACTTTTTTGATTTCAATGTCAGTACTTACAAGCAAATATCGGGGACTGCGATGGGTACAAAAGCCGCTCCAACTTATGCCAACTTAGTCATGGCATACTTAAAGTCCAGATATATGAACAGTCCAAATCAAAATACGGATTGAACTTCCACAAATATTTATCAGAGAATTGGAAACTCTACTTGGATGATTGTCTCATTCTTTGGTCCCACACACTCGACCAACTTAAGGATTTCAAAAACTTAATAAACAGCATCAATAACCACATCCAATTCACAATGGAATACAGCCAAGATCAACTCCCGTTTCTTAAAAAAAGACACAAATATTGAAACTGACATACACTACAAACCAACAGATTCCAAACAATACCTGCTATTCACCTCCAACCATCCAAAGCACACGAAGACGAACATTCCTTTTAATCTAGCAAGAAGAATTTGCACAATTGTCTCCAATTATGTAACGCGAAATAAAAGACTTCAAGAATTAAAGGAAATTCTACTCGAAAGAGAGTATCCACTATTACTAATAAATAATGGAATAGAAAGGGCTAAAGCAATAGGCATTGATGAATTACGAAAACAGAAACAAATTCAAGGTACATCTAATATTCTATCATATATCTCAACACACAACCCAAGAAATGCGGAAGCTGACAACACTATTCACAAGAACATCCCACTACTAAAACAAAACCCAACAATGAAAAAAGCCCTTGAAACACACAAAATAATCAAAAGCAAAAGACAACCGAAATCACTGAAAACATTACCAACCAATGCCAAATTAACTACGACAAACCCACAACCATGTGTCAAAAAATATGGTCGCTCTAATTGTGGAACCTGCACTGACCTCATTGAAGGCAAGACGTGTACATTTAAATCAGGACAAAATTTTACTGTAAAAAATCATTTAACTTGCTCATCAAAAAATTTACTTTATGCCATTAAATGTAAAGGATGCAATGAAGATTATATAGGACAAACTAAACTCACACTCAGAAACAGAATGACAGTTTATCGCCAACAATTACGAGATCCAACCACGAGACAGATACCACTAAGCACACATCTAGATATATGCGCAAGTAATAAGACACCCAAATTCCAAGTCTTCCCATTTTACCTTTGCGCTGACAATACAACAGAACAAATACGAATAAATAAGGAACATATGTTTATTCAAAAATATAGGCCAGCATTAAATATGGTTTAATATACATTATGTCAACACCATACCATGCTTAACATCCAAACAGACACAGACACACACACATAACACCTTCTACTTTAGAAAATAAAAACCCGAACTAAATAAACCTTAACATAGGTTTGCACTGACAATACAACAGAACAAATACGAATAAGTAAGGAAAATATGTTCATTCAAAAATATTCCTACTACAGGAATAATTTTCCTACACACACACATACACACACAAACAATATATATACATTCTCTTCATCGTAACATGCTAACCATACTGCCACATACATTACACCCATACCCACACATAACAACCCCCACCCCCTCACGCACAACTCCCTACCCCATTTCTACTAATAGAATCACTTTCCTACACACATATATATACACACACACAAAATATATATTCTCTCCATATTAACATACTCCCACACACAAACACATAACACCCATATATACACACACACAACTCCCTCCCCTATTTCTACTAATAGAATCATCTTCCAATAAATACACACACACACAAGCACACAAATAAACATACACATCTTTACTTTCTTTATTCAATAGAAAATATGAATTCTGACACCCCAGCGAACTAACCATATTCACTGAACCAGAACAATTCACCCATCCCATTTCTCTTGACCATTATCTTTTGCTTGTCAAAAAATTCTCTAAAAAGGCTACAGAATAGATTTCCAAATAAGGGCGCGAAAATTTGATGAAAACTTGTTCACGTGACAGCCATAATTTCATTTATAACCAATCAAATTACGTTTATTAAAAAAAAGCCTTCGTGAGCTCCCTTTTTTTTAAGTAAAGAGAAATTCAAACACACACACACACACACAAACACACAAGCACACAAATAAACATACACATCTTTAATTTCTTTACTTCAATAGAAAATCTGAATTCTGACACCCCAGCGAACTAACCATATTCACTGAACCAGAACTATTCTCCCATCCAATCTCTCTTGACCATTATTTTTTACTTGTCATAAAATTCTCTAAAAATGCTATAGATTGGATTTCCAAATAAAGGCGCGAAAATTTAATGAAAACTTGTTCACATGACAGCCATAATTTCATTTATAACAAATTACGTTTATTAAAAAAAAGCCTTCGTGAGCCCCCCTTTTTTTAAGTAAAAAGTAATTCAAACACTCATATATGAAAAAACAACCTGTGACACCCCCCTCTTGTTTGAAGAACTTTGTAACGCGAACTGGCGCGAAATTTATTATAATTATTGACCAACCAATCAAATTACTTCTCGAAAAACCTGGCATTTCGAGCTACTTTTTCCATATAAAACAAGTAACATTCAGATGTGAGAAAAACCACAGACCCTCCATCTCAACTCTACTTTTGAAAAGCAGAAGAACTGCGAAAACGGTAAAGGAACCAAATAAATATATATATATATTTTTAAAATAAGACTCCTCCAGTTGCATTTTCGATTTCATCTTTTTTCTTTATACTTTCACTCGTGTAGGACACCTCGGTTATTTTTCAATTTGTAAAAAAACCTCACTTTCTAATATATATATATATATATATATAGAAGCAGAGGCAGGCAGGTCAGTCTACTACCACTATAAATAGCAGTAGTCAAAATGACCAGATTTCATCTCGACCAGGGGCAGATTAATGATAATAAGGTATATATACCGAATAGGAACATATGTATTATCCAACCATATGCCAATATGGTTCAATGGCAGGTTAATAAATTATTTGTGTCATTATTTACCATTTTTTCCCATTTGGTTCTGGCTCCTCTATACACTCTGATTTTATCTCTCTGATTGTAACCAGAGAACTGCTTACGGTGGATGAAGTGTTGTATGTGTCTCTCTAGTTCTTCGAGGTTGCGCATGCGGGACACGTTTCTCATCACCCAAATGGGGAAAAATGGTAAATAATGACACAAATGGGACCTGTCCTTGTATAGGAGCAAATTTTGGAACAGAATAGAAAGAACTAGGAGTAAGGCTAATAGAATAAACTCATGGTATGATAGCAATAAATACCAGAGTGTAATGTTCATCGATACAACCCCTAGAGGTGAATTAGCTTACAAATTTAGAAGTGCCCTAGATAAACATAAACTCAATATTCAGATAGTAGAAAGACCAGGTACCTCCGTAAAACACTTATTAGCAAGACATACCCTTTTCAAAGACCCCCTGTATAGATAAGAAATGTATAACCTGTAAAATAAGCCTCCATATTAACTGTAAAACTAGAAATGTAGTATATAGCATAAGATGTACTGAAGGACAATGTAGAGACAAAAATATAGTGTACATATGTGAGACAGCTCGTAGTGTAGGGGAACGGATAAATGAACACTGGCGAGACCTTCAAGATAGTAAATAATCATCTGTACTCTACCAACATGCTAAAATAGAACATAGAAATAAAAATAGAATCTACACACAGAAAAGACGCAATGTTTAGACAAATCACAAAGGCAATAAACATAAATGAACTCCAACCAAAATTAAATAGAACATATGAGTGGAACAGCAACATCACAACTTACAATTAAGAACAAAATGAAAACACACACGCACATAGAACAAACAACCAACCGGTAACATGTAAATAAACAAATAAATAAATGAATATAAACACACACAGACATCCGGATGTGGCGCATGCGCAGACTGAGCGCACAACACACACACAGAAAAAAAATGGCGTAGGACAGAACAAAGGAGAGGCACAAAAACAAAGAAAAGAATCTCCAGTCACTGAAGAGGTCACATAATGTGTGACGAAAGATCTTTGACAATATATAAACAACTATCTGGTTGTTGAACCAACCAACCAACCAGAAATTTATAAATTCCTAAATTTATAAATTTGTTATAATAAATTGAAGTAAAAGCAACTGGTGCGTGTGTTGCTTATTGGCAACATGACCCTCCCAAAGTATAACAATATATATATATATATATATATATATGATAAGTCGTGTAACTATATAGGTGCCACTTCATCTAAATTTAAGGAACGGTGGTACAACGCGTATTTTTAAAAGAATGGATAAGAAGTTCTGAACTTCTCTATCTTAAATAATATGGTCCCTAAAAACAAAAAAAACATAGATTGCTCATTATCTTGACATAAGCTAGTTAATGCCTCACCATATGTAAATTCTTCTATTTATAAAAATTGTAATCTCCGTAATATTGAAATACTTCATATCATTAGTAATACAAAATCTATTATTAATAAAAGAACAGAGATATCCAGCGGATGTTTTCTCAAAAATCTCTTAATCATTTAAGAGAATATATAGCTAAATGTATATATTTGTATGATTGATTTAATAGTTATCTGTATGTAGATATATTAATATAATTGTAGGTTTCTTAGATATATACATATATATATCATAACAACATAAGTGGCATCATTCCTTCGCAAAATATATTATATATATTATGCTTACATTATAGGCCCCCAATAATACATTCTTATCCTGCCACCCATTGCCTAAAATCTTATAATATGATTTGTATTATAATTAATCTAAGTGTTTCCCCTTTGTTTATTTACTTATGTATATGCAATCCTCACTATATATTAATATATACCTTTATTTTTTCAAAACATTAGAATATAAGATATATATAGTATCGAAGTATATACATATATATAATCGTATGTATATGTGTGTGTAGTCTCTCTCTCTCTCTCTTCTCTCTCTCTCTCTCTCTCTTCTCTATACTATATATACTATAATTATATAATATTATATAGTATAGTATATAATATATATCCCTTTACTAAGAAGATATAAGCATTTAGCGGTTTTTTCTGACCAATCTAATTACGCTATTTTTAAATAGCATATGAAGCGTCTAAATTAACTGTCCTTATTATTTATCTTATTGTTTATTTCTTATATTTTCCAATAGCCTTTACATCCTATAACATTTTGAGATTTTGAATCATATACCCGTGTAGAGTATATCGCATGCATTTTATACATCTAATATTCCATTTGGTCTGAAAAGCCATGCTATGATTTAGAATCCCTGAAATATACATAACGAAATAAATAATGATGCTATAGTAATATATATTCGTTTAATACTATTATTATCATAATACTCCAGATAAATGTTACTGTCGAGTGCTTCGTATCTGTTATGAACTCTGTTGGTTACATATCAACAAAGTCATTGTATAAATATATATATATATATATATTATGTATGTATAGTATATATATATATATATATGTGTGTGTGTGTGTGTGTGTGCGTGTGTGTATGTGTCTGTGTGTGTGTGTGTACACGCACACACACTCAGACATATATAATCGTCTTGATACTTTGTCTTACATTACAATCAGAAGTAATTTATTTCAGTATCGTGATTTATTTCAAAATGTAAACATAGATTCTATATAGACATTTAATTGATAAGTCAAGTGATATGTTCAATCTTGTATGAAAAAGTCGACATCATTCCATTAGCAAAGCCAAAATTATTACAGACATTTCATAAAGGTGTGCTAAATAAATGCTTGACTGAGAGCGACATTTCTGTACATTAGTGCCTGTGTAGCGCAGAGATAGCCAGGAATACAAAATTTCTTCCACGGATTCGTTATTTGAAAAAACTAAATATTACAATCAATAAAACAGTTACTTCTTTTGATTGCAAAATCTACAATAGAGGTTTCGTTTCTAATAATATATTCTTTGTAGCTGTATAATTTGAATAAGTTTCCTTTTCCTTCCAATTGACTATGAAATCAATCGGATTCAACTTTTGGAAACTAACACATAACATTTCAAACAGGAAATTTCATGACATACATAACCAGGCCGTGCAATTTTTTTCATATTAAGCGTGTCCTCTGACAATCCATTCCCCCCAAAATCAACGTTCTTAGGATGTATATACTCTGCATACTATGAATAAGCCTACTACCAAGTGACTTGAACTATGAACAGGGCACTCCGACTAACACACATTTCATGGTTTATTTAGTAATATTTGCGTATTAATGATTTACATAATTGTGAAAGTAGCACTCATTTGAAAGGGGATTTATAGTCAATTTAATCGCCTCACTCTTATGACTGGTACAGCGATCATCGTCCCATGAGGGATGAGACATAAAACCCTAAATGGTTTCTTTGTTGCTATTACTTTCAGTATGGTTAATTTTAACTTGTGAGACAGTTGATACAACTGTAATTCTGATAGACACATACACACATACTCACACACACGCAAAATACGCACATAGACACATGCACACAGAAATGTGTACACATAACGCGTGTATCCCCATGTATATACATACGAGGTTCGGTTGAAAGCTTCATAGACTGAAAAAATCATAGGCTAACCAAGACACTCTTGTGGAATGATTAAATGAGGTTTATTTTTCAACATATTCCTTGGATATAAACAAGACAGTTATTAGTAAGAAGAGTTGAAATTAATGCATGCAAGACTTCCCAGTTGTTGTCAATCCTTTATATCAGCCTATGATCTTTTCCGCCTACCCTCGTATACGCTTCAGGTAAGTGCAATTTGCAATTAATTAGTGATATGTTGGGTAAACTTTATATGAATAATATAATTAGTCGAATAAAATAATTACTCGAACTTTTGAATGTAAAACAATGAAAATATATTTGTCGAGAACTGAACATTATAATGGTTTCTTGTATAGGCTCAAGACCAGCAATGTTTTGGGGGGGAGGGGAAAGTCGATTAAATCGACCCCAGTATGTGACTGGGTACTTTATTTTATCGACCGCATAAGTATAAAAGGAAAAGTTAACCTCGGCGAGATTGGTACTCAGATGATAGAGGGCCGTAATTCTATGCTGCAAAGCATGGCGTCCGACTATCTACCAATACTGCCAATCCAAATAATATTTAATAAGAGATTTTTCTATCTATATGTCCTCTAAATTGTCTTGTTTAATGATATGATGTAACGGCTGCAACTAGGTTTTAGCTTCTAAGGCACGAAACAAGCAATCTATTTTTAAACTCCAACCGTCCTGTGTAAAGGGACATCGATTAAACAATTAAAAATTCGAACGATTTAAAAAATAAAATTTCGTAAATAATTGAACATGTACAATCATGAAATATAATCGAAAATCTGCAAATGAGCAAGTTTCTCAGTATAATATGATTATCTAAATTAACATGTTGCTTTTATGAATATCCAGAAATATGGCGGTAAAAAAAGTTATGTATGATACATTCCAGTTCTGGCATTGTGTGGGGATATGAGAACTTTGTTAAATGATTGTATTCAACAATATATTGTGAAGTTACTGGTCTTTTAAAAACAGACTTATCTGACCTCTGCTGCTCTTTCTTTACTTTCGAAGCAAACGTTGTGTAAGATTATATTTCTAATGTTTGTTTTCCATTAATTAAGAAAAACAAGAGTGACAGAATAAAACCTTTGTCTACAGGATAATAGGAATGATAATTCGTAAATATTTAGACTGTAGAAAGCAATGATAGTCGTTCCTGTTTTCTCTGTAAACTTACTTCAATTATTCATTAATTTTCGCTCGAATACGCCGTCCGATATTTTCTTTCTTCCAATCATTTTTGATAACCGCATTCCATTTTCTATATATGTATATGTCAGTATAGACATAAAAACTTTTTTTTCTTTTGCCATTTAACATATGGCGATATACATACACACGTATATATACGTATATTTCGTATATATAATTAAAAAGTGAAATTGAAAACGCTCAGAAGTATCTTTTAAATTATTTTTTTCTTTAATCCGACGGAATGGATAATTTTGTAAATGTAACATTGAATATAACTGCTTTCTATTGGTATAACAATCTTATAAAAGAGTAGATATTATATATTAAACATTTAAAAAATGTTTTGTACTGTATTCTGTGAGCAGTTACAATGAATATATGTAAGTTTTCTGTCAAACTTTCTTCTTATATATATGTTCCCTATGAAGGTGTTGTGGGGAACGTGGCGGTGGGGTTTGTCAGGTCAGGATACAATTGACTTCACTTGGTTATATATAGAAAAAGTTCTTACCATTCATACTAACGGAGTAGTTGGCATTTTTAATGTGTGTAGTCAGTATTTGAAACTGAAGAAAATTAAAGGTGGATATAGAATTAGTATTTTGTCTTGTGGTATGTGTGTACCTCTTGTATCAAAAAATATAAATATAAATATGAATAGAAATATAGATATAAATAGAAAAGAAAAACGTCCTGGGGTGGTTGTTGAAGGAACTGGGTTCCTGAAGAAAAGAAAGAGAAGAAAAAGTGCGGAAAAAAATTAATAAGAATAAGAATGGATTTTATTATAGGCACAAGGCCAACAATTTGAGGAGAGGGGAAAGGCAATTAAATCATACCCGACACTCACACGTACACACACACGCACACACACACGCACACACACACGCACACACACACACACACCCACACACACCCACACACCCACACACACACACACACACAGACACACACACACACACACACATATATATATATATATATAAACTCGACATCGAGACCAACTTTTGTCGAGACGCTTACCAACTTAAATGGGTGATCGCCATCAACAGCGCCACAGAAAATAAAGCGCCCACGCAACCCACCCCAAGTTCCCTACTTACCACCCCGACAACCCACAACACACAACCTCACCAAATCTCAACTCACCACTCTTTCCAACCTAAAATCGAAGAACCTCATCTACCTCCCCTCCGACAAGGGAAAATCATTCTGCGTCATCAGCAGAGAGGCCTACAACACCCTGGCCCTCCAACACCCTTGACGATGACAACCTCTACTCCAACGTCACGGGAATCACTCCCGCGCAGATAGAGGAGCACATCAACGCCGCCTAGACCAACATCTGCGACCGGCCGATGCTCCCGAAGAAGCTGAGATACAACCTCCTCACCAGGAACAGCAGACTATCCGCCTTCTACCACCTCGTGTAAACACACAAACAGGGACCCGACCTGAAGATCAGGCCCATTGTATCGAGCGTGGAAGGACCGTTCTACAAAATTTCATGGCTCCTAACCAGAATATTCGAACCCATCTTAGACACCTTGCCGCAACACGTTAACAGCTCCGAGGAGGTGTTGGGGCGCCTGCATCAAATGGATCCCGACACCAGAAAGGATAACAGATATGCCTTCAGCATTGATGTAGTCGCTCTCTACACCTCGGTCCCGGCACTCCAGGCCTTTAATATACTGATGGAACGCGTCCAATACATCGACCTACACTGCTTCAGGCTCACCACCACTGACATCCACCAACTCCTATCCATCGTCGTCGACAACACATACTTCGGATTCCTTGACCAAACATACCAGCAAACCTCGGACTGACCATGGGCTCAAGCCTGTCGGGTGTGCTAGCGATCTCATAAATGGACAGCCTCGAGCGCAAGGCACTCAACGCCTGCCACCCCAAAGCCGTCGCCCTTTTCTCAAGGTACGTGGAGGATATCCTCATCCTCACATCTTCCCAAAGCATGGCGAACAGAGTCTATGAGACGTTCAACAACACGGACGAGAACATTGATTTCAGTGTTGAACACTCCAGCGACGACGGGTCACTTGCGCTCCTCGACTTCCGAAACAACATCACAGAACAGGGAGGGGAGGGATCCACTACAACTTCTACGAAAGGCAGCCTGCAGGGACCTGTTCGTCCACTACAAGTCCGCCCTCCCTAACAGTGCCAAAAGAGGATACATCACGAACGAGATCACGCGAATTGAAAACAGATGCAGCGATCCCGAGAATGGTGTCACTCATACCAAATGATTCCTCGAGGAGTTGGAGACAAACGGGTACCCTACCTCGCTCACAGACAGAAGTAGGAGACACAAGACACAAGAGACAGAGAGGCACCCAAGGCAAGTGCTTCCTTAAAATGCCACACCTGGGCGAGAATACCACCAACGCTATCCGCAAGGCTATACGGAGGGAGGGCCTCCACATCCACCTGGCCCACTCGGGCCCCTCCCTGCGAAGATGCCTCTCCTGGAAACCAGAGAAATAAATTGATGCGTGCTCCCTCAGAGACTGCCCGATGCGCCATGCGAACTGTTACCTACGCACATATGTCGTGTATGAGATAGAATGTAACAAGTGCAACCAATACTATATAGGTAGCACAATCCGGCCGCTGCACATCCGGATCAAGAAGCACACTAACACCAGGGCCTCGTCTTTCCGGAAACAGATAGCCAAATGTGGAAACAAAGACGGAAGGCCCATTGACACAATTCTAGCGACAGGAAGAAACGTCGGCACATTACGAATCAAGGAAGCACTTTGGATCAAACGCCTAAGGCCACAAATAAACAACCGATCCGAGGGAAGCGAAATCAGGTGGTTGGTTTAAATAAACAAACGATGCAGCAACACACGCACACACACACACACACTAGCGAGACAGCAACACACACACACAGTAGCATTCCACCATACGAACATAGTACACTGCCAATACAGACGAACAAGGCAACAACACACGCACACACACACACTCAAGCGAGACAACACACACACGCACACACACACACACACAGTAACATTCACGAAACAGGCAGAGAATACTATGGGCTGACAGCTAGCGCCACCGCACTCCCACAATTGAAAGAACTATTTCTGCCGCCGACCTCTGCTTGACCGACCCCATTTTACGCGCACGCGCGCTCTGCTGAATACCTCAGATATTCAAAACAACGAACAGCGGAGGACACGTTTCGCACCTTTCCGACAGACAACCTTCCCCCCCACGGAAAACCCCCCAGTTGATGGATGTGAATCCGAAATATATAGGGACAATTAAATCTCTCCCAAGGTAACTCTATCTCGTGTTATTATTTTTATTTTTATCCTTTACGCTCTTTCCTACATTCTTCTACACGCTACAGTCTTCACGCCACACATCTCAAGGTACACTCACTTACATCTCTCTCTCCACCACCGGATTTTGTTACCCGGAGATTTACCCATTTGCATTGTCGAGGCTTCCAAACGACTTAAAGAAATGTACCTTATTATTCCCCAATGCTTCTAGCAAACTTCAATACTCTCATATATATATATATATATATATATATATATATATATATATATATATATATATATATATATATATATATATGTTTATTAAAATAACAGATTAAAGTTTAAGCAAAGAATCGTTGCTTTCACCCTTAAGGGTGAAAGCAGCGATTCTTTGCTTAAACTTTAATCTGTTATTTTAATAAATATTTGCTCTACTGTTCTCATATATTTGATATATACTTATCCTTATCGAGCCCTCTTTGTATTTTAGTCTTCAAATTTATTATTATTATTACTATATATATATATATATATATATATATATATATAAACGGTTCAGTACCATACGAACACGCCAGACAAAGACATGACGGTAATATAGACAATATAGAAATTAAAATAATATCCAAGCATAGAAATGGTCGAACAGGTAGGCAAATCAGCGAAGCAACTGAAATAGAGCTTAGAAACCCAAACTTAAATAGAAAAATACGAATGATATAACAACAACAACCACACCCAACAGATAATACTGACTTAAGGGAATTATTAATAAATAAATAAATAAATATATACACACGTACAATAACAACAAACACATATAAACACACACTAGTAAACAAAGATACAATACAAAAACCAAAACACATACACTCAAACGCGAACACACACACCAAACATTATACACACACGTAAACGCATGCGCAGAGAAGGAGACAAAAATAAATAAATAAATAAAATTGCGCTCAACTGTGGCATAGGAATTTACTTTCCTTCAATTGCGAAATAATGGTTTTTGACTTTACTATTCGTCTGAAATCAAGACGGTTTGCGAACTCTTTATTTTCAAATCTGTCTTTCATAACGACACAGAATTGTTTACATCCCGCCGTCATCTTTTTTAAGTTCTACAGAATCTGCAGATTATAGGATGTCAGTCGCACGAGGAAACTTCAAATTTCTCTTCCATAACGACACAGAATTGCTTGCCCTGTCATCTTTTGTTAATGCCTAAAGAGCTGCAGATTGTACGGTGTCAGTCGTACGAGCAAACTGAATGTCCCTAGATACCCTTCTTACAGACTTGTTGGGTCTTCGCACACATGTTTCCCGAGTCTGATTGAAGATATCTTCCGATACTGGTGGACATCCAGTTCCCTTTGCGCTACACAGACAGCCTTCCTCTTTGAATGATTTATTATATGTCCATATCTGCTTTCCGGTAATTCTATTGAAATTTCTCGAAAATGCAAGCTGCGCGCTCCTGTTTGATTGTGTTGGAGCATAATGTAAAACACAACATGCCTTATCATTTTAGTGAACGTCATACTTCAACCCGATATAGTCGATTTCCCGGCTGTGCGCCGGGGGCTCGGAAAGTTCAGCCTTCCTTGAGTGCTTGGCAAAATAAATTTCCCAACTTTCGGTAAACGAATCTACTCGGAGCAGACGATTTGCCCCGGAGCCGGCCGCACCGCCTGTTTTGACCGCCACATTATACTCATACCTATAAACTCTAGGCTTAGGCATAACTGTTAGCTGTATCATGCCTTCCTCTGCTGGCACGTAAATAAACCCCTCCTGTGTGAATTAATAGTATTCTTTTCGTATAGACGATGACCTGTAGCAGCTGGTTGACTTCCCCCTAGCACACCTGAAGCCTATCGCAGTTACGTTCCTAGAGAAATGGGAAAAATTAATTTCCATTTATTTCTCTAGACGCTACCATTCGAAACTGGCTGACACGTGGTTAGGAGGTGCTGGCTGGGGTTTAAAATCGAATGCTTTTATATCTAAATCCCACCTTGATAACTTATCGAGATTCCCTATAGTACACTTAAACCTTTTCATATAAGACTCTCTCTGTAATTTCATTAAATAAATCTCGCAAAACAAACCTTTAATTTTCTATTACTTTTCTAATAATTTAATTTCATCCTATAACTCTTAACATAAGTTAACGTTGCAATTTTCTGTTAACACATTAGACCATACAGACACCCATATATATGCCTTTGTTAAAATATGGGTTCTTTGGAATAACATTTTTCACGGCGTCTTTTAGCATGACTGTAGTGTGACCCTTACACTGACTTTTCTTCTTTCGTTCTTTTTTATTCCCTGACGGAGAGGTGGTAGTACATTATAAGCCTTCGCCCCCTCACCAGATGGTCATTAGTAGACCGAGTTGCCATCACTTGAGGGCGACTGACCGAGATGAAAGCACCTAGTTGGTCAGTCGTCCTCTCTGTCTCTGATTTTTGGACCCATGGATTTTATATATTCCTTTGTTATATTTCGAATACCTGATGATATCACCGGATTCATACGGATCCCGGTCATTGAAATGATCATAGTATAATAAACTTTTCAAGGATTTACATCAGTCCAGCCTCCTGCTATTTTATTTATAATAATTATCTCCGTATTAGCACCACCGACTACACAAACGAAGACAGTGAACTACACTACGTTGAGTACTCTCCATAATATTACATCAAGATTGACCATACGGAATAACCAATTCTATCCAGTGGTGAACCAACAAACCTACATAAATATATATATATATATATATATATATATATATATAAATATATATATATACACACACACACAAACATACACACACTCACACACACACACACATACACACACACACACACACACACACACACACACACACACACACACACACACACACACACACACAC
Source organism: Eledone cirrhosa (assembly GCA_964016885.1). Taxonomy (NCBI): domain Eukaryota; kingdom Metazoa; phylum Mollusca; class Cephalopoda; order Octopoda; family Eledonidae; genus Eledone; species Eledone cirrhosa. The sequence goes on along the minus strand of OZ024741.1, from coordinate 382,836,198 downwards.
ATATATATATATATATATATATATATATATATATATATATATATATATATATATATATATATATATATATATATATATAAATATATATATATCAAAGGCATGTATTGAGTTATAAACTCAAAATAGTCTCATTTCAATAAATTAGCTCCAGGAAAGAGGTTTTTCCGAAATATATAGAATAACTGAACAAAAAAGAAAAACGAACACAGACATATACATATATGTGTTCAAATCGTAATGGACCAGAATCGCTAAGGTGAAAAAAATACTAACTACAGACAATAGGGTTTGCCATACTCAATTTAAGAATAAATCAAGAAAAATAAATACAAAACCATTATTGTGGTAACGACCGAACACCCGGACAGTTTTGATAGAAGAGTTTCACAATGTTATTTGTGAAAAGGTGTACCAAAGTCCTAGATCATCTGCGGGTGAATAAATTAGTATCCTAATCACTTCTAAATATATAAAAAAAAATGGATAGCGTGTGTATATGTAACGCACATGGTTCCCGAATTTAGCGCCACTAAAAATAGCAGCCGAGTTTACACGACATTTGAATTAGTTCGACGAATTACCAGAGCCGAATATATCAAAGGCATGTTAGAAACTCAAAGTAGTCTCATTACAGTAAATTAGCTATAGGAAAGAGTCTTTCCGAGCCGTATAGTATAACTGATCCATTACGATTTGAACACATATATGTATATGTCTGTGTTCATTTTTCTTTTTTGTTCAGTTATACTATATATATATATATATATATATATATATATATATATATATATATATATATATATATATATAGAAAGATTTGAATGGATACAGTTTATTTGAAAGGAATTTATTGACACATGTTTCTATAACAGTTACATAACCTGAAAACAGCTGCTATCTACAAAGTATTAGTTATGCAGACATTCAATATTTCAATGTTATTATTTACTGTCATTTCATCAGAATAATATTACTGAGGACCTATTTGGTTTTTATAGACAATATTAGGAGGGAGGGGTGAAGTTGTTAGAAGAATAGTTGAGGGAGTGGTTTTTTGATAGCAGTGAGAATTTTTGGTGGCAGTGAGTAATTAGATTCCCATCTGTTGTTTTGACATTTTTTATAGAATATATTATTGGTTATTTTTCTAAATCTATAGAAGGATTAGAGATAGTGAAGATATGCGTGGTTGGTTTTGTGTTTGCACTTAATTAACATTCAGACTTAAATTTTTCTTTCAAGTGTACGTATCCTTTCACCCACGCATTCACACACAAACATATTTGCACACCTCTACAAAATACATATACTCACATTCACATAGTAACATGTTCATACTTACATACATATACACATGTATACATATATATATACACACATGTATTCATGTACATACATACGCGTTCATGTGTATACATTTTCAAACTCAACTTAATAAACCGTTAATTTTCATAAGGAAAGTATATACTTTCGAACGTTCAACTATCTGGCAGATGGGTAAACGGTGCTGATGATAGCTAACAAGCTTGAAACTAGTACATCGTTCCTGTGTCAGTGTTGAACAAAAAGGTGACGTGGTTGCCTTAACACCGTATGGCATAAATTCAGGCTGTTCAGTTTGTTTACAAACGAACAAAGCGACGTTATAATAAGCGCCGCTAAACTGATACGTGCATATATGTATGTGTACCTGTATGCATATGTATGTATATATGTATATATATATATATATATGTGTACCTGTATGCATATGTATGTATATATGTATATATATATATATATATATATATATATGTACGTCTGTATACATATATGTATGTACGTATACATGCATACTTACATTTATATATATATATATATATATATATATATATATATATATATATATATATATAAGCACTTTAATACATGAATACACTTACATCTAACTATACACATCAAACATATATATATATTTACTTATTTATATACATTTTCACATATATATACATACTTATGGTCGTTTTTAGACACATTCATTATCGCATATTTGCACCTATTCTCATCAGCATATCTTTCCATTATTAGTGTGGTAATTTAATGTTATTAATATATGTTGAGAAGAGATTGTTTTTATATTTTTCTAACTAGATTGAGGTTTATATAGTTGGGGGATGTCCCTCTTTTATGTAATATTCGGCTTGTAGTGGGAAAAAAGGGTTTTAGTTCTGTGACGGCAGAATAATGTTCGTTCAATTCTGTTATTCAGCAATTTCTTCTTGTGTGTGATTATGTAATATATCTCAAGATTACACAATTTGCAGAAATTTTGGCTACTGGAAAAGCTTTGGGTTTTAGCTAATTTCTCCCATTTTAGGGTAAACTTTTGATCGCTATCCCTGAGCGTCCAAGCTTTTTCTGCTAAAGTTGTTACATTTCTTTGGCTCTGGTGTTTTATTGAGTAAGAATGCCTATATAATCGAGATTTAAACGATGTTGCCGTTGATCCCACGTAATACCACTCGTTGCCTCCGGATTTAATGGTACACTTATAAATAATATTTTTTTCCAGGCAGTTAATGCCGAGGGGGCAGTTGTCGGGATAGGTGCAGTTACAGTTGTGTACGTTGGGTTTTCTCTGGAGTAGTATTGCGGACGAACTTAGGTGTGGTTTATTTATGTTCTGTAGTGTATTGTCTACTGTTTTTTTTGTGTTCTTTGTACTTAAGTTCTTAGTGTTTTCGTTTAACCTTCTAGTATTGATCTTTTTTATGTGTTGTTCAAGGTTTAACGCTGTAGAGTATGACAGTCTTATAGTGGTAGGGTTTAGGATTTTGTGGTATTTGTGTGATGTAGGAAAATGTCTCTTAATTATTTTAAAGAAGAGTACTGGTAAATTTGTACTAATGGAACTATTGTATTCGGGGTTATACCATAAGTACTCTTTGCATCGCTTTCTATTAGTTTTGTTTGTTGGTTTACTGGTGTGCATACTATGGTAGTAAGTGTGGTTTGGTGTTGTGTTATTATATCTACCTATGTGGGATTTATTTTGGGTGTTTTGATTGTTCCCATCTATATACTCTATTTTGTTGAGGTAGCCTGCTTTACTAAGGGCGTTATCGTAGTACTCGGCGTGTTCATTAAATACTTGTATGTTAGAAGATAGACCCGAGATTCCAAGGGAAATATTTTTAGGGATAGATTTAATTATAGAGATGGGGTGGTTAGACCCAACATTTACGTATTTGAGATTTTCATTCAATTTATGAAACGGTTTAATCAAACCAGAGTTTAAATTGAGTGTGACATCCAGCAAGTTAACTACTTTAAGGTTGTATTCATATGTTATAGTTAGTCCTATTTCGAGTAGTAGTTTTCTTATATCTTTGCGTAGTTTTTCTAGTTTTTGGTTATTTAGGTTTTTAACTAGGAGGAGAACATCGTCGCGGTATATTCCGCCGTGGAGATTGCTGAATTTTTCCTGGAGTCTAAAGGCGATAAATAACCCCACAATATCAGTTATTTCCGCCGAATCGTTAGAGCCCATTGTTATGTCAAAGTTAGAGGGTCTATCTTTACGTACCCAATAACTGTTATCAAATTTGACTATAGTTTTCCTAGCTTCTAATATAATCTTAATTTCATCGTTTGTAAGGTCAGAGTTATCCTTAGCAAACTTAATGGCTCTATTCAAAGTTTCAGGTGATATCGATGAGTAATATACATCGATATCAAACTGGATAAACTTGGATTTATTCTTATTGCTAATGCTATTAAACCATCTTATTGCTTCTTGGATCTTCCCCCAGAGTTTAATGTTAACCTTAGCCTTAATTTGGGGGATGATTCTATCTAAAATATATTTGCTTATTTTACCTATATCTGATTTAGAGGGGTAGATTAATCTAATTTTAGGGTCATTATCAAAGTTTACCTTATGGTGCTTAAGATTGAAGGTGGGTACCGCCGGTAAGAGTGGTCCTGTCCTATCTTCGATTCCGAGATTTTTCACTATTTCGCATGCCTCATCATTGATGTGCTTAAGAGTTACTTCATTCGTTTTTCTATATTTTTTATGTAATTCTTTTCGAATGAAGTTGTTGTATGTAGTGCAATCCATAGTATACAGGTTTGATGTTTTGTCCGTTTTTACTACAATTCCTTTGGTGTTTTTAAGGTCGTCCAGTAGTTTTTTTTATATCTTTCTGTAATTTGTTGTTGGTGTTACGTCCTTTGAATTTAATTTTAAGGATTAAGTTCATAAGGTCCTGCTCAAATGCATCTAATAAAACACCAGAGCCAAAGAAATGTAACAACTTTAGCAGAAAAAGCTTGGACGCTCAGGGATAGCGATCAAAAGTTTACCCTAAAATGGGAGAAATTAGCTAAAACCCAAAGCTTTTCCAGGAGCCAAAATTTCTGCAAATTGTGTAATCTTGAGATTTATTACATAATCACACACAAGAAGAAATTGCTGAATAACAGAATTGAACGAACATTATTCTGCCGTCACAGAACTAAAACCCTTTTTTCCCACTACAAGCCGAATATTACATAAAAGAGGGACATCCCCCCAACTATATAAACCTCAATCTAGTTAGAAAAATATAAAAACAATCTCTTCTCAACATATATTAATAACCTTAAATTACCACACTAATAATGGAAAGATATGCTGATGAGAATAGGTGCAAATATGCGATAATGAATGTGTCTAAAAACGACCATAAGTATGTATATATATGTGAAAATGTATATAAATAAGTAAATATATATATATGTTTGATGTGTATAGTTAGATGTAAGTGTATTCATGTATTAAAGTGCTTATATATATATATATATATATATATATATATATATATATATATATATATATATATATATATATATATATATATATATATATATATATATATATATATAGAATAATTTTTGAAGCTTGTTTCTGTCCCCTACGGTATGCTATACTTTCGGTTGTTCTCCTGTCTCACTCGCTTTACGCGTTTTAATTGTCCCAATAACTTATTTTGGTTATTATTGCACCGAAGTGAGATATATGATTTTTAATGCAATGAAATATCTATGATCTTCGGCAAATCACTGATGAGGGACTTATTTTATTACATGTTATCCATGTGCTACCTGCAGTATTTTTCTCTATATTTTAATACCTATATTTACCACTGCGATTCTGTGTTTTTTTCTCTCTCTCTTACTGTTCCCCCATTCTCTCTGTTTCTCCCCCTCTGTCTTGTCCGTTAACTCTTCCTCACACTTTCACTCACTCACTGTTTTTCTCCCTCTTCTCTTCATTTCATCCTGCACTCACGAACGCTATATTTTTCTCTCTCTGCTCATAGCCATCGTTCGTGTAGGTTCTATTCTCTAAGCGCTCATATATTCACCTAGCTTATGCTAAACAGAATCATTTTTGAAGCTTGTTTCTGTCCCCTACGGTATGCTATACTTTCGGGTGTTCTCCTGTCTCACTCGCTTTACGCGTTTTAATTGTCCTAATAACTTATTTTGGTTATTATTGCACCGAAGTGAGATATATGATTTTTAATGCAATGAAATATCTATGATCTTCGGCAGATCACTGATGAGGGACTTATTTTATTACATGTTATCCATGTGCTACCTGCAGTATTTTTCTCTATATTTTAATACCTATATTTACCACTGCGATTCTGTGTTTTTTCTCTCTCTGTTACTGTTCCCCCATTCTCTCTGTTTCTCCCCCTCTGTATTGTCCGTTAACTCTTCCTCACACTTTCACTCACTCACTGTTTTTCTCCCTCTTCTCTTCATTTCATCCTGCACTCACGAACGCTATATTTTTCTCTCTCTGCTCATAGCCCTCGTTCGTGTAGGTTCTATTCTCTAAGCGCTCATATATTCACCTAGCTTATGCTAAACAGAATAATTTTTGAAG